>JAFJYI010000140.1:655106-1310212 GCA_019022655.1 Acacia acuminata
GAATTTACGGAACTTTAATTCATTCAAATTAAACGAAACAAGAGTTCCTAAATTCGCAGCAGACCTTAGATCATCTATCAAGCATCTAGTCATCAGAGGGTGATATATTTTTTTTATTTATCAAATGTTATCATCTGAGTACTAGCTTACCAGAAATATTTTTAAAAAATACCTCACGGTTATTAAATAATAACCGTAATATATGTATATTTTAAAACAATAACGTAACTCATGATTATTAACAAAGAACCATAATAAATATACACAACTGAATAACAATTTTATAGATAAAACTATTGTGTAAAGTCTTCAGCACAACAACCCAAAAAACCTACCCTTCCTCTTCTATTTAAGCATATGCAATATAATACACTCTACACTTAGTCTATTTGGATGAAACCCTCCAACATTGTAACCTTAGTACTCATGTTGTCTTTTTTGGCTGTCGAGAGTCGTTTTCAGTCGAGCCTCACCATAAAAAGCCTTCATCTTACTTCTCAGCGATTGAGCTAGTTAATACCTTTATACTTGTCTTAGGGATTGCTGAGCAAGTTGCTCTTTCTTGCCCAAACTCATATTTTCATCGTTCATGAACCCTTGCTAGGTCGCCTGATATGATTCCCGAAAGAAAAGGATGATTGGATCAATTAGGAATGGAATTTTGCACCAGAAATTCAGCCTCCAGCACGTCCTGATAAGAACGGAACGTATCTCACGCTACAGACCTCGGATTCGAGCGCTTCCAAAATGAGGTGAAAGATGACTTTCTGAAACACGATTTTGGCTCAAGAAACATCGAAAAAGGATAAGGGAAACTAGAGATACGAAACCAAGAAATTTAGAATGAAAACTGAAGTTTATGGATTAAAGGTAGGCACCACAATTCCAAAGAATTGATAAGCCCAAGAATGCCACAATGATTGATGCCCTTGATAAGTTCAGAGATTCTCAAAAGAACCCTAGAGAAGCTTGTCTCTCACCCAAAAAGGTTAACTTTGAATTCAAATCTGCCGTTCCAAAAGCTATGGTGTTCCCTTATATAGTGAACAACATCCATATTAAGTTTAACCTAAATATGCTTACACACAAAGCCCAATAAGTTAGCCCAATAAGCCTTATTACAAAAGTTTAACTAAATGTAAGAAAGATAAAACTAAGTGCAGAATTTGGGCCAAGTAAATTGAAGCCTTCATGCATATCCATTGAGGCTTATTCTTCAAGGTCTTCAATCGAATTAAGTGTATCATTTCAGCCTCTTCTTCCTTTAGACTTGGGCTTGTCTCAAGTAAAGTGGTCACCAGGAGATTTAGGGCCTCTTTAGCCTTTTTAGTTTTTGCTCTTGTCATTGGGCCTCCAAGACCTTGTATGTCCTCCAAGTTTGTTGCTTTGGTCATGCCGCCTCCTATGTCCTCATCAATTGTCCTCCAAGTTTGTTGCCTTGGTCATGCCGCTTCATATGTCCTCATCATCGCCCTTTGGTGCTTCGTTATCCTTGATTGAGGTGCCTTTGTGAAGTCATGATATGATAAAGCATTCAAGGTGACATTAACTTGCTTTTGTGAAGTTATGTTTTTTTATAGAAAACCTATTATTGCTCTGATTGAAGGTTCATTTCTTGTTATTGGAAGTTGTCAACTTATTGCTTTTACTAAAAAGGTTCATACTTTGTTGATTTTTTTTAAGTAACTTTTGGAAATATGATATCTAAGCAAATACATCTCCTTTTTTTGGAAGCATCTACATATCTCTAGAAGTTAGTTCAAAAAGTTCAATAGGTGTGATGAATAAACTAGTTTAGGTGACATACTGAATTTATTATTGTGACCTTATGTTTTCTTTGACATCTCATTATTGCTCTGACTGAAGCTTTTCTCCTGTCTTCCTATTGAGCAGGTGGCACCAAATTAAAGCTTTGAAATTCAACATTGTGATCAATCCTAGACTCTTTAATGTGAGAGTTTCCGAGCTACTTGGTTTCGTCTCTATATATATATAAGAGAGTAGTACTTCTCATATCGAGTAAATGTAAGTGTTCATCTATACCTTGTGTTTCTTGAGCAATTAAACCTGGAAAGCAAAGGAAAATGGGGTAAAAAACAAATATCTCTATCAGAAAGGGTGCAGGAGTTATACAACTCATCAACTCAAAAGTTTGCATATCCCCTTCTCCGCTATTTTTGATAGATGTATATGTTTTTCCCATAGTCTTTTGCTTTCCAGGGGTTGATTCCTGTGAAGAGACACAATTATATATAGATCATTAGTTACATTATTACTTATATGCATCAATAGTTGTCATTGATTCTCCTTATAAAGCTTGGAATGTCTTAATCCAACCCAAATTGCATAGATGTGGAAGGTACCGTTGTTCTATTATATATAAAGAGGAGGTCAACTAGCTCAGAAATTCTCACCTAAAGAATCTTATACCCATTCATCACAGTTATTAAATTAAAACCATCATTTTATTGTAAAAGTTTACTGTTCTTATTTTTATTAAAAGCCATGATTCTTACATACAAATTGTCATGTATGTTATTGAATAAATAACGGTTGTAAAATGAGACTGTTATGTATCATGCAAGCATTACCATATATTATGATGGTTGCTTATATATGCCCGTTAATTATTATCACAACAATGGACAAGTCATGGCTTCACCAAATCTCAATACGTAACGGGTATTATATTGTAACCGTTATAATAAGTCTAAAATAAATAACAATTCGGAATCGTAATATATTTGCGCCGAACTTTTATAACACCCACATAATAGCACCCAGATTTATGACAGTTTGGAACAGCTATGTATGACAGTTAATAACCATTATATATCGTGATTTCTATAGTAATAAAGTAGTATCTCAATTTGGGATTTGTAAATATTGTGCTTTTATCATATTGCCACTCACTTTAAGAAAAATTCCACAACTTTTCCATAAAAATTTATTAAAGAGTGCAATTTTATTGTGAAGAATTCATTACAAATGGTTGATGGAAACTTGTTAATTTTTTTTTTTTTTTTTTTAACTAAATGCTGGATCTGTCATGTTATGGTTTTTCCATGGGGTGTCCCACAGTGTGGGCCTTGTGGGACCGGAGAACCACAAACATGGTGAGATCCAGCCCACCAAGATATTGATCCCAGAAGTGGGTACTTGAGGTACAGCCTAAAGCTGAGAAGCACAACTTTAACGTTTGTTGTTGTTTTCTACCAAAAAAATAAATGTTTGTTGTTGTTGTGAAGGGGTTAGTTTACCCCAAAAGTAATCCTTCAAAGAGTGGTCTGTTTGGCGGGAGGAGAAGGAAAAAAAGGGAAAAAAATTTATGAGTTAGATTTAAAAATATTGAAGAAGCGGGGTTATAAAATTTTAATAAAGATCAGATGTAAAAATAAAAGAAAAAGAAAAAGTAATTAAAAGGCTTCAACCTCACTTCTCTAATTTTCTTAAATTCAATTCATCTTCCCTTTAAATCCCTCATACCAAACAACCTCTTATCCAAAAGTTTTCTGATGGGTAATTTCATTTCGAAAATATTAAAAAATGAACAAAGTCATCCTAACCATTGAAAAACTAACGTTGAATATTAAAAAAGTATCGCTGACCATTTGCATTTTAACAACAAAGAGTAAAATTGTTATATTTTGGTTACTTCCAAAGCAAATTGCTTCTAAAAAAACTTCTTAATACCAAACTCTCTTAAGTGGTTACTTTCAAAACAAAATTACACTATAACCATTTTATAACTAAAGGGAAAGGCACTAACGCCTAAGGTTAACAATCAGGATCGAATTGATGAGCTCCTAGGAGATGTCTCATGCCACTAGGGCAATAGGCTATAAGTTCTTTGCCAACTTTAAATTTAAAATCAGCTTATCCTCCATCTTTTCAACAATAAATAAAATATATTAATCAGCAATTTTTTTGTTTATTACCACTAGTATTGAACTTTTTTCTTTTTTTCTTAATAAAAAAAGAAAAAGAGAGAGAGAGAGAGAGAGAGAAGACTTTTGTTTATACAAAATGTTTGTTTTCTTTACTGTTTTTGTTCCACTTTAGCCTTCATGTGTCATTGTCACACCAACAAAAAAATAAAATAAAATCATTTATAATAAATAATCCGAGATTTTGAAGCCGAAAAGTACCCACAAATCAAAAGATCAAATTGCCAATCAGAGCATTAGACCAACCCATTTTGTCAAATTGATGCACTAGTAATTAATAAATTAATATACCAACGGATTGCAATCTAACTACTTGCAGGCTTTGAAGATTTTAAATAATCTCTTTAGACTCTTATTTAGATTAAATCTGAGTATGTATTTGCGTCTAACATGACATGTTGCATTTTATGTACTAAGAATCACAGTCACAGAATATACAAAACTATTATTGTTATTATTGTTAGATAAGATTTGTATTTTGTATATGCTATAAAGCTTGCCAGGCCAGCCACTTTTGCTTTTATTTTGTTAGTTATTGTAATTAAATGAGCAAGCTGGTGCTTGGGTTAATCAACTTTACAGCTCGCCTGTAGCTTGCAAATCACTTCATATTGATTTACTGGTATGTTCGGTTTGCTAATCTGGAGTGCTTAATTAATTAATGTCTAATCTTTCATATTCACATGATCATATCTGAGTGAAGCAAATAAAGATTAACTAATTAATGTCTCATCTTTCATATTGATATGATCATATCTGAGTGAAGCAAATAAAGATTATGATAACATGCATCCATATCCACAACATCAAAAAAAAGAATGTTAATTTGCTTACATCATTAATTATAGAAATGGATCACTATAGTTTGATTAATGATGAAATATAAGTCTAATTTGGTTTTGCTGAAAATAATTAAAACTTATCTATCCTAAAACTATGTTCTAAGGGCCAACATGTGAACTCAAATAAAATTCAAGTGACCAAAGCTAAAATTAAAGGGGGGAAGAAAATGATTGCAGGACCAAAATTAATACTTTACAAAAACATATTAATGATTAACAACAACGCTTTAGATATTTAGAAGAACATATTGACTAGCTATTAACAGTTTTGTGTAACACTCTTGCAGGCTTTAATAAACCTGGCCTCTTGTGTCAGAGAATCATATACTATTTTCAACAACGCTTTAGATATTCATAAGATAAGAACAAATTAACTATTACTTTCTCCAATTCTTAATGTAGAACCTAATTGAAGTGCTTAATTATCTTGTTTATAAATATAATACCTTTTTTATTAGTCAATCTTTTTCCAATTTACTCATATTAATACTTCCTCAACTATAATCACAGAAAAAAGAGATGAAGAGAATTAAGAAAGATGATTTTTGATATTTTAGTAAAAACATATCATAATAACTGCCTTAACTTTTTTTCCCCCAATGGAAACCTGAACTAATTTTCTCAATCTTGACAAAAAAAAAAAAAAAAATCTTTAATCTAACCAAATTAGAAAAATAAGTTTTAAATAAAAAAACAAGAGGAAGTAACATTTTTGTGCAACACGTCTATAATTAACTTGCAGAGTTTGCAAACAGCTAAATTGGCTATGTGAACATAAGAAACATTAATTTGCCAAGTGTTATTCTGTACCTACACTAAAAACCATGATCATCCAATCCTTTTTTTAGGGAATTGGAAAATTAGCCATAACTAGTTTTATATGATCAAATTCTACAACCTAGCTTCATTATGCAGTGAAGGCATTTATTTTCTTTAATCCCTTTTTTGGTTGACATCCATGGAAGGAATCTTTGCCATTAGCTAGGACAATGCCCTAACTAAGTACTTGCTAGGAACCAATGAATTGACACTAGCCGATCCCTTTCTCAGGTGAAGCTAGCTAGTGGGAACGTGGGATCAAGCAACAGCTATATGATAAGATTTATGATTCTCCAAAACCCATCAGAGACGTGGCATGTCAATTGGACCTAAGACTATACAATTAATCAGGAAAAAATAAGAAGAAAGAATTAAACCCCACTGATCGAGTGGAGACTCCATTTTCTCCTAAATCAAATCTCAATCTCCATATACAAATGACATTCCAAGATTAACCCCCTCAATCTCCAAGGAATATTCTAATCAAACCAATTCTCCTTTATCATTATTATAATACTTTCACTACTATCTCTCTCTCTCTCTCTACCTCTTTCCCATATATAATGTCATATCGATCCCTTGAACCCATGGTAGACCTTAACCCACGATTCTTCATTATCTACAAACAAAACATGGTTTCTTCCACGAATTCTCAGTTTCTTTTCTTCCATGATGACCTTCTTGGCCATCAATTCCATTACTCTAGAAGGTTACTATTCCTTAACTCCAACGTCAACTCACCCAAAAACTCCACAGAACCTTCCGTCCTCGGAGATGGTTATACCTTAGATGCAAACGTTATCATGGTACTCTCTGTCCTCATCTGTGCTCTCTTCTGCTCATTGGGTTTAAACTCCCTCATCAGATGTGCCCTAAGGTGTTCCAACATCATCGTCGACGGTAATAACAACGAATCATCAAACCCTCCGGCCGCAGCTCGAGCGGCCAACAAGGGAGTGAAGAAGAAGGCCTTGAAGACTTTCCCTATAGTGACATACTCTTCTGAGTTGAACCTCCCAGGTTTAGACTCAGAGTGTGCGATTTGTCTCTCCGAGTTTGACAAAGGCGATCGGCTTCGGATTCTTCCGAAGTGCAACCATGGCTTCCATGTTCGTTGTATTGACAAGTGGCTGAGCTCGCATTCTTCTTGCCCTAAGTGCAGATACTGCCTTATTCAGACATGTCAGAAGATTGTGGGGTCATCAACGATGTCCTCGTCCCAACCTTCTTCTACTGTTGCTCCGGCTGAAACTATTGTGAGGATTGCACCTTTAGAACCGGAGGGTATGGTGCGTAACTATAGCTAGCTAGGGACGTACTTAATTAACTAGGCGATCATTTTTAGTTTTCACTTTGACTCTTTTTATATCATAAGTGTATATACAGAGTTATGAGATTTTGAGTTGTTTAAATTTTACCATTTACTCTTCAATTAGGTGTTAATTTAGCTACTTCCAATTGTAGTAGTTTGCATTCTTTTTCAATAATATGAGCTATTTTCAGAAGTTGGCAGATTACTCCATAACCATGAAAGGATGTTCTAAAAAATAAAGGCAATTAAATAATAATGAAACATAGTACAAAATTGAAGAGACCCTGCTATATATAAGGGGTATTTAATTAAAAAAAAGTGGAGACTGAAAAGGGCAAAATGTTTGAAACATAGTACAAAATTAAGGGCATGAAAAGCAGAAAAGGGAATTTCTTTTCAGAAAATTGATTTTTTATTGTTTTCTAAAATATTAATTTGCTAATCCAAATTAGTTAAATATTAGTTCCTTTATTTATGATTTGTTAATCATGACTAATATGATTTGTTAATTATGACTAATTAATGTGAATACTGTTTATACAACATATATAAGTTATCACAAAATATAAAAAAGATATTTTTTAAAATATAATAATGAGATAAAATCTATTTATTGTCAACGTAATAAAAAATTATTTTCCTCATAATAGTCTCTTTGCATGATCTATTTTTTAAAATATAATAATAAGATATTTATTGTCAACGTAATAAAACATTATTTTCCTCATAATAGTCTCTTTGCATTATCTATTTTTTAAAATATAATAATAAGATATTTATTGTCAACGTAATAAAATATTATTTTCCTCATAATAGTCTCTTTGCATTATCATATTTGAGGAATATGAATTATGTTTAAATTACATTGAAAAGGACATGGCGTGATATAATGCTGATCCATGGCTTGATCTTTACATTTGATCGAATTTGAACAACAAGACAATGCATTAGTAATAATGAAGCATTTCATATCCATAAATAGAAATAAATTGAGTAGTTTCAACTTTCAAAATTTACGAAGGTCAAAAAAACATTTTCAATATTTACATACCAATTGTTACTCTAAACTTGCATGCCCTAACCTACGCAGATTCTTGAAAGGGTACTAACTTTTCTTGACCAACTTCTGACTTTGTTGGCTTAGTTATTGTGACAAAAAAAAAAAAAAAAAAAAAAAAAAAAACAAACAAACAAACAATTATATCAATAAACTTCTATATCTAAATATCATGAGTCAATAATCAAACAAGAATACTCAACAAAGTCAATAACTGGATTTTCCAAATATATATACCCTTAACAGAATTAAATACAACATTAATTGATTATAATGAATTAATTACTTATATAAAGTTTAATTATCCGACAGAGTAAAATAGAAAAATAATATTAAATACTCTAGATATTTTTAAACTATATTTATATTTTAAATCAAGCCATATTAAGAAAAATGAAATTTTTGCCATAAGAAAAAAATTAATTATATCATAAATGGCGGAAGTAATTAGTATTATATGGTCGTGGATTGCCTCTGGCCAAAAAAAGAAGATTGCCTCTCACTTATTGCAACTTGCACGTTAAAAAAAAAAAGTACCCTTGAATCAACGGATGGATGATTGTATACAACACCAACCGCCCAAAAGTGATCATTTTATTATTGAATATCCTTAAAAGCGTCAAAAAAATATTAATTGCACACACCCCACTTCGACGAAGATAAGAAAACCCCTCCCCCTTGCTTTAATTTTAATCTTATTATATGAAATTTTGATTGTGATATTTGTGTGTGTCTACATACTCATATATACTATAAGTTCAAGCTTGTCCCCACATATATACAGTTCGTGCAAAATTGACGTATTGGCTGCTAAAAAACAAAACCATTCATGTATCTTTTTTTTTTTTTTTTTTTTTCTGGGCAACCTAAACCATATGTGTCAACCCACTTTATTAAGTTTTAAATGGATAAGAACCAAACTCAAGTATAGATAATAATGGGTTATAATATTAATGACACAAGTTGAGCTTAAATTATGAAACTGTATTAAGACAAGTTGAGCTTAGATAAAGAAACTATTCTAAGATGCAAGTTCAAGAAATCTAAATCAATAATACTCTCTTTTGTCCTTAATATATAACCTAATTGAAGAGTTAATGTAAGATTTCATATGGTAGTTGATGTCAGTTCTCAAGGAAGATGATAATTAGGGTGTTTAATTTTAGGAAAAAAAACATAGTAATATAATATTAACTAAGTTAACTAATATTCTCAACGTACTCAAATTAGTTAATTAGGTCTTATACAAATAAACAAATGACTAATAGATACATGCATTTTAGGGTAAAAAATAATATATGGGTGTGTGTAGAATACATGCTGGGTGACAAACACCACGCCAATCAAACTCCGTTTACTTTTCCACTCAAGAGCTTTTAATATAGTAAACATGGATTAAAGGGGAGAAAGAGTATCTTGGAAACTAGGTGCGAATAAATATTATACGTACATACACACACATATTATAAAAGGGTGAAAATATCCATTAGGTTAAGTTCTTCAATCACTTTTATTATTTTGCTAGTGTTAGTTATTAAACTACGTACGTAAATGCACTTAAAAATTCACATATACATGAATACTTGTAAACTTTTGTATCATCTCTTATAGTGTAAATTATGATTTGTAACTTTTCATGCAAATACTTATTATTTTCTTCAATCACTTTTATTATTTTGCTAGTGTTAGTTATTAAACTAGGTACGTAAGCACACTTAAAAATTCACATATGAATACTTGTAAACTTTTGTATCATCTTTTATAGTTTAAATTACGATTTGTAACTTTTCATGCAAATACTTATTATTTTCTTATTGTTAGTTGTTAAAATTTGCATCTACACTTGTAAATGAATTCACTTATATATTTGACCTAATAGATATAAATAACATAATTTAAGTTTTATTCATTATACAATACTAATGAGAGAAGAGCTTATGTTTCGCTTAATTAGTAAGGTAAAATATAAAGGATGTCAAGACTAAGGAAAATTACTTATTTAATATGTTTATGTATGTTAGACTGAATTATTTGCCTATATATAAGATAAAAGTTATAAATATAAATAAATAATTAGAATGAAGTCATCACAAAAATTTATGCATTACATTTAAATATGTAACATGTCAAATTATTCATAAATATAATTATGGTATGGTTTATAATATGATTAACACTAATGCTATGTTTAATTTGGTGTATAAGTTGGAATAAGAATGAAAATATATAAGAATAAGCATAGGAAGCTGGCTTTCCTAAAATCCTATGTTTCTAAAAATTTGAGTAGTTAGTGGCTCATATTTTTAATAAAAAAATCTAAAAAAAAAACGCCAGATACCAATTGATATGTATAAAAAACCTATATCATTAGCTATCATATTATGCCGAACACACAAGTTTAACTTTATTTACACACACACATATATATCTAAAAGCAAGACTCTTTCGTATACCAGATATCTCTAAACGTACAATGTATGTAATCTTATTGGGAACTACTTTTGATGCTTATAACTTGAACAAAGACTCGACAAAATTTGGTGTTCTAGGTGTAAGATGAATGATAGAATAGTGAGATGATAATGACCTCTTAAAAAACCATACATTATACCCAAAAAATTGAGTATATAAATAGTATTAATATGGAGTTATAAGGAAGGAAATATTTAATAATAAGGATGTTCCTACAAGAATCATATCAGAAATACGAATGTGTGTCCAAATCAGGAGAAAAATGAACAATATAATTGTTTGGCATGTGACGCAGCATCACTTCATTTCATTGGGGTCCAAATTCAGTTGAATAATATTTCATGCCTCCCAACAAAATTCTCATTGAATTTCAACCACATTTACCGTACCCCATTTATTTTTGTTTTTTCACGATCTTTTTTCCCATAATATTACCCTTAATTTTTGTTCAAAATAATAAATAAGGTTATTTCTTTTCAGAATTTCTTTTCTTATGTTGACTATTTTTCAAGGTTAATATACAATATAGATCCCTTTATCATTGCTTAATACTATTATTTAACAAAATTATTTAATACACGTACGAAATATTATATAGGTAAAAAAAATTAAAGAGATATATAAATAACATTTACATCCTTAATGAAAAAAATATAACCAATTTAATAATATTAAGTAATAATAAAAAACTATATATTTTGTTTTTATTAATATTATCTATATATCTAAAACATTTCTAGGAAGCCAATGTTTTAAGAACATTTTTTTTTTTTGGATTTTCTTCAGTTTTATGCCATTATTATTATTATTACGAGATTTTTCTCTTGCGTCTTTTGCACAACACCTAAAATATGAGTTTCATGTCCTTCATATTATAAAGATATTTTAAACACCTTATTATCGAGTTTTTTTTTTTTTTTTTGTCAAAACTTATTCTCCAATGAAAATACCCCGTAAGAATTTATTTGTTTCTACGAATTTAAAATTTGAATTGGTTCATTATCTGTTACTTATAATCTCTTGAAAAAAAATAATTGTTGTCTCGATTTTCAAGCCTACCAATATTACTACACAACTAAGAAATACCAAAATAGTAATGGAATTTCTGTGGGAAAAAAATCCATCGCAATTTGAAATGGAATTTGCGACAAAAAGTAAATCCCTTGCAATTTGTGATGGAAAAATAAATCAGTTGCAAAACTTTGTGACCGAAAAAATGTTCCATCGCAGTTTGTGACAGAATTTGTATTCCATCGCAAACTTTTGCCATGGATTTGTTTTCCGTCGCAATTTGTGATGGAATTTTTTTTTGCAATGCAATAGATTTGTTTTTTGTCACAATTTAGGATGGATTTTTTTTCCGTCACAAACTTTTGCAACAGATTTGTTTTTTTCACAATTTGAGATGGAATTTTTTTCCATCGCAAACATTTGCAACGGATTTGTTTTTCCATCACAATTTGGGACGGAGCGCAACCTTTTGCAATGGGTTTGTTTTTCGATGGCAAATTGCGACGAATGTTTTCCCCACATATTCCATTGCCATTTTGGTATTTTCTAGTAGTGTAGAATTGAAAAATATCATTTTACTATCATCATCTTCTTCTTCTTCTTCATTAAATTATATAGCAAGGATTAGTATCACGATATATATGTTTTTACTCCAACTAAAAATGTGATACATATATTATCAAATGATAACTAATTTATGAGGTTAAAAATACAAAAATAAAAGGATAACTTAATTTATAAAGTAAAAAAAAAAAAAAAAAAAAAGGGACCGGGGACCAAGACCTCAAGGGTGATCTCGATTCTTGTCTAGTCTCGGTCCCAGCACGGCTTGGATAGAAAATTCTTGGATCAAAATGTATGGGACTAGGCCAAAACGATCAGGACCGGGATACTTCAAATACCCCGACCACAAGGACATAGATCCAAGTAATGGGTACATACAATCACACATGGGGTACCGCCTAAAACAAGGCACAACTTTTTTAATTTAAAGCTAACTTATCCTCCATCTTTTCAATAACTCATTATATGAATCATTAGTATTTTTTTGTTAGTCGTTTTATTGAGCTTTAATCTTTTTTAAATGAAAAGGGAAAAAAAAGAGAGAAGGCTTCTCCACTTGTCTTTGCGTATCTTTATAATAATGCATTACACAAGTAGTATTCTTGTTTTGAAGTATGAATCTGAAACTAAAATTGCACATCAGAATAATTTAGACCAACCCAGCTATTGTGACAAATTGATTAATTAATTAATAAAGTATCCGAATGGATATTGCGATCTAACTACTTGCAGGCTTTTGAAGATTATGAATCTCTGGTTATATTCTATTTAATCTGATTATTGGCGTCTAACATGACATGTTGCAATTTTATGAACAAAGAAAGATTCAGAGAATTTAAAAGCTTCTTTTATTATAAAGTACAACGAGATAAGATTTGTACATTAACCAGCTTGCTAACTAACTTTGTCTTGTTTTGTTAATTGTTAATTATTAGAAGAGCAAGCTGCTATGGTTAATCAAACTTTCCAGCTGCAGCTTGCAGATCTCTCCATATTGATCTTTTTTTTTCTTTTTTATAATATAGAGTGCTTAATAAATGTCTAATCTTTCAAGATTCAAGTCTGATTTATGTAAATAAAGATTAACATTGATAATTAACATACATCCACAAAAAATCAAAAAAGAAGAATGTTGAATATCTTTTAATTATGACAATCTGATCTGGAAGCCACAATTATCCGTTCCGTCGCTTCCATGTTTCTTTGATTTGATGTTTTGTTTTTATATGAAATAAATTCTTGATCTAAAAAAAAAACAGGAAAAAAAGACTACCATACAAAAATTATATTTTCCCCCTTATTGAAGGTAGTACGGACCGGAAATAAAGGTGTTTTTATTAACTTTTTTCTCCACTTCTTTTTTATTATATGTCTTAACTATTGGATTATGTTTTAATAGGCATGATTTAATGCCATTAAAAAATATATTATTTTTATATTACAAATAATAAAAATTTACAATTAAATCTCACCCATTAAAACATGATTGAATTATTATAATTAGTGAAGATTGAATTATTATAATATTAAGTGAAGAAAGGTTAGTTGGAGACTCTTCTCCCATATAGACTAGCCCACTTAGATCAGTTTCTCAATTTGATTTGAATCTAAAAGACTGAACTTTAATGGAAAAGAAAAATCCCAATAACATTATGTTAAACTAAATAAAAATATATACTATATCAAATCTTTAATATAAGATTTCATTTATAGTACAATTTACATTATAAATAAGATTTTATACTAAAGACTTGAGCTAGCTCGTATTTCATTCTAAAAGCATGTAAAATTGTTTGTACAAAATACTCCTTCCGTTTTAATTATAGGAGTATTTTTATAATATAATTTACACTATAAAAATACTTCTATAATTAACAGTGAAGATATTATGTTTTAATTGTTTCTAAAAACAAAATTTAGATATATGATGATGATATAACATTTTACGAATCTTTATTGGAAAAGAAAGAAAATATTTAAGAAAGATTTGTCAAGTCAAGTAGCAAAGCTTGAATTGAACTTGAAACGATATTTTCAGGGCATTAATTCTCAATGATGAATGACTAGGCACTACGAGTACTGGGTACTGGCGGATTCGTTTTATCAGGTGAATCCAGTGCCAGGGTGGAATTATTGTTGCCCTGTAGGATCAATCCCACAGCAAACAGTAACATCGGACACGTGGCACATCCTACAGCGCTTAATGTGCAAGCAGGGGACCCACTTTTAATAATCCAATTATTCAGAGAAAAAACATTAATCCCCACTAAGTGGAGCATCCATTATTTTCTCATAAATCATATCTCTTTCACAATCTACCAAGATCCCAAGATAAAACACCTTCCCAGGATTATTCTAATCAACCCTGCTTTCATTCTTCACCACTTCAATAATACTGCTTCGAACCAAAAAAAAAAAAAAAAAAAAAAAAAAAAAAAAAAAAAAAATCACTTCAATGATTCTTACTCACTATTCTCCACCCTTCTAGAAGGATAGCATAATTCAAAATATGTATCTTTTTATAAGTTATTTGTACCCAAAAATTTGCTCAAAGGATATAAGTGATTTGTAGAATAATAAATGAGGTTTTATATATTTACCCATATTTACTATTGTTTTGGCACATGTAAAATAGAAAAGAGATAGAAATGTAAATGCATAAAATAAAATGATATTAGAAAAAATGTGTCTCTTTCAAAAGCAAATGTGAAAAAAATTATTCAAGTAATTTTTTTCTTGATTTACTCAAATCGGTACATGTAACTTATAGTTTGGTACATAGTAATATATGCCATCACTTGTAAGATAATTAATATATTTTTTTAATTTTATACTTATAATTAATCTTAATTTTCTATTTTACTCACTCGTTAAATTTTTCAGTCACATTTAATAAGTAAAGTGTCGATTTTGTGGATTAAAGTGCCCTGTACACACGCTCTCTCTCTCTCTCTCTCTCTTTTTGTTGGTAATTGTACACACTCTCTCTCCCTCCTATATATAATCCCTTCAAACCCATCTCCACCTCTCACTCAATTCTTCACCATCAACACACACAAAAACATGGCTGCTTCTGCTAATTCTCAAGTACTGATCTTCCATGACCTTATTGGCCAATATTACTCCAGAAGGTTACTATTCCTTCACTCCCCCCACAACTCAACTAACCCACCATCTTCTTCTAACAACCCCTCCACAGAGTCTTTGTTCCTCGGAGACGGTAACTTCGATGCAAATGTTATCATGGTACTGTCTGTCCTCTTATGTGCTCTCTTTTGCTCATTGGGATTAAACTCCATCATCAGATGTGCCCTAAGGTGTTCCAACATCATCGTCCTCAGCAATAATAACGGGTCATCTTTAAACCTTCCTTCGGCGGCTCTGGTTGCCAACACCGGAGTGAAGAAGAAGGCCTTAAAGACTTTCCCTACAGTGACATACTCTTCTGAGTTGAACCTCCCAGGTTTAGACACAGAGTGCGCGATTTGTCTCTCCGAGTTTAAAAATGGCCATCGCCTTCGGATTCTTCCCAAATGTAACCATGGCTTCCATGTTCATTGTATTGACAAGTGGCTCCGCTCGCATTCTTCTTGCCCTAAGTGCAGGCACTGCCTTATTCAGACATGTCAGAAGATTGTAGGGTCAAGATCATCCACCACAACGACGTCGTCTCAACCTTCTTCTGTTCCTTCTGCTGAAACTATTGTGAGGATCGTCCCTTTAGAACCAGAGGGTATGGTACGTCACTATGCCTAGGAATGTAGTGTCTAGGCTTAATTAACTAGGACCTGATCTTTTTCAGTAGTTTTTACTTTCTCATCAGTGTATATACGGAGTTGAGAGATCCTGAGTTGTTTTAATTTTTACCATTTACGCTAAGATGATGATATGGCTACTCTAATTTTAGTAGTTTGCATTCTTTTTTCAATAAATATATTGGGAAAAACTATATTTTTGAGAATGATGGTGGAGAGATTAATTCATAATTATTACTATGTGAAAGTGGTGGTTTGCTTAATAATAATAATGGACCATGTGGGTGGGCGTGGGGTTGAATGAATGAAATGGAAGCTGAGAGTGAAGTCACTAAAAGAGGTATTAAATCAAAAACTTGGGGACTATAAAGGGAAATGGTTTAAGCACATCGTACAAATTGGCACAAACAAAGGTGTCCCACTCGCACAATTAATCGTACAAATTCGCTCAAATTAAGGTGTCCCACTCGCACAATATAATTAATTCTACTTCGACTATGATTGCTTAATAAGCTAAACGGATTGTTAATTATTGTTAATGAAATGCTTCTTCAATTATTAATGTAGGATCTAATTGAAAGGTTGATCAAGACTCTAAATACATATAAGACATATTTCAAGTAGGTCATATTAAATAACTTAAATTAACCTTGTTTAATCTAATAAAACTAATTAAATAAGTCTTAAATTCAAATAATTGTTAAGTTGTGGTTGTGGTTGTGGTTTCGGTATAATTTTTTAGCTGCCCTATTTTACATTAAGGTTTGCTATATATATATATATATATATATTGATGTAAAATAGCAATATTTTTGTCACTTCTTAAATGAATGCAATGTTATCTTCTTTTATTTAAACTCGTTAGAATCGACTCATAAAGGAAGTCTTCCAATTCTCACTAATAGCTGGCCATCAAAAAAAGAGAGCACCAAAAAAAAAAAAAAAAAATAGTTATGGCCTTTATGCGAGTTTGCCATCTGTTGATAGGTTTTCAACTTTGTAGTTCTGGGAGTTTGCTATCTCTTGTGAGCTTTCCTCCTTAGCATCACTCTACTAAAGTTATCAACACTCTCTATATATGGCTTGGAAGCTCGCTTCAATTTCTCAACAGTATCATATAAAGACCCCTTTCAAATAATAAGTAATCAAATTGTAGTGTATGTGTGTGTGTGTGTGTGTGTATTATAGTCTAATTCTATTTTTATTATATATTTTATATATATATCTATTATATCTATATAATAAAATAATAAATTCTATACTCAAAAGCTATCTACGTCGTGGGTCATTGGTGTGAGTGGGTGATCTATAATGGCATTCTCATGTCTCTTAGCTTGTTATCTCGATGTTACTAGGTAGTATCTACTCCTTGTTTTTTGAACTTCAAAGAATGTTTGATTTGGTGATACTACAGTTGATTTGAGATGAGAACTAGTCCTTGAAGAGCTGGACTGTCTTTTGGGTCTTCTGGTTGCAACTTCTTTTTCTTCTCTTTATTTCAAACGGTCGTTGAGTGAGTGTTTGTGTTTTTGTAATCTATTTTGGTTTCTAGACTTTGAGCAGAACAACATTTTACAATTAATTATTTTCTTAAAAAAACCATATGCTACATTAATTTATAATTTTCTATATATAGTATTCGTCATTTATCCGAAAAATATTTTGAAAGTGAAAATACACTTTACCTTTAAATTAAATTTCTCTATAGACTAAATAACAAACTAGATGCATAGTTGAGAAGAGAGTAGTGATAAAAAGTGAGTAATAATTGACAAAAGGAAAATGATTATTTTAATACGAGTAATTATAATGGGATCGATGGCGGGAGTTTGTGACAATTTTTAGTTGCGTGGTGGCGTTTTGCAGTTGCAGATGGGTTACATTAAGGCTAAAAGCCTTCTAATAATGCAGTTAGTGGCTTAAACAACTCAAAATGCTAAAAAGTATCTTTGTGTGTGTGTGTGTATTAGTTATATGGATGCCATATTCGCCGTCAATTTAAATATAGTGGAATCACTGTGCAAGATTCCGCTCTCCACTATGTCATCATTTTACACATCTAAAAGACAACCAAGACCTCATAAATCACAACAATGTTGTGTTTTGGTTAAGTCTGGCAATATCGTACCATTTAGAAGAAACACTCACCAATCTCCTCATTAGTCAGTAGTTAGGCCTAGCAGCTAGCTAGCACCATATCATATCCTAATCAAACCTCTTAAATTCCTTATCACTATCACGATACATCCTAATCATTCATCCTTTCCAAGTCCTCCACTATTACTCTCCTTTTTATTTTTACTTTTCAAGATATTTAGAGGAGCATCATACTAGACCCGATACCCGATATTTGTTTCACAAGATAATATATACTTCTCCATTATAGTGCCTCAATCCGAGTTAGATCATCATTCAACTCAAGTTACCTCTTTATCTTATAATACTCTATAGTTATCTTAGAATCTTAAGATATTTCTAGTTCATGCTTTTGTCAATGATATAAATTTCATTACTTTTGCATTGAACTATTCCATTTAGAGTAGTCAAAATCCTTTTAATCATTAATACAAATCTTTAACCTCAAGTTTATGACTTTGAGTACATGCCAAACTAGAAGTCATATCTCATTAACTCGAGTCTCAAGTCAATCTAAGATCAATCCGAGTTATTGAGTTTATTAGTAATTCAAGTTCAGTGTCCTCAACCTCTCAAGTTAGTGCTTTATTGAGTTCATCCATTTCATCCTAAACCTTGATATCCCTCTCAAGTTGTTCTAATATGTCTCTAAGTATATACGAACACACATTAACCTACTCATTAATCACCAGGCATAGCTAGCACCATATCATTTCCTATTAAAACCTCTCACATTGCTTATCGCGATCCTTTAATCATTCATCCTAATTTCCAGTCGCCCGCTATTATTTTGCAAGATATTTTTAAAGATATTTTCAAGATATTTCCAGGCCGCCCACTATTATTTTAATCTTTTAATAATACACGACATTTAATATTATACATTGCTTTCTCTCATGCATCCAGTCATTATTACAGAGTTAGGTAGTGGAGTTATATATCCGTCCTAAATATAAAGGATCAATCCATCTTTTCTCTAGAACTTATAATTTTTCTCAAAATATTACTACATCATGTTCTAAATATAAGACCTAGTTCATTTTTTATGGAGATTAAAAAAAATTAATTGCATTACTTTAAAGTATTTATCTTTATCATTTTTTTCTCCAAATTAAGTTGTATGATTTATAAACTAACACATAATTTAATCATACACAACATACAATATGATTAGATAACTTAATTAGCTTCCTTAATCTTTCAAAAAAAAAAATCTATTAGGTCTTATATTTATGAGCAAAGTAGTCCTATTGATTGCACATGATTGAATATGTTATTTTTAGGGAAACCAACACAAAATTATTTCAAAGAGGTTAACTAGCTAATTTTCTTAATATCCACAAATTAGTTCTTTAACCCATATATTAGAGACATTAAGAAGTATACCAACATGCTATTGGTTGAGGTGGTAAGCATGCAGCCTCACCTCCTAAAAAAACAAGAACACACACTACTACAAAAAAGGGTTACTATTTCCCTAAGAGACGTCTTATTTTTTAAAAGGAAGTTAAAATTGAAGAAGTGGCATTCTTGTAATTATATATTTATATTCTAAAATTTGGCGACCTAAAATAATTTTAAAGCATCCTGAAATAATTTTTAACGCCTAATTTTAAATTTTTTGTGCCAAAAATCAATTGTTTAGCCCTATTTGCGAATTTTTTGGCGCCAGCTAAAGTTATAGGAATAATTTTTTTTATTGGCGTCCTGAATTATTATAAGGACGCCTTAATTAACTTTTTAGGCGCCCTTATATTGGTTCAGGATGCCTTAATAAAATTATTGGCATCCTGAATTAATATCAGGACGCCCTAATTAAATTTTAAGGCGTCCTGATGTTAATTCAGGACGCCTTAATAAATTTTAAGGCATCCTGGTATAATTTTAGGTCGCCTTAATTACATTTTGGGCAAAGGTGCAATTTTACACATGAAGTTTGTCTCTAGGAGCGCCCAGCACCACAAAGTATTTTTTGGAGCAAAAGTACACACGAAGTTACGTTTTGAGAGCGTCTAGCACCACGACACGTTAGTTGACGTTAGTTGACCGTCAACTTGGATGGAACGCCGACATGGCGCTGACTTTGACCGACACGTTGACATGGAATAAAAAGTTCAAAAAATTAGGAAAAAATAAATAATTAGAAAAAAAAAATTAAAATATTTGAAAAAAATTGAAAATTTGAAAAAAAAAATTAGAAAAAACATGAGGAAAAATTAAAATAATTAGAAAAATATTAAAATAATCATAAAAAATTAGAAAAAATATTAAAATAATCAGAGAAAAATTTAAAAAAATGAGAAAAAATTTAAAAAAATTAAAATAATTAGAAAGAAATTCTTTTTACCCAAAAGATGCCCGTAATACGTGATAGTTGACAACTCGATGGAACGATGGACTAAAGGAGGAGAATCGACAAGGCCCATTAAATTAAAATAAAAGAAAAAGAAAAGAAAAAAGAATTTAATCTTTTGGGTAAAACCCAAGAGGCTCCGGAGTGAGGAGTTGTCGGCTATCGCGTATTACGGGCATCTTTTGGGTAAAAAGAATTTCTAATTTTTTAATTTTTTATTTTAATTATTTGAATTTTTTCCTAATTATTTTAAATTTTTTGAATTTTTTCATTTTTTATTTTTTAAATTTTAAATTTTTTTCTAATTATTTTATTTTATCCTAATTTTTTTAATTTTTATTCCACGTCAGCGTGTCAGTCCAAGTCAGCGCCACGTCAGCGTTCCATCCAAGTTGACGGTCAACTAACGGCCGTGGTGCTGAGCGCTCCCAAAATGTAACTTCGTGTGTACTTTTGCTCCAAAAAATACTTTGTGGTCTTTGGGCTCTCCGGGGCAAACTTCATGTGTAAAATTGCACATTTGCCTTTACATTTTTGGCGTTAAATCACTTTTCGGGATGCCAATATTGCTAAATAATCCTTATTTGCCAAATCAGCCACGTCCTCTCGCCTTCCGACCCACTCTTCATTTCTCAGCTTTTCCCTCTGCTTCCCTCAACCCTATCGAACACTCAAGTCCCCTCCCTTGCTTGATTCACGGCGAACAACCTACCCAAGCCCTAATCGCAATCACCCTCACTCTCCCCTACCTCACATTGTGCGCGACAGTCCATCGATCTCCTCCATCTTCCCTCTCCGCGGTGTCCGTCGGTTCTTGTTCTCTGTTTCGGCGCGTCTTCCACCCTCTCCGACAATCTCTAACGGTACTCCCTTGCTTTCATGGTTCTTTGCTTGTTTCAATGAGGAGTATTGGTGTGGGTCAAGGAAAATCGGTCGCTTAATTGTTTTCTTTTAAAAGATTATTTTCAAATCATTATGTTGAAATGAAATACTTTGGCTTTTCTGGTAGGGCCCCTGGGTTTTCATTATGTAGTTGCCCTTCTTAGACTATATAATTTTTAGCTTTATGTGTGATTTCACTTCTTAATCTTAAAGGGGGTGACTTGATTTGGTGTTTGAATAAGAATAGCAGGTAAATTTTCAACCTATCATCCCAAATTTTTAATAGTTTCTATTTAACTTAATCCTATAAGCAATGACTTGATTATTTGTTGGAAAATTTTAATAGTTTCTGTTTAGCTTAATCTATAAGCAATGACTTGATTAGTTGTTTGGATAAGTATAGAGATAAGTTTCCACCTATACAAATGTTTAATATTTTATGTTCAACATAATTGCATATAAGGATAGCAAACGAACAGTGAGGTTTGAGATTCCCTCCTCTTCATTCTCATTGTTTTACCCAGCTTATTCTTATTATTTTTAACCATTTAAATTTTGAGTCAAACTAATGTCTCACTCTCACTGTATTCCTAATCTCACGGGGGCCTTTTCACTTGGATTTATATATGATAAAACAAAACTGACGCATGTGTCTTATATTTATAATAGGACTAAACGGCCAAAAAGAAAAGACAAGCAAGAGAAAGTGTAGTATAAAGAAGATTCAAAGGACCAAAAAGCCAGAAAACATGCCGACTATTCCGAATCTGTGATATTATGTGAGGAAGGTAGCTTTTGATCTGAAGAATATTGAGACTCTTGATGTTTCTACACACCCACCTGATGACAAACTATCTTATCATATCACGGACAAATTTTGAAATTTGAAACACTACATAAATAAAGAGGAAAGTCATTAGTCATCATAGGAGTAGAAAATAGACTCATGTTTTAGACTTAAAAACATTCTTATCATGGCTAGCATTCATACTAATGGTGATTGACATTCTTAAATTATCTACGGTTCTTCCCCTCTAGACATTTGATTCTAACGTCCATATTATTCATGATTCATATGCTATCATCAATTAAAGTGTTTGACTCTTCATTTTGGCTTCATATTAGCTTAAATGTGTTTTAAATCAGCTTTTTCTTCCTTCCATTTGGATGGTGCGAAATTCATTCTTGGTAGCCAAGAATTTTGACTTCAAATAGCCCTTAATTAACTTGAACTACTCTTTTACTTTGTCTTCTCAAAAGTCCAATTTATCTCCCCCAAGTTGCAACTTCTCCTTCTATGTTCCTTTGTTTTTTGTATTTCTGCATGTCAATTTCTTCTGCGTTTCTGAAAATTGATGTGTTCTTTTGTTTAAGATGAATTACTATTGTATGAACTTTGGGTGGAATTTTCATTAAAACACTTGGAAATTTCATTAAAACATGTTTCTTTGAAAGTATATTTGATCAATTTTACTTATCTAGAAATTTGTAGTGTTAAGTTCTCAGTGATTACTTCTTTTTTGACTTCGGGAAGCTAATAACCCTTTTGAGTACAGTGACTTGGTCACGACAACAACCCACAAGAGCTTGAGGGGTGCTAGGGTAAGTATCTTTAATCATGTTCCTTTTGTCATAAAATTATTCCCTCTCATATGTTAGTTTGAATAATTATAATGTTGTCTTTATTGTTGTTGTCTTTATTGTTGTTGTCTTTAGGTTGAATAGAATAAATAAATTTCAAGCATCAGAATTTAAAGTTGAGATAATTATAGTTAAATATTGTTGTTTTCTTTTGTTGATGTGCATTGAACTAGGTAAACTTTGTTGTATGAATAAAGATGCTTTGAAGTCCATAATTTATAGTTTATGACTTAGACAATTTAACTATATTTTTATATTTTGTATTGATGAAACTATTGGATTTAATAGCTGATATTGATCTGAATTGCCTTAGTTAGTAAGTTTTGTTGAATGAAGTTGAAATTGTTTGTTGTTGAAATTTTGGGATGTCTTACTTTTGAGGGGAAATGATGCCAAAAATTTTTGTTCAAGATTGACAAAAAACATGTCGTTCTTGAAATTGTTATGAACTTGACTGTTGTTGGAAATGTTTTAGGTGGTAATAAAATGGGTCATAGTTGGATGAATGCGTTGAGAACTAGTGAAGAATATGAGAATGGAGTGGAAGAGTTTATTGAATTTGCTAGAAGGAATGTGGCTACAAAAAATGGGATGTATTATTGTCCATGTGTTAATTGTTTAAATGGGGTTTGACGGGATATTGTTGATATAAGGGATCACCTAATTTGTGATGGAATAAACCTTCGATACACTACGTGGATATGGCATGGTGAAGAGTTAACTACCAGTGCGTCCCACAAAAATAAAGTTGAGGTAGATGATGATGGAATGGAGAGAATGATTCATGATGTTGAGGTTGAATCTTTTGCACAACCGCATGAATATGATAGCGTGCGGAGTGATGCGAGACACCTTTGTTCCCTCGGGTGTACTAAGTATACACGGTTGATTTGGGACCTTACATTTGGTCAACTTAAGGGCAACTTGTGGGTGGACCGATAGTAGTTTCACGTCGCTGCTTGAATTGTTGTGTGATATGTAGCCAGACGATAATGTACTTCCAACTCGTATGTATAAGGCCAAGAAAATCTTGTCTATGATAGGTATGGAGGAGTATAAAAAGATACACAATTGCCCTAATGACTGCATATTGTATAGAAATGAATATGAAGGCCTTAGTAATTATCCGAAGTGTAAAACTTCACAATACAAAGTGAAGAAAAGTGGTGGTTCTGGAGATCAGACAACAAAAACTCAACCTTTGAAGGCATTGTGGTATCTTCCAATAATACTGCGGTTTAAGTGTCTGTTTACAAGTGAAGCAACGGCGAAGAAGTTGAGATGGCATTCTGATGAGAGAATATCTGATGGAAAATATCTTCGGCACCCGGCTGACTCTCCGCAATGGAAGAAAATAGACCAAATGTTCCCTTAATTTAGCAGTGAGCTAAGAAACCTTTGGCTGGGGCTTTGTACATATGGCTTCAATCCGTATCAAACTCTTAGTAGCACTCATAGTGCATGGCCGGTTCTCTTTGTAATATAAAACTTACCTCTTTGGCTATGTATGAAACGCAAGTATGTGATGCTTTCTATGATGATTTCTGGACCAAAACAGCCCGGGAACAATATCGATGCGTACTTGGCGCCTTTGGTTGAGGATTTGAAGAAGTTGTGGGAGGAAGGTGTAGATGTATTTGATGCATATAAGAAGGAGTCCTTCAAGATGCGTGCGATGATTTTTACCACGATAAACGACTTTCTCGCATACAGAAATTTGTCAGGGTACAATGTCAAGGGGCATAAAGCATGTCCAATATGTGAAGTGAACACAAACTTCCATCAACTAAAGCACGGAAAAAAAATGGTCTACCTCAATCACAAGAGGTTTCTTGATCGGTTCCACCCATATCGTAAGTTAAAAAAGCATTTTAACGACTTACCGAAGCATAGAACAGCTCCAAAGGCATTAACCGGAGAGGATGTTTATAGTCGGGTGAAACATATCAATGTCATATTGGGTAAGAAGCCAAGGATTGTGGGTGAAAAGAATATATGGAAGAAGAGATCAATTTTCTTTGATCTTCTATATTCGCGTAGTCTTGATGTGATGCATGTGGAGAAAAACATTTGCGATAGTCTTGTCAGTACTTTTTGCACATACCAGGCAAGACTAAAGATGGAATTAGTGCGAGACTAGACCTGGTTGATATGGGAATAAGAGAACAGTTACATTCACAAGTAAAAGAAGATGGTAAGAAGGCATACGTGGAGCCAGCAGTTCATACACTATCAAAAGTAGAGAAAAAAAGTTTGTGTGGGTGTTTATATGATATTAAGGTTCCACAAGGATATTCTTCTAATTTGAGAAGGTGTGTTTCAATGGACGATTTGAAGTTAGTGGGAATGAAGTCCCATGATTATCATATGTTGATGCAACAACTATTACCAGTAGCTATTAGTGGCATTATGAAAGATGAAGTGCGAACCACTATAACAAAATTGTGTATTTTCTTTAATGCTATCTGTAACAAAATCATTGACATTGAAAAGTTGGATGAATTGGAAAATGAATGTTATATTATTTTGTCCCAATTAGAGATGCATTTTCCTCATGTATAATATTGTTGCCGATAACAACCTTAGTCCTTAGCTTGTAGCCAAAATTCGGGCGGGACTATTTGACGAGTACATGATGAAGTGAAAACTATGATAGATTCGAGGGACAATACGGAACATACAACTCGTGAATCCACGGCCTTCCCCAGCAGTAAAGAGAGTTTTAACCCTCCGGATGTTGATCTTGGCGAACCTTCTCACACTCCATAGGAAGGACAACCTTGCACTATCTATTTGGATGTCCCACATCGGCGTATTGTTACTGATGCTCTTATTTACACAGATCACACCAGCCACCATAATATTGAAATTCCAAAAGACCTACGTAGGGTGACTGTGAAATGTGTTCGAGAAGGGGAAGAAAAAACATACATCTCGATTGATGATGATGAGGTTCCCGATTTAGGCCAGGCCATAGGATCGTTCATCCTTTGGCCGAATCATCTTATTCAGATGGCGCCGACGACACCTCCAATGGTAGGAAATACATTATTAGAACTTGCTTTTCATTGGTAACTCACTCATAATATGTTTGTTTATGTTTTCATAGAATGAACAAGCTGTGGGCAAATTTCCCTTCTTAGCACAACTACGAGACATGTCCAAGGACACCAGCTATATCTCCTTCAAGATGCGTGCGGCCATTGTCGGCGGACAAAAGACATATGACTTTACAGTTGACAAAAAAGATATGCAACAATTTATGCATATGGAGGATTTAGATTTAGTCGTTCTTGAAGTTGTGATAATATAAGGTTTTTTTCCCTTTAATTATTGCATTGATCTTTTTTGTTTTCTATACTCAACAACGCTTATCATTTTATTTCGATCATAGTCTCTACAACAACATATGCGTCCAGAAAGGCCAAATGGGTTTGTATGGATTCTTAAGTCCAATAAACACGACGAAGACTCGCAATAAGTTAACCAAAAGGACGCTTTATGTTGGTTATACAATTGCCGAGGAAGATTTTCCTTGTTATCTAGCCCCAATACTTGAAGGGTATGTATTTTAGTTTTGTCTATTTAGGATTTTTAAGAATAAATTCCTTTATTATCTTAATATTAAAATGTATATGTTGTAGTGGTCATTGGACCCTGTGTGTTGTTTGTCCCTCCAAGAACGTATGTTATTGGTTGGATCCCTTAGTTGGGAGGCCAAACGATGAAATCAAATCCATGTTTGCCAAGTAAGTAAATTTTCATCTAAATCATTGATTCTTCATTTATATGAATTGTTTTCATGTCTGTTAATTTCCATTTTAATGATAGTGCACTCAAGGCGGCTAGATCGATTTCTGGACAACGAGAGCAGGGTAGACCATGGTAGTCAAAATCGTGCTTTAAGCGCAAAAAACGCCGCTTTTACGCTTTTTTTTCCGGGCAAAACGTGTTACGTGGTGGAAAAAACGCATCAGAGGTAAAAGCGTAAAAAGCGCCGCGTTAAAGCATGAAAGCGTAAAAATGGTCCCTTTTGAAAAAAACGCCGCGTTGAAAAATCACCCAAAACCAGCGGTTCAACACTCCAACTCCAGCGGTCCAGCAGTCAGCGGTCCAACTCC
Source organism: Acacia acuminata (assembly GCA_019022655.1). NCBI lineage: Eukaryota > Viridiplantae > Streptophyta > Magnoliopsida > Fabales > Fabaceae > Acacia > Acacia acuminata. The sequence continues at coordinate 682,019 of JAFJYI010000140.1, forward strand.
AACCCTAAATCAGTCATTCAGTCCTAAATCCCTAATCTTTACTTCGCAGCTTCTCAAGTCCTGATTCCCGCGGCAGCGGCTCCATCAGAAACTGAGATTAATCATTCAGTCAATCCCTCCTCCACCTCCGACCTCCGCCGTCGATCATTATCCAAAGTTGTGGAGCTTTCTTCGTTATACTCCATCATCATCTTACGCCTTTATTTTCTCTCTAGTTAAGGTGATTCTTTCTTTAATGATATCTCGGTCTTTTTTCCCTTTGATTCATTATTGTACTTTTCTCTTTTTTTTTTCATTTTACTTTCAAATGATTCACTTGTTCAAAATGTGTTTCATTTTCCCATTGTTTTAGCAAGATTTCTCACCGAGTTGATACTTTTTTTCCCAATGGATGTTGTCTCGTTTAACATGGCAAATTTTGATTTCTCTCTCTCTCTATTGTCATCAACCATCTGATCTGATTGCCAAAATGGACTTCTAGGATCGATTAGATAGATGTAGTTAACCTACAATTTTTTTTTTACTTTATTTGCATATAGCTTTCTCATGCTGCCGATTGTTTGAATTTTGCATAACAGTGGTTCATTTCGATACGTTTGAAGGGGTTTTGACATGATCACTGTGTTTGGCGTTATGATTTATTTTATCGAGACCTGAAATCTATGTATAAGCCCAAAAGAAACTAATGGGCAAGAATCACCAACGCCCCGTAATTGCGCCAAGTTTCATCACTGAATTACATGTGTGTCCCTCTCTTTGTTTTTTTGCCATAAACTGAATGTGTTTCTTAGACATGCGAAATTTATATGGCAGATTTAGCAGAGATCCCTATTTCCTAGTTCCTATTCCTAGTTTTATAAAAGTATGATTAATATATTACTATGCTCTAATAAGGAAGTGTGTAGTGGAAAAATCTCTAAAATATTGTAAAGGAATTGGAAGTTTGCCAAGGGAATAAATGTGTGTATGAAGGCAGGTACCTTATATACATATGCAGGTAAAAACTCCGTTTTATTTTACGATTTTACGTTTTACGCTTTTTCCTTCTCCTTCCGCTTTTACGTAAAAACTATGGTTTCACTACCATGGGGTGGACCGAAGTGGTCTTATCCGAAAGTAAGTTGGTTTCAATTCAAGTTATTTCATTTACACAGTAGCTTTCGATATTCTTTTATTCGTTTTAACAATTTGCTTTTGATTTATAGTGCCCTCGACAACCAGGGAACTCAAAGTGCGGATACTACGTTATGTATTATATGTATACCATCGTTGAGAGTGGACGTACAATTGGTTTTCAACACGTACGTAATCGCTCCGTGATTCTCAAATGATAATATTTTTGTTGTTGTACTTGAGTTGTTAATTATTTCATTCACTTCATTGGTTTAACTTATACCTTGTTTTCCAATTTATAGCTTTTTGATAGTGTGATACGTGCTCGGAGGAAGACATCGATACAGTTTAAAACGCTTTGGCCGCACATTTTCTTCAAAACATATAGATATGTACGTCATGTGTTGCCTTTTCCGCCTTTATGCCTCCATTTAATTGACGATATGTGTAGTAGCAATGTAACATGTTTTACACTTATAAATGGTTAAATCTTGAGAATATTGGATTTTTGAAGAAGTGAGATTTGAGAGTTTAAAATATAGCCTGTAAATTTGTTGCTAGAGTTTAAAACTTACACTTCTGGCATCGATAATCATGTTGCTGATTTCCTTTCTGGTTGTATTGTTTGGACTCATCATTGGAAGGCCATTTGCATGATTATTGGGGATAAGCTTTGGGTTCCATCAAGCATTGATTATTGTGGGTTCAAATTGACTCTTATGCATTTATCTTAAGTCTGGATATTTTGATTATCTGTGAGACTGTTGGGTGCTATGAGTGGCAGCTCTTATTTGAATAAAACAAGTGATTTGAAAGATTGGGCAGCTCAACCCCTTCCTCCCCCTTTCAAATTGATCCTATACTTGAGGATTTGTTTAGTGCTAGGAACTAGGAAGTGCTTTTTATTTGTATCAATTTCTTAGGATATGTATAAGAAGGTAGTAGAATTGCGAGTGGAATTGATGTCAGCTAGTGCCTTCCTAAATAATGAGAAACCTAGTTCTAGTCAGTTATGGAGATTATATTGGGCAAGCTATCAGGTATCATCAAATCAGATCTTGCATGGATGCTACTGTAGTACTACCTAAAGATGTGTTTATAATGTCTGTTGGATGTATAGTGAATATTCTATTGATTCTTGTTTTTCCTACTTTGCATTGCAATATTGTGGCGTTTTTTAAGACATATGTGCATGTCTACTAAAGTCCTATTTCTTTGTGAGACTTGCAAAGCAAGCACTTTTTGGAAGATAAGTGTGTTGTTGTTGGCCTTCAGAGCACTGGAGAAGCTAGGATGGAGGAGGCTATTACAAAATATGTGTATATTGTTCTGTTTTGTTTCCATGTAAAAGCAATGTCTTTATGTAGCAGGTGGTATTTTTTAATATATATATATATATAAGGCGTCCTGAATTTAGGTCTAGGACGCCTTATATACAATATTTGGCGTCTTGATTATACATAGAGGACACACAAAATTAATTTTTGGTGTCTTGGAATTAAAATAAGGACGCCAAAAATTTCGCCTTAATTAACTAATGTTGTGGCGGAAAAAAGGTGTCCTATGTTTTATTCAGGACAGGACGCCTTTTTTTAAGGCGTCTGAATGAAACATAGGACGCCAAAAATCTTAATTTACAACTACCCCTGGTAAGATGTTCCTCTGAAAAGGGGTGTTAATTACCTCTAATTTAGGACGTTAATTTGCTTTTTTGTAGTAGTGACAAGTTCAAATCCCAAGAAAAATACTTGTTGAGAGAAGTGAAAACCCTTTACGCTTTAAGCTTCAAAAAGGAAAACATTCACTTTATAAAAAAAGGGGACATGAAGGAGTATAAAAAAAATTATTCAGGGAAAGTGATAAATATTTACAAGAATGTACAGATTCCGATCTTCAATATATGATCTAACTAAACTACTAACGAAATCTTATATCACATAAGGAAGTATTTAATACTCCTCCGGTTTTTAATATAAGACATAGTTTACTTTTTGGGAAAAATAAAAGAATCTGAATAAATTACTTTAAAGTATTGATATTTAAAACTTTTATACTAAATTGAATTTTCTAACTTATGAACGATATATAATCGAATAATACATGGCATATGTTATTATTAACTTACTTATTTAGCTTCATTAATATCTCTGAAAGAAGTTAATTATATCTTATATTAAGGATCAGAAGAAATACAAGCAAACAATATATTAATGGCCACAATTTTTATTTCGGCTCACTATCCTTCCTGATTTTCAATTTAAAAAAATGAAGCTCAAGTTCTGTCAACCAAAAATTATTAGCGCTACCAAGGTACCACACACGAGGTCTAATTTAATAGCACTTCCTCCAATCTTGTTTATAAATTGTAATTAACATTAAAGATATAAATTAATTTTCAAAATACACCTACTTCTCTTATATAAATAATGGTTCAAGCCCCATGGATAATAATGGAGTTCGATTAATTAAATATTTTATAGTAATTAACGTGGACAAAAATAAAAAGTGATAATAAATTTTCCAGAGTTAGATACCCTTGTAGATAACCAACAAGTTGTTGATTGATATGGTAAGAGTCCTCACATCTATAAGGAAAGGAATACAAGTTTAAATCCAGGAAGTGAAAATCCTTTGCCCTCTAAGTCTTAGGAAGAAACCAATCAAATCAAAAAGAGTTCCTTTATAAGAAGAATCAGAGGAAAAGTATGTTCTTTTTTCGCATAAAACTGCAGCTCCCTCCAAGTTTAAAAATAAAACAAACTGTTTAATTATGATTCATAAACAATATAGTTATTTTTATTAATTTTACCTAATTGACTTATATTAATCATATTTTTATATTCTTGCGGAAACAAATTATGCTGGCATGTTGATATGTTAACATCAATATCATCAATCAATATATATTTATATATATTTATATTTTTTTGATACTGCAATATATATTTATATGATTTGGAAGGAATCCATGAACTGTGCGTCTGTTAGATTCCAAATAAATGCAATGGACTCTAATTCTTAAAATTATTGTTAATGAAATGCTTCTTCAATTATTAATGTAGGATCTAATTGAAAGGTTGATCAAGACTCTAAATACATATAAGACATATTTCAAATATTGGTAATTTTTCCCCCCTAAATTACCCCTTTTTGATACCTCTAAACAATAATTAAGTAAGAAAAAGAAGAAATTAAGAAAAATTATTAGAGTTTTTAAAAAAGTACATCATATTAAATAACTTAATTAACCTTTTTAATCTAATAAAAGTAATTAAATAAGTCTTAAATTAAAAAAGAGACGAGTAATTGTTAAAAGTTGTGGTTGTGGTTGTGGTTTTGGTATAATATGGGGATATGGTACTAGCTGCGTGTGGGCAAGCTATTTTACATCAAGGTTTGCTATATACATTAATTTAAAATAGCAATATTTTTGTCACTTCTTAAATGAATGCAATGTTATCTTCTTTTATAACTCGTTAGAATCGACTCATAAAGGAAGTCTTCCAATTCTCACTAATAGCTAGCCATCAAAAAAAGAGAGCACCAAAAAAAAAAAAAAAAAAAAAAGTTATGGCCTCAGGCGAGTTTGCCATCTGTTGATAGGTTTTCAACTTTGTAGTTGTAGGAGTTTGCTATCTCTTGTGAGCTTTCCTCCTTAGCATCACTCTACTAAAGTTATCAACACTCTCTATATATGGCTTGTAAGCTCGCTTCAATTTCTCAACAGTATCATATAAAGACCCCTTTCAAATAATAAGTAATCAAATTGTATTGTGTGTGTGTGTGTATTATAGTCTAATTCGATCTATTTTTATTATATATCTATTATATCTATATTACTATATAATAAAATAATAAATTCTATACTCAAAACCTATCATATAAAGACCCCTTTCAAATAATAAGTAATCAAATTGTATTGTTATCTCGAGTGTTACTAGGTAGTATCTAATCTACTCCTTGTTTTTTGAACTTCAAAGAATGTTTGATTTGGTGATACTACAGTTGATTTGAGATGAGAACTAGTCCTTGAAGAGCTGGACTGTCTTTTGGGTCTTCTGGTTGACTGGTTGCAACTTCTTTTTCTTCTCTTTATTTCAAACGGTCGTTGAGTGAGTGTTTGTGTTTGTTGTAATCTATTTTGGTTTCTAGACTTTGAGCAGAACAACATTTTACAATTAATTATTTTCTTAAAAAAACCATATGCTACATTAATTTATAATTTTCTATATATAGTATTCGTCATTTATCCGAAAAATATTTTTAAAGTGAAAATACTCTTTACCTTTAAATTAAATTTCTCTATAGACTAAATAACAAACTAGATGCATAATTGAGAAGAGAGAGTGATAAAAAGTGAGTAATAATTGACGAAAGCAAACGATTAATTTAATAATTATAATGGGATCGATGGCAGGAGTTTGTGACAATTTTTAGTTGCGTGGTGGCGTTTTGCAGTTGCAGATGGGTTACATTAAGGCTAAAAGCCTTCTAATAATGCAGTTAGTGGCTTAAACAACTCAAAAATGATTTTAAAAAAAAGTATCTTTACTAATACACACACACATATACATATTTTATATTATGGATGCCATATTCGCCGTCAATTTAGATATTTAGTGGAATAACTGTGCTAGATTCCGCTCTCCACTATGTCATCATTTTACACATCTAAAAGACAACCAAGACCTCATAAATCACAACAATGTTGTGTTTTGGTTAAGTCTGGCAATATCGTACCATTTAGAAGAAACACTCACCAATCTCCTCATTAGTCAGTAGTTAGGCCTAGCAGCTAGCTAGCACCATATCATATCCTAATCAAACCTCTCAAATTCCTTATCACTATCACGATACATCCTAATCATTCATCCTTTCCAAGTCCTCCACTATTACTTTCCTTTTTATTTTGACTTTTCAAGATATTTAGAGGAGCATCATACTAGACCCGATACCCGATATTTGTTTCACAAGATAATATATACTTCTCCATTATAGTGCCTCAATCCGAGTTAGATCATCATTCAACTCAAGTTACTTCTTTATCTTATGATATTCTGAAGTTATCTTAGAATCTTAAGATATTTCTAGTTCATGCTTTTGTCAATGATATAAATTTCATTACATGCCAAACTAGAAGTCATATCTCATTAACTCGAGTCTCAAGTCAATCTAAGATCAATCCGAGTTATTGAGTTTATTAGTAATTCAAGTTCAGTGTCCTCAACCTCTCAAGTTAGTGCTTTATTGAGTTCATCCATTTCATCCTAAACCTTGATATATCCCTCTCAAGTTGTTCTAATATGTCCCCAGGTGTGTCTAAGTATATACGAACACACACTAACCTACTCATTAATCACCAGGCCTAGCTAAAACCATATCATTTCCTATTAAAACCTCTCACATTCCTTATCGCTATCTTTTAATCATTCATCCGAATTTCCAGTCCGCCCGCTATTATTTTTCAAGATATTTTTTAAGATATTTTCAAGATATTTTTGAAGATATTTCCAGGCCGCCCACTGTTATTTTAATCTTTTAATAATACACGACATTTAATATTATACATTGCTTTCTCTCATGCGTCCAGTCAATATTACAGAGTTAGGTAGTGGAGTTATATATCAGTCCTAAATATAAAGAGATCAATCCATCTTTTCTCTAGAACTTATAATTTTTCTCAAAACATTACTACATCATATTCTAAATATAAGACCTAGTTGATTTTTTATGGAGATTAAAAAAAATTTAATTGCATTATTTTAAGGGTTAAGGAGCAAAAATACCAACGAACTTTTGCTCAAAGTGCAGCCAACACAATGAACTAATTTTTGGACCAAAATTACAAAATAACTCGGAATTATTAAAGTGACCACAACGGCGTTATAACGCTACCAACCTCCGTCTTCACCGCCGGAATGAGGGCAATCAATTGACATGTAGGACAAAACGTGGCTTGGTGAGGCATGAGTCAGCTACAACGTGGAAGGGAAGGGAATAATCGATTGAAACCAATTAACAGGCTAGGGTTCAATCGATTTGGGTGAAAAAAAGAGAGTGGATATCATCGTCACTGGGAAGCCACTATCGTCGACGGGAAAGGCGGTCTTGAATGGCGTCATCTGGCTCGTCGTCAACTGGGAGATGCAGGAGGAGGGTGGTCCTACTTCGACAACCGAGTCGCGAGGAGGAGTATGAACCTCCGAGGAGGTATTGCAATCATAAAATGGTGGCGTCGAGATGGACGGCGTGGACGGACGGCAACCCAGGTCGGAGATTCTACGGCTGCCCATTGTACAACCAGGTAAGCAACCCACGTCGGAGGTTCTCTTCACGTTGATTCCTTGCAACCCAGTGGCATGTGTGTAGAATGATTGAAGCTCACATTACTATAGTGCTCTGTTCTCGTTTTTTCATCTGAAATCTGTTGTTTTGCTGGTTTTAAGGTGTTGTTTTTTTGAGTTTCACTTATTTGCTACTGAGTATGTTTGGTTTCTTTCATTTGCTGGTTTCCTTCATTGGCAGCATTTTGATGAGAAATTAGAAAAGCATAGTTTGCAGAAATTAGTGGACCTTTGATGAGAAATGAGAAAAGCATACTCAGTAAATTAGTGGAGTTTTGCTGCTGAAATTAGTTTTGCTTGGAAATATCATAGTTTTGCACTTTGATGAGAAATGAGAAAAGCATAGTTTTGCAGAAATTAGTGGACCTTTGATGAGAAATGAGAAAAGCATACTCAGTAAATTAGTGTAGTTTTGCTGCTGAAATTAGTTTTGCTTGGAAATATCATAGTTTTGCACTTTGATGAGAAATGAGAAAAGCATAGTCTTTACTAAATAGGTGGTGATCAATTTAAACTCTTTTATCATGGAGGTTTGAGATATTGCATGCTCCTTGGGCTATGGTTGAATCTGTTGGTGCTCTTGTTCTTGAACATTGGACTAAAATGTTTTATTGTAAAAGAGATTTATTAAGGAATATTTGAAGTTAAAACATTTATGTTTCTGATTAATAGCAAAGTGACAAGCATGGATGCTTTTGTGTTTTTGTTTGAATAAGTTTTTGAAGAATTTTCTTGAATATGGTGACTTTTAAATTTTTGGGTCGCCTTTGGGTGGTTGGTGACATTTTTCATCTAACCGAATTTCTGAACACAGGATGGGGCGTGTGGATTCTTCGCTTGGCATGATAACGAGTTCGGGGAGAGGGCAAATACCATGATTAAGGAGCTTTTAGATGACATTGACAAATTATATGATGAAAATTGCAAATTCCGAAGAGCGAGCATGGCGAGACTTGATGAAGAGATTGATGCAATACATGGTGAATTGAGGAAACTTAAACGCAGAAATGACAAGGGGGAAAACAAGTTTAAAGTAGCAATGACATTGTTATTTTTTACATGTGTTTGGTTGTGTGTATTGTATGTGAAGATGTAATCGGTATATGTAATTTTTTTGTGGTTTAAATTATGTACTTATGTAGGTGTAGTATGGAATAGATAGTGGTATCTCCTGTTGGAAGCTGAGGGAGGTTACGAATAGGAGAGTTTTTGCTGATCCAATATTGGTAGCTAAGGGGATTGTTGTTTCTCTAGGTATAACCCTCTTTTGGTAGCCTTGTAGTTGATTAGTTAAGTTTATGTATTCCTCTCGGGCTTTTGCCCTCTTTTATATCAAAAAAAAAAAAGTTTATGTATTCCTCTATTGCACAGTGTATTGTTCTATTCCAAAATAGAAATGTCAACTCATTTATATAGTTTTGTCTTTTTTTGTTCTACACCAAATGTTTGAAATTCTTTCTTTATTTTAAATGTGAACTATGTGAACATGTTTTTTCAAACTTACAAGAGGAACAAAAGTTTCATGGAGGGGCCAAGTATTTCGTATGATATGAGAAAGGAAGGAAAATTCGTGAAGCTCAAATATTGTTCACATATTCATATAAAAGTCAACATGTATCATTATTCTTGGCTACATATGTCTTAACAGGAGGCAAAGTTGACTTTAGAAAGGACACATATGTCATATTCTTGGCCTTTTCAAGACAAAGCGAAGGAAAAGAAAACAAGAGTGGATTTTCCCAAGTTCTTGGCCTAAAAAGCAACTATTATCCCTTGAATGCCAAATGACATAATAGGGAATTGAGTTGGCTACTGAAGTAGGACAAGTGGACACTTCTTAAAGGCTTTTTGAAGACAAAATTCCTTCCCCAAGAAGCCATATGGCACAGTCAAGAAAAGGAAGCAAGAAGCCAAACATAAAATCACATCTGAAAAGCAAGTAGGCAATTGTACAAGTGAATTAAGGGCAATGAATGTCAAATATTCTTGCCCTCCATGTTAAACCCCAATAACCAGAACCTCGCCCAGAATTCAAATATGCAGAACATGGCTGGACAGCCAATATGTTATGCAACCACCAAGCATAAATAAACAGAATATTGCCTAATCAGCAATCTGTTATGCAAGCAACAAGCATCAATAACCCAAAAACCATTAATGATTCAGAGCAGCACCACTTAATGGGACAACAATGCCACAATAAACAGAATATTGCGTAAAGATATGGGCCAATAATCCAAGTATATAAACAAAATAGATAACATTGCTGTTACATGCCATAGACACATTGGTAGCTACATTTACGCCAAAAAAGACAGTCAGAGTTGTTGCAAAGTATACATAAAACATGGGAATTTTCCACATATACACCAAAATCACCCAAACAAAATCTATCCTAAACAAGTCATTTTGGGCTAGAGTTAGCCATCTGCCTGCTCATAATCTGCTCCACTTGTTGCTGCTGTTGTGATGTTCGGCTTCTCATGATCTGCTGGCTCTGTACACGGAGTTGTGAGCTGCTGATGCTTGGTTGGCCCTTCCATCGCAATCCAGGTGGGTTCACAGCTAGTGGCGAATCAGTACAAGTAGGAGATGTGAAGCCAATCTTCCTAGAACCATCTTGGGAGGATGATGTTGCAGCTGATGCCTTTCTCATTTCTTTCTCATTTGGAATTGGAAATTTCGTTGTAGGGTTGGGAATAGGCAAAAACTCAGGCGGGGTACCTTCCTCAATGACCTTTTCACTCCGTAATCCGGGCTACAAACAAAGAATGCACATGGTCATATATATATATAAAATAAAAACCAAGCTCGATATTGAAATGAGTATGTGTCACTTACATTGTAAACACTTCAACCACTTTCCTCATCAACCATTATTCCAAACCCACATGGCCTTACTGCTCTGTGACTCCTTTTCCTTCACGTTGACTGGTTTCCACATTCACTAGGGGTTGAATCTTGCTGTGTACTTGCAGCTGGAGTAGACGGGAGGATTGCAGATGAACTTTCATGTTGGCGGATTCCGCAGGACGTTTCTTCCTTCCCCGAACGAGGATTGCCCGAGGGGGTGCCCGAAATAATAAATATAAGACGGCTCATACAAAAAGAGGAATTATTGTAAAATTCAGTAGCAAAAGCATCACATACAAGACATTATTGTAACAATACTATGCAGATCCATTTGTAACAATACTACTAATTAACTCTATAAACATACTATGCAGATCCCTTTGGTGGTTAAATAATCCCGCATCTATATATTCCACCAATTTGTTTCCAAAGTAGGACTCTCGACATGACCATTCACATCACATTAACAAAGGTGGGAACCACAATCTAACAAAATTAAATATATGAATTAAAATAATATGAATTATGAATTAAATTACCTCTTTGCATGTGCTTCTATTATGTCCCGCTATTTTACAGACGCTACACTTCATAACAGTGCCTTTTCTGCTGATTCGTTCAACATGGGAAGTTGAAGCTGAAGCATTGTTGTCTCCAACTTGGCTACTATTGGTCCCACTCAATGTCATGTATCTATTCAACCTTCTTTGTGGTTCTTCGGTCCTCTTTCTTTTCTTTGGAGGTCGCCCAGTAATTTCGATATGGTTGGGGGTAGCATGGGGCCAAACTTGTATGTTTCCCAAAATACTTGCCCTCTAACCGGTTGGAATTTTGTTCTATAGCTCGCTAGATATGCATCCCTATGGTAATACCGTGAAATTTGAGTGGAGGGTTCTAACTTGACTTGGTACATCGCACAAATCGCATGTTGGCATGGGATTCCGGTTAAATCCCAAGCTTGACAAGTACACACTTTCCTACAAAGGTCAACTGTGTGCCTATCCTTCCCCTCAGTTACCTCATACCCTTCATCACCATTAAAGGCTATCCTACAATTTTGTGCCAAGTACCTATTTGTCTCAAACAATTCATTACATTTTGGGCTATGGTTGGCCTTCCAAGTGGTTACTATTTGATCACTAGCAGCCCATTTTTCCATCAACTTAATCCTAATGGCATCAAACATTTTAATTACAGGAAAATACCTACACTCATTGATCCAAGCATTAAAACTCTCACTCACATTATTGTCTACCACCATAGACAAGCATCTACTACTAAAAAATGCTCTTACCCATCCCTTAACAGGGTAACTCACTGCTCCTTCAGCTGCTGCCTTGTGCAATTTCTCCAATGCCTTGAGGTTGTCATTGAATTGCTCCTTGTAGGTGCTCCATGCACAACTGAAAAACTTTTTCTTTAGCTCATTTCCCCTCCACCGTTTGCTCCAATTCGCATAAACATGTCTTGCACAAAGCCGGTGTTCAGCGAACGGAAGGACGTCACTAACAGCTTGTAGCAACCCCTACATATAAGAACAGGTCAGTTATACAAAATATGGCTGCAACTACAAAAACAAACATATATGGAAACAAACTATACCTTCTGCATGTCAGACATTATTGTCACTTTTCCACCGTCATCAAGGTCAAGTGAGGATCTCAGCCATTGTATGAACCAACTCCAATTAATAGTTGTCTCCTTCTCAGTCAAAGCAAAAGCTAGGGGGAACATACTATCGTTTGCATCTAAACCCACAGCAGTCAACAAAATGCCCCTAGCTTTCCCTTTCAAAAAAGTTCCATCTAGCCCAATAAAAGGGCGACAACCTAATTTCCACCCGACCTAATAGTTTAATGACATACGACAGCTCATTAGAGACACCTAGAGTAGTTGGACAAAGTATTTACAAGGTCTGAAAAGTACTTAAAGTGTTTTTTTCACTAACAAAAGCCCAATTAATGGGTAACGATTAATGCATGCCAAGTTAAATCACTAACAGACAGCCAATTAATTGAGTAACAGACAGCAAGTTAAATCACTAACAGACAGCCAATTAATTGAGTAATAGACAGCAATTAATTCACTTACACATAGCAAATTCATTCACTAACGAGTTTCACAGCCTAATTCACTAACGAGGCGATAAAGATATTAAGTAACAAATAATTCAAATGGCCAAGAACATGTAAAAGGGTATTGTAAGAGAATATGACATACATACCTTAGATGCATTAAAACAGACGTACATTCTTCTAAATACCCTCCTTCCTTGCTCTAAAGCTTCACCGCTTAACTCCACACTAACATCGGATCCCGGATTTGACACTTTCAACTCATTGCAGTAAGCTTCCAACTTGGCATACTCATCTGCAAAACTCCCATCCATGACCTCCATTATCATCCTTTTAGCCCTCTTACACTTATATCTACCGACGTACGTTTCAAATCACGCTCAACCTCCTTCTTCATCTCAGTTACACTGTACTGAGGATTATCTTGGACTTTATCCTTGAAGTATTCAGCTAGCCACCTCGCACTTGCCCTTTGATTCTTATAAACCCTAGCACACATGTGCTCATGATTCAGTGATTTCACCATGTACCCAGGACCTACACTATCTCTACTTGCATACAACCTAAATGGGCAGCCCTCTTCACAGGTGGCTATGACCATCCTTGTCTCACTTCTAAATATTTTCACATTCACCCCCTTCTCAATAGCATAGTTATCAATGGCTCTCCTCAACTCAACTCTATCCAAGAATGTCATACCCACTGTGAAGAAGGGCAATTTTTCAGAGCCATCCAACTCCGTTCGACTAACCCTCTCTTGTAGAGGTTCTCTAAAAATTCCCTCCTCCTCATCACTAGATCTATCCTCAGGGTCTTCATGTATTTCATAATCATCAACTAAGCTCTCTTCAGTTTCATAACATTCTGACCCTGACTCTGAATGTTCATTATAGCTATCATCATCACTATTAGAGTCATCTACCACACCTATGTCATCTAGCTGACTTATGTCATGTACCTCACCTAATTGTTCTACATAATCATGGGTTCCCGGAATAATTGCAAATTCATCATCTACCTCGCCTAAAAATTCTATATAATCATCGCGCCAGGAATATTTTCAAATTGACCAATTAATTTCTTCCTCATTATCTTTCCCTGGACTCGCCATTACACCTGTAGGAACTCAAGCAAGCAATTAATTGTCAGCCATGCGGAGAGAAAAACCTCCTATAAAGTTTGTGAAAGCAATTAACAAGGACAGATTTTAACCCACACAATAAATAAAAACTTTTAATGCAACAATGATTATACTATTTTCTCGTACACTTGAAACAAAGGAAAAGGGAAAAAATCAGACACATTAAAAATAATTTGCATTTGATTGATAAGAATTAGGCATACTTTTGTTTGGGCATGAGACTGTTAGTGAGTAGAAGCTTCAAACCAGCAATGTTCTCAACAACAAGTTAATAAAAAAAGGCAACAGCCCCTCTGCTCAAACCAATTACCATGCCCTTTTGAAACTTAAACAATTTAAGAATGTGTGAGCAGGGGATGCATCTATGAAAAATCATATTGGATGCACATTACAATGTTAGATTTAATCGATTGTATTATGAATGTTACCCACACTTATAAAGTTATGCATTTAGGTGTGTTTAAGTTACATGATCAAGTAGTGATTTACTTCATGTCAATTGGCCTATTTAAAAGGTTCATTAAGTTTATAAAAGTATCACTCCATTATATGGTAGGCTTATTTGATAGCATTTTTTCCAATAGTAACATGTTAATCAATCTATTCCTACTTTATTTGGAAGTCCATTGATCATCTTAAAGAGGAGATTACACAAATAAGTAATTAATGCATGAAAACAGCCTCACATTGCAGAGAGAGGAAGACGAAGTAAAACTAATAATGCCAATTCATAGTCCATGTTCAGACTGAAGAAGCATAGCAGATAAAGAGATCTCTCTGCGGATTCAAAAAGCCAGTTCAAACGATAAATTTTTCTTCCTTTTTTTTACTGGGGAATCATCCATTACGCAAAACAAGAAAGAAAGAAGAAGAAAACTTCCATTTTCTTTGCTTCATTCATATATTTTCATTGGACAAGTTAGAAGTTGGAGGGTACAGAGCAGGGCACAACAACTAAAAGAAAAGGAAAAATAGAGCGATATACAGAGCAAGTGGGAATTCTTAATTATCAGAAATGGCAGCCAAAGTAAACATAGAAAAACGCGAGGGAGAGGACCAAGACAATGGCCTCAAACAGAGAAACAAGCCTGAAGACAACATCATCCATGAAAGAAACAGGCAAATGAATCCTCTTCGATCTCACCCCTTTCAGGGAAATAATATCGGACACAACAGAGTCTCGAAACGTACCAATGCTCGGCCTCAATAACCACACCGACGATGTCGTAGCCGATATGTTATAACTCGAAATGATCAAGGAGATCACCCTTAGCAAAGCGAGAGAAGGGAAAAAAAACTCAAACATAATCATCATTAAAAGGGGATAAACGAAACCCTAAACGAAATTCTATCGCTTGACAAATTTAACAAATTCGCGTCAGATTATCGAAGGTTATCTGATTATCTGAGAAAACTTTGAGAAATTTCCGTCATATCATCTGATCCCTAGAGAAATCGAAGGTTACCTGTCCAGTCCAGAAAACCCTAGCCGATTGTCGCTTCTCTCATTCGTGCGCCCTTGTCGTCTGAGCTTCCTCAACCACAATCACCATCGTCGATCGGATTGCGGTGTCCAACAATCTCTCAAGGTTTCGTGACCTGAAGACCGGCGATCTCACCCCTTTCTCTCAAACCAGGTTCGATGGGTGCCGTGGTTTCCGATTTCGCCTTCGTCGTCTCTCCTTTTTCAGATGGTACAATGAGCCCTAAGTTTTCGTGGGTTCAATTCTTTGCACGTTTTGTCTAACTAAAGTGTACCCAAGCCACGTGTTATTTTTTTGGGTAAAAAAAGCCACGTGTTTTTACAGCTAACCCTTCATTTCCCTCAACCTAATTCAAACAGACGGAGGTTGGTAGCGTTATAACGCCGTTGTGGTCACTTTAATAATTCCAGAGTTATTTTGTAATTTTGGTCCAAAAATTAGTTCATTGTGTTGGCTGCACTTTGAGCAAAAGTTCGTTGGTATTTTTGCTCCTTAACCCTTATTTTAAAGTATTTATCTTTATCATTTTTTTCTCCAAATTAAGTTGTATGATTTATATACTAATACATAATTTAATCATACACAACATACGATATGATTAAATAACTTAATTAGCTTTCTTAATCTTTCAAAAAAAATCTATTAGGTCTTATATTTAGGAGCAAAGGTAGCACTATTGATTGCACATGATTGAATATCGTATTTTTAAGGAAACCAACACAAAATTATTTCAAAGAGGTTAACTAACTAATTTTCTTAATATCCACAAATTAGTTCTTTAACCCATATATTAGGGACATTAAGAAGTATACCAACATGTTATTGGTTGAGGTGGTAAGCGGCCTCGCCTCCTTTAAAATTATTTTGTTTAAAAATTAAAAATAAAGTAGAATCTCTCACTTAATAGAATATAAGCGTGTTGTTAAATTAATTATTGTGGAGGAAGTATTAGTATAGGTGATATGGGAAAAATATGACAAAAATTGCTCAAAATTATTTTATTAAAAAAAAGTATAATTGAGGTATATATATGATATTAATGAGTAGAGCGTCAAAAACGGGCCGAGCCCATCGGACCAAACCCATTTAAGCCCTAGCCCGTTAAGGGTAGGGCTTGAAAAATAGACAAAATATTTGAAATTGGCCCCGGGGCCGGCCTTGAAAGGCCTCGGGCTTAGACGGGACCTTGGAGGCCACGGGCCGGCCCGCAAGCTCTTTTCACCGTAGCTTTTTCTTTTTTTAAAAAAAATTATTAATTTATATATATATATATATATATATTGTATTTGTTATAAAGTTATTTATCCATTTAATTACAAATATATAATAACTATACTCTAATTTTATGATTTAGTTTATTATTTATTGCAAATAAAGATTATGGATGTGTTCATGATGCGGGAGAAGAAATTCATAGTATGCTTTTTTATGTTTTATGTGAGTTATTTGTGAAGATAGTTTGCTTTTGATTATAAATTAGTGATTGTAGTTATTTATTGGATGATTCGTGTTATAATTTACTAATTATATTTCTTTAAAAAAGGCGGAGGAAAAATAGTTAAAATTTGAAATAGTAATTTCCGCGCCCTGCGGGCCGGCCTGCCTGGTGCTTTGTCGGGCTTTGAAAAACAGTGTTTTTCTTACTCCGGCCCCGGAGGGCCGGCCCTGTTAGGCCCCGCCCTTCACGAGCCGGGCCGACGATGATGCTCTATTAATGAGTTGCAAACATTATTTACTTTATAGAATATATAGGAGTATTATTAAATTATTGTTGTCTTTAATTATTATTGAGAAAGTATAAATAGGGGTATTGTAGGAAAAAATTGACAAAAATTAAAACTTGCTCTTATAATTAGGACCAAAACTAACTTCAAAATATGTTCCTATATTTAGGACCGGAGGGAGTAGTAATTAACATGGACAAAAATAAAAAGTGATCGTAAATTTTCCAGAGTTAGATACCCTTGTAGATAACTAACAAGTTGTTGATTGATGTAGTAATTTGTAAGGAGAGGAACACAAGTTTAAATCCCAAGAAGTGAGAACTCCTTGCCCTAGTGGCGGAAGGTAGTGATGGTCAGCTGGGGCTGACCCAACTGATCTTATAAATTTGTTAGAATATATATGTATTTATTATATAATATTTTATTTAGCCACATATTTGGCTCCAGATAAATTTTTTATCTTCTTTGTAAGGATAATGTTTGTTTCATTACTCATTGAGTGTGAGAGGAAAGTAAAATTCTTGTTTGAAATATCAGAAAAGGTTAGTATCATATTATATATTATTTTGATTTATAATTATCGGTTATTATTTATTTTTATTTTCAAGGTTATTTGATACTATTTAGTAAATACTCCCTCTAGTCCTTATTTAAGGAACCAACTAACAATTCTCACAAGTCAATAAAAACAGTTAAAGTCATTAAATCTGTTGTAAAATTTAAGTACTTTTCAATATTATCCCTATTAATTACATTAAACTCTAATATCATATTAATTATTACTCTTTTTTTTTTTACTACCTTTTTAATTATGGGTGTACATGGAAAAAAAATATTTAATGTTATTTGAAAACAAACAAGTGTTTTATAAAAAGGATCAAATATACTTATTAGTTGGTATTTTATAATAAAAACTAAATGGAGTAGTTTAATATATTTATTTTTTGGCCCGGGCTAAAAAAATTTCTAGTTCGGCCACTACCTTGCCCTCTAAGTCTTAGGAGAAACCTTTGATCAAATCAAAAAGAGTCACTTTAAGAAGAATCAGAGGAAAAGTATGCTCTTTTTTCCCCATAAAACCACCGCTCCCTCCAAGTTTAAAATAAAACAAACTATTTAATTATGATTCATAAACAATATAGTTTTTATTTATTAATTTTACCTAACTGACTTATATTAATCATATTGTTATATTATTGCACAAACAAATTATGCTGGTATGTTTGATATGTTAACATCAATGCCATCAATCAATATATATTTATATGATTTGGAAGGGCTCATAATCCATGAACTGTGCGTCTTAGATTCCAAATAAATGCACAAATGGACTCTAATTCTTAAAATTCCTCAGTTTTTCGGTAATGTTCCCTGTTAGGGCTTTAGGGCAGCCCAATACATCGTTTCTAATCCACTGGTTTGAGATTGGGCCACAATCCTTTAAAAAAAACAAAATTATTTAGACGTTTGTTTCAATTTTCGCTTTCACAGTTCAGTCTCCTATGTGTTAAACCACTGCTTTTGTTAAACCTCGGAGACCTGATTTGATTATCAAGCAATCCTGGAGACACTATACCTGTTTCCAGGATATTGCCCCTTCTAATCCAGCGATTGATCAGATGCCTACTACTCCTCTCTCCTGGCAATCCCCTCTTGATGGAGCCGTGATCCAAAGATCACGCACAGCAAGATGTGGAGGAGCTCTTCGCGATAGTCAAGGTTCTTGAATTGCTGGTTTCACCAGGTCTATCGGTGTTTGCGATGCTTCTACGGCGGGGGAGTGGGCAGTTTTAGAAGGTTTGTCATCAACCTTGGATCTTGGATTCAGGAAAATTATTCTCGAATCTGATGCTTATAACCTTGTTGCTCAATTGAACGATATTAATTTCAATTCTGGTAGCCTTCTGCTTGTTAAGATTAAGCATTTCTTGCTTAGAGAGTGGTTTGTTTCTATATGTCATATTCCTAGAGACATTAAAGTGGGCCTGTCAAAGTCCGATATCTTAGGTAGTTGTCCTTTATTTTTGAAAGCATAGGTTGATTAGGAGTGTTTGGGATTTACTGGCCCTATTATGTAATCTTTTCTTTTATTTTCTGGATGAATGCCATCTTTAATATTAAAAAAGAAAAAAGGGTTCAGTCTCCTATTCCTTCCCTAGACAAATGAATGTTTTTAGGAATTGTATCCTCTCATTATCTTATATTCTCATCAGCCCTCCTCATCCAATCTGAACTTTTGGTATATTTTCTCAACCAATCTAAACTGTTGATTTGAATTAATCATGATTGTCCTATCCTAAAGTACTTTTTAATATCAGTCATTATTCTAAATCTTAGGATCTTGAAAAAATATTTCACTGTGTTGACTGGTAGTAAAAAAAAATTCTTCAAGATAATAAGCGGTACTACAAAATACTTCAAGATAATGAAATAAACTAAAAAAATACTTCATAATATTGAGAAATTATTTTAGGATATTGAAAAATATTTTAGGATACTGATGGATACTGAAAAAATATTTCTTGATCTTAAAAAAAATATTTCAGAATACTGACCGCTATTTAAAAAAATACTTCAAGAATCTTAATTAGTATTAAAAAAGATATTATATAATACTGATTGGTACTAAAAAAATACCACATAATTAAAACTAATGAGAGATGAGGAGATCCACGCTTCGGAGAGAATCCGAACCTATGTTTTTGTGGTCATAAATTCAAAACAAATACTAGGTTCACGTTAAAATAAGATATTATATTAAAAAATAAATATAGTAATAAGATTATGCCGCAATTCACGTGCCTATTATATCACTTACAGAATGTTTGAACTAACAACCTCACACTTAAAAAAAAAACCTTAAAAATGTGCTTGATTTCACTTGGTCTATGTTAATTACAAAATTAATTGTTATTTTGTCTATATAAAATATAACAAGCAAAAAAGTTTTAAGAATAATGTTGTACTGGAAGTTTTTTAAAATTTAAAAGTTGAGGCATAATTATTTCTTATCATTAATTGAAAGGTTAAGTAGCAAATCTGTCCTGAAAGTAAAGGTTCAAAGTAATGTTGCACCTTGGAATTTTTTTTTTTTTTTTTTTTTTTTTTTTGTCTTAATGTTGCCTGGAAGTTTCAAAACATAAGTAATGATGTCATACTTTGTTAAAAAACTAGAATTGACCGTCAAAAAATTGACGTTGGCCGTTAAATTATTAATAAAAATGGGTAAAATTATTATTTTTGAAACTTCCAAGGCAACATTGAGACAAAAGAAATTTCTAGTAACATTCTTTCCTCGGTGAAAACTTTCGGGGGCAAATTTTCTACTTAACCCTTAATTAAATGTAACTCAATTTCCTTGGAATCTACCAAGAGGAATTTATATAGGTTACTCAATCTTCCTTTTCTACATTATACTATACTTATTAACCAAATAACTCCTTTGATCTATAATATAAGATATATTTAAAAATTGATTTGATCCTAAATATAAAACATAATTTTCATTTTTTTCAATATTTTTATAATTTACTCCTATTAATACTTCCTCAACAATAATTAAAGAGAAGATGAAATATGAGAACTAAGAAAAATGACTAGGATTTTTTTAAAAAATACATGATATATTAAGTAATTTAAATTATTTTTTAATTTAATTTAGATAAATATGTCTAATATTAGAACCTCAGATGGAGAACTAAATCGCTAATCAAAACAGTACCGATTTCCATTTTTCTTTGCCCTCTCAATCAAGCATCAACATAAATGTCGTGAATTTTTTTTTGACCAAGATTTGAATGGAGCGGGTTGAACATTAGATATGAAGCAGCCATTGTAAAATAGAGTGGGACCCAGAAATATAAGAACCAAGAAGATCAAAATTGAGAATTGCCAATAGGAGCGAGGCAATCTCACCTTATCCACACGCTCACCACATTCTCTAATCACCTTCATTATCTCATATCCACATAAGCATCTTCTTCCTTCGTCTCTCTACTAAACACCTTCTTGTTCTTCACAATCTCTCTCATCTCTCTGTCTCTGTGATCATCTCGCAAATCTGCTCCACCAATGGCTTCCATGAACTCCGCTGTACTTGCTTCTACCTACGCCATTTCTGGTGCGGCTTCTTCTGAATTCAACCCCAAGCACACTTCCATGGCCGTTTCTGCTCCCAAATTGCCGGTCATCAAGGCTCAGCTATCCTCCTCCTCCTCCGCCGCTCCACAAGGAAGAAGAGCCGCTCTTTCTCTGTTAGCCGCCACCGTCTTCACTGCCGCCGCCGTTTCTTCTGCAAATGCCGGCGTCATCGAACAATACCTCGAGAAAAGCAAGGCCAACAAGGTTTAAATCATAAACAGCCCTAATTTCTGAATTTCTGCCTGAAATATGCTTAATTAATCGGTAAATGATGATTTGTATGTTGCTGGTGATGATGTAGGAATTGAATGATAAGAAGAGATTAGCGACGAGCGGGGCGAATTTCGCGAGGGCTTACACAGTTGAATTTGGGAGCTGTAAGTTCCCTGAGAACTTCACCGGCTGCCAAGATCTTGCGAGGCAAAAGGTGGTCGTGGATCTCTGTTGAAATGTTGAATTTATGATATTCGTTTGGTTCATTCTCTGATTGGATTTGTGATTGAAATTGGTTGCAGAAAGTGAAATTCCTTAGTGAAGATTTGGAGCTGGAATGCGAGGGAAGGGACAAATACAAGTGTGGATCTAATGTTTTCTGGAAATGGTGAGCACAATGATCGCCCTCTTCCATATGTTCCTGTAAAACTGAACAAATTATTTAGTTGTTGCTCTGTTTGAGGATTGTATCTATTTTCTCCTTTATGCCACAACCTTCTTTTCTCCACTTTCTTTTTCTTTCATTTTTTTTTTTAAAATTATTTTTTCAGTCATCATTCATATACTCCCCGACGCTCTAAAAGCTGCTTCCAAACTAACTCTTGCTCACCTTCATTTTTCTAAATAATAATAATAATATAGTTTTGCTTGTGTTATGTTTTGATTTGAGTAATAATATAAAACAAATACTAAGTAAAATCTGTAAAAAAAAAAAAAAAAAAAAAAGTTGAATTATTATTTCTTCTGCTTTTTGCATTCATAACATGCTTCGAGCACATTGATTTGGAAGTTAGAAGATGTAAAATCCGGCAAAGCAAACAGCTTCCATCACCCAAAAAAAAAAAAAAAAACTAGTCTTGTACATCATTTTTTTTTTTTTTTTTTTTTTCTCTGCTTGGAATGCAAGATATCATTGTATTTTCGGTCAAAAAAAAAAAAAAAAAAACAAATACTCCCTTCCATCTTAAATATAAATGCTATGTAATTAATTTACATAGGTTAGAAAAGTAGTTAAATTAGTTATTTGTAAAAAATAGTATGTTAGTTTCTTAAAGTATCATTTTTACTCATTTGCATTAGATATTACTCCCTTAATAATAAAAAAGTCTCTTTAATATGTATAATTAATATTGAAGGCTTAGAAAAAAGGGAAAAACACATAAATATCATTTGGATTAGGAAAACCCCAAAAAGTCTATTATCAAATAGAAAGGATAAATAAATCTCAAGGAATATTCTAGAATTTTGAAATGTTGTGTTTTTATCAAAATGCCTCTCAAGGTTTTTTTTTTTTTTTTTTTATTTAAGAAAAAGAAAGAACCTTTGTCGGCGCTAAAGCTTCCCTGACAGAGCTCCACCAGCTAGCACCACCCCTCCGTGGTGACAACTTTAGTATATGGATTGACTACTTGAGCTCCATAAACTCTATCTGGCGTTGTTAATAAGTTAAATAAAGACAATGACAACTTCAATATAACAATTGAGAACTTGTGCTCCCGAGGTTATTAATGGCTACACCTAAGTCGTCATTGTTTTTATTCAACTTATCAACGACACTTGATAGGGCTTAAGGAGTTCAAATAGTTAATCTCATTACTCAAGTTACACCGGAGCTCTGTCAGCCATAGGCCTACCGGAGGGGTGGGGTCGGTCAGCAGAGCTCCTGCGCTAGCGAGAGTTTTTTTTTTTTAAAAAAAAAACCCCCCCAGGAGCATTTTGGTGAAAGCAAAACATTTCAAAATTCTAGAATAGTCCTTTGAGATCTTGTTATTTTCATGTATTAACAGAATTTTTAGGATTTTCAAAGTTCAAATAGTATTTATTTAGAATTTTGCCTAAAAAAATTATGAATTTAGAAAATCTCCACAACTGAAAAGGATTGCAGCATTTCAAGTTTTGGTGGCTAACGTAAAATTGTGCATCAACATCAGTGGGCCCTAATCCATACCTGTTGGATGGGTTGGGTTTATCTCATTTTATTTTTTCTTATATTTTTATATCAACCGTTAGATTGAAAAGATATATGATTCAAATTCAATATTTTATAAACTATTATTATAAATATAGATGAATAAATTTAAAATTTTAAAATCCAATTTATACCGTTCGTAATTGCAATATAGAGGAAAATAAATAAATTTTAATTTATAAAATATTAAATATAAACCATCAATTTTATGATTTAAAGGGGAAGACAAAATTATGGGTCAAAAATGAGAAAAAAGAAAAGGAGAGTATCCAGGCCTAACTATGCTATAAATTTTAATTTATAAAGTATTAAATCTGAATTATTAATTTTACGTTTGATAAGGCTTAGGAACTCAAATAGTCAATCCATATACTCAAGTTGTCAATAAAGCTTTGGAGGCCCAGGTGGGGTGATGCCTGCCAGTAGAGCTTTGACAACCAACAATGGTTCTTTCATTTTTTTTAAAAAAAAAACTTAAAGGACATTTTGGTAAAAGCACAATATTTCAAAATTTCAGGATAGTCTCTTAAGACCTATTTGTTCTTTCCATGTGTTAACATACTTTCTAGAGGTTTTCAAGTTCAAATATTATTTATTTGAATTTTTTCTATAAAAATTATTAATTTAGAAAATAAAATAAAATAAAGTTTTATATTTATGAAGCAAAAAAATTTCTCCACCAACAAAAAGAATTGCAGGATTTCAAGTTTTGGTGGCCAACATAAAATTGTGCATCAGCATCATTAGGCTCAAACCCATGGCCTAAACCCATATTTATTGGATGGGTTAGGTTTCTTTTATTTTATTTTTTTCTCATTTTCTTCTCATAATCTCATATGAACCGTTAGATTAAAAAGATAAATGGTTCAAACTCAATATTTTATAGAATTATTACTATAAAATAGACAAAAAAATTTAAACTCTTCAAATCCAATTTATACGGTTCATAGCTATAATATAGAAAAATTAAATCTATTTTAATTTATAAAATATTAAATCTAAAACATCGATTTCATGATTTGAAAGAGAAGATAAAATTATGAGAAGAAAATGAAAAAGATGAAAAGAAGAGTATCCTCTTCCAACTGAAACTATGTTATAAATTCTTAGCTTAAAAAAAACTTAAATTGTAAACCCGTGATAGTTGTTGGTGCTTCTAAGTTCTAACATGACTCAATCAGTGTAAGGACCACTAGTGGAAAAAAGGCTTTTAAGATCGACAAAAGAGGCATCGTAAGAAGGACCGGTGACCAGGTCTTGTTCAAACCAGTATTAAAAGTCTAACATTTAAGACCGGACTCAACCGATCTTAAAAAAGTCTTTTAGACCAGGACATTTAAAACATGGGTCTTAAAAGTCGTACTAAATAAACTGAAATATTTTTTGTTTGGTCATAAAACTCAACTTTTAAGAATGGCTAAAAACTAGGCCGTTCTTAAAAGATCGGAATTTTAAGACCGGACAAACTAAATACTGTCTAAAAGATAGCGGCTTCTAAGATCGACGACTAATTATACGCGGTCTTAAAAGACGACTTTCAATACTGGATGATAAATAAATCCGGTCTTAAAAATTGAACTTTTTAGACCAGGACATATAAATACCGGTCTTAAAAGACCAACTTTTAAGACCTAGGGCTTAATTTGAAATGTGAGACCTTTAAGATAGGGCATATAAATACATCGGTCTTAAGAGTTGAACATTTAAGACCGGCGTATTTATTTTCGGTCTAAATTTTTCCAATTTTTCCATGTTTGTTCTTCCGATTATATTACACACAAATCCACCACTCAATCCAAAGACATAAAAGTCGATACTTAAAGCTACAAACTATGAACAATTATGAATAAATTGAATTGGGAAAAAGAATACAAATATTATTCACCATGAGTTATGTGGCCTTTAATTAATGATTATACTATGACTACAACACCTAAATTAATTAATTCAATAAGATAACTTACTTACAAATATAATAAGTTACAAATATAACATACATGCCCAAAATAATATTCACCATGCCTTCATCGATTCCCACCCAACAACGTAATAACATCCTCTTTTATAACATGCCCCTTTGGATCGGATCCTGCCACAAAAATAAAACAAGAACAAACTTCATAGTCAGTGACATTGTTTATGAACATAGAAGGAATATAATATAGGTAAAACCTTAAAGTTTTCAAAGAATTTTACATATGAATATTACCTTATGAATTGACTCTTTTATAATGAGATATCCTCCCATATCCCTTCTTGATGATCATTTCTTATGTCGGGTTCATTATCCACTTCATCTTCTTCATTCATGTCCGGTAGACCCCTTGAAAAAGGAGTACTCTCAGGAAGACCATAATTTGAATGACTTTCCTCATCAATATCAATGACCCTTTTTCCTTGGAGAGCTACAGACCACATTTTATTTTCTTGATCAGTGATATAGAACACTTGTTTCGCCTGATCTGCCATAATAAAAGGTTCATCTCCAAAACTTCTA
The DNA here is from genome assembly GCA_019022655.1 of Acacia acuminata. NCBI lineage: Eukaryota > Viridiplantae > Streptophyta > Magnoliopsida > Fabales > Fabaceae > Acacia > Acacia acuminata. The sequence continues at coordinate 707,572 of JAFJYI010000140.1, forward strand.
CCATTGACATCGACTAATGTAAATCCTACCGATCGATCTCGAACACATTATTGACATTAACCCATTTGCATTTGAAAATGGGAAATCCAATTTTCACATAGTCCATCTCCCAAATCTCTTCAATAACCCCATAATATGGCATGATCGCCAATAAAGGCCTCGTTGTCTTTCGAATCTGGAGAAGTGAATAGATTCGCCTCTAACATAACACCTTTTTCCGGATTTGTGCTCGTATCATCTAGGGACTTCGTGTAAAATGTAAAACCATTGATCACATACGAATTTCAACTTATGACATCAACCTCAAGACCACGTGCTAACCATTTAATTGTATCAGAAACACATTCCTGTCCCTCGACCTTTTGTTTGAACCAGTGTGCAAAAGTTCTCGTTATGCTCCCTAATCAACCTTTGTTCGATCATTCGATGATTTTCTTTCCTTACAACTTCTTTATGTGCAGCTATCTTGGCTTCAACTTCATCAACATTATTCAAGATGTATAAGTGGACTTGTGACAATTCATTAGGATCCACACTCTTTATTGAAGCCCCTCGTCTACCCCCCTTCAACATCCGACGTTTTGAAGCCCAATATGTCTTACTTTGGCCAAATAATTTTGACAAAATTCCATGGCTTCTTCGAAACATATTTATGAACAATTGATGCTTCGTCAGGTATGCATTCTTCACATACCCTTTTAGGAATTTCATAGATATTTCAATTGGGTACATCCACCGTAAATGGATAGGGCCACACAACTTTATCTCCCTCACTAGATGAACAATTAGATGAACCATGATGTCAAAAAATGTAGGAACAAAAAGCTTCTCAACGTGGCATAAGATAAGATATCCTTCATTCTCCAATTCATCCAACTTTTCAATCTCGAAAACTTTACTACAAACCGCATTGAAGAAGAAACAAAGTCGGTCAAAATGACCGAAAATCATATTTGGAGATGCCTCGAATAGCTATTGGGAGTATTTGTTGCATCAAGACATGACAATCATGAGACTTTTGGCCTACTAATTTCAAGTCCTTCATCGATACAAGCCTCTTAAAATTTGAAGAATACCCAGAGGGAACTTTTGTGCCATGTAAACACTCACAAAACTTCGTTTCTCATACTTAGACAAAGTATGAGAAGTCGGGGGACAATAAGTTCTATTACCATGTGGCCTTGGATGTAACTCTTCGCGTATTCTCATTGCTATCAGATCCAATCTTGCATTCACACCATCCTTGGAACTACCTTATATATTGAGAAGCGTGCCAACAATACTATCACATACATTTTTCTCCACATGCATGATATCAATACAGTATCTCACATCAAGATTGTGCCAATAAGGAAGATCGAAGAATACAAATCTCTTTTTCCATATATTTGTTTCTTTTTTACTCTTTGCAGTTTTACCGAAGATGACATTGATATTTTTCACCTTTTCATAAACTTGCTCCCCAGTCAATGCCACCAGAGCATCTTCATACTATTGGCCACCAAAAAGGCTTTCTTTAATCGACGATATGGGTGGCCCCGTCTAAGAAATCTCCTATGTCCAAGATAAACCGTCTTTCTTCTATGTTGAAGTTTATGGTAGCATGTGCCTTCTTCACAAATCGGACATGCTTTATGGCCTTTTACACTATACTCTGACAAGTTCCCATATGCTGGGAAGTCGTTGATAGTACAAAATATTATGGCTCACATTTTAAACACCTCCTTCTTGAAAGAGTCATAAACGTCGACACCTTCTTCCCACAACTCCTTCAAGTCTTCAATCAAGGGCTCAAGGTAAACATCAATGTCATTTCTGGGTTGTTTTGGTCCGGAAATCAACATAGACAGCATGATGTACTTTCGTTTCATGCAAACATAGGAGATACGTTGTAAATAATCAGTAGTACAGGCCATGAACTATGTATGCTGCTAAGGCTTCCATATGGATTCATGCCATCCGTGCTAAGGGCAAGCCTAAGGTTCATAGGTTCTTCGCCGAAGTTTGGAAATAATTGATCGATTTTCTTCCATTGAGAAGAATCGGCCGGATGAGAAGCTTTCCATCATAAATCCTCTCATTTGCATGCCACCGCAAATTTTTTGCATCAATGTCATTCGCAAAAACCGCTTGAACCTTGGAATGATTGGAAGATACCATAACACTTTTGTAGGCCCCTTATTCGACTTGTACCTTGGGGTTTCACATATCGGACAATTGTTGCTTCTCTTCAAACTCTTTTCTATACAACATGCAATCATTCGAGCATGCATGGATCTTTTTGTACTCCATCCCCAGTGGACAAAGTATTTTCTTAGCATCATAGTATCGATGCGGCAACACATTATCATCCTAAAAGCATGTCCTTAAAAGCCTCAAGCATTTCAGAAAAACTCTTGTCGCTCCATCCATGACGTGCCTTCAAGCTTACCAATTTCAATACAGCCTTCAACAATTGGTATTTTTTACACCCATGGTATAGCGGGGTCTCTGCATCACTGCACATATTACCATATGCATGTGATTGATGAAAAGTCTCTTCTCCTACATTACGAATAATGTCCTCTATACGATCATCCATATCCGTGTCATTACCATCAAAGGCCACTTCCCCATGTTGAGACCCACTTGGTATTTTTTTACCATGCCATACCCATACCGTATAAGTCTTACAAAATTCTTCACAAATTAAATGTGTGTGTATAACTTGAGGACTTAGTCGCTCTCATTCAAACATTTTACACAAGGGCAATAAAACTTCCCACTATCATCATGGGCATTTTGTTTAGCAAATTCTATAAAGTCTCTCACCCCATTCTGTTATTCAACACTCGTCTGTAAAGCATTTATCGAACTGTGATCTATAGTAGAATTCCTATGGATGGAAAGATTTAACATACATAATCCGAAAAAATTGACACTTGCATATAAAATAAGGCAACACCAAATGCATATTTATGCTCAATGTCGATTATGTCTTTTTTTTTTTTTTTTTTTGAGAAGCTTGCCCATTAAATGCATAACGAAGAATCACTTTTGGTCATAAATGTATCACGGTGAATCCAAGAAGCAAAATAAATGCATGACGAGGAAATTAAATGCATCGCATGAAGGTCTTGTGGACTCACATGTAGCATATAAAATCAAATGCGTTTCCTGAGTCTTTCTTCTCCCGTGACGAACGTTGATGTTGCAGACAACAAGAGTACCCTAAAACAATTTTTTGGTCAGTCGGGTAGGTCTAAAGTGCAAATATAATCTTCAAAATACAATATTCATTAACAACAGAGAAACCCACAAGAACATTTCATCGATTTCGTTCAACCCATAAAAAACCTAGAACGATAAGAAGGAAAATCATGAAGTTATATAACCGAAACACCTCTTATAGCTTGGTCTATAGACGTTTAGCTAAGTAACCAAAAAGAGAGTGTCGAGAGAGCAACGCGAAGCAGCGACAAAGCAACACACAAACATCTGGAGAGACAACCTCGAGTAATCACTTTCGGCGCGACAAGAGAAGTTTAGGGAGGGAATATTAATTTTCCGCGCGACAGAGACATATTTTAGTATCTTGGATTTTTATTAAGACCGATAAATTATAACGCATTCGATCCTAAATATTTTTTATTAATTTAATTTTTAAGACCGTAGGTTTATTATCATTTTATTCAATTAGTTTTAAGATCTTCTTTTTATAATATATCCGGTCCTAAAAGTCAATTACTTTTAAGACCGAATTCTTATATTGTATCCGGTACTAAATATATAATTAAATTTTTAAGACCGTAGTTTTAGAAGACTTCGGACCTAAATTTTTATTATTCAATTAATTATTACGCACGTAGATTTTATTAAGGCGCTTAATTATAAAGTAGTAGGTCCTAAATATATAACTTTTTAAGACCGAGTCTCCTAAAAATCCGATTCAGTAAATTCTTTTTTTTAAAAAAAAAAAAAAGGATTGGCTTTGGCGAGCGCAAAGAATGAATGAATAAAAATTAAAGGAAAACTGGAGTTTAATTTCTTTAATTACTTGGAGAATATGAAGAAGAAAAAAAACACAAGCTTAGTTCTTAATGCTACATATTACTCGAATATGCGCGTACACAAGAAAAAATACAAAAGAAGAACAAGCTGAAAATTATGAAAAACAAGAATCTGACTAAACATCCTAAAGCTTATTATCCTCAAAGGCATTGTAGGGCCAAGAAAGCCCCAAGTCCATAGTACGGCCCAAGGAAAGGGAGAGGGAGGCATAATCCGCTAATCATATTTAGGAGATCCGGAAATCTCGGCTAGGCAAGATCCACCCCTATCGTAACGGCCTACCGAGATACACGCCCCATTAATGACACGTCCCAATAATGGCATATGAAGGATATCCGCCCCATTAATGGCACGTCCCATTAAGGGCGAATCATCCGATATCCGCCCATTAATGGCCCGCCATTATGGCGTGCCCCGGATATCGCACTCACACCTCTATAAATTTAGAGGACGGGTAACAAGGTGCACACATTCTAACCTAGACTATTTACATACAGTCTCACTGTGCACACACACCACCCCTTTGTCGTGTACGGTGATCCCACGCTCTTCTGGTTATCTCCTCCATAGATATCCAGGCAAGCCTATCCATCCAAGATCAATATACTAGCCCTCGGCTGGACATCTGTGTTCGATATCAAAACACATCCTAAAGCTTATTATCCTCCAAAGGCTTGGCAATATCGGCGTGAGCAACATTAACTTCCCTCCGGAGATCAGCAAGTTCCTGTCTTATTCGTATCAGTGGATCATTAGACGAAAGAGGAGTGGGGTCAGCGGTAGGCGCGTTGGGGCCAACTGGTTGGAGAGGGGGAGCAGGAACCTCTTCATGGGCTGAAGTCTGGAGGGGGCTAGCAATCTCTTCATCCTCAAGAATATGGAGGAACTCAACATAGACAGGGTCGATAGAAGGATGGGGGGTGCGGCAATCTCTTCATCATCGGAACTAACAATGGGTCCAACGACCTAAGACTCTTCTGTTTCAATAGAACGCATTCTCGATGGAGGAGGCGCACCGTATAACGATCGAAGGAAGGCACAAGCATCACGAGTAAGAGCACCCCTATGTGGTTCTCTTGTATCTAACCATGGTTTGAGCAGTTGGGGCAAAGAGGTATGAGGAGTTTATTAATAAAGGCATAGAGCAGTTCTCAGATAGCCACGTACATAGTTTGGAGTTACGAGGTAGTGAGAAGTTAATAAGGAGTTAAGGACAAAGAGGTATGAGGAGTTAATAAACGCAGAGAGAGATAAGATAAATGCTCTACTTTACGAGTGGGTTTTTATAAATATGCGATCTAAAATTCTATTATTTAATTTTTTTAATTCAATTGATTTTAAGACCGACCTTTTATAATATGGCCGATCCTAAAAGTATATTTTTTTAATCAATTTATTTTAAGACCGACCTTTTATCATTTATCCGGTCCTAAAAATATATTATTTATTTTTAAATCAATTCAATTACTTTTAAGACCGACCTTATATTTTATCCGGTCCTAAAAGTCATTTATTTTTCTCAAATTCATTTTTTTAAAGGAAGATTTAATTTCGTAAAAAATATCAGTTTTAAGAATGGATCTTTTACAATATCCGGTATTAAAAGTTCATTCTTTTCAAATTCGATAATAGAAGTCGTATCCTTACACTCGTATCAAATGAATGATTCGAGTCTCTTCGGCTTCGAGATAAACTTCCCAACTAGGCGTCTCCTCGTATTCTGATGAACTATGCGTCTCCTCCTTAATGTTTCCGGCGTTTCACATTATTCAGGAAGGGTTTTCTATTTAAACCCGATGTTACTTTACTTCCTTCACATAACATTCTTCTCCATCACTTCTTTTTCCTCCACAAGAATGGCGCTCTACCACCACCACGAGGTCCTCAACCACCCCCAGGTCCTCCTTTTCCAATTAATCCTCTTCCACCTCCGTACCCTCCGCCGCCGCCTCCGAACCCAACCCGCTACCGATATCTTGAAGCACCTTCGGCCCGCGTCGATCATATAGACCGACGCTTGGGCCTTTGTTTGTTCAGTGTCTATCACGCGTCAACAACAAGCCGATCGCGGTACTCGACGCCCAGGACATTGAGTACCATCCTTCAGACGATGACGTCTCCGACCCTCTCCGACGACTCCTTCCCCTCCGAAAATGATGGGGAGGAGTAAATATTTTTATGCTTTGTTTTGTTTTTTGTGTTTTCTGTCTTCGCGCCCCACGGGCAAAGATAAAAAAATATAATAAATTTTTTCTTTCCTATTTCGATCGCCTTGTCCTTCTCATTAGATTCTTTCTTTTTTTCGACAAAAAGGAAACAAACAAATCATTGTCCTCGTATGTGATCAACATTAAAAACTCACACAATACGCTTAAGATCGACCATACAAAACAAAAAACATCGTTTACCTTATTCGAATAAAAAATCAACACGGTGACAATTCTTCCCAAGGTTGGACCGTCGTTGTCGTCGGTTTTACCTCGCCCTGATTTGAAACAAAGTGTCCTTTTCATTATCTTCCTTCTTTTTCCGACAAAAAAGAAAAAAGACAAAAGAAAATGGACACCAATAATGCTGCTCAAAATCAGGAGAGGTAAAAACGACGACAATGAAGGACCTAGCTTGAGCAAAACGCCAGAACCTCGGTTGTCTTGAACCCTAATGGTTTGTCTGAAAAGAGACAACATTTACTATTTATAGGAAGACTATTAAGACCGAAGATTTAACAAATACACAGTCCTAAATGTTGAGCTGAAAATACACGAAGCCGGAGTTTTAGGAGCGGACATAAAAATAAATTACTCTTAGGACCGGACATCTAATAAATATGCGGGCCTAAAAGTCTCTAGTCTTTAGAGACTTTTAAGACCGGACTATAATACACTTTTAAGACCGAACTTTAAACAAGCCTTCGGTCCTAAATGCTTTTAGGACCGAACTTTAAAAAATATGTGGTCCTAAAAGTCACGATTAACTTCGGGTGATTCTTATTACTCAGTCACAACATCCTGTACCTTAAATTTCAAGCACTAAATAGCTAGAATGAATGAATGAATGAATTCTTTGAAAAAATAAACAAATTTATTATTGAATTACACATTGCGTATGTATATTTACAAATGAATGAATTGTTCAAAAAAAATAAACAAATTTAAGAAATTTTTTGTTGCTACAACATATATTTACAAATGAATTTAGGACATTAATTATTGTCTCGATCGTTAATCAAGTCATACGAGATATTCACAAAACAAATTGCGCATGTGCTCCAATTCATCATCGGGGAAAGAGATTAGGATAGGAAAACCTACGTAACATCAAAGACGTAAACTGAATTAACTTGCGTGCATATTTCATATGTAACATTAATTTTAAAACCGAATTGACCAAACCTCGTAACATCTAATACATTTACCTTTACGAGTTAATTTAGTCCTTCCTTCCGTGATAATATCATATATGTGTTTCATGACGTACTGACCACATAAGTTGGACTCCGTTGGTTGCCAACGAGTCTAAAAAGAACAAGAAATATATATAAGAGCATATATAGCTTATTGACCAAGTTCACAAGGCAGTGTGACAGTGTCCAAATATGTACCAACCTTTGGTTTGTGCCATGTAGGATTAGTAGTTTGAGAGGAATGCTTTTTGTTTACCGAGATTTGGAAGGTCCTCATGGCACTATCAAAAAAATCACAAATTTATCAATAAAGGTTCACTAAAAATAGATTTCACACAAGAGAATCAAAATGACATGCTTACTCATTGATGGTCTTCACCAACATAGTCCCTGGATCATTATGGGTGGAGCATAAGATAACTTTATGCTCCTCCATGCACATGAGGACCAACTGCCAGTGGCGGCTGAAAATTCACACCAGTAAAGTACTCAGTGATATATGTAGCAGAATTAAGTGAATTGTAGACAAGAATTGTGATATGTACTTGTGGAAGTATGGAAACATGTACACCTTTCTTCTCACTTCACACAACCTTGTTGATATGTACTCCTGTCTCTCCTCCTTGGATGTTGTACTTGCATAGACTGGGCAAAAGAATCCAAAATCATTGATTTTGCCCTATTGCTCCAATACTTGATGCATGAACCTACAATAATGACATCGATCAGGGAATTATTATATATGTATGTGTGTCTAAACGATGCATTTAAATTATATACTCATAGAAGAAGATACTTACTTCATCCATATTTGAACAATTGCATCGGTAAGCTCCTGTCGAGGAAGCAGCAGCGACGTTACATCAACGATGTCAACGAAAACCGGTTGAGGTTGACGGAGGCCTACTACTTCATTGACAGGCCACGTTCTATCTTTAAAATATCCACTAATCACCATATCGGATATTTTTTCCTTGGCAGTCAACTTAGCAGTATTAGCAGTAGGGGATAGAGCTTGAGGAGGGGATGGAGCTTGACGAGGGGATGGAACTCGAGGAGGAGGGAATGGAGCTTGACGAGGAGGGGATGGAGCTTGATGAGGAGATGAAAATCGAGGGGGAGGGGATGAAGCTTCAGGAGGAATAGAGACATGTATAAGCTTCACTGGCCAAGAGATGAAGGTTCCCTTGACATAACTCACAAGCTTCAGTTGATCAGTTGGGAGAGGGAGAGGTGCATCACCAATCACCTTTTCAACTGACACTCTGACTTCATCATCAGCCATTTGTTGGTGGTGTACAGTTGATCCCAAGTTGTGGACAGTCCCTTTTGCAACTAATCATCTATGACTATCACGATCCTCCACATACAGTCACGGGGTTGCTCGATCGTCCAACAATGCAGCTCCCTCTAGTGCTCACGCATAGGTACAGTGAATGTGTGAAGGGAACATTGGTCTCTGGACAAGAGCTCAAAAGCAGCCTCATCTGATTCAATTCCTCCTTCATCTGGCTCATTTGGGAGTGCCACATTGCTTCTTTAGCCGCTGCTTCCTCACTTAATTTGGCCAGCGTCTGGTCCATCTCCTCCTGGGTAACCATACTTTGTTTATGGAGTTTGGACTTACCAAAGAATTGCTTTATGCCTACCCGTCCTCCAATCTCCCTTACACGCCCCGGGTGATCCGATTTTCCGGTCCCAACGGTTAGAACATCATTCCTCCCGTCCGACACAAAGGATCCCTCTGCTTCTTTCTTTTTAAGATCTTCCTATAAGATACAGGTAACGAGAAGCTTAGTAATGAAACTTGTTTAGTAACTATAAAATAACAATAACGATACTTACAATTCTTTCAAAGAACTACACGAGTTTGTTCACTAGTGTAGCGCGCCGCTTGGCTTTTGCCGAATATGCAACCACAACTCCTCGCGACGTATTGGAGATGGTTGATCAACTATCGCATAAGGATTGGATTCAGCTTCATCTTCCAATCTCTTCCGCTTGGCCTCCATCAATTCTTTTTCGGCCTTTTCACATCCGCCGTGAGAAGCCCTATGCGGGCAATCATTCTTTCTCCCTATCTCCGTGCTTGTTCCCTTCTTTTCGTGAATCGAATTGAAAACAACTATTAATTTTGAATTCCAGCCATGTCACTAACGAGAAATTAGAGAACTTCTAATTATCAGAATTGAAAAAAACTATTTAATTATGCTAATTATCAATAGGCAAAGGCAGAGCAGCGTCTTCGTTAGGGAGTTTGAACATAAATTGGAGCTATGTATTGTACTGCTAGATAGATAGGTTAAGAAACAAAAGAGAATTATGCTTGCAAAATAATACAAACTTGATCCTTTTTAAGGCATCCAAATTGGGATCAGTAGTCCCATTAGATAGTAACAATTGGGTATATAAAGTTTCCCCCTTTTAAGATTATTGATTTCCTCCTTTGCAAGACAAACCATTACACAATTACCTTCTTAGTATTTTACCTTTTCAGGGTTTACATATTAGACTTGCATAGACAAATGCAGGAAATGTATACTTCTATTCACATACCAAACCATTTAACTAACACGATTAGATGAACACAATAACATTCACATATCCGGACAGGTTAATAAGCAAACAAAATGGTAAACAAAACTAAATATAAGCTCATCAGAGCTTCAGGAGTGGTCCGCAGCTGAACAAATTGTTGCCAAGTTTGTTCATCAATAAATTTATACTTGTCCCAAGGGTTTTGGTCAGGTTGAACCTCGGTAAAAATATACTTGTTAGCTAGAAAGGTCTTAAACTTCCTCCACCGATCAACATAATAAGACAATGTCTTGTCTTTCAACTTTTGATGGTCAGGGACAGTGTATGTAAGCTGGATAGTGTCCCAAATAGGATTCTTTACTGTGCCAAAGTCCACATTTTTCCACTCATCTTTCAAGATGCTAACCTTGCTGCGTGCTAGATAGCCGACAAAACTAGTATATTTGCTTTTATTAGGACCGAAAGGTTCCAACTTTTCATCAAATCTGAATCTCAAGCCTTGACCTTAAGTCCGACTTAGGGTTACATCTATCATTCGTGTGCCTCTTCTACCACGGCATGCAAGGCGGTTACGAGGCTCATTGTGAGATGAAGAGGGTTCGTTCGACTCACGCGATGGCGGCGTTCCTGGAACACGAATAGAATCGTTTTCATCGTTCATTTTCGAGACAGGAAGAGAGGAATGCCTGAGCAAATGAGAGACTAACAGAGGCTATCGTACGTGGGCGAGGAAGAGAGGTAATGTAATAGGAAGGGTTTCGCAATGGAATGAAAGAACGGAATATCACCAAGAGGGGGTGAATTGGGGATATTAAAATTTTAAATGAAAAATGCTCTGTTAACCGTAGGTGAAAACAGAGATGAACAGAGTAAGGGAAGGAGAGAATGAACACAGTGAATTTATATTGGTTCGGTCCAAATCCTTGACCTACGTCCAGTCCCCAGACTCTCCAGGATTTCACTAACTCAAATGATTACACACTCTGTAACTCACGGAGTAATTCTCTCTCTAGAACTTACTCCCCCTTACAAGTTGTAATCAAATAACCCAATCCTAAAGTCCCAATACTTTGAGATTCTTACAAGATGGATAATCAATAAAGAACTCTCTAAAAGAGTAGAATAATAATCACTGAAGATTGATATATCCGAAGATATTGACTCTAACAGTAAATGGTATTAATTGCTAATTGAATGCGCAGAGTTTCGGTAGGTAGAGACTTCAATGCTTCTGGGTTTTATAGATGATAGCATTTATGACCGTTGAGATGAGATTAAATGAGCCGTTGTGAGTAATGAATATATCCGTTGAGATTACGTTGCTCCGTCTCTTCGTATGCTTCCGACATTCGTCCGTTATTCTCCGTTGACATTATTTGTTCAAATTGTCCGTTGAGATACACCCAGAATGTTGTCTAGGGAACAGCTGGAATGCTTTTCGCTTGCTCAGAAGGTTTCTTGCCAAAATGGTGAATGTCTCTGCTTTGCAATTAATGCTTCTGACATAATCTTGCTTTATGATAATTTGAAGCTTGAACCTGTTAATCATGTCTGAAACTCACTAGCAAACTGATTTAACTTGGTTAGAAATGATAAGGAACAATAATATCAAGTACCTAAAGTATAATCATAAAATTTCAGATTACGAGAATGATGAACTCAAAGACTGATGCAGATAACTCGAGTTGTACATGAGTAACTCGAGTTATAGTCATGCTCAGTGAATATTTGCCAATGAAGATCAACTCGAGTTATTAACCTTAACTCGAGTTATATTTGAATCAATGTAGACAGAGACAAAAATTCATTTTAAGTAACTCGAGTTAGGTACAGTAACTCGAGTTTGTTTCTTTTACAGAGAAGTATTTCAGATAGAGTAACTTGAGTTATAAAGCTTAACTTGAGTTATGTAACTCGAGTTATCTTAATTGATTACTCAAACAGAGAGCATCCGAAATATTGTAACTCGAGTTATGTTGTGTAACTCGAGTTATATCGATATGTTACATCATCCTGACTTTCTGATATATTCATAACTCAAGTTATTCCTCGATAACTCGAGTTATATCGGATGATCAAAATCGATATCGCGACAAGCCTTTTAGACAGAGAAGTACAGTCCATAACTTGAGTTACTAAGTGGTAACTCGAGTTATGATCTTTGCAAAATTGATTTTTCTTTAAAACTTGAGTTATGCTTTTAGGGAGAAATGAATAGTAACTTGAGTTGTATTTCATAACTTAAGTTACTAATTTTCCAAATCATTTTTCAAGAGACTCAAATGTAGTTTGTGAACAAGCTTTGTAATTTAACCCATTGTTTATTACAATTGTTAGACATCATCAAAACACATAGAGAACTAACGAGAATAGAGGTTCTTCAAGTGAGAGTAACAAAAGATTTCGCGAAGAAATGTGTTGTTGGCACTTCATTTTTAAGACCGAACAAAAAATAACGTCCAGTCTTAATATTAAAATCAAGACTTGTCATATTGAAGTCCGGTCTTAAAAGTAATTAATTATTTGTTTAATTTTCTTCAATATCGAGGTACTAGCCGCCACAATTTAGGTCCGGGCTTAAAATATTTAACTTTATGAACGGACAAATTACAAGACGGTCTAAAAAGTTAACCTTTAAGACCTATCCTTATAAACGTCCGGTCTTAAAATTAATTAATTTTTTGTGACCGGCCGTATTATATATCCAGTCTTAAAAGTATAACTTGTAAGACCGCCTATTACATATGTGCAGTCTTAAAACTTTTAGACTTTTATATTTAAATTTTTCCTTATTATGTTGGACCACGTAAAATATAAGTATGTATTTGTATGAGATTTCTCTATAAAGTATTTGAATTTTGAATTTTTTAAATAACATTTGTAAGACCGGTTGTTTGTTTGTCCGGTCTGAATAATATATTTAAGACCGATGAAAATATAATCCAGTCCAAAAAGTTCTTTATATTTACGGAACTGCCATCGGTCATTCCTTTAAGACCGCACGTCGAATCTCCGGTTTAAATGAGGCGGTCTTAAAGCTCTTTTTTGCACTAGTGGACTGTTAGATTCCTATGGGTCTCGAGTTCAAGTCTTAATGAGACATTTGTGTGAGACGGGAGGCCACAACCCCAAAACTGAAATAGTCGATTGTTCAAATGAATGGTAATAGGATTAAAAAAAAAAAAAAAGAAGGTGTCGAATACAGAAGTATAAAAAAAGTGACCCCCATGAAGCTTGTTGTAACGTCCTCCATTTTACTTAACATAATAACTATATAATAGTTTGATCAATGACTTAATAATGCTTCAACATTTATCAAAATATTCAAAATAAACCAGAGTATGCAAAATGAGCCCTAACGTGACAATATACAATCATCCAACACATACCAAACAAGACGGAAGCACTACTTTCGACAGAAGTAGCCTAAGCTTCCAAGGTCTTCCTTGATGGACCCGCACAAAAACTATTATCTAAAAAATGTTGGTAACCATTAATCCAACTTATTACGAATACTAATATGTGCTAGTGAGATGCCACATGGAGCAATTTATATAGTAAAGTATTAAAAATTATAATTCACTAATATCCACATCACAAAATTTCATATAATAAATTCTATATCATAAATTATATATCACAATTTTCATTGACACAATTCCCAAGATGCCTCCCATCAATTCAACCGAACTGCCTTATTTCCGCTAACTAGACCCATGGCCTAAGTTACATCCATATTACTGGTTACTCAAAAGCTCATTGGTCATGCGATGAGGACCAACCAAAATCCTCAGAGCACATGTCCCAGCTGCAGACCATAGGTCTTTTCCCCTCATTGAACTAGTGGGGTGTCGCAAGCCCTCATTGAACTAGTAGGTCAGTCCTCATTGAACAAGTACGACAATAGAAAACCAATCATCGTGCACCAATGGAGGCTACACCACATGGTGAAATAAACTACTCCATTTCTTCCCAATTCGACCCTTACCATAATTATCATAATAAATAGTTCAACAAGAATTTTCCAAGATTTTCACCTCATATCATGTTATTTAAATCATTCTCATATACATGTCATAATATTTCAATTCTAAATTTTTATACATATATAAATATATATGTATATATTCACAATTTAAGTCATAAGGTTCCACAAGACAATTTTTATTAAGATATTCATAATCATTTCACAAAATACTCACAAACAACATACTAATACACATAACAAGTGGAAAGTAGTTACCTCTTACCGAAGCTAACTATTATCACACCGCTCTTAATCCCCAAGTTCAAACACACGTCAAAAATCAATCTACCACAACCAATTTACTAACCACTAATTATAACTCTTCTAAAACTCTACATAATCAAAATTATAACTTATAAAAAAACACACACAAATTTCAATAATAATATATTTGAAAGCTTGAAGTGGGCATACTTATGACGGGACTGAAAAATCGGTGAAACCATTGTAATCATTAATTCTCTTTCTATTTATTACTAGTTAATAATACCCCTTTTTATATTTATTATTAATTAATAATACCCCTCTTTTATTTATTATTAATTAATAACTCCCTTTATTATCTATTCCCTTTTTTGCTTATAATAATAACAATATCTATTTATTATTTATTTATTACTAATCATTATTATTTTTCCACAATTATTTTAAACTTTTAGAGGCTACCCTAATACTTTAAATTAAGAGTTTATAAATACCAATCATCATATAAAATATGAATTAATGTATTACATTTAATGTTTCTCATGGTTTTTCAAAGTATAATGTTTCATCATATATGTTTATAGAAATAAAGATCATGAGTTTAATAAATACTAACATCAAGAAAACTACTACTTATATATATATATATATATATATATATATATATATATATTATTTTGTAAATAATATTATAAATGAAATAATATAGGGAGGAGTTAGATTAAATCCTATTATATAGGAGTAAGTTGGATATGATTCTGTCTTTTTGATTTAATGATATTATATCAGCAAAATAACTTCCAATATATATTATCTATTATTTTCCTTTCCTTTTCTCTTTTATTAAGTACACAACGTTTTATATCGTAAGAGTGTATATATATATATATATATATATATGCATGCAGCGTGTATGCATGACAGCAAGCAAAAATCTATTTATTCCTCTTTATGCAAAATATATATTTATATACACTCAACACACAACACTATAAGTATATATATCAACAAATTCTTTCTTATTCCTGTCTAAACTAGTGCCATATATGTGTGTGTGTATACTTTCAAGATTTTTCTATTTCCTTTCCAAATTCTGCAACACACACATATGTGTATGTATATATATATATATATATTTCATGATAGCCAAGCAAAGTTTCTCCTTCCCGTCACCACACAAACATGTATGTATATATATATATACACTTTATAACTCAGTTCCTATATATCAGCAAGTTTTTAGTTTTATAAAATACCTTGTTGAAATATATATATATTTATTTAATAGCAACGTTCTCATTCTTCTCTGTATACACAACAACCCTTTTCTTTATATCATTAAGGTTCATAGCATTTAAGCACTATATATATATATGCCATGCCTATTCCTTTTTAAATCAGTGACATAAGCATATAGAACAGCCCCTGTTTTCCATTATTCTATTGCAGCAACTTAGAACTTTATTACCTACATTTTTCTACTCCACCACTTGCGTTAGAATATGACAGAAACCAATGGGAAAAGAAACACGATGAATTACTTCATGTTGCTAGTCTACACATTGTGATCCTCGCTGAAACTGAATCCCCCCTGTTTTTCGGTGCAACCACAGAGAAGAATGAACAGGGAAGATCTCGGTTTCTCACTGTGTTTTAAAATAGAGCACCCCACACAGTTTCTTACTCTCGGAACTCAGCTTTGGTAGAGGCAACATGAATGATGAAAAGAAATAAAGAGCAATGAATATATAATACATGAGAGGTCTGGTCCCTGTTTTTATCAAAAACTCTCAATCCGTCTCATTGTGTTTCTATCAAATAGTGTATGGGGCTAAGTTTAATAGTATGGGCGACACTAGGCTCGAAAGGGATGGGTTACGTGTACAGCGGAGGCCAGTGAAGAAGCTACACTAGTGCCTATGTGGGCAAGTGCAGACACAAAAATTTAGAAAATATATATAATTTGAAAGAATTCAGAGACAACATCTCGGATAGTGTAGTTGGTTAAGACTCCTTACACTTAGCCCCCAGTCACCGGTTCGAACTAAAGATGGAATATCACCTAGAGGGAGGGTGAATAGGTGATCTCAAAATTCTTTCACGATACTCACAGAAGACAAATAAAACTCGAACAAGAGAGATAAGGTAGAGAAATAGACACAGGGCAATTTATACTGGTTCGGTCCAAAATCGCTGACCTACATCTAGTCCCCAGAACACCTGGGATTCCACTATCTTTCAAGAACAATTACACACTCTGTAAACGAAGCATGGACCTCTCACTCTCAGACTCCACTCCCCCTTACAAGTTGTAATTGATACACCCTCTCTTAAGGTTCCTTAACTTAAGATTCAACTGATAATAAAGTAAATGATTAAGAACTCCTCAGAGTAGATAAAGTATTAAACACTAAAAGTACAAATCAATGAAACAGTTGAAACAGCAAATAATATTAACTCGAATTAATTGCACAATATTTCGGTAGTTGGCGAATTCAATGCTTCGGCTATTTATAGTTGTTGTAATTAATAACCGTTGATGAAGCTTATGAAATAGCCATTGAGACTCTTGAATGTGTCCTATAGATAGATCAAGCGTTCGTCAAGAGTTTCGCCTATTTGAATATTCCAGCTGGACTTTGCAGAGTTACCAGTGGTCATACTGGGTGAGGGTTCAGGCAATTGACCATCTGGAGGTCGACTTGTCGATATATGCTCCTTTTTGCTTTCAGACCCCTCGGATTTTAGTGAGAATGAGACCCTCGCTTCTTGCTCGCAGAACCCGTGATTTCGGCGAGAGATGGTTTGAGAGGCCGAGGTTGGTCCTCTTTTGCTTTACCGCTAATCTCATCAAATGACTTCTCGGTGCCGATAGTCTTTGAAGAAGGTGGAGATAGTGACCTTGAGCGTTTGGATTTTCCGGTAGGAAGTGACCCAATCTTGAAACGGGTTATGGGTTTTGGTGATTCGGGAGTAGGCATTTCCTTCGAGTTTTCTTGGAACCCGGCGGCTTCTTCACTTTCGTGGATTTGCTAGGTTTTTCGGGAGCGTCGACTTTGGGACAATAGAATCTAGATTTCTTTGCGGGAGATTGTTTGGAAGGAGATTTATCACTCGAACCCGCCATCGTTTGAAGCTAAAATGGAGAAAGCGAGGAAATTTTGGTGCCCCCGGGTCCGATGGAAATGGAGAGAAGTCGGAGGGAAATGAAGGAGTTTGAGAAGTTGAATCGGTTGAAAAGCAATAATCTCTCAAGAGAACAGAATTAACGGTTGAAATTTAGGAAACGATTCGCAAACGGACCTTACGATTGAAGAAATTTGAGAGAGGATGAGGTTAGGGTTTTGACGGTTGAAAATAGGAGAATGTAAGTTTCCGTCGAAATGAAATGACACTAGCATTTTAAAACCCTGACGATCGACTTTGCTCGAGCAGAGTTCTCTGCGTGCTCAAGCAGCGTTCTTGCTCGAGCAAATATCTTATCTTGATCGAGCATGGACGAGTTCAAAGATTTAATTTCAAATGAAAAGAGATTTAAATAACTACATCTAACTTCCCTGCAAAGGTGTACTGTGAACATTTGACTTATTCATGACATTGGAACAGATGAATATTGGAATTTACGTTGTTTTGACTAAAGGGAAGATTCATCAGCCAGTAGCGCTCGGGCAAACTTGAGTATGTTGCTCGAGCATAGTTCTTCTTTGGACGAGCAATCTCCACATTCCCGTTGTTGCTCGGGCAGGCGTCTGGACTTGCTCGAGCAACATCCATTACTTCTCTAAATTCAGGAATGCAGCACCCGACGTTGCTCAAGCAAGTTGTACAGGTGTGCTCGGGCAACGTTCTTCACTAACCTTGCTCCTTTCTCACTATTGCTCGAGCATTACTTTTAGTGTGCTCGAGCAGGCATCTTCCTTTTATTGATTTTTCAAGATTCCTCGATATTGCTCGAGCAGATATGATCAGTATGCTTGAGTAGGCCTTTTAAGATAGTCTTCTTCAATATAGTATTCTCTTGGTTGCTCGAGTAGAAACTACTGAGATACTTGAGCAATACTTTCTCTGTTAGACTCTGTCCTTTCTCACGTAAGCAGAGTATCCTGCATAAACATCAACAGGAAACTCCAATGCCAAAGTCAGTAAACTTTTATTAAAATTAATTAATAGAAAAATACTTACAACTCGTTGGGATTAGCCATTCCCAATTCTCTTTGAATGAATAAAAATTGCTCTTTAGCCAACGGTTTGGTAAAGATGTCGGCCAGTTGAAGGTGTGTAGGTATGAACATCACTTTGACATCTTTCTTTTGCACGTGGTCTCTGATAAAATGATGTCTCACATCAATGTGCTTGATTTGAGTTACCCCGAATATTGTTGGGTAATAACTATATGTTAATGCATTTCTGTACTGCTTGGATGTGGAACTATAGATTTCTGGGGATCCTACGGTTGTAAAGAAAGCTCATGTATCGGATTGCAACTCGACTTCATGATAATCCATCTCGATCGAGCATCCGCTTGTCTCGCTATGCATTCTACGGTGGCTCACTCGTCGGTGCGATCACGGGAGCACTAATTGTGGGGATAGCTCCTATTATGGGTTCTTATGGATGATATAAAGGTGATGCTGGATACTGGCCGAGGTCATTGTACTCAGCTCCAAGAGATGAAATATCATCAAAAGAATTTTCAATTCGCTTGGTTTGTCCAACTGGAAACATTGAAGGTGTGATAGGCAAGGGAGGTGCTATAATAAATCAAATTTGGCAGGATTCTGGGGCAACAATCAAAGTTGATAGTTCAGCAGCCGAGATGACTGCTTAATCACTTGTTTCAAAAAAGGAGGTAAAATGTTGACCATCCATTGAGCATTCTTTCTTTGACTTGATTTCTATTGTATATGTGAGAGTTTTAAAATTGTGGTCATTCAGTTCTTCGAAGACACATTTTCTCCAACAATTTAGCCTTTGATATTTATGATTTAACAACTTGCTATTACAAGTTCTAGCATAAAAAAATGCCAATACAAGGATTAGTCTAGTCTGTGGATGACTGTCAATAAGCAATAAGTTAGGCCTTGCATACAGCTTCATTGCGTGCAATAAGAACTTTTTAATGGCAAACCCATCATGTAGGATGGTTTGAGGGAAGTTTGAGGTTTTCTAGTATGATGGTTTGAACTTTGAAGGTAGTCAAGTTAAAAGATTAGATGAAACGGCTTATGAAAGAAGAGAAGTTTTATACGCAGCAATATTAGGAAAATATGAAAATGTCTTAAAAAATGAATTCGTAGGAATAAATGTAGCAAGCATAGAATATACACAAGTTTTAAGAGCTATAAGATATATGCACGAAATGGAAATTTGTAGCTTAGAACCAACACATATAAATCAATACATTTGTGAATATAAAAAATATTATTATGAAGCAAGAATAGTAGAAACTGAAAAACAAAAATTTTACTTAGACATGTTTTATAGAAAATTACCTAGATTAATTTCAGAAAATTTAGTGGAAGAATATAACCAACACATGGAAAGCGAAGATGATCCAAATTTTGTAAGAGTAATAGATACAATGGGAAGAAGAGAAGAATATTTAAGAAAATACTTATCGAGATAGATGTAAAGAAGCATGGAGAAATATTAAATATTATAAATTAAATAAATTAATGGTAAATTATGCAGAATTAGAAAAACCACATAAATGGGGATGTAATCAACATAAATGGTTAGCGAAACATAGAAAGAAAAGAAAAGTATATAAATTTAAGAAATACCCGAAAAAGAAGTTTTTTAGAAAATATAATCCTAAGAATAAAAGAAAATTTAAACCACAAAAATATTTCAAAAGAAGGAAAAAATAATAAGAATAATAAAAGTAAGAAACCATATAAATGCAGATGTTATAATTGCGGAGATTTAGGACATATTGCAACAAATTGTGATAAACCAAAATCAAAGAAGAAAATGAATATCTTAAAAAAGTGAAGAATTAGAATTAGAACCCTTAGATATTGATTTAATGGAATTTGAAGAACCCATAGAAAATGAATTGGAAATATACAAATTAACTTATGAATATGAAACAGAAGAATCAGATAAAATGGAAGAAGAATTAGAAAGTTCATAAGATGAAGAAGATATAGAAAAAGAATATATAGATCAGAATAAAACTTATATAAACATGATGAATGCGAGAAGAAGTGGAAAACAATGAAATAACTAATAATCAAGATTTTCAAGAATATGAAGAATATATAAATGCGAAGAAAGTTCAAGAGAAAGAAGAATTACATTTAACAAGATCAATATGATAAAATAAAAGAAAAACATTTAGATATGACAGTTAATAACATAAAAGATGAAAAATTCTTAGATAAAGTAAGTAAAATATTAAAAAACAAGAGAAAAGAAAAATCTCAATGTGTAGTATTAGAAAAGAAATATCCAATAGAATCAACCTTAACGAAGGAGTATTAAGAATACCTTTAATAAGCAAAGCTTTAATAGAACATGAAATATCGAAAATACCATTTAAAGATGAAATATCTGAAATATATATTGCAGGAGTGCAAGTTATGGTAAAAGCTTATTTTCAAAGTGGAATAGATTTCAGCATTAGAATTATTAATAACAGATAGAAGAATAATAAGTAATGTAGAAGACAATATTTTAGGAATGATAGCAGGAAATTTAATATATCAAAAATTAAAATTCACTTTAAATAAGAATTTTGCAATTAGTAGAGCGGAAGAAAACATGGATAAATCAATCTTAGTATATCATAATTTACACAATGTAAGATTACAACCAGGATCTAGAAGCATAAGTATAACAGCAATGATAGGACTAGTATTTACAAATGAACATAAAATCTATAATAAAAATAAAGGAAAAATTACAATAGACAAATATTTTATGCCGTAATAAAAGAAATTAGAACGACCCAAAACAAATTACTATACCTGAAATGTTAAAACTAGAATTAGATAATACTAGAAATTATCATGAAAATATTCCAAGAAGAATGGTAACTAATAATATTTTAGGACAAAGATCTTTAAGAGTTAATACATCAGAAAATCCAACATTAAACATAAATATAAATCCAAGAAGAAGTCTAGAATATAATAGACCATCATCCAGTAGAATTAATAGAACTTTAAGTCTTAGAACAATAGATACATCACAAGAAGTTATAGACCATTTTAACCAAAGAAATTTATTAGCGAGAAAGACCAATAAGTTCAAGTTTAAGAGAAATTAGACCCCAAGATGAAAATTATATAAAATTAGAAGTAAAATCGATACGTCATGGAAAGAAATTATAGGAAAAGTAAACGAACATGTAGGACAAAGTGAAATAAACATAAGATTTACGAGAAGATAATCTAATATTAGAAGGAAACCAAACAAAATCTAATGTTGTATTAAGATTTAATAACGAGAGATACAATTAATTTAAACCTGTTAGTGAAAGAAAATTTAGGATTTAATTATAAGATAATATTAGGAAAAGACTTTCTAGAATTAGCAAAACCATATAGAATCCAAGATACAAGAATAATGATTAACTTAAATTATCAAACAATTATAATACCAAAATTATCATGATTTTCGAAGACATAACTCTTGAATGGGATGAAAATAGAAATAAAATAGTTTTTATATATAGAAGAGAAGACATAGAAAGAGAAATAGATGAAACTACATTAGTACAGAGATCTGAGATGTAAATCTAATAAGAATATTGATAAAAAAAGTTGAAATCAAAAATTACATTATATAAGTCAAGATTAACAACTGAAAATTTTATTAAGCATCCAATGTATTTTAATCAAAACTTGAGGAGATTGAATTCATGTAAAACTATAAAATTACACTTGAAAGAAAAATTGGAATTACTATCTAGAGTATGAATCAAAACCCAACACTTACATATACTGCAAGAAACTATAAAACAAAAGTACCAACATCAGATAAAAGTCTATATAGATTAATGATAAAACTTATAAGAGATGTTGATAGACTAGAATATAAAAGAGTGTTAGAAGCTGATAATAGATACGAGGAAGCAATAAAATCTAATAATCCAATAATAGCAAACCAAGCTAGAGAAGAAATAATAGAAGCTTATGAATTTTGGCAACAAAGAATTTTAGCAATGAATGTATTTAAAAGAAGATTGGAATTGTTATCTAGAGTTTAATAGGAAATTTATTTGACAGGGTATGGAAAAAAAGAGGACTAGTATTTTCTAGGTAAGAACAATAGTTGGAAGACCAGAAAATCAAGTAATGATATGGCAAACATATTATAGATATAACAATTATTTAATGAAAGTCTTAGGAACATATAAGTCAATGATGAGATTTATAATTAAGGAAGTAAGAAGAGTAAATGAAGAAAGAAGAATTTTTATAAAAGGAATGGGATATCCAGATTTATATAATAGATTCCCAGGACTTCATCACCCTGTTATAGATCATATTAGAAGAAATATGCATCATAGAGAATTATGTAAAAACAACCTTAAAATATATATATATATATATATATATATATATATGGGGTTTACACTTCTCATGTTGCATGAGAAGAAGAAGTTTCCTACACACACATAAAATGGTGGGACCCACATATATATACAATTAACATTATATATATGTGTGGGTCCCACCATTTCATGCATGTGTTACATGAGAATACACTTCTCTTACAACATGAGAAGTGTTTTTCCTATATATATATATATATATATATATAGAATCTTGCTGATGGTATTTTAATTTTGTTCATAATGTTACTCAATCCTATTTATTTATTTATCTTATCAAATCAGAATCCTCTACCTGCTACATCAGAAAACAGATAAAAAGGAAAAATATCAGGGTGCAAATATGTGATGCGGATAGCAAACATAAGAAAGCAAGCGAATTACCATACATCAGTACAAAAAATAAATTTGAAGCGCAATTTTGAACTTCTTAAATCTGATTTATGTTGTTCTTCAATCGTTAATGTGATATTTTTAGGAAACCCTTTTATTCGTCATCTCCGTAAGTCGTATTATAATTTATCCTCTCCCATGGTTCCCTTGCATCCATGCAATGTGCAATCTAAGCAGTATGAAGAATTTGGTTCTTAGTTGGAGTATAGTGTATCAAAAGATGCATGTTTTTGTGACTTGGAGACACTCGTTGGAGTTCCCATTTTGATACGGTTATAAGTGTTATCTCATTATTTTCTTCAATAATTTCCTTGATGAAAATTATTGAAGATGAGCCTAAAAATGATGCTGCAAGAACTGATGCAAGTTACATTTTGTATGCCATGGAGGATTTTGACTTTGCATTTTTTTTGCATCTTATGAAATTAATCTTGGGGATTTCTTATGAGTTGTCACAAGCACTATAAAGAAAAGATCAAGATCTTTTAAATACAATTAGTTTAGTCAAGGTAGTCAAGTCTCGTTTACAAGAGGTGAGAGATAATGGTTTTGATAAATTGCTTCAAGAAACGAACATTTTTGCCAATAAATATGATATTGACATTCCAAATATAAATTATGTTTATTGTCCTAAAGGAAGATCAAGACAGTGATTGGAACATTCACATTCTTGCACTACTTTAAGATTGAGTTATTTAATACAGTGATAAATACTTAGGTTCAAGAGTCGGGTGATTGATTTGATAATATCAATACCAAGTTGCTTGAGTATTTGAGTTGTCTTGATCCTCATGATTCATTTGTTAATTTTAACAAAGAAAAGTTTATTAAGTTTGCTAGATTCTATCCTTTGGAGTTTGATGAGTTTTGAGATATTTCTTTTCTTTCTTCAAGTATTGGTAATTTTATTGTTGATGTAAGAGCTGATTTTGATTTTGTCAATTTGAAAACAATTTTTGACCTTGCTTTGAAGATGGTTGAGAAGAGAAAGATATTTTTTATTCATTGATCTATTTGTTGATAAAGTTGGCAATTACTAGTGTTAAGCGGGTTTTTTACGCAATGACTTTTGTTAAGGATAAATTGCACAATCGGATAAGTGATGATTGGTTTAACTCATGCATGCTAACTTATGTTAAACGTGATATGTTTGATAAGATTGATGATGAAGACATAATACAATATTTTTAAGGAATAAAGAATCGAAGAATGTTTTTGTAATCGTTCTATTATAATATATAGTTTAGTTGACTCTTGATTGTTACTTTTCTATGTTAAGTTGAAGTTTTCTTTTCTTTTCTTTTCTATATCCTTTTGTTTTTTAATGCCACTGCTTTAAGACATGGTTATTGTCTTCTGTTAGGTTAGTGCACTTTGCTCAATGAACTCATTCTAAAGCCTCTTGTTTGAAGTCGATCATGAAGAATGATGCATAAGAATTAAAAAATTTGGCTCTTGTTTTAACATATTTTCAACAACAACAAAAAAAACATTCCTTTTTGAAATTTTAATATGCTTGTGCAAGCTCAATTTAAAAAATTATTAGAATTTAAATTGATTATTTGGGGAAATTATTCTACGTAAAAGTAATAAATGCAAGGGAATATAGATGAAAATACAAAGATTTATGCAAATATACTGAAATCTTAAAATTAATAACCAATATGTAATTGTTTGTGGTCAGAACTAAATCCAACATTTTTTTCTTAAAAATGTAAATAATAGATCATTTTTATAAAGTCCCTAAACAATCTGAAAAAGTCTTAATTTTTAGGTTTAAATAACCAAGCCTCCGATTTCTGCAAAAAAAAAAAAAAAAAAAAAAAAAAAAAAAAAAAAAAAAACCTTTGAAATGCATGCGTTTTTGTTCTATAAAGTAAGTAGTCAAGAAAGTATAAGGGCTCCAATGGGTTGCAGTAGTCCCAAGATCATATCTTCATATTCTTCGTACAAAATGTGAAGATTATTTTGTGAAACTTTTCTTATTTAAATCAAATTTATTTGAAGATTTAAGAGGAATAAAGACGACAAATGATTTGTGGTTTGAATCTTATTCAAATAACCCTATAAAGAATAAAAGAAACAGAGTACTAAGTTTGGGCAATACACTGAAGAGTCTGTTGATTCGATTGGTCACTAAAGATCTATTTGGTACGAGGATTTGGAGGGGGGAGGAAATTTTTATAGATTGAATTTTAAAAAATTGGAGAATTGAAGTTGCAAAGTTTTAATAAAGAAGATATGTAAAATAAAAAAAGTAAGAAAAATTAATTGAAAACTTTTAACCCCTCTTCTATAATTTTTTCCTCTACTCATTCTCTCCTCTCCCCTTGTACTAAGCAAACCCTAAGCATTAACTAAACTATCTACTCATCCTGGAAGAGAGTGGGAGATACAATGGCAGAAATATGTAACAATCAAAACTGATTCTCAAATATGTTTAAATAGGATGAGCTTGAATATAATGGCATAGCCTGTAAATCCCAAATTTTGAGGATCTTAAAGTTTGAATAATATATAGAGTTTTGTTATAGAATTTAAGATATATTTTCCCATAAATTAATGACAAATAATTATGGAATAATCTTTGACATAAATATTTTGGTGATATTATTTTAAGGCCAAAAGATATTTGATTGAGAAAAGAAAATCCTTAAAAGGAATTAAGGATTTTATAATTATCCAATACTAGCTAATATGAGTCTTGAAGAAGATCAAGTGGGATAATTTTTATTGTAGCCCAAAACGCAAGAGCCCAAGTATTTTTCATATATACAGATCAACCTAACAACAAAACTCCAGCCCATTTGACTTGCACCAAAACATAGCAACAGAATCAATATTCATTAAATTAGTTTTCTCTTCCTTCATTGTACATTTCAAGCTGAACACGTAAAAGGCGCTGAATACAGTCAGCAAATCAGCTATTAGCCATACTGCACCAGCGTGATTAACTAACCTTATGAACACACAAGGCTAGTGGTGCCATGCTTCTCCAGAACTCCACCATACATTTTGAATTCAGCACCATTTACCTTTGAATACTTCCAGTTGGACTGGACCCTTAAGTCTTTATATAAATGTTGTTCTTGGAAGTTCATTCATTCACCTTTCTGCAACCAAAAAAAGAGAGTTAGAGCGAGAGGATGAGCGAGAAAGAAAGAGAGCTGTGAAAGATCTATGTTCATCTTCCTCTGCATTTTGCACTGAAAACAGGGGTGTACAATTCCAGTGAAGATCACAACATGCGAGCTAGCAAACTGAAGGTAATCATCAAGTCCTTCTACCTTCTAGTTTCTATCAGTTTTTAGCATAGCTTTTGAGTAATAAACCGTAAGAGTAAACCCAAAAAGTTTATGCTAAAAAGAACCGTAGAAACCAAGCAATAAGAATCTTCTGATGCATAAACCGTAAATCTGGGGCTGTGTTGAAGAAAGATAGATTTTTGTTTCCAGAATACATAGATATCAATGTTGTATATGCATGATAAGGGAAGGAAAACTTTGGTAGTATGCATATATGTATGGAAACCAAGAGCTTGGTGGTGTATTATTGATGTCCTGATAAAAGCTAAACACTTAGAAAACCATGGGAAATGACTCTGATATCCTCTATTAACCCGACACCTTAACCCATACACTCCATCATGAACCTGGTAATCTCTCTTAAATCACATCATCACCATTCACACAAACTCGATCCCGACAACAACAACTCACCACATCAACACATATACACAATCTAGATCTCAGCAACAACAACTCACCACATCAACAATACACACAAACTCGATCCCGGCAACAACAACTCACCACATTAGCATATACACACAAACTCGATCCTGTCAACAACAACTCACCACATCAACCAATACACACAAACTCGATTCCAGCAACAACAACTCACAACATCAACACATACACACAAACTCGATCCTGACAACTACTCAAATTATCAACTCAACCAATACACACAAACTTGATCCTGGAAACCACAAAAACTCATCACTTTAACTCACACTTTAACACGATCCCGGCACCCTCTCTGAGCCCGTAACCTTCTTAGCCACACGTTATATCTCGAACCCGACATCCTATAAGGATTCGATAAACGTATGTATGTAGGAATGAATGACCTTATAAAAAGGGTATTATTATCAAGCCGCGTAGTTAGGTACTTTGCGATGCCAGCAGTGACTAATGACTATGATAACATTTATAAGCATACCTTGACACCTCTACTAATCCCAGCAACGTTGACTGGATTAAATATTCAAGTTTGAGGTGGGTAACTATTATTTTATTGGCTTGTATGTATGTATTTCATGTATGACTGATCCTAGTTGCTAGATAATTTTGCATGTGTGTATCCTAGCTATGGATTAAGGCTGCGTGTCTCATAGGGCTGCGTGTCCTAAAGGGATGCAGTCCTTGACCGATAACTATGGTTACAATGCAACTTGTTTACTATGAATTATTATATACTTATACATGTGTTATACTATCAATTACATTACGTACCTACATATGAGATTAACTATTACCCTTGTGGTTCATTCATTTGAACTCCAGATCGTATGAAAGAGACTGGTAGTGGATCGGGATCAAGAGGAAAGATGCAGCTGTAAGGGATACAGTTGAAGGGATATTTTGTGAGATTATAAGTAGTTGACCGTAATCGTTGTTTATTATTTGTCTATAGTTTTGGGATTATTGCATTAAGATTCCCCTATGGGATATATTTGAATCACGAAAAATTTATCCTCATGTTTTCAAACTAGGTCATTTTAAGAAAGTTTTTATTCCACAATTAAGTCATCCAAACTATTTCGATGCCTGTGTGCTATAGCTCTGATAAATAAAGGCACCGAAAGGTCGTGCTTCACATAGCCTAGTGGATATATAGCTCAAATCATTAAGAAAATAAAAACCAGAGCTCACAGTAGAGGAAAGGAAATGGACAGAAGTGGAAATAGAAAATGACAAACTACATAGGAGAGAAGAGAATCCATTGAAAGAAGATTCCAAATCATTCCACACCCTTCTCTAATGGCCTTCGACGTCCTTTGAGATGTCACCTTCCACAACTTATAGGTTTCTATATATATATATATATATATTCATAGCCTTCTTAACAGGCCTTGTCCATTTCCCTTTATTAGGCCTCCATCCTTGTATGTTCCTTGGCCCAATTCTCTCCAGTCCGTTACAAAATACTCATAGTTTCATTGGAAGCCAAACAAGGTCCTAAGAGATGTGCTCACATTTAGTGGCATACAATGCTGCAAATAAGATTGTCTCCAATAGGAAGATACCTATGCTTTAAAAAAAAGAAGGGGCGTGAAGCAAAGAGCTAGATCAACATATATAGCACGTACCTAGCTATCATCAATCACAAGGGTTAAAAAGGAAGAGGAAAACTTAGATTCAACCAAGTTTCTTAATGATCCTAATCAAGAGGATTAGCTACTAATGGCAATATCTATAAATAAGTCTAATAATAAAAAATTTGTTATACTTAATTAGATAAGCCTAATAATCACAAAGTATTGGCATGCTCGATGTGAACAAAATACGTACTTTGTGCATCATGTTCTGGAATTCTACTTCTTGCTTTGATTTTGTAAAATGATTCTGGTAAACACTAGACATTTAAGGGAAGCAAAATTTGTAGAAAACAATAACAAGAAGCAATGTTCTCATTAAGATTATCTTCATCATCATCAGGTACTGTTTTTTTTTTTTTTTTTTTTTTTTGGAGTTTCTCGAACACATCAAAAACTTTATCAACATCACTCTTAAGCTTATGACTCAAAAACAAATGTCAATAGAGGACGATGCATTTTTATTGGGAAAATCCATATGGGGGCCCTTTTTGGAGAAAAAATCCCAAAAAAGGGCCCCAAGATTCTGACAATCCCAAAAAAGGCCCTTGGGCCCTTTCTAGGATAAATTCATTAAAATTTAACAACTAAATCAGCCAAATTTACAACAAAATCAATACCCGTTTACAACTAAATTAGTCACATTTACAACAATTTTGTTACAACTAAATCAGTCACATTTACAACAATATCGGCCCCGATTAACAACTATATCAGCCTCATTTACAACTCACCAAGATTCTAAAAATCCCAAAAAGGGCCCTTAGGTCCTTTTTGGGATTTTTTTTTCCTCCAAAAAGGGCCCTTAAATGGATTTTCCCATTTTTATTTGAATGAAAGTTACTGACACTAGTGCCGAAAGTCTCATCCACTCCCAACCGCCAAAGCCATCTCTTTTCCCAATTTAATTGGGACTCATGTTGAAGTTATATGAATCAATATCAACTTCATCCTTCGACTTTTTGCCATCTTTAGACTTACTTATTTTAAACAATACTGACTTAATTAATAGACAATGTAAAATGATACTTCAAGTTGGTTCAATTACAACATAAAACAAGAACAACGAATATGCATAATGTATAGTTGATAACCTCTAGCAATTGGATCGTACATATATTAATACTTCCTCCGATCCTTATTACAAAATCCCTTACTGTGGTCCTTGATATAAATTTTTTTGTCTAAAGTATTAGTTGCTTCTGTAAAGTGTAAAAATATCGTTTCAATTCTATTAACTAAATAACCTCCAATAATGAACTTAATCATGGTGATGTTGAAATTTAAAAAATATTAATACCTAAATTGAACTGAATTTTTAAATTTATATAAAATTATTAATGTTTTATAATAAGGACAGGAGGTAATCTTCAAATGAATCAACTTCAAGGTATGAAAATACCAAGTTGTTTTCTAATACTTTTTTTTATACTATTTTCTAATACTAATTAAGCAAATGGTTGTTCCCCACCATTCGCAAGCCGGGTTTATAATGATCATGTAGAACTTTACATCTGAATTCTCTTGAAAACCTAATTATAACACATAATTATATGATGTGCTAAATAATACGAGTACTAACGAAGTAAACTCTTGTGCAACTTATGGCTTTACTTATCTACAGCCACAAATCAATGGAAATGAAAAATTAAGGAAATACTCCCTCCTATCTTTAATAGAAAATATATTTGGGGAAGTTTTCATATTTATCAATTTTTTTCTAATTTATCCCTATTGATGATCTTTCAATAACAATCAAGGAGAGAGGGGGATGGAGAAACTAAGGAAGATGACTAAGGTGTTTTAGAGAGTAGATGTCATATTAATTAATATAACCAACTTTCTTATTCTAATCAAATTAGGTAAATATGTTTTATATTAAAAAATGGAGGGAGGGAGTAAGTCAAATCTAGTTTGGCCTTAATTTGATGGACTGTTGAAAAGTGATATAAATAAGACAAAAATTTCAAGTTATGAAAACAAACCCGGCTGATACTATTTAAATCAAACAATGCCTATAAAAATAAAATAATTAAGGAAATATAATATTTAATTGAATTGAAAGGTTTTTTTCTTTAATTGATATACTATCAAATAGAAAATCAAATAGCCACCAAGCATTCATTAATATAAAATTTAATCTAAAACAAGAAGGGATAATCTACCTCTACGTACCTTGGAAGTAGTAGGCTCATCTTTTTTCCTTTGACGCAACAGAGGTCTTCCATTTATGAGTCGCCTGCAATCTTTTCTTCATCACCTCAAAGCTTATTGTCCCTTGTTCTTCTCCAAGCTTCAACATCTTCTTTACACACCGCTCGCCACCCACACTTCCTTATTTTAAACGCTGGTGACTTATTTTTAATAGCATTCATAGAAACAAATGCCATTTGAAGTCCGTCCACAACCAAACAAGAACAACGAATATATCCAATATAAAGTTGACGACTATGACTTGGATGAAACCAAACATTATAGCCTCGAAAATACGTAATTGGAAAACCTTGATCAGGAAATCTGAAAGTCCAATAAATTGTATCACATTCACCAAATGCAAAATCTTGTTCTATCACTAAGCATATAGCTATGCCCCACCATTCACTTGAATCACAATAACGAGGGGATATGCTTATTATGAATGACACATTTGGATGCCCGAATTCTTTGTCATCAAAGTAGTTTTGGTTATAAAACCATGATGGCACTTCGCTACCATCAATTATTAATAAGCGAGTAGATAGCCCGAAGAAATCAAAAGGCTGGAACAAAAACAAAAGATTGTTTGTGTTAGTATGAAAGAAATGGAAATATATACAAGTAAAATAAACTAGATATTTATCATCAAAGAAATTAAGAAAAAAAATCAAGTTATTCTAAAAACTCACAATTCGTGAACCCAATGCTGTAATTGCAGATTTGATATTTAAATCAACAACTTTACCGAGATTGAGAGCCTAGAAGAAAAACTTTTCCATGTTAAAGCAATATAATGATTAAGGTGAAAGGGCAAGTAAAGACAAATGAAATAAACCTGCTGAGGTTGAAATGATTCAATGAAATTCCACAACTGTTGCGAACTTTCGTAATGTCCCATTGGTGAACAACCGTGTGCATATATCATTAATAGATTTGACGGAAGTTGTGGCAAAGACCGAAGCCATGGGCAACGACAGAGATTAATAAATTGAAGCTTAGAAAGATTGGAAATGAGGCCAGATGGTAAGTCAATGAAATTGTTTCCACCAAGGAATAAACGTTTTAATGATGACAACTCACTGATGTCTTTGGGAAGTGATCCATCATGCAGGTTGCAACAAGATAACTTTAATTCGGTCAAGAATGACAAAGACGGTAGCAACATAAATTTTGTTGGGCTTGAAGCCCTTTGAAGAAGTGAGAAGCAACTCCATGATGATGAATATTGTACTTCACCGTTGTACTCACAAAGTGATAACCCTTTAAGAGCAATGCAGCTCAAATCAAGCACTTCCAAAGCCTCATTTTGACTCAAATTCTCAGGCAGCCTTGAAAGCTCCGAGCAGCCAGAAATTCTGATAATTTTTAGTGCTTTCAATTTACAAACATTATATGGAAGACAAACTAACTTTTCACAGTTCTTCAAATTTAATTCAATGAGACCAATCAAATTGCCAAGTGATTGGGGCAGTTGGGCAATAGTAGTCCCCTCTAAATCAAGCTTAGATAGACGTTCCATCTCTTTTCCAAACTCAGGAAGTTTTCTAACTTTTAAACAGCCAGATAAAACAAAAGTCTCCAAGTGATTCATCTCTAATTTTCTTGGAAGGGTTTTAAGTTTTCTGCAATCTTTCAAATCAACAAGGACAAGTTTCTGGTGATGTCCAAGAGATTGATGAACTTCAACCAGGTTAGAGCAACCTTCAAGAATCAGTTCTTCAAGACGAGGAATCCCATCAAAATTTGGGGTTTTGATGAGGTCTTCCGAATGAGAAAGATCAATGAACTTAAGGCTTCGGAAAGACTAACAAGAGAAAAAGAAAAAGGGAAAGGAAACAATAAGCCCTCAAAAACCAAGAGTTAATAGTAATTTATTAAATCATGGACAAACAATTTAAATAAAAGGACTATAGTTACCTGTCTTCCTCTACAAAGTTCTTTTAACTTGCTACGCGGCATATATAAATCAACAAGTTCATGGAGTTGAGTTTGACTTGGCAAATAAAATAATGGAAACCCCTCCCATTTTATTATTTTCAACTCTTTAGAGAGAGTCTTGAGTCCACGTGGAAGATTCAATTGGCAATATTGGGAAACATATGAGTATCTTGAAACGATAAGTAACTTAAGGTTACCCATCTTTGAGAAGGCTTCGGGATCCCAAAATGCATCACATGACTTTTCTAATATTAGAACTATTCCCCGGATTGCTTCTGTCCCCTATAAAGCAACAAGTCAAGATAAATACTTTCAAGAGTCATATATGAAGTAAATTATTATTAAAAAAAAAGTGCACAAACAAGAACTTTGAAATGTCACCTTATTTCTTTCAAGTACATGATTGGCATCCTCTATAGACGATATCCTAAAACGCTTGCCGGCATCATCCGGCGATTCTTGATAGACAATGTATTGACCCATATCTTTGAGAATTTCATGCACCCACAAAACCCCTTCATAGTCAATCACTAGTGATTTATCAATAAGAACACTTATTCCAATTTTTGGGTGAAGATCCTTGTCCAAAGTTTCTAAAATTTTTACGACATGATCTTTGACCATGCCATTGAAAAAGCAAGCAATATCCAAGAATATAGTTTTCTCCTTAATGTCTAATCCATCAAAACTCACTTGAAGAATATTCAAAATATCATTTGGAGGAACCTTCTTGAACTTAGCTAGTGCATCCTTCCATTCCTCTATAGTTCTTTCGCAGAGAAATGAGCCTAACACTTGGAGCACTAAAGGAAGGCCTCCAGCGTATTCAATGACGGATCTAGCAAGGTCCAAATAATCTTTATTTGGTTTATCCCCTTTAAAAGCTTTTTGAAGGAAAAGTTTAAGGGAGTCATTACCACTCAAGAATTTGACATCATACTTAGCAGATACACCATGTGATGATAACAAATGCTTATCCCTAGTTGTTATTATTATTATGCTTCCTTCGCTGAACCATCCTTGCTTTGGAGCCAAATTTTCAAGTTGGCTTTTATCACTCACATCATCAAGGGCAAGTAGAACTTTTCTGTGGCCTAACATATTTTTTATCAGCTTCTTTCCTTCATAACAATCATCTACTTCCATACTTCTTTTATTTAAATAGAAAAGAAGTTTTCTTTGCAATGAAATCAAACCATCTTTTTCATATACCTCTCTAATATTATGAAGAAAGTAGTGAATCTCAAAGTTTTTGCACTTTCGCTCATAAAAAGCTCTCGCAAGAGTAGTTTTGCCTATGCCTCCTGCGCCCCATATTCCTATAAATTGAACTCCTTCTGATTCACCTGCTATGATTGACTCCAATTCATCTAATTTTGATTCAATTCCAATTAACATACCAATGTCTGATGGTGATTCATCAAGAAACTTTGACTTCATTTCTTTAGCAATGCTTTCAATGAATTTTGTTTCATACCTGCATATGGAAAGAAATTATAGCATGATTTTTTGGACAAGAAAGTAGCGGGATCATTTATGTCACTTGAATTTTAAATTTTATGCATAAACACTATAAATAGTTAATGAAATACACGCACACATACATATGTATGCATACACACAGACACATATGTACAAAGAAAACATGACCCTTTATGTAGCTATTTTAAATTTACCGTGAAACTTAATTTAACGTTGTAGGAATAGGTGATTATTTTATTTATAGAAGAGCTGGACATAGCTTCTAGTATTTAAGGTACAGACAATCACGAAGAGTGAGAAGCTACAACATGGTCTAGTCTTGAATCTTGATACAAAGAAACAAATCCCTAGATTTTTCTGACTAGATTATAAAAGATAATTGTTACCATTATTTGCAAGTGTACGCACTTTGCTTACTCCTAGATATTGAAGTAACTAAATCAACGCATTATTGTTTGAAATTCCTTTTCTTGGTAATAAGTTTAATATCTGACCTCTAAGTAGCTCCCCGCGCGGGGCCGCGGAAACCTTTAAGTAGCTTGAATTTTTTGCCTTTAAGTAGTCTTTCTTCATTTTGTTCAAGGAACTTTTTCACATAATACAATGGTAGATTTAAAGTTCAAATCTAATCCATGTATGAGCGATTATTAATTAATAAACAATCAACTTTCAAAATATAGAGAACTTATTCATTATTAATTATTGAATTAAATTATGATTATTATGTAGTTTATTAAATTTATTTTTAAAAAAATCGACATACCTTCTTGATATATAAAAGAAAATGATCATTTCAAACTGCTACCATTGATTGAATTCACTTGGGAAACCTACTTCATCAAACACCAACAATAGAATAGTACATGAAGTTTATTTTTCCAACAAATATTACTCAAACTCTAAATTAAATAAAGGGATAATATCATTTAAGTCTCAACCAAGGAAAATAAAATCATGACAAGTTTAATAACTTATCAATGATAGCTCTTCATTTGTCAATTGGGACTTTTGATATTACTTTCTTTAATTGGACTAAATGATATTGTCCCTTGAATAGATGAAGTTTATAATACTTCATAGTTAAAGCTTTAAGGAGTCTCTCCATGGGAAAATTGGGAGGAAAGTCCCAATGGAAAATTTTATTAGTGACAATGTCCTGATAAATTTATATACACAAAAAGTAGGAGTGTCCAAATGACAAGATGACAATGAGACAACTTTTCCACATCCCATACCACAAAAGGCATGGGACAGCAAAATTGTTTAGTGTTGTGTCTTGTTCTTGCCGAGACCAAGACAAGACCAGAATCGAGACATCCCTTTTTTTTTTTTTTTTTTTTTTTCTTTTTTGAGGATTTATACCATCACATTTTCCCCCTTTTCTAAACTTGTAAAAGCTAAAATATAGGTTATGAGTTGGATGCTAAACCTTGAGGATTGAAAATATATAATACAAATATGTAATCATCATCTTTTATCAGTTTTAGATCAAACGCATAATAAAAAATGAGAAATAATTAAAATTTAAACTTAATAAGACCAATGATTATAAATATTTATGATATTTTGTAGAGAATTAGGTGAGCACGTGCAAGAGAGACCAAGAGAGAGTAGAGTGAACGCAGATGGTGACACTCATGCGAGGGACTGTGAAGGTTTTCTTCAATATTTATAGCATTTTGTATTAAGATATAACCAATATATGAGAATATAGTTTTGTAGGACTAAAATGTATATAACTAATATATATTTTAAAAAGATATTAGTTATATCTTTAATAAAAATATTAGATATTTTGATTAAAAAAAATATTATATATTATATATATTGAACTAATAACAATATGATTCTAGGATGGGACAAAAGCGGGACGGGACGGGACAGAATTGATTACCCCTAACAAAAAGTATTAATACTCTGCAAATTTTGTACACAGAGTATTTTGTCTTTTTAGCTTATAAAATTTTGAAGGGATTTTTTTACCCAGTTTCTCCTATGAAAATTAAGAAAAAAACCTTGATGAAGTTTATTGTTTATTGAATTTGAATGTCCACTCCCTTATTGTTCAATAAGAAAAAATAAGTGATGATAATTACCAAGAGAAGTGGAAATTACCGATCCTTAGAGTGCCAACCAGATATGGTGGCAACTTTTTCCAAAGCATCCCTCCATCCTTGCACCTTCACTTTGTCTTGTGTAAATCTTTCCTCATGCTTTTTGAATGCTTCTGCAAAACTTCCCTTTTGTTTCTTAACATCAGACGGATCTACACCGTAAAAGATTGGAAATACTTGAAGACTCAACTCTTCCTTTAAATGGATGATCCTTTGAAGCTCATCCAAACACCAAGTTGAAGAGGCATAACTTGGAGAGAGCACAACA
The DNA here is from genome assembly GCA_019022655.1 of Acacia acuminata. Lineage (NCBI taxonomy): Eukaryota > Viridiplantae > Streptophyta > Magnoliopsida > Fabales > Fabaceae > Acacia > Acacia acuminata. The sequence continues at coordinate 744,131 of JAFJYI010000140.1, forward strand.
ATTGCAGAACGAGATTCTTTAATTGCTTCCAGTAAACTTGGTTTGATAGATTGTCCCCTTTCAAGTTCTTCCTCATCCCTGAAAGTCTTTAATCCTTTACTTATTAATGCAGCATACAAATGATCAGTAAAACTTGTGCGAGTATCTTCCCCTCGAAAACTCAAAAACACATGATACTTCCATCCCTTAGTCAAACCAGAAGAGCTTGAAGAACAGTCAACTCCGTGAGGATCATGTGCCATTGCAAGGATTTGGAATCTGAACCCCAAATGTAAAAGGTACAAAAAAACAGAAAGAATCAGTGAGGGGATATTGAAGACGGAAGAAAGTGAACCAATTTTTGTGAGTTTCAAATAATAACCTTAAGATCCGCTTTTAAAAAAAAAAAAAAAAGATGAACAGACAGGGTATATATTCTCTCTTATTCACAGAGTCTTATGGTTCCCTTACAACAAGATTCATTCGATGTTCACAGAGTTTTCTCTTCTCTTTGGTCTTTACTCTTTTCTTTACCTTTTCAGGCGTTCAAATTTCAAACCGTGACTGACTACGCAGTGTTTTGTTTTGCCAAACGACGCGAAACCATGGGACCCTATCAAAGCTTTTAAAGATTGATTGGAATTAGACACAAACTTCTGGCTCTAATAATATCGGAAGATTTGTTGGATTTCAACCTAATAAGATGAAGTAAAATGGTGGGAGTGAGCTCAAGTCTTCCCTTTTGTTTAGTCTTTACCCTTTCCTTTAAGAATATAAGGTTCAAATTTCAGTCCGTGTTAGGGACAATATAGTGTGTGTCTCTGAAAAGTAAAAACCCCACACACATACAATGTAATTATTGTATATTACTATGTAATTTTGTATGTTACTATAGGTATATTTTTAGCATTTAATTAGGTTCGATTTTGCATTTTACAACTATATCCTTATATTGCAATTATTTTAAAAAAAAAAAAAAAATTGGCATCAGGTTAATGTTCAAACCATTATTTTCTTTTAACGTGGTAGGCCCGTAGCCCCGCTAATTTGAAACACTTTTTTTTTTTTTTGGTTGGATTCCTCTACCACTATCTGGGCACTAGAAGCCACTGACTAATTCGGCTCGTGGGACTGTAGGCCAACATTGAGAGAAACATTATGAACTCCAATAATTATTGGAGCTGCATACCTTGGGCTTGAAAACGAGAACACTAGTTAATTTAGAACGACCATTTGCCATTTGATGTAAGCACTTGCTGGTATATTTGTCTGTTTTAATTCACGAGTCACATGTGTGTGTGTGTTGTGTCTCGTATGTCGACGTGAATTAAAAATAAATTAGTCCATAATGACTTAAATTATTCCCCTATCTATACATATTTCATCCTCAAATATAATACATAAATAATCATTTTGTTATAAACAAAAGGATTATGGTGCTAAAATACCTTTTAACTTTTATCAAAAGTGTAAAAATAACAATAAACTATTTTTTAAAGTAAAAGTAACTATAAAACCCAACTAACTTCCATCTCTTACAATGGAGAAAATTAATCTTGTCTTTAAAGTTTTGACTCACTTATAACTCAGTTCCTAAACCGTTGACTCAATTGCAACTCAGCCCCTAATGCTTATAAGTCATCCTATATGGCTAAAAAATGTTAAAATATTGTTAAAAATTGATTTGGTGGATTTTCCATAAATTAAAAAATAAAAAACAGCATCCCCATCTCCACCAACTCGCATCCCCGTCCATATCTATTTTCTAGAAATCTCACTAGGCAAAATCCTCAAATAATGTTTGACAATATATAACAAAATAGGGACTTGTCACTTAAAGTTGAGTCCCTAAAATTGTATATTACAGGAAACCCACAAATTTTAGTGCCATAATTCATGGTTGGTTTCTCCCTATTATAAATTGGTGGTGGATCACCAAATGAGTTTAAATAAGTAAAACTCAAAAGAGGTCAACGCTCAATACTTATGCAAATTTGTTTTTGTTTTTTTTTTTTTCTGATGAAATTTTCAGCAAGGTTTGGTCTCATTCTTCCATAGAGGACAACAAAAATGGGACTGCATATAATTTTGACTCAAAAATACTTTTGTCGTGAATATTGTTTGTTTAATTAGACAGAGATGTGAAATAAATTTTCTAAATTGGATGATACTTAGCTAATATTGAAAAATTCATAATTTGAATAAATCCATTGTGTTTTTTTAAAGAAATATTCCCTCCGGTCCTAATTATAAGACAACATTTGGGAGTTGGTTTTGGTCCGAATTATAAGACAACATTCTAATTTTTGTCAATTTCTTCCTAAAACACCCCTATTTTGTTTTCTCAAATGTGTTTGGTTTTTAGTGAATATATATATATATATATATAGGTGCGTAGACTCTTCCAATAAATGAAACTTTTAGATATATATGTGTGTGTGTATCTATATATGTATATATGTGTGTGTATACACACAAACATATATAGACACACACACTCGCACATAGATGTGTGTGTGTGTGTGTGTGTGTACATATTTGTATGTATGTATATGTGTGTGTGTCTGTGTATATATATATATATTTGTGTATCTACACATAAATATATATAGACACACACGCGCACATATATGTGTGTGTGTATACATATACGTATGTATGTATATATGTGTGTATCTATACACAAATATATATAGACACACACACGCACATGTGTGTGTGTGTGTGTGTGTGTGTAGACACATACACACATAAATGTGTGTGTCTAGACATATATGTATATCTGTGTGTGTGTGTTTGTCAGTATATATGTGTAAGTGTACATATACAAACACACACACACACACACATTTATATATATATATATCTATATATTTGTGTGTGTACGTGCGCTCATATATGTGTGTATACATATGTAGATATATGTGTACGTGTGTTATGATACATGATATTAGAGAGATATGTGGTAGGAGCTATAGATTCACTTTTACTTATATCATTTTAAATTTATATAAGGACATTTTACGAAAATGAGTAAAAATAACTAATTTAACTTCTTTCCTTAATCTTCACAAAATCAGTTAAATATGTCTTATAATTAGGACCGAGAGAGTACATTTTATGCTCAATAATTATGACAAAATTTCCAAATAAAGTTTGAAAATATATAACAAAATAGGGATTTGTCACCCTATGAGGTTTCTAGAAAACAGAAGCGGATGGGGATGCAAGTTGGGGAGCTGAGGATGTTGTCTTTTATTTTTACATTTTAATTTATGTAAAATCCACCTAAGCAATTGTTAACGGTAATTTAATATATTTTTGCCTTATAGGATGACTCAAAAACATCAGGGGCTAAGTTGCAAGTGAGTCAAAATTGTAGGGACTAAATTATAATTGAGTCAAAACTTTAAGGGCTAAAAGATTAATTTTTCCCATTGTAACCGATAGAAGTTGGCTAGGTTTAATGATTTTACCCCAATTTTGGAAGTTTATGATTACTTTTGCTTTAAAAAATAGTTATGGTTACTTTTACACTTTTAATAAAAGTTGAAGGTTATTTTAGCAACTTAACCCTAAACAAATATAAAATAAACTTAAGGGGAAGAGATAAGCTATAATTTTCTTACGATCTATGATGGATTGTAGGGTTGTGTAAGGACTGGATCCACGGAACCACGTTAGCTAGTTAATTTAGTGCCTAATCCGATGTCTGATCCTGTAGAAAGAAAATAGAGATAACATAATTAGAACTAGAAAGGAAGAAAGTAGATGATCTGATCTAGCTCAGTATGAAAACATGGCACAAGATCATACTAGACTTAGCCTCCAGAGTTAATAGACTGGTTTACCAAAAACCAAAACTTGTAGATAGAGTTCATAAATCTCATTCGCAAATTCAAAAGTAGATGAAAATTTCGAAGATAGTATGAAAGTAGAATTCTTAAAGGAAGAAACAGATCCCAGCAGGTTGATTGGGACGATACCAAATTAAAGTTACACAGACAGTGGAAGTCAAGACGGTGTTATTGGCAAGAATCACACGTCAAGCACATGTCATAGCAAAATTTTACAGATAGAAAGGAAGAAAAAAGGAACCTGATGATGGAACAATTAAGAGTGAAAGATTTCTTTGATATGCGACCTTATCAGAAGATGAAAGATAAAGATCAGTTCGCACTAATTTGTACTTTTGAGAATTAATGAAGCTTTCGGAGTCAACTCAAGTCCCACTTTGCAAGATTTGTTTATTTAATCATAAAAGTAAAGAATCGGCAATTTGGCAGGCTCCCACCTTCTTAGATGATAGCCAGCAACGTAATGATAAGGAGGCGTCCTTTTGCTGTAAGCTATGTTAATTGATGAGCAAGACCTTGTTTGTAAGTATGTATGTATATATAAATGTGTATGTATTTCTCACTATGCAAGATTTGTTTATCTAATCATAAAAGTAAAGACTTGGCAATTTGGCCGGCTGGCACCTTCTATATACATATATATAGAAGTTATATTAGTGTCTATACATATATACTATATATATATATATATATAGGATTTATCGTAGTGGGTCTTGTGGATCCAATTTCAATCGGTCGATTTGTCATGTGACTTGACATAAGGTTATGTCAAGTCACCTCAAAACTACGTCGTTTTAAGAGTTAAGGGAATTAATAAATGGTGTTTTTGTATTTTTGTTTTTATATTTATTATATGAATTTTACTAAAAGATCCTTAATTAATTCTAACCCCAAAACTACGTCATTTTGAAAGTTCATTAATTCCTCTAACCTTAAAACGACTAGCTTTGAGGTGACTTGACATAATCTTATATCAAGTGACATGATAAAAGATAACCCTATATATATATATATATATATTAGTTGTATATATTGTAATAAATGACGATAAAAAAGTTAAATTTGATTAAAAAAATAAATAAATTTAAAAACTTATTAAAAAAGACATTTTATCCACTCCTCTTCTTCATTTTCACTATTCCCTTGTTCTTTCCTTGTATCACTTCTTTCATTCTTTCTCACTCTTTTTTCTCTGTTTTCTTTCCTTCATTTTCGCATTCTTCTTTTTCTTCTTCCACTTCCAAAGACCCATTTGGCAACAAAAAAAAAAAGCCAGAAAAAACTGGATTGATGCTTCTCCAAACCAAAAATCTGCGGATCACGAAAAATATATATCAACACCTTGTTTGTAGAAATAACATAACACAACCAAAAGCAATTAGCTGAGATGTTAATTGGTCTCAACCTCATAAAGAGGAAAGCGCAAGTTCGAATCTCTAAAAACACACTTGTTGGGAGGAGTCTATCCTAACACTTCTATGTGATAGAGATTAGGTCCAAGTCCAAAGTGACTTGGGGATACTTTGGGTTCATAAAAAAAACACACACACATAACTGATAGGGAGGCGTTGTTTTGCAACGAAGCTGTTTTAATAGCATTTCTTGTGATTTTATTATTATATTTTAATATTCAGATTTTAAGGTATACGTTTGGTTCTTCATATTTGCCTCTGGCAAGGACAGGATGTTCTGTTGAGATGGATGTGATTTTTATTCCAACAATTCCTATGGGGTGCCGGGATATGGTGTTGAAAGATCAATTGGTCTGCACGGTCTTAGTGTTTTGCTTTGTGTGTTGTATTTAGGGCTAGATTTTCATGTTCTAGTTCTTACTTCATAGTCTCAAGCCACGGCTTGCCTGTTGTACGAAAAAAAAAAAAATTTGCCTCTGGCATTATTTTAATCTCTTAAGTTTATAAAGTGCACGTTTGGTCCCTTAATGTTAACATCGTTCGTCGACTTAATCGAAAATACGCTCTCAACAATTTTAACGATGATTGTGCAATTAAACGCTAATCAAACATATTTATATGTTAGTATTTTAATAAATTAATATTTTAAATCCTATTAATTGAAAAATATTTAATCTTCTTCGACAAAAAAATAATATTTAAGATTTACAACCGTGAAAACCGTAAAATAAAATCGTGAAGATTAAATATTTTTCAATTAATTGGATTTAAAATATTAACATATAAGCATGTTTGGTCAGTATTTAATTGCACAAACATTGCTTAAAATTTTTGAGTTAGTATTTTTGGTTAAATCAAACTAACAGTGTTAACATAAGAGACCAAACGTGCACTTTACAAACTTAAGGAATTAAAATGATACAGAGATAAACATGAAGGACCAAACGTATACTTTAGCCAATCATGGGACAACATAACATGCCAAAAATTGCTGATCAATTCTTTTTTTGATACTACATGGTAGGGGAGGGGATAGGGTTCGAACACTGGACATAGGGGAGAGGAGACCAGCTCCAATACCACTGCGCTACTAAAATCGTTAATCAATCAATCAATTCTTTTTTTGATACAATATTTCATATATAAAAATCGTTAATCAATCAATCAACTTTATATATGAAATATTGTAATACCCGCTTAAAAATCTGTTTAATAAAGGGGTCATAAGCACATAATTAAATTAATCAATGCATAATTACATTAATACTTATTCATTTAATGCACATTAAAGTTATTTCCTTTTTTTGTAAAAACCATTACAAATTATTCCCTATTATAGAAAATTTCCTTTTACTAGAGAAAGTTTGACCTCTTCAATAATAACTGCGGACTAAAATTATGTGTTCTGTTTTCAAGTCATTAATTCAAATCTATTGAGATTTATTCCCATTTAGTTCCTAGCTTTTATTGTTAAGGTTTGACCAGAAGGTAATAAAATAAATTGAATTTGACAATAGACATTAAATCAAGAATTCTTTAACATCCCAAATTTTTTTAATTTTAGAACTAGGCAATGTTTTAGGATAAATTAATTTATGATAATTAAAATTTATCATGTAATTGCATAGTGTGAGAGTAAACTTTTTAAAGTGAGAGTTATAAAAAATATTGTAATTTTTACTTTTAGAAAATATCATAAGTTTTTACGCTTTAAAAATTTTATTTGGACGAAATGTATAAATTTGGCCTAATCGGCACAACTAGGTCTTTAACTCTTTATCGCTTGAGGTAGGATTATTTTTTTGAGATAAACACCGTAGTCTCTCAAGGAGCATCTACTATATATTACAATAATATTATAATAATATATATTATTATATTGTGTCACCACACTTTGACAAATGAAAAAGGGGGGGGGGGTTTTGATAATTTCATCCAACCACCCCACTCCCCATCTATTATATTCACACACATGGAGTTAGCTATAGGAGAGAGAAGAGGAGAAGAGAGAGGAGGAGAGCTGTGAGAAGAAGTTGTGGAGATTATTTGGGTGTGCTAAAGACTCATTGAGAGCTTTAGAGTAACTTTTTGGTGATTACACATAAGTTAAGGAGCAACAAGTAACTCGAATATTTTTTTTATATATATTTGTGAATTGTATATGATTGTGAATATTTATCATTTGAAAAAATGGGCTAAATTATATGTATATGTGTATATATTGTAAATTTCAAGTAAATAAAACTACAAATAAACTTCTTTATAACTCACTTTATTCACACAACAAATTATTATTATAAAAGAACGTGGTGAGTAAATATGCACCTACTAAGTACATAGGCTTTGCCGGTGAGATTCACATCCCTTTTTATAATTTATAATAGTACAAAAAGGGTTTTAAGACTGCCTCGTTTAGACCAGAGTATTGACACTCTAATAAAAATATGACCAGTGGCAGTTTTATAAATATCAAAAACTTCTTGGACCGGATCCTTTATTCAAAAGTCTTAAATATATTATTCAAACCGGTTTCCAAAACAACTGGTCTTTAAAATGTTTTTTTAAAATTGAAACATCAATTACTTTTTAGAGAAATCTCATACGACTGGACTTAGATTTTATCCGTTCCAAAAAATAAGGAAAAATTTAAATATAAAAGTCTAAAATTTTTAAGACCGGATATATTTAGAAGCCGGTCTTAAAAGTTACACGTGGGACTGTCCAAAACTTGGGATCAACTGTACGCCACCAACAAATGGCTGATGACGCAGTCAAAGTATCAATTGAAAATGTGATAATTGCAAATGACATGTCCCTCTCCGAATTGATGAGCTGAAGGTTGTGAGTGATGTCAAGGGAATCTTCATCTCGTGGCCAATGAAGTTTGTACATGTTTCTACTCCTCCTAAAACTCCATCCCCTCTTGAAGCTCTAGCCCCTGATGTTGTTGACACGGCTAAGTTGACTACCAAAGACAAAATTGTCGTTATGGTATACAATGGATCTTTTGGAGTTAGATCGTGGCCTGTCAATGAAGAAGTAGGTCTCCCTGCTAAGCAACGATTTTCATTGACCAAGATGATTTACTGTCCATGCTGTCTCCTAAAAAGGAGCTTACTAATGCAATTGTATTAATGTTTATACAGTAAGTATCTTCTTCTATGAGTACATAATTTAAATACATCGTTTAGACACACAAACATATATACCAATTCCCTGATGTCATTATTGTAGGTTCATGGGTCATGAATTGGTAGAACAAAGAAGAAGCGATGATGTTGGATTCTTGTTCCCAGACTATGCAAGTACAAAACTTTAAAGGAGATACAAGAGTACATATCAAAGAGGGTGTGTGAATATATCAAAAAGTTGTACTTGTTAGCATACATCAATAGGTACATATCATAATTCTTGTCTGCAATTCACTCAATTCTGCTACATATCACTGAGTACTTGTCTGCTGTGAATTTTCAGCCACCATTGGCAGTTGGTCCTCATATGCATGGAGGAGAATACAGTTGTCTTCTTATGCTCCCTTCACAGTGATATAGGACCTAGATTGAAGCAGACCATGAACTCGTAAGCATGTCATTTTGATTGTCTTGTCTGAAATCTCTGCTGTGAATTTTCAGTGACTATTATAGATAAATTTGTGATTTTGATGATAGGGCGATGAGGACATTCCAAATCGAGGTCTAGAAAAAGCATGGGTTTTAGGCCAGAGATCCTAGATTGATCACACTAAAGGTTAGTACAAATATGGACACTAGCACACTGCCTTGTGAACTTAGTTAAGGCCTGTTTGGATAGGCTTTTAAAAAAAAGTCCTTTTTTTTAAGCTCCAAATTGGAGCTTTTAAAAAAGCATCATTTTAGAATTTTTTTTTTTGTGACTTTTGTTTTTTTAAAAAAAATATCATCTAGACACATAAATTAATAAAAAAAAATCATTTTTTTTTGCATTAAAAAGGTGCTTTTTTATCAAAAAGCCCATCCAAACGGGCCCTAGTAAGCTATATATGCTCTTATATTTCTTGTTCTTTGTTAGACCCGTTGACAACCAAAGGCGTCCAACTTATATGGTCATTATGTCTTGAAACACATATATGATATTATCATACAAGGAAGGACTAACTTCACTGGAAAGGTAAATGTATTTGATGTTACATATTATGGTTGAATTCAGTTTCTGGCTTAATGTTACATATGATATATGCACGCAAGTTAATTCAATTTTTGTCTTTGATGTTACAGAAGTTTGTGTTGGGATTCGTACACGCAGTGGAAGGAATTCATCCTTTAAAGTTTACGAATCCCATAGGAGGATCTATCAACGGCGTTTAAATTAGATTAGTTAGAACCGTTTCTTTCTTACGTGTGTGCGTCTTGTTCGATCGATAGGAGCCGACTGAACGAATCTACTCCCTCTACCGGTATCCACACGGAATTGTTAGTTATGATTAGTTTTGATGATGTCTTATATTGATGCCATTATCCAGAGCAAAAAGTTTGTATCATATACATTGACTAACTATATTGTTTAATATAGATTAGTCCAAGTTAAATCATGAAGAATAATCCAGAAGAAGAGAAGAGACTAAAGAATGAAGAACTTGCACAATATAATGGAAATATCAACACTCAAGTTCTTGTGATACTAGAAGTCTCTATGATCAATTGAAAGTTGGAATAGCTTAATTCGGAGTCAAATTAAGCTATTTGAAGCATCAGCATGAATAGTATTGTATACATGAATAGTGGACCGTATACATGAATAGTGCCCATACATGAAGTCTCGATGATCAAAACAGAAGTTGGAATGGCTTAATTCAGTGCTAAATTAAGCTATTCGGAGCATCATCATGGAGAGTAATTTTTTAGCTACAAAACCGTATATATGAATAGTAATATACGTATGGATGAACAATACCCGAGTATGTCACTATTCATACTTGAGTATGCTGCTGTTCATACTCGAGTATTGGAATGAATTACTCGAGTAAGCCGCGCGAGTATGCTACTGTTCCAACTACTCTGTTTGCCTCTGTTTTCCATTTTCAATGGGCGACGTTCGGTGTTTTGATGATATCTCCCAAACCAGACGTCGAATTGAGGTGAAACCAATTTTGGATGAAAGTAGACTCCTAATGCGTCACATGGAGACCAAATTCAAGTCCGAAGGAGTTCAGATGAAAAATTTTGGAAGTTGACAGTGCAATTCACGCCACACAGCAAAGCAAGCTTCGGTATTTTGGGTGTATCTCACAAACTACACATCCAATTGAGCTGGAACCAGTGGCATATGAAACTAGACTCAAAATTCGTTCCACCACAATTTGACCCACTCAAAACGAAGTCAAGATCAGGGAGATATGACCTTCGAAATTTGACACATTATATTCTGGAACAAGTTCAGTATAGGCTCGGTTTTATGTCTATATCTCACATTATATACAACCAAATGAAGTGAAACCAATTCCATATGAATCTATACGTAACAAGTATTTCAAATAATTTGGAAGCAACCAAAAAGAGATTCAAACGAAGGAGATATGAATTTCGAAAGTTCTTGGTTGCTGAAACTCTGTTAGCTGGACAGTCAGTGTTCATCTGATCATAACTGTCAAAATACAAAGTATTTTGAGCTGATTCTTTTTCCATTGGAAAGAAGACATCAAGATCTTTCCAGGGATATTTAATTTTCTAATTTTAGAGCTATATACGAAGAGATATGGCCTCTGGAATTCGAGCTATGTTCTGAATCAACTATCACGAAAATATTGTTCATCGTCTTCAAAAATCATCAGTCCAGAAATACTGTTGCGTATGGAAAACGTCCAGATGAACATCAAAACCAGTTATACTATTCTTAACATTATTTATATCATTGGTGTATAAGTTTCAGGTGATTAGATCAAAGATTGAATTCAAAACCGATTGAAACAAAAATCATGTCAACAAATTCAACAGAGAAAGCTACGGACTTGGTTGATGAAGCAAAGACGAAGCAACAGCCATTTTGATGAAAACAAGAATGAAGAAATTCAGTCAAGCATATGATAGAATGAGAAAGACAAAGCAACGGCTATTTCTCAAAATAGACCGAAACTTCCAACGGATGCTCACAACGGACAAAACTCCAATGAACACTTCCAACGGTCCGAAGCTCACAACGGTCGGCCAATGCTCCAACGGTAATATTACTCAAACGGTCAATTCTCTTCAACGGACAACTGCAACAAACGAATGCGCAACGGACAGAAGGTTCAAACGGATCAAATATTAATTGGTTACTATTCACTACGATTACTATTCACAACGATCAGATAATATTTCTCCAACGACGCTTCCAACGTACATGCTTATAAATGGAGACAGATTCAAAACGGAAGATGACATGAGCTTACACCTTCAAAATGCCTTCTGATGTTTATCTCATTTTGTCTCTATTTTCTTAGTGATCATATAATTTATTAGAGAGTGAGATTATTTGTATTGTACTTCAATGTTCATCCTATCACTTCTTAGAGAGAAGATTATTTGTATTCTTTCATCACAAAGGTTGTATCCTTACGGTGTGTAAGGGGGAGTATCTCGGTAAGAGATTTGTAAAAGGCTGCACAAATGTCCGGCTAAACTTGTGGGATTGTAGTGATTCTCAAGTACCCGATTAAAGCTTGAGAGAGATAGTGGATTGAAATCTCAGGAGAAGCCTGGGACTGGGACGTAGGTCGTCGTGGATTGGGCCGAACCAAGATAAATCACTGTTTTCATATTCTCTTCCTTAAACTCTTATATTTCCAGCAAATATTATTTTAATATTTATTTGAATATTTGATTGTTGATTTATGAATATTATTTTCATACTCATTACCTTCATTAAAAGTTGAAAAGATTTTCAAAGTTTCTAAATTTTTATCTTACACCCAATTCACCCCCTCTTGGGTGATAGTCGTCCTAACAGAATAGAACACCAACACCAACGCGGCGTGCTACGCCTTCAATGTTTCACGTCTCTCCTCTAGGGTTTTCTTTTTGCGGCTTGTATCTCTAATTTTAATATGACTTGATCATTATCTTATATGGTTTCTTAAACCCTAATTAGGCCATATTAAAATATTCAAAATTAATTTGTATTGATTTTGAAATTCGAATTTTGATTAAAATAATATTAATTAAATCTATCCAACAGATCTAATCTAATCTATTTATTTAATCCAAATTAAAACTGATTTAATTTATCTTTATAAATTAAATCGAGATATGATATCTATTTATTTAATTATATCCGAGACACTATATCTCAATTTAAATTAAATCTTAGATACGATATCTTTCTTGAAAATAAAATCGAGATACGATATCTCTATTTGTTTTAGTTATTTAATTTATCAAATAAATTAAATATAAAACAAATAATATATAATAATATTATTATCCATATAAATATTATTATTATTATTTTCAAATTAATATTTTATATATATATATATATATATATATCCTAGATTAAACATTACATTTATTAAATCTTAGACATATCTAAAGTTCATTGAATCTGGACATTATTACTCGTATTGGGCTATTCTTGTGTGCGACTCTATAGGCCTACATGAGATTGGAAGCGGGCCAATATTGTACCAGCCCACAAGTCGCAATCGGCCTCTAGTAAGACATTGCGACTACCCAACTCATATGAGCATCGATGATACGATACTATCTATCATACAACCATGTCACGTCTCTTTTGTCACGCGATATTTGGTCAACGATGAAGCATGGATAGTGTCATCCTCCTGTTCTTAACCATTACTTTCTCGATTCTTGAGTAGTCCAACAATTGAAATGGAAACTCATTTCCATCGTAGTATGGCCATACATTTCTTAGACTCGCTTATCGAGGGGCCCAGTAATATCTCTCTACAAATGTGAGGGACAAATTCCATCTTGACCATTCACATTCCTCTGCATTGACTAGGTTAAAGATCAGCGACTCTCATATAGGAATCCATGATGATCTCAGGTCAAAGGGCATTGTGACGTGGTTATACATGAGATAAGCTTATGACTTAATCCATGTAGCTTTTTCATAATGAGTCGATCCAGCTCTTACAAGTGCCTATGACTTTGATTCGTATCTTCATACCTCATCAAAATCATACTGGTCTTACTTCATCTTCGCTCCCGCATAGATGACCAACCAGGGACATTTAGGATAATCTTTATGATATATCCAAGGATATAGTTATCATAATAAACATGCAAATGATATGATAACTAAATAAAGAATATTTTAAATAACATTAACGTTTAAAGTACAATGATTGGCATCTAATTCCCCCACACCGACTACACAGTGTTTTGTTTTGCTGAATGACGTGAAACCATGGGACCCTATTAAAGATTTTAAACTTCTGGCTCTAATAATATCAGAAGATTTGTTGGATTTCAGCCTAATAAGATGAAGTAAAATGGGGAAACGTTGAGAAGTAAAATGGTGGGAGTGAGCTCTAAGTCTTCCCTTCTGATTAGCCTTTACTCTTTCCGTTAAGACTTTATTGTTCAAATTTCAGACCATGTGACGGAGTAGTGTGTGTGCCTGAAAAGTAAGAACCCCATAAAATTATTGGTTCTTTTTACTTTCCAAACACACACACAATGTAATTATTGTATGAACACACACACATATTGTAATTATGGTATATTAACGTAGGTTTATTTTTAGTATTTAAATTAGGTTCGATTTTAAGTTTTAGAGCTATATCCTTATATTATTATTATTATTCAAAAAAACTGCGTTGAACAATTTAATGTTCAAACCTGCCATTAATCCATTATCTCCTTTTAACGTTACAGCCCCGCTCCATAATTACCCTTCTACTTTTTATTGTTCAATTTTTTGCCAAATTTTATTATTCAATGTTTTTGTTTGATTTTTTAATTGTTCAATGTGAAACATATGTGTCTGTTTTAATTCAAGGGTCACATATTTTTTATAAATGTTGGGGTATGACATGAATGAAAAATAAATTAGTTTATAATGATTTATAATAATTTCACCTTTTTATACCTATATACATTTTTTACTAAAAAATGTAATACATAAATAATCATTTTTTATTCATAAAAATAAAAAATTAACTTAAAAATAAAATAAAATAGTTTATAATGATTTATAATAATTCTTAACAGGCCTTGTCCATTTCCCTTCATTGGGCCTCCATCCTTGTATGTTGCTTGACCCAATTCTCTCAAGTCCATTACAAAATACTAATAGTTTCATTGGAGGCCGAAAACCTAGAAGAAGGGGCTAGTCCCCTACAATATCGTGAACCAAAGCTTAAACCTATGTTAGGAGAGATGCTTACATTTAATGTTCAACAGTACCTCAAATAAAATTGCCTCTAATAGATGGATACCTATGTCAAAAAAAAAAAAGGGTTTGAAACAAAGATCTAGATCAGCATATACAGCACATACCTATCATCAATCACGGGCAAAACTATGATTCAACCAAGTATGTTAATGATCCTAATGAAAAAGATTAGCTACTGATGGCAATATCTATAAATAAGTCTAATAATAACAAATTTGTTATACTTAATTAAATAAGACTAATAATCACAAATTACTGACATGCTCAATGTGAGCAAAATACTCTGTCATGCATCATGTTCTGGAATTCTACTTCTTGCTTTGATTTTGTAATACGATTCTGGTAAACATTAGACATTTAAGCATCGATATTGGAGGGAACCAAAATTTGTAAAAAATGGTAACAAGAAGCAACGTTATCATTAAGATTATCTTTATCATCATCAGCTACTGTTTTTCTTGGAGTTTCTCAAACACATCAAAAACTCGATCAACATCACTCTTAAGCTTATGACTCAAAAACAAATAAATGTCAATAGAGTACAATGCATTTGTATTTGAAAGAAAATCACTGACACTAGTGCAAAAAGTCTCATCCACTCCCAATCGCCAAAGCCATCTCTATTCTCAACTTCATTGGGACTCATGTTGAAGTTATATGAATCAATATCAACTTCATCCTTGGATTTTTTGCCATCTTTCAACATTCCTGCACAATACACGCCACTTACACTTGCTTATTTTAAACAATACTGACTTAATTAATATTCAATGTAAAATGATACTTCAAGTTGGTTCAATTACAACATAAAACAAGAACAACGAATATGCATAATGTATCAATTGGATCGTACATTTATTAATACTTCTTCTCATCCTTATTACAAAACCCTGGTCCTTGATATGAATTTTTTTGGTCTAAACTATTAGTTGCTTCTGTAAATATCTCGTTCCAGTTCTATTAACTAAATAACCTCCAATAGAGGGGCGGAACCAGAAATGTAATGGGGGCACAAATTACAGAATAGAACCCAGATTTTATGAAAATACATTTCAGCCCATAAAAATTTTAATATTTTCATTTTAGTCCCTCTACGAAGCTTTTGGTAGAGACTAAGTGAAAATATTGGAATTCTTATGAGGCTCAAATATAATTTCCTAAAACTCTGGGTTTAATTCTGTAATTTTAGAGCCCCGGTCTGTCCCTACTCCAATAATGAACTTAATCATTGATGGTAATGTTGAAATTTAAAAAATATTAATAACTAATTTTAACTGAATTTTTAAATTTATATAAAATTATTATTTTTATAATAAGAACAGGAGGTAGTCTTAAAATGAATCAACTTCAAGGTATGCAAACAAGAAGTTGTTTTCTAATACTAATTAAGCAAATGGCTATGTCCCACAATTCACTCGAACGACCACACTAGTACAAAAATGAGTTTTAAGACCGCCTCATTTAGACCGGATTATAAAAGATCAGATCTTAAAAGTATGACCGGTAGCAGTTTCGTAAATATAAAGAACTTCTTAGACCAGACTTTTAAAGGGTTAGGTCTAAAAAGTATAAGCAGTGGCAGTTTTGTAAATATAAAGAACTTTTTAAGACCGGACTTTTAAAGCGTTAGGTCTTAAAAGTATGACCGGTGACAGTTTCATAAATATAAATAACTTCTTAGACTGGTCTTTTAAAGCGTTAGGTCTTAAAAGTATGAGCGGTGGCAGTTTCGTAAATATAAAGAACTTTTTAAGACCGGACTTTTAAAACGTTAGGTCTTAAAAGTATGAGCAGAGTTTTGTAAATATAAAGAACTTTTTAAGACCGGACTTTTAACACGTTAGGTCTTAAAAGTATGAGATTCTGATTTCGTAAATATAAAGAACTTTTTAATACACGACTTTTAAAACGTTAGGTCTTAAAAGTATAAGCGGTGGCGTTTTGTAAATATAAAAAACTTTAGACCGGATTTTTAAAATATTAGGTCTTAAAGTCTTAGTAAGACTTTAAGACCTAATATTTTAAAAATCCGGTCTTAAAAGTCTAACTTTTAAGATATTATATTTTTAAGACCTAATTTTAATAACCGGTCTCTCCATCTCTTCTCTTTTTCATCAAAGAAGCGCCAAACATTGAATTTCGTCGGACCGTCTCTCCATCTCTTCTCTTTTCTCTCTCGTCCTCATCGCAGAGTTTCATCTCTTTTCTTCTCTCTCTCGTCTTCATCGCACGCAGTTTCAGCTCCGGCAAGTTCTTTCTCTTCCATTCCTTTCTCGAATGATAGATCTGTTTCTCTTCCGTTTCTCTAACAAAATCTCTTTATTCGTTGTTTTATTTTATTTTTTTCTGGGTAGGGGACAATGACTGGACTACTATTTCTAGAAATGGTTCAGAATTTGAAGTTCATGGGTAAGTAATGTTTTTTCTCTAAAAATCACCGAATATAATATTAGATTGTGAAGCAATTTTTTTCCCGTTAATCGATTGAGTTTATGCCCTTTTGAGAACAGATCTATCCTATCAAGTGATTCCAACTCTTGATTCATTTTTGTCGATGATTTTAGAAATAGAAAGAACTATGCTTTAATCGATCTGGTGGAATCGTTTGGATCTGGATTCCCTTTTGAAATTCATTTTTTGAAGTATCACGATTTACTCTTATGAATCTAGGTTCCTTTAATTTGGGATTTGTTCATTGTCATGCGCCCTTTTGGTAATCTCCCCTTTCTTGTGCAGATTATTTGACTCAACGGCGTCGCAACAAGTAATGACCACTTTGAGGTCGCCGGTGCGGAAGGGGAAGACGGTGGTGACGTCGATGCACCAGCCATTGAGCCAGGCATTCGATGCGGCGCTGCTGTTGTCAGAGGGGCGGTGGCTGGCTTCAATGGAGATTTTTTTTTTTTTTTGTTACAAGTATGACTTTTAAGACCGGATTTTTTAAAGTAGACTTTTAAGACCGCCTGTATCAAGACCGGTTCCAGATCCAGTCTTAGGTGGCCTTTTTTGTCCGGTCTTAAAAGGACTTTTTCTACCTATGGCCAAGCCAGGTTTATAATGATCATGTATAACTTTACATCTGAATTCTCTTAACAAACTAATTATAACCCATAATTACATGATGTGCTAAATAATACAAATGAAGTAAACTCTTGTGCAACTTATGGCTCTCCTTATCTCCAGCCACAAATCAATGGAAATGAAAAATTAAGGAAATACTTCCTTGATAATTAATATAAAACATATTTGGAGACTTAATCTTGATCCTAATTATAGGAGGGGATGGGGGAATTAGGGAAGGTGACTAGCTAAGGTGTTTTAAAAATTACATGTCATATTAAACAATATAACCAACTTCCTTATGTTAATCAAATTATGTAAATATGTCTTACAATAAGGACTGGAGAGAGTAACTCAAATCTAGTTTGGCCTCAATTTGATGGACTGATGAAAAGTCATATAAATAAGGAAAAAAAAATTCAAGTTATGGGGAAAAAAACCCAGCCGATACTATAAAAATCGAACAGTGCCTATTAAAATCAAATAATTAAGGAAATATGATATTTAATTGAATTGAAATGTTTTTTTTATTTAATTAATATATCAAATAGCCATCAAGCATTCATTAATATATACTTTAATCTAAGACAAGAAGGGATAATGTACCGCTACATACCTTGGGAGTAGTAGACTCGTCTTTTTCTTTTTTGACACAAGGGAGCTCTACGCTACATCAGTCACCTGCAATATTTCCATCATCGCCTTAGGGCCCATTGCTCCATCAAGTGCTTTTTTAGCAAGTAAATTCGCTATACCATTGCGGTCTTTGTGAAAGACCTGGACATCCACACGCCATTTCCGCTCTAAAATCCCTTTGATTTCCATGATCACCGCAATATCTTTGTGCATCTCAGGGACTTCAAATTTGATCAAATCAACAGCCTCAGCAGAGTCGCTTCTCAATATAAGATTTCTACAACCCCCATCCCAAGCTCTTTTGAGACCCATCAGGCAACCCCATAGTTTCGCTGTGAGGGTATCCCTAGCATTTAATTTCAGAAGAAAAGCATCTATCATAAAATTGTTGCCATTTTTAAAAACACCTCCACAAGCTGCTTTGTCATTTAAAGGAGAATAGGTGCCATCCACTTCTACAATAATTTTCCTATCTGTGAATTGATCATTTAAATTATAACCTTCATTTTTCTCAACTTCACTGATATTTCTTCTCCAAGCTTCAACATCTTCTTTACGCACCACTCGCCACCCACACTTTTTTATTTTCACTGCTGGTGACTTATTTTTACTAGCATTCATGGAAAAAAAATGCCATTTGAAGTCTGTCCGCAACCAAACAGGAACAACGACTATATGAAATATAAAGTTCATGAATATGCCTTGTACGTAAATGGCATGGAAAAGACATAATTGGAAAATACTCATTTGGAAAATCGTGATTCGGTAATCTGCAAGTCGCAACAATTGAATCCCACTTTTCTCTAAATGTGTTACCACGTTCTATCACTAAGCATATGGCTATGCCCCACCATTCACTTGAATCACAATAATCAGGAGATATGCTTATTATGAATGAAACATTTGGATGCCCGAATTCTTTGTCACGAAAGTAGTTTTGGTTATAAAACCGTGATGGCACTTCACTACCTTGAATTATTAATACCCGAGTAGATTGCCTGAATAAATCAAAAGGCTGGAACAAAAAATAAAAGATTGTATTATAGTATGTAAGAAATGGAAATATATACAAGTCAAATGAACTAGATACTACCTCCGGTCTTAATTATAAGAAATTAGTTGACTTTTTTTGGCGAAATTAAGGAAGCTAAATAAGTTACTTAATCATTTCATATATTGTGAATCTTTAGATTATATGTTAGTTTATTAGTCAAATTAATTAGTTTGAAGAAAAAATGAAAATACAAATAATCTAAAGTAATTTAATTAGCTTCCTTAATTACTCTAAAAAAGTCAACTAGCTCTTATAATTAGGACCGGAGAGAGTATTTATCATCAAACAAATTAAGGACAAAAATAAAATAATTCTAAAAACTCACAATTCGTGACCCCATTGTTGTAATTGCAGATTTGATATGTAAATCAACAACTTTACCGAGATTGAGAGCCTATAAGAAAAAAATTTCCATGTTAAAGAAGTATAATGATTAAGGTGAAAGGGTAAGTAAAGACAAATGAAATAAACCTGCTGAGGTTGAAATGATTCAATGAAATCCCACAAGTGTTGTGAACTTCCGTAATGTCTCATTGATGAACAACCACTTGCGTATATAAATGATAGATTTGACGGGAATTGTGGGAAAGACCGAAGCCATGGGCAATAACCGAAACCAATACCTTGAAGCTTGGAAAGATTGGAAATGAGGGCAGACGATAAGTCAATGAAATTGTTTCCACTTAGGTCTAAAGATTTTAATGATGATAACTGGCTGATGTCATCGGGGAGTGATCCATCATGTAGGTTGCAATCACGTAACTTTAATTCGATCAAGAATGACAAAGACGGCAGCAACATAAATTTTGTTGGGCTTGAAGGCCTTTGAAAAAGTGAGAAGCAACTCCATGATGATGAATATTGTACTTCACCATTGTACTCACAAAGTGATAGCCCTTTAATAGCAATGCAACTCAAATCAAGCTCTTCCAAAGCCTCGTTTTTAGCCAAATTCTCTGCCAGCCTTGAAAGCTTTGAACAACCAGAAATTCTGAAAAATTTTAATACTTTCAATTTACAAACATTATATGGAAGACAAACCAACCTTTTGCAGTCCTTCAAATTTAATTCAACGAGACCACTCAAATTGCCCAGTGATTGGGGCAGTTTGGCTAAAGCAGTCCCCTCTAAATTAAGCTTAAGATAAATGTTCCATGTTTTTTCCAAACTCCGGAAGTTTTCTAACTTTTGAACAACCAGATAGAACAAAAGTCACCAAGCGATTCATCTCAAATTTTCTAGGAAGGATTTTAACTTTTCTGCAATCTTTCAAATCAACAATAATAAGTTTCTTGTGTTGCCCAAGAGACTGGTGAATTTTAACTAAGTTAGAACACCCTTTAAGAATCAACCTTTCGAGATGAGGAATTCCATCAAAATTTGGGGTTTTGATGAGGTCTTCTGAATGAGAGAGATCAATGAACTTAAGGCTTTGGAAAGACTAACAAAAGAAAAAGAAACAAGGAAAGGAAACAATAAACCCTCAAAATCCAAAAGTTAATAGTAATTTATTAAAACATGGACAAACAGTTTAAATAAAAGGACTATAGTTACCTGTCTTACTTGACAAAGTTCTTTTAACTTGCTATGTGGCATATATAGATCAACAAGTTCATGAAGTTGAGTTTGATTTGGCAAATAAAATAATGGAAACCCCTCCCATTTTATTACTTCCAACTCTTTGGAAAGGGACTTGAGTCCACATGGAAGATTCAATTGGGAATATTGGGAAACCCGTGAGTACCTTGAAATGATAAGTAACTTAAGCTTACTCATCTTTGAGAAGGCTTCGTGATCCCAAACTGCATCACATAACTTTTCTAATCTTAGAACTATTCCCCGGATTGCTTCCGTCCCCTATAAACAACAAGTCAAGATAAATATTTACAAGAGTCATGAAGTGAATTATTATAAAAAGAGTTCACAAACAAGAACTTTGAAAGGTCACCTTATTTCTTACAAGTACATGATTGGCCTCCTCCAAAGACAATATCCTGGAACGCTGGCTGGCGTCAAAGGGTGATTCTTGATAGACAATATATTTGCCCATATCTTGGAGAATTTCATGCACCCACAAACACCCTTCATAATTAATCACTAATGATTTATCAATAAGAACACGTATTCCAATTATTGGGTGAAGATCCTTGTCCAAAGTTTCTAAAATTCGTATGACATGATTTTTGGCCTCACCATTGAAAAAGCAAGCAATATCCAAGAATATAGTCTTCTCCTTAATGTCTAATCCATCATAACTCACTTGAAGTATCTTCAATATGTCATTTGGAGGAACCTTCTTGAACTTAGCCAGTGCATCCTTCCATTCCACTATAGTTCTTTTGCAAAGAAATGAACCTAACACTTTGAGTGCTAAAGGGAGGCCTCTAGCATATTTAATGATGGTTCTAGCAAGGTCCAAATAATGTTCGATAGGTTGCTTTCCTCTGAAAGCTTTTTCAATGAAAAGTTCAAGGGACTCTTTATCACTCAAGAATTTGACGTCATACTTAGCAGATACGCCGTGTGATGATAGCAAATGCTTATCCCTAGTTGTTATTATTATTATACTCCCTTCGCTGAACCATCCTTGCTTTGGAGCCAAATCTTCAAGTTGACATATGTCACTCACATCATCAAGAACAAGTAGAACTTTTTTCATCCAACAAGTTTTTTACCAGCTTCCTTCCTTCATAACAATCACGTACTTCCATGCTTCTTTTATCTAAAGAAAGAAGAAGTTTTCTTTGTAATGAAATCAAACCATCTTTTTCATATACATCTCTAACATTATGAAGAAAGCAATGAATCTCAAAGTTTTGCCGCTTTCGCTCATAAAAAGCTCTAGCAAGAGTGGTTTTTCCTAAGCCTCCTATAAATCGAACTCCTTCCAATTCACTTGCTATGATTGACTCCAATTCTTCTAATTTTTGTTTGATTCCAACTAATATGCCAAGGTCAGATGGCGATTCATCAAGCAACTTTGACATCATTTCTTCAGAAATGCATTCAATGAATTCTGTTTCATGCCTGCATATGAAAATACAATTATTATAGCATATTATTTGGACATAAAATAGCATGATCAATTAAGTCAATTGAATTTCAAATTTTACGAATACACACCATAACATGAATCTTAATTTAACTTAGTAGTAATAGGTGATACTTACATTTATAGAAAGCTGTACATAGCTTCTACTATTTACAGACAATCTCGAAGAGTTGGAACCTAGCAGGGTACAATATAGGCTAGTCTTGATACAAAGAAGCAAAATCCCTAGATTTTTCTAACGAGATTATTATATATAAATGTTGTCGCCCTTGTGTATGTACACTTTGATAACTTTTAGATATTAAAGTCATTTAATTAATACATTACTGTTTGATATTCATTGTAGGTTAAAGTATACTCTGGTCAAGTTTATAAAGTGCATTGTTAGTCCTTAAAACATAATACCATTAATCTTGCTTACGGCAAATGCCAACAAAACAAAGTTAAGTGGTGACCGTACAATGCTGATGAAGCAAGCTTTAAAAATTTTAAATGAAAAATACTTATAGACCAATAAAAAATAACATCTAATCTACTTTTGATCTTAACTGTTACCCCAAATTTTTGTTGGAGAAAAAGGAAAAACAAACTTTCCCCCAACCATTGTCAAATGCAACCCACCAGCCCCCTTCCTTCCTTTTCCCTGCCGTCACCCATCCTCATCCCTCCCCCTCACTACACCACCGGCTTCTTCTTCAATTATCAAAAATATGCCCCTTCGTAGTCTTTAAGTAGTATACATCTCTAGAGGGTAAAAAAAGCCAGTTATAAATAGAGAGACAAAGCATTTGCCCACCCTCAATACACAAGAATGCGGGGACACCAATTTCATCTCCGCCCCTCTCCTGTCCTCTCCTTAAGCACCCACAAGCCACAAGCCTCACTGGATGGGGGGAATTAAGGACTTATGCCTTAGGATTTGGACTTATGCCTCAGGTCCAAGGTTCGAGCCCTTGGGAGACGCTCTTGGGAATTAATTTCCCAAGGGACAAAACCCCTAGAGGAGGGGACAATACCTGCCCTAGTGGGGGCCGGACACCACGCGTGCAGGGGGTTAGAATGTAGGGACGGCAGTCGTAGACTGGGTCCTCCACGGTGGTGGGCTGTTACATTTTACCCTTAAATAAATGAAGTTTAACGTACTTATTAGTGAAAGCTTTAAGCTGTTCCCCTCCATAGCTTTGAAAAAATAAGGAAAAACCTTAATATAGTTTAAAGTTTATTTGAATATCCACACCCTTATTTTTCGAAAAAAGAAAAAAGAAAATCAAAGACATGATAATTGTTGGGAGAAGTGGAAATTACCAATTTTGTGAGTGCGAACAAGATATAGTAGCAACTTTTTCCAAAGCATCCCTCTATCTCGACACCTTCATTTTGTCTTGTGCAAATCTTTCTTCATGCGTTTTGAATGCTTCTGCAAAAATTCCCTTTTGTTTTTTAACATCAGATGGATCTACACCATAAAAGATTGGAAATACTTGAAGACTTGACTCTTCCTTTAAATGGATGATCTTTTGAAGCTCATCCAAACACCAAGTTGAAGAAGCATAACTTGGGGAGAGCACAATAATTGCAGAACGAGATTCTTCAATTGCTTGTAGTAAACTTGGTTTGATAGATTGTCCCGTTTCAAGCTCTTCCTCATCCCTAAAAGTCTTTAATCCTTTGCGTATTAAAGCATCATACAAATGATCAGTAAAAATTTTTCGAGTATCTTCCCCTCGAAAACTCAAAAATACATTATACTTCCATCTCTTAGTTGAACGAGAAGAGCTTAAAGAACATCCAACTCCATCAGCATTATGTGCCATTGCAAGGGTATGGTATCTGAACACCGACTGTAAAAATACAAAACAGAAAGAATCAATGAGGGGATATTGAAGACTCAAGAAAGTGAACCAATTTTTGTGAGTGAGTTTCAAAGCAAAACCTTGAGATTGGTCTATACATAAAGTCAAAAAAACAAAAAAATTGGAATCACAAAATGCCTTATATTCCCAGACAGTCCTATGTGCCGAAAAAGTAAATAATCCATTTCACTCAAGAGTACAAGGTGCTGGACCGACCCACTATGAGAAAGCTACATGGATTTAATCATAAGCTTATCTCATATATAACCGCGTCACAATGCCCTTTGACCTGAGATCATCATGGATCCCTACATGATGAGTCGCTGATCTTTGACCTAGTCAAAAGTCACCTTTGACCGGGTGGTGATAAAGGCTTGGATCGGGATCAGTGGTTTTCATGCAGAGGAATGTGAATGGTCAAGATGGAATTTATCCCTAACATTTGTAGAGAGATAATACAGGGTCCCTCGATGAGTGAGTCTAAGAAATATATGGCCATACTACGAAGGAAATGAGTTTCCATTATTAGATTACTTGAGAATCGAGAAAGTAATGGTCAAGAACAGGAAGTTGACATTATCCATGCCCCCTCTTGACCAAATTATCGCGTGACAAAAGGGACGTGACATGGTTGTATCATAGATAGTATCATCTCATCGATCCCATATGAATTGGGTAGTCGCAATGTCTTGCTAGAAGCTGCTTGCGACTTGTGGGCTGGTATAGTATTGGCCCGCTGCCAATCTCATGTGGGCCTGCAGAGTCGCACACAAAAATAGCCCAATACGAGCAATAGTATCCGGATTCATTGAAAAAGAGAGACGCAAGGTTTGAAGGCGCTAGCACGCTGCTGTCTGTGTTCAAATGCTATTCGTGTGGATACCGATAGAGGGAGGAGACTCGAAAGTTCTGCTCCTATTTGATCGAACGAGATGGCACGACGTCCAAGACGTACGACGGTCGAGACGCACGAAGCAGGAGATGCACACCAAACTAGATCGAACGAAACTCTCAACCTTTAGCATAGGTACGGTTTTTCTAACGAATCTTGATTTAAACGCTGTTGATAGATCCTCCGATGGGATTTGTAAAAGTTTATAATTCCGCTGCGTGTACGGATCCCAACAAAATTTAAAAACCTGGAGCCATTTTGAATCTCAAGCCCCTAAATGTAAAGAGGTCATTCACAACAGAAAAAATCATATTGACAACAGGAAGTGCTATATTGACAACAAAATATAAAAACCTGGCCATTTTGAAACTCAAGTCTCTAAACGCATAAAGGCCATTGAAAACAGAAAAAGCTATATTAACAACGGAAGTGCTATATTGGCAACAAAATTTAAAAACCTAGAGCCATTTTGAATCTCAAGTCTCTAAACGTACAAAGACCATTCACAACAGAAAAAGTCATATCAACATTAAGTGCTATATTGACAACAAAATATAAAACTCTGGCCATTTTGAAACTCAAGTCCCTAAACGCACGAGACCATTCACAAAAGAAAAAGCTATATTGACAACATGAAGTGCTATATTGACAATAAAATATAAAAACCCTGGAGCCATTTTGAAACTCAAGTCTGTAAACGCACTGGAGGCCATTCACAACAGAAAAATATATTGACAACAGGAAGTGCTATATTGACAACAAAATTTAAATACCTGGAGCCATTTTGAAACTCAAGTCCCTAAACACACGAGCCATTCATATCGAAAAAGTTATATTGACAACAGGAAGTGTTATATTGACAATAAAATTTAAATACCTGGAGCCATTTTGAAACTCAAGTCCCTAAACACATAAAGGCCATTCACAACAGAAAAAGCTATATTGACAACAAAATTTAAATACTCGGAGCCATTTTGACAAAAGCATGAGGCTAGACACACGGTGAAGACATGCAAAAATCCAAATCCCAACCGAAAACAAGATGTACATGCTTTTGATAGCTAATTGTTTAGTCATTTTGTCTATATACACCTAGTATTAGTGACTTCTTGTAACACTTTTTTGTAATTTGATGGGTGGACAAGTTGTTGTAATTACAGCATACACATGGATATTAAGTTAAATGAGTATGTGCAAATAGCCACTTCCTCATACAACTTAATATTTTGATATGATATTCACTTCTCAACCTAGCCTAATATAGCTGTCAAAATTCTCTGAAGATGTTATCAAAATAGCTTTTCTTGTTGCCAAAGTAGCTTTTGTTGTTGTTAACGCCTTTAGTGCATTTGGGGACAATCAATATACCACAGTTTCGAAATGGCTTCAGGTTTGAAAATGTTGTTGTTAAAATAGGTTTTAGTGTTGTCAAAATAGCTTTAACTTTTGTTAAAGGCCTCTGTGCGTTTAGGGACAATCAATATACCACATTATCAAAATGGCTCTAGGTTAAAAAAATTTGTTGCCAAAATTGCATTTCCTGTTGTCAATCTAGCTTTTAATGTTGTTAATGGCCTCAATAAGTTTAGGAACTTGAGTTTCAAAATGTCCAGGTTTTAATATTTTGTTGTCAATATAGCATTTCTTGTTGTCAATAGAGCTTTTTCTGTTGTGAATGGCCTCTGTACGTTTAGGGACTCGAGATTCAAAATCACTCTAACATTTTAAATTTTGTTGTCAATATAGCACTTCCTGTTGTCAATATGGCTTTTTTCTGTTGTGAATGTTATTTTTACGCTTAGGGACTTGAGATTCAAAATGGCTCCAGGTTTTTAAATTTTGTTGTCAATATAGTACTTGATGTTGTCAATATAGCTTTTGTTGTTGTGAATGGCTCTATGCGTTTGGGGACAACAAAAAATTCTCCTATCGAGCAACACATTATTTTTCCAAACACCAATTACAGAGATGGAATAACCAACCCAAACAGAATCCTACATAATAAAGCTAACAAAGTCTCACATCAAGATAGCAAGACAGAACCAGAACTAGACGAACATCGGAAAAACAATAGAAATACAACAGACAAACCAAAAGTAGACATATAGAAACAACAATATAGCAAAAAACCGAAACATAAGACTTGAACTTTGTCGTAGGGCTCTCGGTCAAACACCGTGAAGATGGAGATGAATGATCGAGTGAGCAAATATCGGTGGTTTCGCGTATTTTCCCTTGGGCAACATACGCTACTACAAAAACACATTTTTGCGTCCTTTTTCCCCCTTTTAACGTCCTTTTTTGTGCAGACGCCTATTTGGGGGGCATAGAAAGTCGAGGGTTACGGCGTCGTAAATTTTTTGGGATGCCATAAGTCTAGGCTTACGACGTCCCAAATTTTTCCGGACGCCATATTGCATTTGAAAAAAAAAAAAAAACCCCAAACCAAGTTTGGAGGCATAGCCATAGAAATTTCTAGCGTAAATCATAGAAATCGAAAAGCCGAAATAACATGAAAAAGGGGAAAACCAGAAAAATGAAATCAACCAATAATCATAAAAACCAGATCTAGACATCTTCAATTGGAAAAATCGAAATGAAATTTTTTTTTAAAAAAAAAGCCAAATCTATAAAAACTCGATTCATAGAGCAATCGAGAATCGAAAATAGATCCATAGAAGAATCAAATCTACAAAGCAATCGAGAATCATAAAAATCATATCTACGTAAGGTTGAAAAATCGACCAAGCTCTACAAGATGAGAAGGTTGAATCGATCTACAAAAACTCAATTGAAAAAGTCGAAGCTCTCTTCCCCGGTGAAAAAGTCGGGATCGGCTCACCATCCCCCATTGCATTTGCCTTCATCGTCCGCCGTTATCGTCGCCTTCACCGTCCGTCGTCGCTTCACCGTCTATGTCACCTTCACCGTCTCGCGTCACCTTCACCGACAATGCCAACCAAAGAGACAACTAAGCACCGAGGTGAGAGATGCAAGAAGAAGACATGGGAAATTTTGAAAGCCTTCACCGTACACTACAATGAAAGTAGGAAGTCATGAGAAATTTTAAAAGAGAGTTTTTTTGTCTCCGAAAAGCGTGAGAAACAAAAAAAGGGAGTTACAGATGGGAAATTTGAAACATGTTTGGCGTCCTAAAGCTAATTTAGGGTGCCAAAACTATTGGTTTTGAAATATTTTTAGCGCTAAGGCTCACTTTTGACATCTTAAATTTTAATAAGGACACCAAAAGTACTTTTTTGAACTATTTTTGGTGTCCTAATTTAATTTTTAGGACACTAAAAATATTTCTTTTACTATCAAAACATGCATGAGGGTACACTTTTGGCATCCTATTTTAAAACTAAAACACCAAAAATACTGCTTTTGGCGTCCTAATTTTAAAATAGGAAGCCAAAAGTTACTTTTGGCATCCTTTTTCTAAATTAGGACATTAAAAGTTTCCACATAATTACAAAAATGTCAAGACCTTCTTTTTTACTTTCTTTTGTTTAAAATGAATGTCTTTTAGGAAAGTAGTATCTATATTTTATAGTAGTGATAGTAATTTTATATTCACAACTAATATTAAAAAAAAAGCCCCTAAGGACTTTTTTAATATGTGATTTTGGGTTGACACTTTTTTGTTATTTTTTATGTTCTTTGGGATTTTAGTGATATTTTTCCTTTTTATTATTTAAATTAGGTTTGATTTTACGTTTTAGAGCTATATCCTTATATTATAATTATTTTAAAAAAAAAAAATGGTTTCAATTTAATGTTCAAACCTGCCATTAATCCATTATTTCCTTTTTAACGATGCAGCCCCGCTCCATAATTACCCTTCTATTTTTTATTGTTCAATATTTTTACCAAATTTTATTATTCAATTTTTTTAATGTTTAATTTAAAACATATTTGTCTGTTTTAATTGAAGGGTCACATATTTTTTTTATATTTTGGGGGTATGACATGAATGAAAAATAAACTAGTTTATAATAATTTCACATTTTTATACATATATACATTTTTTACTCAAATATAATACATAAATAATCATTTTTTGTTCATAAAAAAAAAAAAAAATAATTAATGATGAGAGATAAGCTATAGTTTTCTTACAATCTATGGTTATCTTTGCAAGCTGGAGAGGAGTGGATAAATTCGCTCTCCATTTAATGTTTTTTCGTAGGATTAACTTTCCATGGATCAAATTTAATACTATGTGAAAGTATTATTATAATATTAAATATAACAAAAATTTATAATTATAAACTATTAAAAATACATTTTTTTTATTATTAGAATTTAATATTATAGTAATATTTTTATAGAATAAACCTCAACCATTGAAATTTAATATAACGATGTAGACATTAACAAGAGAGGAAATGGAGAGAGTAGTTAGTGGGATGGAGACATTACCAAAATAGGCTGAACCATCGTACTTTTTTTGTTTTTTGAAGAGTACAGGCAAGCAAAGCTTGAAATGATGAAGGAAGGACTAGATCATAAAAATCTAGTCCTTAATACATCAAATGCCAAAAAAGAAGAACTAGCAAAAACAGACCAATCGGTCTCTAAGAAAAGTATCTTCACATCCCCTGGGAACAGATGGAACAAAGATCACGTCAGCGTCATTAGGGGCGTCGTGGCCTTGTCTGGCCATGTAGTCAGCACAAGAAATATTTCCTCTCGAGGTGTAATGAAGCTCAACACTCCAATCTCCAAAAAGCAGGTCTCTAGTCTCCCCAATAATTCCTCTAAGGGGGTGATCAGTATGATTGAACCATCGTACTTTGGTGAAAATTATATCAAGCAATATTATATAATCAGCAGAATAAAAATAATGGGATTTATAATACACTGAAAATATAACAATTAAGCACTCAAATCCCTAAATTATTCTTGGACAAACAGAAATTAAACTCAAACATACAATAGTAGCTCTGACGGTGTTTTCACAGGACTGAGTCTTCTTTCTGGCGTTGTGATCTCGTGTAATTTGGTTTACGTGTAGGGGTGAGCAACAGGCGGGGCTGCCCCGGGGGGTAACCCGTGGCCCGCCCGTGTAAATTAAACGGGTACGGACGCCCCATACCCAGATGAAACCCCGTTTAACCCGTATAAAACGAGTACGGGTTAAACGGGTACGGGCCGCCCCATTTAGGCGTACTAGGCTTTTTTATTTATTTTTTTTAAATGTTTTTTGACCCAGTTGCCCAGAATAGTTTTTTGGGCCCAAAATATATTCTTTTTGTTGCTTTTTTTTAGGCCAAGAACAGTTTTTTTCCCGGATGAAGATGGGTAATTGAAATCACAAATAATTTTTATATTAAATAAATATCTCTTATATAAAAAATGTATAATAATTTTCCTCAAATATTTACTCCCTTTGTTTTTTCGGATGAATATGGGTAATTGAAATCGCAAATCAATCTGATTGACGACGTTGCTTCACAGCTCTCGATAAGGCATCTCATTAGACATTAGCTCGCATGCTTCTGTTTTGTAAATGCATTCAGGATCATCTTTTTACGCCATTCACTTTATATCATATGAACTCATCTTATAGTTTCTTTATGTGTAATATTGTGTATTATATTAGAATATCAATTATCTGCGGCCTCTGCGCTCTAGGCTTTTGCCTGTGACTCTGTGAAGGTGATGAGTTGATTACAGCTGAGTTGGGGGGGACCCAAAAAAAAAACTCAAACGGGTCACGGGCGGGCACGGGTGCCCCGCCTGTATAATGGAAACGGGTACGGGGCTGCCCCGTACCCGTGACGGGTCCAATCTGGGTGGGTTTAATCAAGGAAAAATTCTACGGGACACAGACGGTTGGACGATTGCGGGTCACTTGCTCACCCCTATTTACGTGTTTGACTAATATATTTTCCTTGCTACATTTCGGTCAGAGGCTAAGGCTAATAGGAATAATGGTTGGAGTAACCTAATGAATTGGGCTTTTATTTGCTTATAGGCCAGGTCTGGATGGTTTGCACGTATGGGGTGCTTAGTCCAATAATGAATCAGAATGAAGAAATGGAATAATGGGCTTCTAATATATATGTGTTGATGCTCATGCAACGTGATGGGTAATGAAATTAGGATGAATTAGAGAAGTTGGTTTGGGTTAGATGATTAGATGGGCTCCATTCCAAAATTTCATCTTTTGCAATTATGCCCTATATTTTATTTTATTTTTAAATATTACAAGGAAAATAATTCCTTATTCCCCAAATAATGAATTTTAATCACTTGGCCAAATTTTCACTGTTTAATTCTCCTATATTATTTTTCCAAAATTTTTAGGCATAATTTATTCCTTATTTGAATTATTATTTTCTCAAAATAAATTAAAGGAAAAATAAGCCTAAATTTCTAATAATTATCCTCATAATTATTTTAAGCCAAATTTCAAAAATCAATTTTCATATGTTATTTCAAACTTTAAAATTCCAAAATTTGGGATGTTACACTTGTAACCAACATTATTGCAATAATAAGTACCTTTATAAATGTTGTCAACCACGTTACAAGTATAATAAATTTCCAACACCCTCACCCAATTAGTTGAATTTTTCCTAGGTAGAACTTGCTAAAAGTAGCAGTCAATTATATTATTAAAATGATACTCTTCTAGTCATATTTATAAGGTAAAAAGAGAAAAATTTTATATGAATGTATAATTTTACTCTTTAATTATTATTATATTGACTTTGTTCTTATGAGATATGATGATTATTAGAAATTTGTTAGTATGTGTGAAATTTGTTAAAAATACCTTATAAATAAAACCATATGAGTAAATACATTTACAAATGTTGTCAACCACATTACCCTCACAAAATAAGTTGAATTTTTTCAAGTGCCAAACTTGTTAAAAGTAGTATTAAATAATATCATTAAAATGATAATTACATTTATAAATGTTGTCAGCCACTTTATACGTGTAGTAAATTTTTTACACTCTTATCCAATTGGTTGTTTTTTTTTTCCAATGGTGAAACCTTATAAAAGTAGTAAACAATGTTGGCAAAATGGTTAAGAACGCAAACACGTTATAAGTAACAAATTTCTCGCAGCTCATTGAGCCACGACTTAACTAGAGCTCAGACTCGTATCATCAAGCATGGGGGAAAATAATAACAACAAACAATAATTAAGAAAATTAGAAATGATAGAGTTGAAGGGGGAACATTTTTCCTTAGATTTTCTAAAGGGGCAATTGACGGATTTCCACTATGTTTGACTCCTGATTGCTCACTTTTGGGCGCACAAGCCTGCTCCTCCTCTGAGCCCAATTGAAAAAGTTTTTCCTTTGACAGTTTTTTCATTCATATGCGTGTGCACATACATATACATATAAACATTATTGTTTTTAAAGTTTTGCTTGTTTGGAATAGGATTAGAAGTTTACGGTATGCAAGATAAGTATATAAGAAAAGTTTTATCTTAACTTGCGTAAATAATCACTTTTAAAACCCCCAAAATGAATTGCAAACATGCATAGGTGAGAGAAACGGACGTGGCTTAGGTCCTTTTCCCCTTCTATCCATTGGCGTCCATTTTCGCGTGAAACCGCACCGTTTTAGTGCGGTTTCACACCCTCCTGATCCCTTTTACTAAAAAAAAAAAAAAAAAAAAATCGAACACTTCCAAAAAGGATACTTCAAAATGCTTATCAGTATGAAAAAATAATTCATGATCTTAAAAAAATTATTTTATGATCTTGAAAAAATAATTTAGGTATTGAATGCTACTAAAAGATATGCTTTTTAGCATATTTTTCAAGATTCTAAAATAATTTTTAAAATTATGAATTATTTTTTTTCAAGTATCCCGAAGTATCCTTTTAATAACAATAAGTACCTTGAAATATTTTTACATGATCCTACAATATTTTTCAAGATCAGAAAATAATTTTTCAAGCTCATGAATTATCAGTACCAGTCAGTATCCTTTTAGTATCAGTTAGTATCCTAAAATATTTTTTCAAGATCATCAGTATCCTTTTAGTATCATTTAGTACCCTAAAATATTTTTTCAAGATCCAAAAATAATTTTTCAAGATTATAAAGAATTGTTTCAATATTCGAATTTCTTTGTTGGTTCAATGAGACCTTGTTTGAGTAGTCAAAGACATTCTTCCCGAGCTAGCTTTAAGTCCTCCGGATTCATACCCGGATGGGAGGCTTTTGTAGGATTAATATCCTCATTCCTCTTAAAAGGAAGACTAATGAAGAAATCTTGATTTTTCCATAAGGGGGAAGGATGTGGGAATTGGTCATGGTCATCAAGACAAGATCAGTAATAACTGATCTTTTACGCCCGAATCTTGTGGTGGGGCATTACGTAATTCATGAGAGAAGGAATTTCGTCCGGGGACCGAAGTTGGATTTCCACCTGATCCCTTTGGGAAGTATAGTCAAATTCTTGGTGTGATAGAAGGCATCAAAACCAAGAAGAATATCTTTTCCTGGAAGTTCACTTCCTAGCACTTTGATTTTTAAGGTGCATCCTGGGAAGAACTTAATGCTGATCTTTCTTCTGGTGATCAAATCAATTTTGAATATCTTTCCATCAGCAGTATAGAAGTACGATTATGAGGTACCCATTCTTCAAGAGGAAGGATATGTGGTTTCATCACCGTATGAGAGGAAACTGTATCAATGAAGGCTATTGCGTAATGGGCTTTGAATATTTTTTGGTAGGACTTGGACTTGAATGTTTGGCAATGGAGCCGTCGGTTAATCTCGGGATTGGAATTTAAAGAGCCAAGACATCCAATGGATGGAGTTTGGGGAGAAACTTGTCTGGACAAGATTGATAGTTCCGGGGGAGAAATCTTCTTCTTACGAGTGATAATCTTCTTGATTCGAGAAAAGGATGAGTCTGTTGATTCGCGAGAAGAAGGAAGAACATATTGTGTTTCAAAGCATCCTGTTCATCCTGTTCTTCAAGATAATCTTCAATATCTCGCCGTATTGTGCGAAATCATCAAGATCTTCGAAGTTTTCGCATTATCTTGACATCACCTTTTGTCTTTTTTGGACAATTTTTTGCAAAATGTCCGGCTTTCGGCAAACAAAACACCGGAGCCTTTGGAGAAAGGTTTTCTAGATTTGAAAAATCTAGGTTTCTTTTCGAATCTCGATCGCCTTGATTTTTTGTAAGGTTTCTGGAACGGTTGAGAATAATGACGATAATGAGATTTCTTCTTGGAAGGACAATAACAATCCTTCTGGTCTTTGCATTTGATCTTGAGATAAGGCTTTTTGCATGCGAGGCTTGAACTTATGAGCTTTCTTCTCGCATGTCCTTGAAAAATTTATGTTGTTCGCAGAGTTTATCAAGGGCATTGAGAGCAAGCTGGTACAATTCTCCTATAGAGATGTCAGACATATCTCGTTGGAGAGCATTAATACTTCGTTAAGTTCGCTGAAGCTCATCGGAAGGGAGGCAATAAAAGTATGCCTCGGGTTTACATCATTTCCTCCATTTAACATGTGGTATTTCTCCATCATTCGATGGTAATGAGTCTGGAGATCCTGTCTTTTTAGAGAGCAGCATTTCATCTCAAAGAATTCTTGCTTCTCTCTTTTCCGGATGATATTATGATCTCCAATAAATTCTTTATGAATAACACCAAGGAGAAGAGCAGGGTCTTCCACTTGACTCGCTTGAAGCTTTTGATATGGAGAGAGATTTTGAAACCATGCTCGAGGGTACCGGTGAATCGTGAAACAAACTCCCGCAACGCTTGCCTAAGAGGAATTTGATTTGTGTGATTTGTAAATCTATCCGGCACCGATTCCTCAAGGCGAAATCGCCATTTATCATAAGGAGTGTTGTCAAAAGTGAACCATGGACCATTGGTAGGCTTGTAGTCATGGTTCGTCCTCGAGGTCGATCTTCGGGTGTTCAACAAATGATTCATCAAATTCTTCTTCTTTCGCACTTGGTCGGACCATAGCAATTCTTGAGATATCGCCCATTTCAGCTTGAGCTAGCATCGAATGAATTTGGGAAAAAACGACCGTGATTCCTCCGAACTGGATGAATCCTGTAAAGGAGCAAATTGGTTTGGGCTTTGTAGGATTCCTATATGAGAAGGATTAGTGGATGGTGTAGTGTGAGAGGAAGTTTGTGAGGAGGATGTTGCGGAAGTAACAGATGAATAGGTAGATGGTTGGGTAGACTGAGAAGGACTTGCTGCATTTTTGTTTTTGTCTTGGGAGGGTTCATTAATCCGAATGCCTTGAGAGCCAGATCCTGGTTCATGAGTGTGAAAAGGGGTGAAGTATGGTGGTCTTGGTCTGGGGTAAGTAAAACGAGGTGTAGGCTGAGGTTTGGTGTGTGAGGTTAATTTTGGTGGTGATAATTGAGCAAACAGTGGATAATTGAATTTAAACTGTTTGCTGTAATCTGCTTCTTCCGGGTAGGCTGTTGGTGATGAGGGAAACAAGGGTCTTTGGAATGGTTGAAAATGAAGGATAGGGTTCATATATAGCTCGAGAGGCGCTTTTTGGCTATATCCAATTCAATTCTTTTTAAATCTTGCTTTGAATAGCACGAAGCTCAATCTCTTTCGTTTGAACTGGAACCCATGTATCCTCTTTCGATAAATGCACTCAAGTTACGCATCCAAGTTTGGTAGCTTGCCGTTTTTTGATGAAGATAAAGATTTTTAACCTCTTCGATATCCGGGTCTATCCGAAAGGCTATCCCTTCGTCTTGGTGGTCGAGAGTCAAGCTTGGAATCAATCCTCGGCAAAGTATGGTTCGACAAACAAGCATTTTGAGTCTGCCGGTTTAAAACTTCCTCGGCTTGTGAGGACTGGAAATTTCCTTGGGCATCAACCGTCTTTGGGAGTAGCATATGGTTTGGATAAGATTTTGTTAGATTGATCAACTCTTCTTTCAAGGGGAGGAAATTCCTTTTCATAAGGATTGAGCATAGCAATACAAGAAACGGCTTGAGGAGCGGCTTGAATTGGGGCCGCAACAAAAGGTTACGATGGAGAATCGAGAGCAACATCTCGGAAAGTATCTCTTAACAAGGTCATGGTGACTGTTTCTAACATTAGTTCAACAAGGGACATGTCTCTTGAAGATCTTCTTGGAGGAGGAGGCGGTTGCCAACGACGTGTAGAACGCCTAGAAGAGACTCGGGCGCAGAGCCATAATCATCATGGTCATCAAACTTCTTATTCTTGTGGGATCTACAAGGAGATGCGGGGAGAGGACTTGTTTTTTAATGCTCGCTTGTGAGCATATTTACAAGGATATAAACCTTGTTCATCATCGAATCTTCCCACCATTCGGGAGTATCACACTCACACCGTGGATCACACATTCGATCCCGGGACATCCCATAAAAAGTGACCATTGATATGTGAAACATAGCAAGGCTTGGCATCCCTGGTTTATCCAAGCAATTGGCGGATCTCTTCGGAGGGTGTGTAAGCGGTGTAAGTGACAACATTCTTCCACTAGGATGTGGATTTGATGGTCGAAGTACTTGGTCTAGTGAAAGTGGTTTTTGATACACCATTTCCAAGGTCTTCAACCTTTGGTGGAGTGGTGGTGTGGACATCGGGCTGTTTCTCATGGAAAAGCTTTTCATAATTGCTAATCCATTCCATAGGCATAATCGAGCGAGTTCATTCTTTGGGATCTGCCTCGGAATCGGATAATGGATGTTTCATCTGCTCTATTAGAAAGCGCAACAAGGGCATCCGTGGTTGAATTAGGAAGTTCAAGATCATAAGCATGATTTGCATCACGATAGATAATCGATGATGAAGTGTAGCCATAATGGCTTGAGAGTCTTGTTTCGCTCCCGTGATCTGGATCTGAACTTTTAATCTCCTTGGAAGAGTTTCGTCGAGAGACCGACATTATAATCATTTGGATAGTCGGGATAACACGCCATTGCTAAGAGTGGTTAGGAGTGCACCAATAAGAGCATGAGAATAGTTCTTATAAGTGGAATCTAAAAGAGCCACTTTAGCGAAGAATGGGGAGTCCTTTTCTTCCATGAAGGGTCGAGCCGAGGCGAAAGACACCAAAATGGAGATGAGTATAGCCTTGAGATCTCCATTTAGCAATGAGGTGCGGAGAGATCTCAATGGTGGAATATTGCTCCCGGGTAGTTGCGGGAGAGTACCTGTTCAAGTTTGGTAGACCGAACAATTTCTTGGACATGTGGTCTTCGGTTCGAATAATGGATCCGATGGAAGCTGGTAAATGAGTTACTTCGGTGGAAGTAAGCATGCGGGTTAAGGAGTGGTAGATCGTAGATCCAACAGACGATCGGGATGATGGGTAACTTCAATAAGGTTCTCTATTTTGTTGGAAAGAGTTCTCTTCATAGAAGGAGACAAATTTCTAGGAATAAAGGGAGTGATAAGAGAAGAAGATTCGGGGTAGATGATTGAGGTGGTTCACTCATACTGGGAAAGTTGTTTCTTACTCACCTTGTCCTAAGTATCTCAGCATTATAAGCAAAATTCGCGCAGGCTCTGATACCACACTAGTGAGGGTGGATGTATCAGGATCCAAATGACATTGGGGCTAGAGGATCTCACACACAGCCACCAATAATGCCATCGGGACCTTGATCTATCCTATCTAACTATCTGGATGACCGAGAAAGTTTGATAAACTGAAAATTATTATCTTTGGACAGCTACCGGGAAATACATACATTGATGGGGAGATGCTTAATCCAAAGGGATGTCCAAGCTTTTCGGGACTTATCTCTTGCCCATGCTCAAAGACACTTTAGGATTCAAACATCTTCCCAATCAAGGCATATAATCGGCATATTCGGTATCCTAATTTTCGATACTCTCACATACTGGATCGTAATCCTGATTCTGTTCTGATGCACAGGTTCCTCATGAAGAGGCAAGTGCAGAGCATACTTGGAATCTAGGGAGCAGATAATACTGATATACTGAGAACTAAGGCTTTCAGAAACGGGAAGGGGAGTTTAGAAAGAAGTCATAGGAAACACACTCGAATATTATTGATCAACTCCGATCTGGTTACAACTGAACACAAAGTCTGCTTATATAGAGAAGCAGAGTCATTACAAGACAAACGGGGAAAAAGACAGTGCCAGTAAAAGTAGTGGCTTCAAATAAAAATGACAGACAGCAGTACATGATAATGCTGACATTATTAACTTCACGCCTGAAAAGTAAAGGACACGTAATATACATCGAAAACACATGACTTAAAACTAGAAACCGGCTGGAAACAGGTTGCCGACAGTGCCGACACTAGCTATGGGGACCACCCTTGCGCATTGGTTCGTGGATCGGGAGAGAGATTGTTGTTGTCCTTGCCTTTGTCATAGTAGTTGGACCGGAGATAGCCGAGTGGATTAAAATCCTGGGGATGGATCGGGCCAACCTGGGTTATCTCCCGAACTTTGGTCTTGGGCACTGCGGTTGAGAACAATGGGCCGGATCACCGAGACGAGCCTGGAAGAGACAAGAATGATCGTGTGAATTGGTCCTCATCTTCATAAGGGTCTTGAGAGTCTTGAAGAATATTTCCCCGAGAGTCAAGGGAAGTTCGCCTTGTGAGGAAGAAGCATAGTATGATGACACATAATGAGGTTGGTTGGTACAATTCATCATATGCGTATGCCTTATCTTCACTTGGGTATAGGGCCAAGAATAGTACGGTCTTTGGAAAGCAGACTTGTTGTAGTTGGCAAGGATGAGACCGAGTGCTTTCCATTGTCTTGGATCCGGTTGAACCCAATCAAGAGATTCGGTCCATAGTAGGGCATTGGTCTTTAGTTCTACACCATCGGCTTCGCGCATGATAAGACTCCGCTAAGAAAAACACACAAGAAAATCTTTTTTGTTTTGATTTTTTAAGGAACCAAAGATTATTTTTTTCGATGACATTAAACAAAGAACCTCTCCGAAATGAAGAGGGCAAAGAGTGTGAGGAGTCGACTAGGGCGAGAATCTTCATTGTGACATCACGAGATGTAATGGTAGACAGTAAAGGGGCTAAGGCAATGGAGCTGGTATGGAGAATAGTCATTGTCCGGACATACCATAAAAGTTCATCGGGTATGGCACCTTGAATGAACGGGACGATAGTGTATGGACGAGATAGGGCTAAAATCTTTGGATTTTAGGAATGAGATCGGTTCTATTGAATAGAAGATGGAGCCAAGAGTAGAGGTGCTCATTGGCATATTTTTGGAAATCGTGAAGGAGTGGAGGTCGAGAATTAGGAGGGAGGACAGTTGCTTTAGTGCAATAAGGCATGGTGGTAGGAGGATGGCTTTCGAGAGGGTAAGGATGTAGAGAATCGTGGTGAGGAGGAGGAGTCTTTTGAGGTGCGGAAAGGAAGTCTCGCAAGGATGTTTTGGGGACCTTGAGGTGTTTAAGCGTGAATTTATAGCGTGAAAACCAGTCTTTCCACCGGAGTGCTGGGCATCGCGTAACTTCTTTTTTTGGATCTAACATCTTTGGAAAAGATGTGTTGTCCATTTCTACCTTGTGAAGTGGTAGGGGCTCGAGATGAAAGCTAAACTTTTCAATTCCACGTTTGTGACAA
The DNA here is from genome assembly GCA_019022655.1 of Acacia acuminata. NCBI lineage: Eukaryota > Viridiplantae > Streptophyta > Magnoliopsida > Fabales > Fabaceae > Acacia > Acacia acuminata. Next base: position 783,896 of record JAFJYI010000140.1, read on the forward strand.
GGATCTCTTTATAGGTAGCATGATAATGTTTCTACGAGTCCTTGAATTGGCTACTTGCATGCCCACGGTAGTCTCGTACTCCATTAACTTCTTCAAGAAGTATTGCACCCCAATAATCTTCACTAGCATCGGTTTGTAGGATCATGTGTCCTTGATCCGGAATCTTTAGTGGTGGAGGGTTTTGAGCAATCCTTTTGAGGGTAATTCAAAGATTTGTGCGCTTTTTTGTGACCATGGTGGTGGATTCTTTTTTAACATTTTTTTGCAATGGTGTTTTGGTATGATGGGACAATTGAGGGATAAAGTCTCTCAAAAAATTAACAATCGAGAAATTGTTGGACTTGTTTATAAGAGAGATTTTCATCGGGAAACTTGAGCAAATCGGGCAATATGTGGGCACTGGCTGTATTTACCGTTGTTAAAGTGCATTCCAAGAAAGTCAACGGTGATTCCAATATCACTTTTCTTGGATGAGAGCATTATGCCATGTTGGGCTATGATCTGGTAGAAATGGGCGAAGCAATTGATGTTCTTCTTCGGTGGCCGAGAATAGTAGGATATCATCAATATAGATAAGAGCATTATTGATGATGGGCTCAAATATTTTGATCATAGCTTTACGGAACAATGAAGGGGCTACCTTGAGGCCAAAGGGCATGACGGTCCACTTTGATATTGAGCGTTAGGTATACAAAATCTTGTCTTGGGCCGATCTTGTGGGTGGATCCCAAGTTGCCAAAATCCCGCTTTAAGATCAAACTTTGAGAAAACATGGGCCGAGCCTTTCAATTGTGCAAATAAAGCCGTAGGCTTAGGAAGAGGAAATTTGTCATCTTGAAGAAAATGATTAAGAGGCTTATAATCAATAACAAGCCTTTTCTTTCCTAAATATTTTTTATATATATATTTATAGAAAAAGGGATCAGGAGGGGTGTGAAACTGCAACAAAACGGCGCAATTTCATCAGCGGACGCCGACCTAAGCCAGGTCCGAGCGAAACCGCAAAGGGAGAGAATGAGCAATAGCATTGGGGGAAAAGGAATCTCTCATCATGTGCATTTCTATCAAATTTTTATTTGAGTGGACTTCTTGCTTTACCCTGTTTCTAAGTCTGTACATTGTCGAGCTCACTCTCTTCTGGAGCTTTCTTCCTGTTATACTCCATCATCATCTTCTGCCTTTATTTTCTCTCTAGTTAAGGTGATTCTTTCTTTAATTATATCTCGGTCTTTTTTCCCCTTTGATTCATTATTGTACTTTTTTCTTTTTTTCTTTTTACTTTCAAATGATTCACTTGTCCAATATGCGTTTCATTTTCCCATTGTTTTAGCAGATTTCTCACCAGTTGATACCTTTTTTTCCCAATGGATGTTGTCTCTCCTCAAATTGCTGCTTATCTTTGTTTAATCATGGCAGATTTTGATTTTCTCTCTCTCCATTGTCCTAAACCCTCTGATCTGATTGCTAAAATGGACTTCTATGATCGATTAGATAGATGTAGTTGACCTACAATTTTTTTACTTTATTGCAGATAGCTTTCTCATGCTGCCGATTGTTTGAATTTTGCATAAAAGTAGTTCATTTCGATACGTTTGAAGGGATTTTGACTTGATCACTGTCTTTGGCGTTATGATTTATTTCTTGTGTTTGAAATTCCTTCGTTATTTGATCATTGAGCTTCCTTCGTTATAAGAAAACTTCTGGATAGTGGTATTCCTGTTTCAAGAGCAGCTTTTGAACGGAATTATATTCCAATTCAGAAATTTTAATACGATGGCGATGTTTCTTCTGGTTCTCACCCAAACCTGATAATATTCTGAGTAAAACTGATTTTCAAATGCTGTTGATGTCTCCGTGTCTGCGAACTAGTGACACTGTTTGACGCCATCATAGATTTTCTCCAGGTTGGTAAAACATGGCCGATGCAAAGGATATTCGACCCCTTGTTTTTGACAATGGAACCAGTATGGTGAAGGTAAGCATCTCTATGTACATACTTGTTTGCATCTACATACACACACACATATATAGCTTAAGCTGTAATTTTAATAACAAAATTTTTCACCAAACACGTCAGACATAATTAAGTTTTGGGGAGTGTAAAAGTAGACATAATCTTTTAAAAATTGTCAAATTTTAGCAATTCCATTTAAGTAGGACAAATGACATAATTAAGGATGAAAATAGGTTAGGCAAATGCTAAAGTAGCCTTACCTTTTAGCTAAGCCTATCTAATAGTAAGTAAGCCTGAGCCCTGACGTGTAGCCTATTATAAGTTTTTTTTTTTTTCAACCTGAGCAAGGCTTGGACAAAGGGCTAACCTAGAGCATGAATATAACTTTCATTCTCCAAAGGGGGCATAGCTAAACTTTCATGTATGAACAAAGACCGTTCAAACAAAGAAGAAAATTTACTACACAGCTGCAAATAAAATGAAAAAAAAGTCAAAAAGTTGAGTTGATGTTTTAGATACTCATTAATGAGAAGAAAAAATAAAAGTCTCAAATGGAAAAATAGAGGAAGATTGAGTGTTCATATTCAAATAGGTACTTTAAAAAGCTAATTAAATGATTTTAAAATGTTTATATTTATCATTTTTTCTTTAAACTATTTTGCCTAACTTATAAACTGATATATATCTTAGGATACACGACATATGATATGATTACATAACTTATTTAGTTTTCTTAATCTCTTAAAAAAAGCCGAGGATGAGAGAAAGTGGAAAATTTGACTGGCTGTTTTTACCGTACATGGTTCTTTATCATTTGGGAGGTTTCTTATATTAATTTTTATTTTAAATAAAATTAATTTATCATCTCAACGAATAACAATATAAATAGATTCAATAAATTTTAAAATAAAAAACCCATATAATGTTTTATATTATTCACATCACCATCACACTGATAATATTGACGCGTATAATTAAAAATAAAAAATCCATATAATCTTTTATATTAAATAGTAATAAATTTTATATCAAAAAAATAAGAAAATTGAAAGAGTTATTAAATTTTAAAGTAAAATTAATACATGGGTGAGATTAAATATTTTTATTTAAATTTTATAAAATTTAATTTATTAATATTCAATTATATTATAATTTTAAATTTAATTATTGGCATGTTTTTATGTTTGGCCTAGCCTATAAAAGTGCTTTTTAAATTGGGATCAAATATAAAATAGCTCAAGCCTTTTAAAAAGGCTCTTTTATGTTTTTAACAAGTAAATGCATAACCGGCCTAGACTCACTAAGCCTTTCTAAAAAGCCTGAGCCTCGATCCCTATTAGGTCTATTAGAACAAGTGGGTCCCATATGAAAAAGGGACGGATGTTTGAACTAATTTAATGGAATTGCTAAAATTGCTCCGTTTTTATAAGTTCATATCTACTTTTGCACCCTTCAAAATTTAACACATGAGATCACGGTAAAAAACTTTGTTGCTAAAATTGCACTTTAACTTGTATAAAATGAAGTTTGATTTCATAGTTCAACCTATATTTTAAAACATGGTCCATATCTGCAGGCTGGATTTGCTGGTGATGATACTCCTAGAACTGTGTTTCCCAGCATTGTTGGGCGACCCCGGCATCCTGGTGTTACGGTAGGGATGGGTCAGAAAGATGCATATGTAGGTGACGAAGCCCAGTCAAAAAGAGGTCTTCTTACTTTGAAGTACCCCATTGAGAATGGTATAGTCACTAACTGGGATGACATGGAAAAGATTTGGCATCACACATTTTACAACGAGCTTCGTGTTGCTCCTGAGGAGCACCCTGTGCTTCTCACTGAGGCTCCTCTCAACCCAAAAGCTAACAGAGAGAAAATGACTCGAGTCATGTTTGAGACCTTTAATGTCCCTGCCATGTATGTAGCCAATCAGGCTGTTCTCGCTCTATTTGCTAGTGGTCGTACAACTGGTATTGTTTTGGACTCTGGTGATGGTGTGACCCACACTGTGCCAATTTATGAGGGACAAGCGCTTCCTCACGCTATTCTCCGTTTGAGTCTTGCTGGCAGTGTTTTAACTGATTCATTGATGGAGTTCCTGGATAAAAGAGGGTATAAGTTTACTACCTTTGCTGAGCGGGAAGTTGTCCGTGACATGAAGGAGAAACTTGCATATGTTGCTTTAGACTATGAGCAAGAACTTGAGACTGCAAAGACCAGCTCTTCCGTGGAGAAATATTATGAGCTTCCTGATGGACAGCTTATTACAATTGGAGCCGAGAGATTCCGCTGCCCAGAAGTTCTGTTCCAGCCATCTATGATTGGAATGGAAGCTGCCGGAATCCACGAAATCACTTACAATTCTATCATGAAGTGTGATGTGGGTATCAGAAAGGAGCTTTATGGCAACATTGTTCTAAGTGGTGGCTCAACCATGTTCAGAGGTATTGATGACCGAATGAGGAAGGAAATCACTGCACTTGCTCCAGGCATCATGAAGATTAAGGTGGTGGCTCCACCAGACAGAAAGTACAGTATCTGGATCGGAGGTTCATTTCTTGCATCCCACAGCACCTTCCAGAAGGTAAACATTTATCTCATTAATTAACTCATCTCTTTAACAATCTGGGTCATATCAGTTGATCTCTAACACATGGTGGTCTTGCAGATGTGGATATCCAATAGAGAATATGATGAGTCTGGTCCATCCATTGTCCACAGGAAATGCTACTAAGGCCTCGTTTGTTAAAAAGAAAGTTTGGAGGAGGAAATGAATGGAAAGGAAAGGAAAGGAAGATTTGAAAGATGGGGGAAGATGGTTTGAGTTGTTTGGTAGGAAGAAAATGAAGAGGTGGTAGTTGGTAAGGAATTAGGAAATGTCTATTTTACCCTCAAAAGAAATTAATTCAAAATAAAAAAGAAAAATATTTTTTTTGCTAAAATATATTTTTAAAAAATATATTCTTGTTAAGTTTAAACTCGTGAAAAAAAAATTCGCCAAATTCAAACTTCCCGCCAATATTTGAACTTTCTCGCCAAGTTCGAACTTCCCGCCAAATTTGAATTTCGGGTAAATGTCAAAAAGACACTTTCCAGGAACATTATAGCTTTCCTTCCATTTTCGGATGGAAAGCATCTTCCCTCAAATAAGGGAAGATTGGACCACCTGGAAGATCTTGACTGGACTTTTTTTGTATCAAACACCCCAAATCCATGGAAAGATTGGGATCTACCCCTCCCTCCCCATACTTTCTTTGTAACAAACGGGTCCTAAGTTGCCTAAAACTAGTAAATTACTGAAACACTCTTGTTGTTCAAAGATACCTAAAATTTGTGTAATGACTCAAGTACCAACTATCTCGGTACAACTTTTTTTTATTTTAGTTGCGTGCTACATATTTTTAACTATGTGTACAACACAGAAGATATTTGCGCATAGTTGAAAATGTATGGCATATAGTTGAATAAGAGTAACACTCACTGAAAATGAGTTGCATCCATTCAATAACTTAAACTCTTAGGCATATTGAGGGGATTTTTCAGCAATTGTTTTTTCAAAACAAGGGTTAAAGTTCAATTTTTCTTCAAAAGTGACATTGTTCCCTTTAATACTTTCGGGCTGATATAGAACTGTTTTTTCTTTTCTTTTTTTAAATAATATAGGCAAGTTGAAGCTTAATAAGGTAGGTCAGGAACTAGATTATGAGAATCAAGCCCTTAATGCAATGAAATAGGGAAAAAAAAATTAGATTTAACAGGATCGTTAGTCCTTTAAAACCATGTCAAGGCATCATCTAGGAATTTTTGGAATTAGAATCACATCAGCACCAACAAGAACACCATTGACATAGAACTCTAAAAAGCTCCTAGATGCCCACAATTCTTATGTGACAACTTTTGGGACAAAATTGAACCTTAACTGAAAAAAAAAAAATCATCCCACAGAATTTGAACTTTTGCGGTATATTTGTGCATCAACAAAGAAACCGTCATAGATAAACAAGGAAGGCATATCATGTGTGTGGAGCACCGGAAGAATGAAGCATGAAATATAAAATGAAGTTGCCTTATTCTTAATATATTGGGGAAAAATTGGCCAAAAGTTGCTTATTGAGGAGTATTTAATTGGCCCACGGTAAATTTGGAAGAGATACGAGTGAGTGCACACAAAAGTTGGAAGTTGGAACCAACCTCCGATGGTGCCATAGGAAGTTACTTTCCCGGAGACTCATTCCATAGCCTCCGATCCTATCGGAAGGCATTTCCGAGACATGCCGTCACCTCTTGGATTGCCTCACAATGCTCCTTCTCGTCTACGATGTAAGTAACTTCAACCGTTTATCATAACTACAAAAAAATGATAGTTAACTCTGTCTTAAATTGGAAAAAAACAAAACAAAACAAAAAAAAAACAACAACAACAACAACAACATTATTACCTATATTAAATGAGTTTTTTTTAAGGAGAATGAAAAATACAAAAAGTCATATTTAAACATTACTTATAATGGAAAAATTGACAAATACTCTACTGGTCCTATTCATAAGGCAATTCCAACATTTTTTACACAGACCAAGGAAAAACTTAAAAATCTTGTTCATTCTACCATAAAATTTAACAACTTTCTAATTTTATCTCTATTTAATATATATAAAATCAAATGAAAATAAAGGCAACATAATAATAAGTACATGGTTAAATTGTACATTCACCTCAAAACTTTAATGGGGTGCCTTATAAATTGAACACAAAAAGCTTCTTTCTCTTTTCTATATATAGAACCAGAGAAGTAAGTATTGATTGCTCTTCAACTTACCTATATTATGGATCAAGTCATTTTTCAAAAAGCAACTTATATTATGAACCAGAGGGATACCGTAGTTATAATGAGTTCCTCAACAAAAATAACAATTAACTGTGATAGAAAAGAGTTAAACCAAATCATTTGAAAACACCTATCATGATTAAAACCACTTAATTAAATAATTTATTCATTATAGGAACGAGTGAAGTTAATCATTTAAAAACTATCATAGATAATAAAACACTTCAAATTAATTTATATATCAAATCATGTTAGAAGATTACTCGAGCCACCTAGCTTGGTTATGGAAAACAAAACTTATCTTTACAACAATGAATAAAATTGACAATTTGGTCTTTAAATTTCTCCAAGCCCATAATTAGTAGTAGTATTTAACTTGAACACCCAATATCAAAATCTTTTAAAATATTCATTTAACAATTTCTCAAAAGTATTTAACTTCAAGCCCAATATCAAAACTCTTTTATGCAAATACTCATTTAACAACTTTCTCAAAATATACATAATTCATTACTAACCCAATGTCAAAATACTTCATCCATTCTATAATATAAAATATATTTAAAGATTTGATTTTTGTTTAAAATATAAAATATAGTTTTTATATTTATCAAAGTTTTCCTAATTTACCCTTATTAATGCTTCCTCAACAATAATCCAATAGGAGAGAGAATTAAAGAAGATAATTAAAGTGTTTAAAAAAAAGTTATATTAACTAATTCAACTAACTTTTTTAATTTAATCAAATTAAATAAATACGTTTATATTAAAACCGAAAAAGTAGTTAACGGGGACCCAACACTAACAATTAAAATTCACACACATCACCTAATAATCCTTCTCACCTTATTTACTTCTTACATGCTCATCCCTCTAATTAGAGGGATGAGACATTTTTTCAATTTTTTTTTTAATTTCTTATATATTATATTATATAGATTTTAATTATATCGCTTTCTAGAATTTTTTGGACCCAAGTATCTCAAATTAATTAATTTCCGGGATACTAGTATTACGGGAGAAACATTTCTAAATGCGGGACTGGAAACTAATTAATTTGAGATACCGGGTGTAAAAAAATTCCGTAAAAGCCGCATATAATTTAAATCCAAATATATATAAAAAAATAAATTAAAAAATGTGCTCATCCCTCTAATAGAGGGACAAGCACATAAGGATGTGCACCTAATGTGAACCCTATATTTTCTTCATACTACATCCGGTCCTAATTATAAGATTGAGTTAACTTTTTTTGGAGAAATTAAGGAAACTATATAAGTTATTTAATCATATAATATGTTGTATATCCTTAGATAATATATTATTTATTAATCAAACTAATTAGTTTAAAGAAAAAAATACAAATACTCTAAAATAATTTAATTAGTTTACTTAATTTCTCTAAAAAATCAACTACACCTCATAATTATTATTATAATTGAGGGAGGGGGTAATATTCTTTGCATATAGAGTACTATAAACATTCCACCTCTCTTTTTTAATAAAAAAATGGGTTAAGAAGCAATTTGACCAACGGATTTTTATCTCAGGAGCGTCTAGCATATATAATTTTTAAGTGGACCAAAAGTATCAAAAAACTATTAAAAATGTAAAATCAACACAAAAATGGAGTAAATTTTTTTTTTTTTTATATTGGGTGCTCCTCCTGGAGTAAAACTTTTTTGGCCTAATTACACATTTTCAAATTTTTTTTTTATTTTTAGTCTACCCAAAAATTATTTATGTTAGACACTTTTGAGATAATAATACGTTTGCCAAATTACTCTTTAATCCATAAAAAAAAATGGTAATGTACACTGTACGAATGCAGCTATTTATGAGGCATGCAGGGATTCTGACATGTAGATTTTTATTTTTTTTTTTGGGAACAAATTATACTCGTAAATAATTAGTGATTTAGTGGAGTGGGGTGGCTTTTGTATGGTCCCCACGTCTCTCTTTCTCTTCCCTCGTCCCCAATGGCCCAATTCATTGCAATTACAATTACAGATTTAGAAGAATAAAAATAATAATAGAATTAAAAAACGCTGCAAATCTAGGTATGATCCCTTTCTTTTATTGTGGCATCCAGATAATTTGAGTGGGCATTGAAACATGACATTAATGATACCTTTACGATTACGTTGCACATCAATCATTCTGAACCAACTCAACTCTCTTCGAACCGATTTCCTTAGTGCTTGCCCGCTAAGTTAGGTCCCAACATCCCTTCCCTTTTTCTTCTTACAACTAATATATATTACTCCTACTCATTAATTTAATCCTAGGAAAGAAATATCCCTTTTAGTGTTATTTTTATTTTTATTCATAAAATTAAAATTATTAATTATTTTTTCTTTTTGGCCCTGTAATTTTGACTCAATTAAAAGTTAGCCGCTGAACTTTAAATTAGTACAACTTAATCCATATTATTTTTATCGTTCAAAACATTAGTTCTTATAATGTACTTGTAAATTTTTACATGTACACTTGTAAATTTTGTTGTTGTTAACTGTCAGAATGATCATATGTACTTGCAAATTCATCAAAAGTTTTTATATCAACCGTTATGACTTATAAGAGCTATTTGTAATTTGGAGAGATTAAGGAAGGAAGGTAAATTAGTTAATTATATGTATTTTTCTAAAATACCCTTATCTATTAAGTTATTTTTGTAATCATTCTTTGTTTGGTTCATGAACTCAATTACAAAACTATGCCCGACATTCACATGGAAACTGGAAAAATGGATTATCCGTGTCCTAGTATGCATTAAACATCTCAATCTTTTTATTTTATTCTTTTATGCTTCTTGATCGTAAATTTAAAATCGTAAATCGCTAATTCAAAATCGTGAAAAATGTGATTTACAATATTCAATTAGCGATTTACAATATTTTTTAATGAAAAATCAAAGTAAATTTTCACGGTCCTAATTAGCGATCGTAAATTCTGCCTCTAGTATAGTAAATTTCCTAAAAATTATTCTTCAAGGAATATTAAAAATATTTTATTTAAAAAAAAAAATAAAGTAGAATATCTCACTTAATAGAATATAAGCGTTATTAAATTAATTATTGTGGAAGAAATATTAGTAGGGGTGATATAGGAAAAATATGACAAAAATTGCTTAAAATTATTTTATATAAAAAAGTATAATTGAGTGTATATGACATTAATGAGTTGCAAGCATTATTTACTTTATAAAATATATAGGTGTATTATTAAATTATTATTGAGAAAGTATAAATAGGGGTATTATAGGAAAAAATTGACAAAAGTTAAAACTTGCTCTTATAATTAGGACCAAAACTAACTCTAAAATTTGTTCCTATAATTAGGACCGGGAGGGAGTATAATGTAAAATGGGAGTTGTAAATATTCGTGTGTATACTATTAAATTTTGCTATTCATTGTAAAATTATATGGTCCTTATTATACAGGCACCAATAACTTTTCTCACAAACCAATAAAAGTAGTTTAATGAAGTTGTCATAAAGTCTAATAATTTTCAATATTACCCCTACTAATTGTACTAAATTATAATATTATATTAATTATTATCACCCACAACCTTTATTAATTACATGGAAAAAAATAATCAATGTAATTTATGATTTCTTATAATAAGGAGTAGGAGTATATATACACTTATTTAATGAAGGTGTCAAAACAAAATTTCACTTTATCCTTTAATACTACAATGTAATTTCTGATTTCTGATTTTTTTTTTTAAGTTAAATAAAGTTATGTATGTAAGAATTAAGACTGTGTTTGGTTTGAAGGAAGAGGAACTTCCCTCCTTAGTGTGAAAAGTCAGATATGACCATAAATTCACATCGTTTTCCATACAAACATTTAACATCATGGTCATATCGACTTTCCACATTAAGGAGAGAAACTCCCCTCCCTCCCTTTCCTTCAAATTAAATACATAAGTGACATACTCCCTCACTTTTTTTTTTTCCTATATATTATCTCAAGTTTTAATATAAGGGCCAATTAATTTTTGTTAGAAAGAGTAAAAAAGTTAAATAAGTTGTATTAAAATATTTATATTTATCATTTTTCTTTTTCTTTTTTATCTGGTGTCACAGTGATTCGTATCTACCAAACTACCCCGAAGTCCTTCCATTCCAACCTAGGACTAATCATTAATTCACCTTTACTCCATCACGCATATTTAATTAATTAGTTACATTAGCAGAAATTTTTGGATAATTTAATTTAACATTATTATTAGGAACAAACCTTTTTTGCTGTTATATATGTTTCTTGCAGGTAAAGGTTGGTAAGGTAAGGAGTGAATCATGGATGAGAGATGACTTGGACGATCCAATGTATGTACCAAACCTTGTATGATATGAACTGATCCTGGCAAGACCTTTTAAGGAACATATGTGAAAAATGCTACTGTATCCCAATGAGTTATATTCAAGCTAGCTCTATACAACTCATTATTGAATCTTTGCTTCTAGTTCACTTTTTTTTTCTTCCTTATTTGATTTTCTTTATTTTTTCTTTTTTGGCCTTGAACTACATTCTCAACACCATATATGATTCTTCTCACCAAAATAAATTAACACACGAAGTTCAATAATTTTTTTTTTTTTTTTTTTTTTTTTTTTTTTTTTTTTTTTTTTTGTGGAAAGATTTGTCGAAGGTAGGTCCAAAAATGTTTTAAATGTCTAACTTGACAGCAACATATATATATATATATATATATATATAAATGATATGGCACCCCTAGAGTATCCATTAGGAATATTCAAACTTTCATGGAGGCATCATTTATGATTTTATGGATTTCAATCCTCTTTTTCTTAAAAAAAATAAAAAATTTGATAACCAAGTCATCTGTTTGTTGTGAGTGGAACGAATTCTTCTTCTTTGAACAAGTGTATTCAAGTGGTTAGATTAAAATTCGATTCTTTACTCTTATATACCATTGTAGTTCTATATATAAGTCATTTGTGTGAGAAAAACTTGATTTTAAATATAAGTCACTAGTAGGATAAATAATGATATTTTTTTAATTTTATCCTTATTTAATTTCTATTAAAAAGGGGTGCGATGGGAGAGGGGTGAGAATGATTTATAAATATAAAATATTTTATTAATTTAATACATTACTTGTTATAGAAAATGAGATAGAAGTAACCTACATGCGAAACAAGAGTAATATGAGCAAACTTAGGATATAGATGAATGCTATCTATAAGTCCTGTAAGCTCTCCACAGCATGCTTTCTCTCTTTTTTTGTTCATTCTTCCACAAACAAGAGAAAGCATGTTGTGGAGAGTTTGCAGGTCTTAATTGATAGCAAACCTATTTGTCTCTGTCAATTGCCTGCAAAGCCTGACTTCGCAGATGTCAAGATTGATCTCAACAAGACTCTTTAACTCCCATCCCTGGTTTTCCACTCCCCTGTCTCTAACCCATGCATTAGTAAATTATATTACTTCTCTTTCATACCAATATTATAAGTAACCTCTAATTAATTAACAGCCCACCATACCGAAATTAAGGAGCAATGACTTATTAACTTTGTCTAGGAATGGAACAATTTTTTAAATTTGCCCTTATTTAAAGTATAGAGAAGCATGCGTTAAACTTCAAGTTATCTTTTAATAAATTTGTAAATTTTAAAAATTGATACAATTTTGTCAAATATATAAATTTTAACAATTTTGTCCATCTATTAACTAGGCTTAACAATCAATGTTTGTTTATCAAATATGCAAAGATGACATGCTTATGTTGCATCCACCCACCCTTTTTACCCAAGTTAGTTATCATATTTTTAGTAGGATTTTTTTTTTTAATAAAAAAACCTAGATCCACTTCTGCAATGTCTTCGATCTTTGATATAAGATTCAATTGAGTTATTTAGGGAGACTAAAAAGATAAATAAATTACTTAATTATATATTAGTTCATAAGCCAATCAAATTAAATTTTAAAAAATGATAAATAAAAATACACTAAAGTAATTTATTTATTGATGGGCTCAAAGAATACTTATAAAGGTACTTATAAAAAGCCCATCAACAAGGTCTTTACATTGGTAGAATTTGAACCCACAACTTCATAGTTTATAGTTATGAGCCAACATTTTAACAACAGGACCAACCTTTGTTGGCAAAATATAAGTTACTTGTAAAGTAGTTAATGAAGTTTTTTCAATTTTCCCCTATTTAATTTATATTATAAAGGGATAAAGATGAGAAGAGGATGAGAATGATTTATAAATGTAAAGAGGGACAAAAATTTTAAGGCTAAATTATACAAAATCTCTTAAACTATGGGTCAATTGCATCTAACCCCTCTAATATTTCAAAGTTTAAATTAACCCCCGACCTTTATTTTTTAACTACCAACCTCCTACCGTTAAGTGATCATCATGTTCTTAACGAAAAATGCCATGTCAGGTTATGAGATGACACATGTCATCCTGTATAAATTACTAATTTCATAAAATCCTTTAAACTTTCAACGGTTAGAGAACTCTGAACTTTGATCAATTACAAAAAAAAAAGCCTTAACATTTAAAAATTTAAATTTAATTCCTTTAAAATTTTGATTATAATATTAAACCACAAGTCATTACTTTACATCATTTTAATAAATTTATTAAAATTTTTATTATCATCTGTCAATTAAAATAGTTCTTTTGTATGGCAAAAACTAGAAGAATAATATATATTTAGAAAAATATAAAATAAACATTGAACCTCTAATTCAAACAAAAAATGCATTACTAATAAAAAAATTAATGAGAGCATGAGCTATCCTCTAACAAAAATATAATATTTAAACTATCAATACCCAATTGTTCAAAAATATATTTAACATAAATGATGATAATTTTATACTATCAAAGCTAACCCAAGAAAATAAGTAAATGTTATATAAATGATGACATTTTTATTTTTATTTTTTTTAATATTATTCTTTATTTCTTCCATATAAGAAAACTATTTTAATTGACAAATGATAGTAAAACACTTGATAAATTTATTAAGATAATTAAAGTAACATGAGGTTTATTTATTATAAATCAAAATTTTAAGGGAGTTAAATTTAAATTTTGAAATGTCAATGGGGTTATTTGTAATCGATTGAAGTTCGGGGGTTATCTGCAATTGTTCAAAGTTCATGATGGTTTTATAAAATTAGTAATTTACACACGATGCCACATAGGATGACACTTGTTATCTCATAATCTAACATGTCAATTTTCGTTTAAAAGATAATGGTCATTTAACAGAAGGAGGTTAATAGTTTTTTTTTTTTTTATAGAAAAAAAGGGGTCAAAGGGGTTAAATTTAAACTTTGAAATGTGAAGATGTTATATTCAACTAACCCAAAGTTCAAGGGGTTTTGTATAATTTAGTCAAAATTTTAATAAGGGCAAATGTAAAAGATTTTATCAATTTGATATATGTCTTGATATGCAAGGTAAAAGTAAAAGATTTTATCAATTTGATTGATGTCTTGATATGCAAAACTGAGGTAGAAGTGATTTAGATATAACCAATACTTCTTTGGTCTAACCATGTAAGACCCTGCTAGATTCCTTTAGGTCTTAAATTTGAGTCACAAAAGAGACACGTGTGTTAGGAGGGGAAGTCATGAACTACGAGACTAGAGTAATAGATTCCTTGGATACATTATAATATGATGCAGAAGAGGTGCAAAATACTAGTTAAAAGTATTAAAAGAAAAAGAAATTATTTACATATAGTATAAGAGTTAACTATGTTTTATATTAAGGACCACAATAAGTAATTTTCTTAAGATTTGTCCCCTATTTAATGGCACTTAAATCTACCACCCTTTTGATTCTATTTATAAGGTATTTCCATCATTTTTCATATAAATCAAGGAAAACTTCAAACCTTATTAACTTTGTTTTAAAATTTAATAAATTGCAAAATTTACCTCATTTTTTTAATACTATTTGGTCCTTCGTGGACCCCTTTTTGTCCCTCGAACAACGAAAACCCATTTTTTTAGTGGATGTCCTAAATATATAACAAATTTTATTGTATTGCTATTTTAACTACAAAGGGGTCCATGTTTTTTTTGTCCTATATTTATGATGTATTACAAACTTTGTCCTATATTTAAAATAAATAAGTAAAAATGAGGTAAAAATCCAAATACTAAAGAAGAAACAAAGAATGATTGAGAGAGCATTACTAATAATAATGAGACTCGAGTCCAAGCATATGTAAGGTGTGGAATCCATCTTTACTAACCACCAGTTTTTATCAATTGAAGTCTCCTCCATATTCACAAAAAAACATAGGTATATAATATATCTGAAATTATTGAAAAAATATAAGAAGAAATATTATTAGTGATATCCATGCCTAATTATATATTTGACTTTAGTGTTTATTATAAGTTCATTTTAACTAATTCTAATGCATTGTCAAAAGAAAGTTTCTCTCTTTCTCTTTTCACATTTATAAATCATTCTCACCCTTCTCTCTCATCTCTCTCTTTTTCCATCAAGAATTACATAAGGTATAATTAGAAAACATTGTTTATGATTCTCTAGGCTATGTTTGGTTTGAAGAGAGGGGAGGGGGGAGAGCTTTCCTCCTTAGTGTAAAAAGTCAGATATGATCATAAATTCATATAGTTTTGCACACAAAATTTTATATCATGATCATATATAACTTTTCACACTAAAAAGTAAAGTTCCCCTCTCTTCATAACAAACACAGCCAAAGTGGACTATTATATCTAAAACAAATTTTTTTTTGTCATAGTGAACTTATAATAAAAGCAAGAGTAATCAATATGTTGTCAATTAATATAATAAGTCTTCTCATCCTTACAAGAAGTATAACATAAATTCAAATATCCTAAAAAGCATCTTTATTAAAAGAGATAAAAATTATTTACGCACAATTGGGATACATGACCAAACAAATAAAGAACTAGAGTGGTGTGTGTGTGTGTTGCAATTCAATGTTGAAATGGATAAAGAAATAAATATAAAAGAAGATGTTAAGTGAATGATTTATAAATTAAAAATGCCAACGAAAGGCCAACAAATCATTGAGAGAGGAAGGGAAGAGTTAGAGAGTTAGGGGGGTGAGGCAGAACAGAAGGGGCATGGTTGTGAGAATAGCTAGACCAGCACGTGTAGGCACATGCAAAGCTTTTTAAAGGCAAAGGAATCATCAGAGACTTCCGGCCATCATCAACAACATCCATCAATTTTAGCCAACCAAGCATGTGTCTCAATTCCGAATATTGCCAGCTCTAAATTTCTCACCCTTTTTCAAAAGTTTTTCTTTTTTTAATATTTATATTATGCGACAATCTTTTCCCTTTTACCCTTTTAGCTTCATTATTATATTTTATTATTAACAACTTGTTTATGAATTTTATTCACCTCATCAACAATTTCTGCCCAAAATTCTTGGAAGTATAATTTCTTCAAATTATTGACACAAAATTCTTCCTTTTTCATTTACCCTCTAGATTGATCCTCTAAAAAAAATCAAATATATTTTAATACCATTCACAATTATATATGGGAAAATCTACCTCAGGGTCCAAATTAGTAAAAAATTATCAAAAAAGGCCTAAGAAAAATTCACATGTCGGCCTTTTTTGGTATTATTTCATAAAACGTTAGTTGTTAACGTGTATTGATATAGTTGTTAACAGATACTAATTTTGTTGTTAACGGGTACTGATTTTGTTGTTAGGATATTGTTATTAATGCAACTGATTTAGTTATTAATGGTCTGTTGATATTGTTGTTAACGATTATGAAATAATATCATAAAAGTTCTTGTGACCTTTTTTGACATGTGACTTTTTCTTGAGCCTTTTTTAACAATTTTTTTTTACTAATTTAGGCCCTGAGATAGATTTTCCCATTATATATGGTGCTATTTAATTGAAAATTTCAAATCCTGTGATGTTAATATGTTGACAATGAGACTTTTTATGTATTTATATCTTATATATTATAATATATAAAATCATTTTTTATTATATTTTTATTTAATTATTACAGTACTACTTGTTCAGTTGTTGGTCTAAGTGGCTAAATCATAAGAACCGTGAACCTTTCTGAAGTCAGGATATGCCACTATCTAAGTATCTATACAACATTAATATGGGTATGTGTATCAAATACATGTTTATTACAAGACGCTTTTAAAAAACAAATTATTTTTATTATTAGACGTTTTCTAAAAAGAAATAACACTAAATTCCTCAGTTAAGTCTTTTTTAACAATGAGGTTATATATATTTTTGACATCCTCTCTATTCAAAGTCTCTATCAATATTTTTTACTTTTTAATATGTAATTTACAATTTTAAATATGATAAATTTTATTTAAAAAATATTTTTAGATAAATTAAAGAGAAAATTTTAAGAAAATACTATGTGAATTTCAAAATCTAAAATAACTAATTTTTTAAGAAAATAAGTTGTCAATTACTTTATAATTCTTGTTAATCTCATTAGTCACTACTATTGTTATCAGTAGGATTAAAATTTAAATGGTATTTTTTTTTTATCATTTTTCCTAAACTAAATAATGACTTACATATTTTCTTCAATTATGATGAGGTGTTCGAAGTAGGCATGTCCATGGACCAGATCAGACTGGGTTGGAGGTCAACTCGAGGTTTGATCCAAGAGGGACCTTGGGCTGGACAATCCAACCTAAGGTCTGGTTTGCTCCAACTTGGGCTGGAGCTCGGGTTGGACCAAACCGGTCAGGGGTCCAAGCGATCCGGACCATTTTTTTTTTTTTTGCCACTTCCAGAACAATAATTAAATCAATGAACCACCTGCGGGATAATAAATAAACATGCAAACATCTTAAATCTAATCATAAACCCATAATAATCTCCAACAACATATCACTGAACAAGAATACAATATAAAATAGATGCATGCTTTTATAAAGTCAAGTAAATTTTATAAGCCAAACCACAGATCAATACTCAATACATTCATCAATACTCAATAAACAATAAAGCCCAGTGAGAGATTGATACAATGTTTTTTTTTTATAAAAAAAAAACACTTTCGGGCCAGACCGGACTAGTTCATAGGATCTGAACCCCTGGACCAAAGTCCAATCCAGCCCGACTAGACCGGTCTAGTCTGGTCTGCGTGAACGGTCTCGGACCAGCTTTTTTTCACCCGGATCGGGTCGGACCACCTGGACTATCGGGTTTTTTGGATATCCCTAGTTCGAAGCATAATACAGTACAAAGAACCGGACTGGCCGAGTAGACCCAATCATTGTAGTCAGGGTGGAGAGCAAAATGAGGAAGAAGATGACTGGGTTAGACTGTTGACCAGCCGGGTACTTTTTTCCTGAAAAAAAAAATTCTCAGCATATCTAAAACAATTATATATAAATATATTATTGTAACGTATACTATATATGTATCGTTTAATGGTATATTTGTGCATTTTATTTAAATTATATTTTTTAATTATCACAGGCCTAACCTCATATTAACCCTAATTTAACTCATTGACCTTAACCTACTCTTGAGGCTTAATTTTCAGTAACTACCCTAAAGCTATTAGAGCTAAGATGCTCCGATTTTTCATTTTCCATGTAGTATTGCATGATATACTTTAATTTTTTTTTTTGACTTATATTATATATATATATATATATATATATATATTACTTTTGAGCCCTATAACTTGATTGAATTTGTTTTGATTCTTGTAATTTCAAATTGTTGTTTTTTATTTTTATAGTTTCATAAAAACTTGCTGCTTAAATATGGGGATCAAAGCTAAAACTTGTTAAAAGAATAAGGACTTGTAATTAAACTAAAATCAAATCTTTATGAAACTATAAGGATTAAAACAAAAAAAAAAAATTAATACTACATGGGCCAAAATCAAAATTCAAGCAAACTATTTATTTATTTTTTTTATGTGAAGGAAACTAAAAAACTAAACATTGTATTGATCCATACATATTATTAAGACCACACTTATTTTTTCAAGCTTAGTGCAAAGACACTAAATCCGAAAATTTCCCTAGTTTTGTTTTAACAGACACTTAAAATTAAACCAAAAATACAAATGTATCAATACAGACACATCCGTACCATAAAATAGACGGAGAATTGTAATGAGATCCCAAGGAAATTATTTAATTACTAATAAATCCCAATAACAACTAAAGAGCAAGCAATGACAAATTTAAGAGTAGAAAATTACAACACCTTACTTATTATTGAGATTTTTCAAAACTTCATTATCATTCCCCCTCAGATATATATCAAATCAATTTATTTTCAAACTTTATACATCATGCAATATAAGAAAAGTGTGTGATCATTATATTTAAATTTAAAAATAGACTTTGAAATCTTACAACCAGGGAGGACACAAAAGCATCAGTGAACGCGAGATATTAGTTTAATGATATTTTTTCCAATATTTTTAACATTAACCATGAATTAATATTACTTCAAGAACATATATTTTTAAAAAAATTACAAGTGTAAGAATTATGAATTATTATTTACGTCCTCCTTTTCAATTATTATTTGCATAATTTTTTTATTATTATTAACATGGAATCAAACAAAACTAGCTACTACCAGTCTACCACCCCCATATTGGGAATTTGGGATCAAAATGCATCGCCATGTTCAGGACAAATAAATAAAAAATATTTTAATTATATTAAGCAAAATAGTAAAAACCGGAAGAAGATACTTTCATTGTCATCTTTCTCATTATCTTCCTATCATCTCATCTGTATGCTAGATCATGAATTGAATGGCTTAAGTATAATATTTTTTAATTTTTATTTTTATTTTTTATGAAATACAATTATAAATGGTATATATAATTTTATTAGTTTAAATTTATTTATTTATGTTTATAGAAACAATTTTATAAAAGAATTGAATATAAATGGAGTATATTATTTTAATTTAACAGTAGATATAATATTATTAAAAAAAATGAGAAAGGAGACCATACAAGAATCAAAGGAGAGAAACCAACCCGTCCAGCATCGAATTTTTCGCCCTGCCCAAAGCTTCATTTGAAATGTTATGGTGCGAAGCCGAGTAGGCTGAGCCGAGCCGATGAGAAAAGCCACTCACAGGGCGCTCAGATTAAGCCGACATCATTATGGGATAATCTGATGAAGCTGAGGTAAAAAAGGTCATGAGGCAGCGATGCCTGTCCTTGCTGGTGGTGCCAATGATTTTACTCTGAAATCTGAAATTGTTCAAATTTGGTCCCAACCCAATTTCAATTTCAAATCTGTATTCAATTTGTTTTTTATTTATTTCATTTTATTTTATCACGCACACCATCCTCTCTCTCTCTTTATTTATATATATATACCCCTCGTTTCCCTCTCCTCTCTCATTCTTCATTCTATTTCTCAGTCTACACTTCTTGCTGAGCAGACTCACCCAGATTCTATCCCAACGTTTTCTGGGGTTTGCTTCCAGTTATACTCCATCAACATCTTCTGCGTTTGTTTTTCTCTAATTAAGGTGATTTTTCTTTATATCTCAGTCTTTTTTCCCTCTTTTGATTCATTATTGTACGTTTTTTTTTTCCTTTTCCATTTTAGTTTCAGATGATTGATTAGTACAAAATGCGTTTCATTTCGCCCATTGTTTTAAACAGATTCATCGCCCGGTGATTTTTTTTCCCTTTTTATTTTCCAGTAGATGTTGTTTCTGCTCAAATTGCTTCTTATCTTTTCCGAATCAGGGCAGATTTTCTTTTCTTTCTCTCTATTATCGTAAATCGTCTGATCTGATTGTTAAAATCGACTTCGATTATCCATTAGATGTAGTTGATCTGCAATTTTTTTGGCGATGCTTATCATTTTGCACGATCTATTAGAGCTGAGACTTGAGATCTACTATCCTGTCGGAATAGTGAATTTTTTTGTTTGCAGTTAGCTTTATCTTGCTGCCGATTGATGGTTCATTTTGATACATTCAGAAGGATTTTGGTTTGATCACTGACTTCGGTGTTCCGATTTATTTCTTGGAGTGGAATCTCTGTTACTATTTGATCATTGAGCTTCCTTTGACATAAACCATGGTCGATTTGAAAGTTAAGAACTTCTGGATAGTGATATTCCCGTTTCAAAAGCAGCTTTTAAACGGAATTATATTCCAATTCAGAAATTGTAATATATTGGCGATGTTTCCTCTGGTTCTGACCTAAATATGTTAATGTTCTGAGTAAAACTGATCTCCGTGTCTGTGAACTAGTGACTTTGTTTGATTCCGTCATATATTTTCTCCAGGTTAGTAAAAGATGGCCGATGCTGAGGATATTCAACCCCTTGTTTGTGACAATGGAACCGGAATGGTGAAGGTGAGCATCTCTATTTACTTGTTTGCATCTACATATCAATGAATTTTGGTTTCGTAGTACAACAATTATTCTAATATATGGTCCAAATCTATCTTCAGGCTGGATTTGCTGGTGATGATGCTCCCAGAGCCGTGTTTCCCAGTATTGTTGGCAGACCCCGGCACACTGGTGTTATGGTTGGGATGGGTCAGAAAGATGCATATGTAGGTGATGAAGCCCAGTCAAAAAGAGGTATCCTTACTTTGAAGTACCCCATTGAGCATGGTATAGTCAGTAACTGGGATGACATGGAGAAGATTTGGCATCACACATTTTACAACGAGCTTCGTGTTGCTCCTGAGGAACACCCTGTGCTTCTCACTGAGGCTCCTCTCAACCCAAAGGCCAACAGAGAGAAGATGACTCAAATCATGTTTGAGACCTTTAATGTCCCTGCCATGTATGTAGCCATCCAGGCTGTTCTCTCTCTATATGCTAGTGGTCGTACAACTGGTATTGTTTTGGACTCTGGTGATGGTGTGAGCCACACTGTGCCAATTTATGAGGGATATGCGCTTCCTCATGCTATTCTCCGTTTGGATCTTGCTGGTCGTGATCTGACTGATTCGTTGATGAAGATCCTCACTGAAAGAGGGTATATGTTCACAACCTCTGCCGAGCGGGAAATTGTCCGTGACATGAAGGAGAAACTTGCATATGTTGCTTTAGACTATGAGCAAGAGCTTGAGACTGCAAAGACCAGCTCTTCAGTGGAGAAAAATTATGAGCTTCCTGATGGACAAGTTATTACAATTGGAGCCGAGAGATTCCGCTGCCCAGAAGTTCTGTTCCAGCCATCTATGATTGGAATGGAAGCTGCCGGAATCCACGAAACCACTTACAATTCTATCATGAAGTGTGATGTGGATATCAGAAAGGATCTTTATGGCAACATTGTTCTCAGTGGTGGCTCAACCATGTTCCCAGGTATCGCTGACCGAATGAGCAAGGAGATCACTGCACTTGCTCCAAGCAGCATGAAGATTAAGGTGGTGGCTCCCCCAGAGAGAAAGTACAGTGTCTGGATCGGAGGTTCAATTCTTGCATCCCTCAGCACCTTCCAGCAGGTAAACATTTATCTCATCAATTAACTCATCTCTTAACAATCTGAGTCATATCAGTTGATCTAACACATGGTGCTCTTGCAGATGTGGATATCCAAGGGTGAATATGATGAGTCTGGCCCATCCATTGTCCACAGGAAGTGCTTCTAAGTTCTGAAGATGCTTCAATGGCGAATTATTATCTTCTTTAGTCTGTTTTTGGTGTCGGTCATTGGCAGGTAGTCTGAGCTTTGATTGTATGGTACTCTGGTTCATAGTGGTGGGCAGTAAGTTGTTTTAAGAGGCATTTCTTGCCTTTGTTCATCGATGCCTTTTCCAAGAGCTTATTCGTAGCAAAGGAGTGATGTATTTTTTAATATTTGCTTCTGATTTTTTGGCTTAAATTTGCATATTTGAAGGTGTTTTTGGCCTTGGAACATTAATTTTAATAGTTAAATGTATGGAGAAATTCTATTTTATGGTCAATTTGCGTTCATAAACTCTGGGCTTTTATGAATCAGTTATTCTCGGGAGATCAATTAGGGTGCATAACTGCATATGGTCTGTAAAATTGGAAGTCTTCTGATCTGTATGTTCGTAATGTGAATTGGTAAAGTTGCGTTGCAAATGAAGCCGCTGCAGCATTGATCCATGAAACATAATATGCAACAACAAAGTAAATACCCCCTTCTGGTTCTTAATGTCGGATAAATTAATTATTTGTAAAAAAATGCATGTTGGTCAGTTTAAAATACTTTTTTTAATCATTTTCATTTGAATTATTTCTTAATTGAATTTTTTTTAATATGTGCAATAAATAAGGATAATTTAGAAAACAATTATAAATTTTGGAGACAAAGTGAATTTAAATATTGTATTTATGATTAAAATAAATCTCATTACCAGCTCTTATGTTTAGAATGGTTTTTTGGGGTTTTAAAATCTTGAGATTATCTTTTCTCTTCTAATGTATCCACCATTATCCATAACTTTTATTGGATCCTATTAATAGGTTATAGGTATTCAAGCAACTGACTAATCCAACTCCATTCAATAATAGAGATCCACCTAAGGAGCCAAGATGTTTCATCAAAAGCTTTCTTCATGGCTAGCACCTAAGGATCGAACTCAATACTAGCTAGTTAAGGGCCAAGGCAGCTATCATTAGGCCAAACTTCTATCTAAAATCTTTAGATTATAAAGAAAGCAATTTTACAGGCATATTGTTGTGTCTCTCTTTTATGTGCTTGGACCCCACATACACTTAAGAGGGGAGGAAAAGGAAAAGAAATCTAATTGGTTGAAAGTTGTAAGAATCGTCCTTGAAAGAAATATTTGAGAGAAAATAAAGGAAATGGTTGTCCTAAAAAGAAAAAAAGTAAACACAAAGAAAGGTAATGGTTGGTGTCATATGGGACTGTTGTGGTTGCTTTACAAGGCTGGTGTTCGGGATCTTGTGACTGCGATGCGAATCATATTCCGCGTGGTCCCAATTCCCAAACGCTAATCATGTCACTCATATGACCGATCGGAGCAAAGTTAATTGCTCATTGGGTTCAACTACTAATATAATCACACAACTTTAGTACCATTTTTAGTTCTATTTCTATTTGTTAACCTTCAGATTCTCATGCCTAGATTCATCCCTGTTCGGCTTTAATTTGCATATCAAGTTTATTACTCCTCCAGTCCTAAATATAAAACATAGTTTGTAGGGTAAAGTACACTAAAAATTGTATCATATATTTAGGACCGGAAGTAATATTTTAAATTATTTTCATGGGTTTTATATATGTTGCGCTAATTAATCTTGAGTTTAAAATTGTGATTAGCATTTCTTTTTGTATAAAGAAGTTTTGGTGATTTGGGTCTTAGAGTTTAACAGGTTAGAGCATGTCTTAAGGCTTAAATAGGAGCTTACATACTTATCAATAAAACTCTCACATTTGGCCATGAATAGGGTGGCTAATGTTTTAGTCAAGTCAGGAATTTCAAGTTCTTCTATTTTAGATGATTGCCCTCTCCTTTTAAGGTCTTGGGTAAATCTAGATTGCTTGAGATTAAATTCCCCTATTGTGTAATTTCCTTCTTTTAATGTAGGCCTTTGGCCATCTTTCATATCAAAAAAACAAAAACAAAAAGACTCTCACATCAACAACGGGATTAGAAATACTTACGCTTTGTTTTACAAAGAAAATTGGCAATTGCATATTTTTATTGCTGATGATTATGAATTGGGCCAGATGTGGAAAATTGTCGGCCTGGTTTATAAATGGTCTGATATCTTTTTACTGTTTGGGCCAAGTTTGGGAAAGCAAATAAATGCATTCTTAATTTCTTGTGAGACCCACCCCTCGTCCTTGGGTTCAACTGGCGTTGGGGTCGGTCTTCCTCACCATTAGGGAGGGGGTTCGATCCTTGCGTTGGTCAAGGTGCTGGGGGAGGCATCCTAGGGGTCTAGGTAATTTGTGGTACGCCAGGCGGGTCTCCAGTATCCCCCAGTGAATACTGGGCTCCAAGCGCCCTGCCCTTGGATTGTGGGTGAGCCCAACCCCTTTCCTAAAATTTTCATATAAAAAAAAAAAAAAAAAATTCTTGTGAGACGCTTCGTTCTTGGGCTCAACGGTAAAGGGTCGGTCACCAAAGGGAGGGTTCGATCCGGAGTTGGTCAAGATCTTTGGGGAGACATCCTAGCACCTAGGTGTCTAGGAAACGCCTGAGGGTAATAGATGGCTCGCACTGCCCAACATCGGTATGACTTAGGAGGAAGGGAGATTTCGCCCTGCGCTTGGATCGTGGGTGAACCAACCCCTTTCCTAAAAATTTTTTAAAAAAAAAAAAAAAAAAAAAAAAAAAAAAAAAAAAAAAAAAAAAAAAAAAAATCTTGTGAGACCTATAGTCCAGTCCCCACTAGCATTGCAAATCAGCCCTTTTATAAAGCTCCATATCTTTTCCACTTAATCGACTGTGCATTAACTTGTAAACATTAATGGCTACAAAAGCAAATCACATGGCAATATGATAGACATGTTTGGGATGGCTTTAAATTTTAAACATATCCATCTCAAAAGCTATGATTCACTCTAGCTTTTATATTTTCATAGCACGTTTTGAGGCTTGAAACGCGAGTCCAAATATACATAACAATGACAAATTTTTCGCAACTGTGAGTTGTCTATACTTGTTGGAACCCCTTGAATTTATAACTCTTTTTTTATCAATTATTATAAAAGGTTTAGGCGATTTCGACCAAAGGTATACTGCTAGCTTGAGACAAGACAATCCTACAGAAGTTTACGGATGTATTTATAAATTATGCATTAACAAAGTCATCAAATTTCCTATTGGGTTCAAACTCAAACTATCGTGAAATATTGAGGTATAACATATTTCCTTTGAACTATATGTATTTGGCATCGCATTTTAGGCCTTCAATAGTACAATCCACCCCTCAAAAGTCATTGTTTGGTCATGTTTGGGATTGCAATGTAAAAAAAGTGCTTCTCCATGAAAAGCCAAATGGAACTTAAACAACTTTTTCATCGCTGCTTCTCAAATTTGGAGAGAGAAGGAATATTGATGGATGGAGGAGAGGGGCCATGATGGGTTAGTAATGTAATACTACCGTCATGTTATTAGACTTAGACCAGCCTTTGAACTGATCGAGGTGGTGAGTCAAAGGTTAGTAGGTCAGATCGGGTTCAATCCGGAGGCTAGACTGGCAAGGAATTAAAAAAAAATTAAAATATTTTAAATTCTCATCACACAATCTAAACTTTTAAATACTCCCTTAGTCTTTAATATAAGACATATTTATCTGTTTTCATTAGATTAATGAAGTAAGCTAAATTTGTTAATATATTACATGTATTTTTAATTAATTTCCTCATCCCTTTTCTCCTTGATTATTATTGAGGGATCATCAATAGGAATAAATTAAGAAAAGATTGATAAATATAAAAATTATATTTTATATTTATAATCAGGATCAACTCCTTAAATATGTCATAAATTAAATATCAAAGGGGGTATTAAATATCATTTCAGTATCTTCAATCATTCACAAAATAGCCATATACTTATCAAGCATTCTTTACAGTTTATTTGACAAATTGACATCATGATCATAGTATTTACTACCACCCAATGACAACAGAATCACTAACCACAAGATATTCATCAATCATCATAGCAAAATATCAAAACATGTCTGTGTGAAAAAATATTCTCGCCTATAACCCTTCAATCACTAAACTAATAATCTTCAACACAAAAATCAGAATTAATATCATTCAAATCTCTAGATATTGAGACATTAGCAGACGGAGCTGCAAGAGGAAAAGCAAAGGCATTAGGAGCAACTTAATCATCATTCAAAGATGGAACCCCAAGAATATACATATATTCATCACCTACATATGAAATATATTAAATTAATAATAGTTATGTAAAAACATAGTTAGATTGTTCGCCATTTTTCTACCATAGGTATACGGGTTGTAAGTAGTATAAAAAGTTGTCGTTCCCATGAGGACTAAGGCAAAAGTGGCCTAATTAATGCAATTATGCTTTTAATTAGGTTGGACAAAGTCATTTTGAGAAAATAATTTTTAGTTTAAAACAAGGTAAATTGGACTAAACAAGATAAAATTTGATTCTAACTTCAAGAAAAGGAGGCTATGGGATCACCTCTCCCCTCTATACTTCATGAGCCCAAATAATTCCCTCTTAATTAGCTTTAATGAAAAAGGGTAAAGATGCAAAAATGCACATTTACTTTACTTTTGGGAGCACCCAACACCAAATATTTTTTTTGGGTGCAAAAGTGCCCATGTGGTTACCATTTTGGAGCAAAAGTCACACAAAACGTTTGGGGAGAAAATGTTGGTTATCTTGGTATTAAATTGGGCCACCTGTGTCTCTGAATAAATGCTGACAGGGAAACATTCGGAAAAAAAAACCACGTTAAATGCTAAAATCTGAATGCTAGAAACTTGCGATGAGGATTGAAAAGTAGGAATCGGAAAACTGAAATCCACTATCGGCTAGCAAATTGAGCAAATCGAGCGACAAAGAAAATTTGCGAGCGAGGAAGAAAATGGGGAGCTAGGGTTCTTCATACGATGGGTGAACCATGATCGATTGGGTAGAAATTTTTGACTTATAGTGTAACTGAAGAAAATGGTGAGCTAGGGTTCTTCACAACACAATAACGGTGGCTGAAAGCGATGATAATGGAGGCTCCCAAATTGTTATCAATCCATTCTCATTAGCTGCGACGTCGAGGTTTGGTAACTGGGACTTACATTTCCGAATATATTTGCGAAATGATGGATAATATTTAAAGATTTAATTAAGAAATAAAAAGCATAATTATATGTTGAAGATGACAGTTGCTGAATACATTTAAGATTTTGGATGAACTAGACCAAAGCTTTTTGCAGTTATGTGCATCTTTTGCTGTTTACTGGTGCATATGACAAGAATTGAATGCTTGTATAATTATATGGCTGGTGAATATGTTTGTATATGTGTTGATGGCCTCTGTTTGATGTGCTACCCTTGACTTTTTTTAAAGTGTTTCTTAATTTGATTTTTCTTATGAGAATTCTCACTGTGTGTGTGTGTGTGTGTGTTTTAATGTCATAGCAAAGGCATATCTTACTAGCACGTGATATCTCATTTAATTTGGGGGTCTATCAGACAGCTTCATTGAATTTTTTTTCCAGCCTATTGTTCATTGATTCAATTATTTGACATATCAAATGTTTCTCCTAGAAGTTTCTGTGGTGTAATAGCTATGGCTTAATACTTGAATCCTTGTGGTGCAGGTTTGCCTTGTTTGCAGTATTGAGGTTTCAGTTTCTGGGAGCAACTTGTAGTGTTTACTTTATTGATTGTTCAATGCTATATTGTGAAGAAAAATTGTCCATGTTGGGAAGCTACTTTCCCTTTTCTTGGTAGCTAGCATGCCTTGTGCGGGAAGTAGTTTATGCTTCATTGGATCCAAGTTGTTTCGGTTTTAAATGTAATATCAAAACTTTGGAATTAGATAACTAGATTGTATATGCCTTTGGTAGTGGAATCGTTGTCATGAAGGCCAATTCTTTTTCCTTCATTTCCTTTATTTTGACGAGGGCTAAGGGGATCGGGATTTAAGTTTAAAATAACAAAAATTACAAATGATAATCAAATTCATTTTCATATGTCATCGAGAATGGTTGATCTTTTTTCTTTGGAGTGATTATTTAGCATTAATGGGATTTCTTCTCTCATTTTGATTCTCCCTCCCCCTCTATTCATTGTTAGTTTAATAACAATAGATAACCAATCTTATTGTTCAGTTGGCCCCTAATTTTCTAGCCTATCAAAGCATCAATTAAGCCTCAAGGCGCACACGAGAGGACGAGTCGATCATACTGTAATACCACAATTTATACAAACTGGTTTTCGGAAGGTTTGCCGGGGGGGGGGAAGGGTTTCACTATGCAATGAAGGGGGAACACTGTATTTTCCAAGAGCGATTGAAGTTCTCTCTGAATAGCAAGCATGAAAAGGAGATGTGTAGAACTAAAATGAACCATTTGAAGCTACTTCATGCATTTGTAACGTCATATTTAGGAATGACTCAGGGAAGATAACATACAATATGGGCTTTGATAGTTATTCATTTTCAACTTCCATGTATGCGTATGGCAAAACAAAACATTTGAACCTTGGCAATTTTAGCGATCTATCCAACTCGATTAATTTTCTTTTTTCCTTTTTTGTTTTTTGCTTATCCTGGTGCATGGCAGAGTGTCAAGATTTTTATAACATAGTGTCAAGATTTTTATAACAGGGGAACAAATGAAAGGGAAATCAATGGAACCTTTAGAAGATGGACATTCAGGTTATACAAGTGATCAGAAATGTCAAGTGCCTGTAACATTGTTTCATACAGTACATGAGAACAAAAGAAGATATCTGCTCATTTGCTGCAAACTTCTCTGGGTGGATCAGACTTCAGAATTAAGAAATTGTATAATATTTGCAGCCACAAAAATTACTATGTAACTAATATGGATTTCAACAAAGCATCAAGATGCTCTTTAAGTTTCATTTTTGCGATCGCACCTTCCCTCCTGCTTCCTGGAACTTTCTGCCCATTCTTGAAGAGTATTAGAGTTGGTAGTTCATAAACTTTAAACTCTTCTATCAATTTTGGGTTTGCATCATGATCAATCTTTACAACTGTCAATTTGTCACCATATTCCTGTAAGTTTAACATAAGCCAGTAAAAAATAATCAATATTCGTACAGACACAAGATAAGAAGAAAGGTTCTAGATATCGTCAATTGCAAGAACTAGCGAAAAGTCTGTTCCATGATTTTCCAACCAAGACTACTCATTTCAAACTCATTGGGTGATCCATGGATCACATCTGAAGATATTGACCATGGCAATGAGGTCATGGAGGAAAGTCAGCACTTTTAGTTCCAAACTTTTAACCAAAAATGTACAAGGTTGGGGTCAAAACTTTCTCTTTGTTGGGGTCAAAACTTTCCCTAAAGAGAAGTCAAAGCATACAAAAAGAGAAAGCCATGTCCATTAAGCCAAGTCCAACAATTTCTTTGCATATTCAACAGAGAAACCTTTCCAGCAATCTCTCAGCATATTCAAAAGAGAAACCTCGCAAACATAAGTGTATAAACTGATCAGTGATCAATAGTCATTTGTAAAAGTCCAATGTATCCCAAAAGAGAAGCAACAATTTATCCATAAAAAATTCTAGTGCTACCCTTTAATCATATGCATCAAATAGCAGCATATACTGCACACCAACAAAGAGCCTTGCCATCTTTAATCCCTAGAATCTCTGAAATGACAGAGACAAGCTCCCTTATGTAGAGGAATGGAAGTCTTGCCCAACACAACAAAAGCAAAATTCTAGACAGTGGAGCATGACTTTTGACTGACCCTCCCCCCCCAAAAAAAAAAAAAAAAGAAAAAAAAAAAAACACATTTGGCCCCTTAGTTTTTGTCACTGCACCATCTTGATGCCATTCTTTTTTTTTTTCTATTATTATTATTATTATCTGAATAAAACAACATCTACCACTCTCAGGAAGAAACAAGTAGGAACTAACAAGGGGAAAGGGAAAAAACAATAGAAAAGCTCAAAAGCATATTCCTCAACAACCTCCATCTCCTATCCAAAATGAACGTTGACCAGAAGCTCAAAAATGTTCACTGAGTAAGTGGGCATATCTAGCTAAATTTCTCTCTCTGTACATGAATTACAACCCTCCTCAAATAAATTTCGCATCTTGAAACCACACCAACCTAAAAAAATCAAGAATTTGCATTAACCCAGCAAAAAACCATACCAAACTAAACAACTTCAAGACCAAAAACCACGAAAGGCAATGACAGCTGCAAGTCATTTGAATCCCAACCCAAAGCAACAAAAGCCAATCTACCCCTAACCGGACAAAAACGTTAACCCTCAAAGCCTCCATGAAATTGCTTGAATCTTATTGTAAGACTGAATGTAACAAATTTTCATTATAAGAATGTCGTTAAAGTGAAGTTGTCATTTGAAGTCGATGCTGGTTTGAATGGATGTTTGTTATTTAATTACTTATGGTATTTGTGGC
The DNA here is from genome assembly GCA_019022655.1 of Acacia acuminata. Classification (NCBI taxonomy): domain Eukaryota; kingdom Viridiplantae; phylum Streptophyta; class Magnoliopsida; order Fabales; family Fabaceae; genus Acacia; species Acacia acuminata. The sequence goes on from JAFJYI010000140.1 coordinate 814,780, forward strand.
ACTCACCTTCAAATTCTTTAAGGGATGATTGATAAATCACTTGTCGAACCCTCTATAATTAGTTTTAATAACAACAAAAGTTTTACTGGTAAGTTTTGATTTCCGTTGATTTGCATTCTTATAGTTCTCTACAGAAAAACCAAATCCTATAATGCCATCACTCCAACAATAAACACCTCTCAAACGCCTATGCCTTGTACGATCTATGAAACGCAGAAAAAGGAACAAAAGAATGAACAGAGCAATGAATCGAAGATTAATATAACCTACCGACCTTACCACACACCTCGGAGTTGCAGCTAATGAGAATGGACAACAATCTGGGAGCCTATGTCATCGTCGCTTTCAACCACTGCTATCGTCATTGTGCAGAACCCTAGCTCAATATTTTCTACCCAATCGATTGGGGTTCACCCACCGCATGAAGAACCCTAGCTCCCCATTTTCTTCCTCGCTTAGTCAATTTTCTTCGTCGCTCAATAGTGGATTTCAGTTTTCCGGTTCCTACCTTTCAATCCTCATCGCAAGTTTTTGGCTTTCAGATTTTAGCATTTAACGTGGCTTTATTTTTTGAATGTTTCCCTGTCAGCATTTATTCAGAGACACAGGTGGCACAATTTAACATCAAGATAACCAACGTTTTGTGTGACTTTTGCTCCAAAATGGTAACCACGTGGAGACTTTTGCACCCAAAAAAAGCATTTGGTACTGGACACTCCCGAGGGTAAAGCACATGTGCATTTTTGCACCTTTACCCAATGAAAAATTAGGTGTTTGTCTAAGATTCACAAGTATTGGAAAAGATTTCTCAAGTCAAAACTAACATCTATTTTCAAAGAACTCATTCAATAACACGTAACAAGCTAGTGAAAATAGTCATTAAGACCCAATATTATAATAACAATATTAGGTTAATAGGTAAATCTCTTTCCTACTAACAAACTATCCATTCATATAAGAATTTCAAGCCTAGTATGATTTTACCAAGTTTTTAAAATAAGATAATCTTTCTCAAGCATCATCTCATTCAACAAATCAATCCAAGTGGTGATCAAGCAATTAGAGACATTAAACACATGATAAAATCAACACATAATACTTTAATAAATGCTAGAAAAGAGAGAATGATATAGTCTCAATCCATATATAGTTTCAAAGTAACCCTAGAAATGAAATGTTTAGCTACTCATGTTTAAACATACAGAAAAACAAAGCCAAACTATTGAAAACATGATAAAAACCAAGGTTAGAACTCCAAAACCTCTCTTGGAATCACACCCAAAGTTTCAAAACTCTCCATAGGCTCTTCTCCAAGGTGTCTCCTTGCTCCAAAGTTATTCAAAAAGTGTAGAATAGCTCATTTTTAGTGCAACCCTAGGTCTTATACTTGTTTTTCTGCTTCAATTTTCAAAACACACATCATTGTTTCACGCATTTGCCATCGGTTCGCTATAGCAAACCCATAGCGAATTATCAAACAAAGACATTGCTTTTTCATGTGATTTCACTAAGGTGTTGCTACAGTGAATCCACGGCCAAAAGGTAGGTAGAAAGGTTATCTTTTGAGGTAGTTTTGCCATGGCCAATCTTCAAAAAATCCATAGCGAATGCAAGCTTTTCTTCTATTGTGTTTTTTTTAAAAAAAAAAAATAAAAAAAAATCTTCTTCTTGCATTCTTCCCTTCTCTTCATAACTACCTATAATCTTTGAGAGCTTTTATAACTCGTCATCTTCTAGCTACGAGGAGGACGAATTCATGAGTCCTTCAACTTTTACCAAATAATCACAATTATATACATTTAGTCATGAATTCTCAAAAGTTTGAGTTTGTTTTGGCCACATCACATTTTCTTCTATGGTCTCACAATTTGAACCCAAAGATAAAGTGAAAAGAGAAGAAAATGTGTTCTTATATATTAATTTCTAAGAGTCATACTTTTGTATAAGAATATAATCTTAAGGATAAGAGTGCAAAAATGCACATGTGTTTTACCCTCAGGAGCGCCCAACACCAAATACTTTTTTTGGGTGCAAAAATATCCATGTGGTTACAAAATAGGTGCAAAAGTCACATCTCTATTAAAAGGACAAACGTTGACCGTTAAAATGAAGATTTTGACTAACATTGATGACATGTATGGTGATTTGGCAAATCAAGTAATATCTAGAAAAAAAACCACCAAATACACGGGCGAGAGATTTGATAGGCGCCGTGAACCGGCTTCACCTTGACTTCATTCTTCCATTTCACCTCTTTCTTCTTCCTCATTGAAGCAACAATATCCATCTTCCAAGTCAATACTCGAAGTTTTGAATTTTTGATATGGTGAGCTCCTTCTCTTCACCATAGCCACCACCTGCATGCCCAACACTCGAGTTTCGAAGCTTTCAAGAGGAAAAGAGGGCAAAAAGTCTTGGATCTGGGTATCTAGAATAAGAAACTGAAAAGGTAAAATGGAATCTAAACTCTATTTTCCCAATCGGAGTCACTCTAAGCTCAAAATGGCAAGAACATGGTCACAACTCTAAGGAAGTCAGATGAACATACAAGCAGAAACAAGTAAATTAAATCTTTTAGCTCATCCAATGCATGCACATGTACAGATCTGCGCAACAGGGGGAAGTTACAGCTCATGCTAGACACAAAAAGAATCTCATCTCCCATAAAACCTCAAATCGAAGCTTAAATAAGATGAATAACCACATTATGATTTGAAATCTCCTACCAATTTTTGATAGCCACAGTCACAAATAGAGAGAGAGACTCACGGTGAGAGCCCCAACGAAGCCCAAGGACTAGTCCATTGGTTCAATTTCAATGCTAGAAAACAAATTTAACCTCCTGGAAATGCAATGCGGTGTTGTTCAGAGCCCGACGAAGAAATAGGACTAGCACGTTGGTTCAATTTCAGTGCCGGAAAACTAGCCTTCGAATCCTTTTTTGCTGAAGCACCAGCAGTCGAGCACCTCACCGGAAAGAGTCAACGATTCAATTAAAGCATGTGTTGGATTCATCGAGCTGCACTTCATCATCGTCACTCACTGCCAACACCAACCACTGATTTCTCGTTCCTCCGACTGGTCGCTCTTTCATTTCCTTCCTCCATTCACATGTAGGCAATATGTTGCTACCTGTGAAACTGTGAAAGAAAAAAATAAAAAAAATATGGTTTGGCATGTTTGGAACGCCAGCTTCACCCCCCTCCCAATTGCCACGTTGAAAGCACATGTGGATATATTTAACAGCAAACTAACAGACGTCCCCTCCAATAACGTTTTGTGTGACTTTTGCACCTATTTTGTAACTGTATGGGTATTTTTGCATCCAAAAAAAGCATTTGGTGTTCCTGAGGGTAAAACAAATATGCATTTTTGCACCTTTACCCTAATCTTAAATGATAGAAGGGATAAATAGAAACCTTTGAAATCCCCTCACTATTTGTTTAAGTTCAAGATTTGTCGCTTCTAGATTACCAAATTTAGGAGTTGGATCTTCTTCAACCATTCAAAAGTCTAGTTTATCAAATTATTCATAATCAATCAGATCATAACTATCATTCTTCTTCTTCAATTGATTCCTTTAATACCAACAAGAAAGAAGATCAACATCAATGAAATGTATATTTAATATAAGTCATAACTTTTAAGATTAGCTATAACTTTATATTGCAGTTTGTAAAAACCAAATTATTAAGCTTTTGATGCTTCAATTTGTTTCTTCTTTTACTACGTATGTACTCAAATAAGCTCCAATTTCTTTTACAACGTACCAAAAGAAGAAGTTCACCTAAGAACAAGTGTAGCAATTTTGTTGCAATTATGGCATTGAACCCTCATAGTACAACCACCACTCATCTACAATATAAAATAAAAGACTTTTAATATGTATTATTTAATATCATAATATTTGCTTTCAAATATGAAATTTAATACTTATGAGGGACTACTTTTTGGGCTATTTGTTCACATGAAACTTTATTCAAGGATTCTTTACTCTCATAATAGATGCTGATTTTCTGCATCATTAATTATAGCATAATGATAGGATTTTCAAGTGAGCTTGCCTCAAACAAATCGACCATGACTTCCAACAATTTGTGCTTTCTAACAAAGTCAAAACTATATAAGAATGCAAGATTCAAAAAATATATCGTTGCATGAAATTCATTTTTCAAATACTTATCCCATCGAGTTTGAATAATCTTCATGTAAGACTTGTATAATTCCTTTTTCCTCTAAAACATGTCATTGATTATAGTTTTATCCCTTGCATACCTTCATAGACATAAGGCATTGAAGGCTTCTCATATGAATCAACAATCCTCAATAATCATATCAATGGAGACACAATCCTCACAACTTGATAGCAATCATTCCAGTTCAATTATCTATAATGATTACACTAAAAGTTTTTCCAACATAAGTGCTTGCTAATTTATGTTGCACAAAATGTTGATCAATGACCAAAGGCTATAAGTCATGTGTGTGCAAATATATGCCATGCAACGTGATGAATGTGGTGGCAAATTTTGTTACACTAGGATGCACAATTTCCTTCCAACCAAGTCTTTTCCTTAACTATGACAAGAAGATCATATGTATGTATGCAAATACAGTGATTTTAGATGCCTTCTTTGCAAAGTATGACACAAGAGGTATGGATGCATTGTCTTTCCAAACAAGATTCAAACAATAAGTTGCATAAGGTGAACAATAAATGATTCTTTATTTATATTTTATCAATCTACCACATGTTACATAAATAGTAGCATTGTCAGTCACCACATGAATTATATTTTTAGGACTGATCTACTTAATAACTTCGCTAAATAATGAGAATGAAGTGTTGGCATCTTTAACTAAATCTGAAGTGTCAACTAATTTCACGAATATCATGTTATGTACTGAACAGACTAAGAAATTAATCAAAATTCGGTTTCAAATATCAAACTAACCATCAACCATGAGTGTACAACCGTTTTCTTTCCGTTTAGCTTGATGGCTATCAATTAGTAGTTAACATTATTTCTTATAATCTCTCAACAAGCTAACTCTATACAAGTGAAAACTAGGCCCTTAAACTTAGGCCCAATTGCAAGAACCGCATCAATAAATTTTCTAAAATAAGGAACAAGTTAATGTATTAAATGGAATACAATTCATACAAGCCCATTCTGAAATAATCAATTTCACCCAATTGCAACAACCACATCAATAAATTTTTTGAAATAAGGAAAAGTTAATGTATTAAATGGAATACAATTCATATAAGTCCATTCTCAAATAATCAATTTCACATTATATTGTGCTTTTTAACGTGTCTATGCGTTCTTGATGCTTGGTTGAGCACTATGAGTTGTCCTGTGTAAGCAAAATAATTGTCAACGCACCTAACCACAAGAGCTTTCCTCTTTGGAACAATTGGTTCTTCAATTACTCTATCTTCAATGTCTTCATTTACATTATCATTATGAATAGGCTTTTTCTTTGAACCTTCTATAAAAGATTCTTTCATTCTAGCATGTATATCGTGATGGGCTTTTTTGCAAGAAATTGCTTGATTACTCATACCAGGTAAATGTTACTTCAACCTATTTATCCCACCTCCCTTGTAACTTGAAGCTCAAAAATGGCATGTAGAAACATTTACTTCCTCCTCTTTTTAACAAAAACATATTGCCAAGTAGGATTTGTTTTTTAACACCCCCTGATGACTATGGTGGAGGTAAACTATAGTTAGGAGGATTGCTACACTCAAGATTGAGGGTGGTAGTTTTTGAAGAGAGAATATCACCTAGAGGGGGTGAATAGGGGATTTCGAAAATCTTTTTTGGAAGGTGAAAAGTTAAAACGAACAATAAAACATAGACTATGGACACAAAGAATTTATACTGGTTCGATCTAACTCTTCGACCTACGTCCAGTCCCCAAACACTTTGGGATTTTCACTAACTTGTTAATCACATATACAACTACACACTTTGTACTCGAAATGATCCTATCATACTATGACTCACTCCCCCTTACAAGTTGTAATTATACACCCACACTCAAAGTTCCACAACCTTGAGATTTGATAGATAAACAAGAAATCAAATAAGTGTTTAACTCCTCACGAGTAGATAAAAGATAATCATTAAAGTACAAGAATATCAAAAGATATTAAATGAAGTGAATGAAACAGTAGGTTGAAATAAACTTGAAATGATTGTAGAGCAAAGTTTCGGTAGTTAGCGGAATTGAATGTGATGAGCTTTTATACCAATCTTCCATTAATGCCGTTGAGAAGCTTTGAATATAGCCATTATGTCTCTTCGAACTTCCGTTGGCACAGATGAATTTTGTTGAGTACACTCGACCGTTGCTTCATTAATTGATTTGTGCATGAATCAATAGAGAATTAAGGCCTGTTTGGTACATGGGAACATGGAAGGGAATGGAAGATGAGCAACTTCACTTGTTTGATAGACTTTTTGTGAATGTTCTTGGGAACTCAAATTTCGAGGCTACTAATCTTCCTTTAAAGGTGGGAAAATAAGATCCCACTAAAATTAGTGGGAACCCAAGTTTCCACATGAAAAGTGACACTTTTGAACATATTTACCCCTCATAAATTATTTTTTCTATAATGCAAGAAATTAGGATTAAAGTTGAACTTACGTGATAAACTCGAACTTATGCGATAAGTTTGAACTTGGCAGGAGAATATTTTAGTCAAATTTGAACTTAGTGAGAAGATATTTTAGACAAATTCAAACTTCGTGGGAAAATATTTTAGATAAATTCGAACTTACATAGATAATATTTTAGGCAAATTCGAACTAGATAAGAGGATATTATTTTTTAAAAAAAATATTTTAGAAAAAAATATATTTTTCCTTTTCATTTTGAATTAATTACTTTAAGAGTAAAATAGGTATTTTTTCGATTCTTTACCAACTATCCAAACGGCTTTTCATTTTCTTCATATCATACAACTCATCTTCCCTTATCCCTCAAAATCTTTATCTCTTATAATCATAAAATCAGTTTATTTTGAAATTGTAAAGTTGTGTGGTTGTGCCAAAAAATATATCCCCGGATCTTTATTATAAGACACCAACTAATAATTCTTACAAATCAATAAAAATAGTTAAAGTCAATAAAGTTGTCCTATAATTTAAGTAACTTCTAATAACTAATTGCACTTAACTCTAATATTATATTAATTATTATTCTTACCCACTACCCTTATTAATTAGGGGCATATATGAAAAAAATAAAAATTAATGCTCCCTAGGAACAAGCAAGTACCTTATAAAAAGGACCAAATACACTTGCTAGTTAGTACCTTGTAATAAGGACCAAAATGAGTATTTGTTATCACCAATAGTGAATAACAATTATTCTTTCCTTTTCAATTTTTGATTCATTCTTGTGTCTCTTATTATCATTCCATTTATATTAAAACAATGATTATTTTTTAGGGCATTGAATTTACATTTTAGTATATGATAAGAATTTAAATTATTTTTTATTTAATTCTCATCAATTTGATCCCCTAGTTGACTTTGATCTAACCTACTGAACCTTAACCCATTACCCTACCAATTCAGGTTTCATAGGTTTTCAACAAGTTGCTTTTAAAGGGAAAAAAATAGTAAGTTGTTTTTAAAAACTAAAAACCAAAAACATTTTCAAGTGTTTTTTTGTTTTTCCATTTTTTTAGGGAAAATCGCCTCCCGCCGGAAAACATTTTCATAGGAAAATGTGAACCAAACAAGAACAACCATATGTGACGGAAAATACTCTTTTTCCTTTTCCTTCTTCCAATTTTCCTCGATCCAAACGGGCCCTATATTTTGTTGTGCCCATACTTTTATCGGTAATTCAATATTTGCAGGGAACAAAAACAAACTAAAAGATTTGATCCTAGTTATAATAATATTTTTATAGTATAATTTACATTATAAAAATATTTCTAATTGGGCCAGAGGTTGTAATTGAAGTTTGAAAACAAAAACTCAAAACTCTCTTGTTTAGGAGATATGGCGCCAAGCTCGAAAATTTAAAAAAGAAAAATTAATAATCTCAGCCTCAAGCTAAAAGATGGCGATCCGTGTGCTCCCTCGTAAGCAAATCCTCACCGTCAGATCAATCCGCAATCCGAAATCCGAGTCCCCAGTTCATGAAAACCCATCTCCCTCCAAAAAATTTCAATACTTCATCATCTATAAATACCAAAAATCCTCACCTCCTTCCACCATCACTGCCCTTTCAATCTTTCATAGCTTTCATTTAGTTAGATACTCTAGTGATCTTCATTAGAAATTGTTTTCGCAATGGCAAGAACCAAGCAAACTGCTCGTAAGTCCACCGGCGGAAAGGCTCCCCGCAAGCAACTGGCTACCAAGGCTGCAAGGAAATCTGCTCCGGCTACCGGTGGTGTGAAGAAGCCTCACCGTTTCAGGCCAGGAACTGTGGCCTTGAGAGAAATCAGGAAATATCAGAAGAGCACCGAGCTTCTCATCCGTAAGCTTCCATTTCAGCGTCTGGTTCGAGAAATCGCTCAAGATTTCAAGACTGATCTGAGGTTTCAGAGCAGTGCTGTGGCTGCTCTACAGGAAGCCGCCGAGGCTTATCTGGTAGGGTTGTTTGAAGACACCAACTTGTGCGCTATTCATGCGAAGAGGGTCACTATCATGCCCAAGGATATCCAACTTGCCAGGAGAATCAGGGGCGAGAGAGCTTGATAACTCTTTTTCTTTGAACGCATTTAGATTGTGTTTAGGTTTTCATTTTTTATTTTCAGAAAATGAGTAAATTAACACAGATCTACTCTCTCTGTAGACTGTTTAGCTTTGATCAATGAATTTGTTCATCGAATTATATGATATTTCCTCCTGTCGTAGTATTAGATTGATCTTTTAGCTTTCTGTTTTTATAATTACGACTGGGTATACTGTGCCTTTAACCAGAGAAAGATTGTCAGATTCAAACACGAACCTCCCAGCACTCCTGAAGCAAACTGCTTGCTTGATTCAAAATTCTCCATCCCAGTTTAGCTGAAAGTATAAGATTAACAGATTTGAAATCCTTAAAACCCAAACCCTCATACAACTTATCATATTTAGATTTTTCTCTTGACACCCAATGAATTTTATTTTTATTATCTGTTTCTTTCCACCAAAAACCAGAAATTAATTGATCGCTTAGACAATGCTGCCTTTGGAAAAAGAAAATAGGACATGGGATAAACAGGTATAGAATTGGCCACATATCTAATTACTCATAATTACTGCCTCTACCAACTCCAGACAGAAAATTCCTCTGCCATATCTGAATTTGTTTCTATACTCTCGCAATCATAAATTTCGAACAAATCCATTTAGCACCCTCCAATTCTGTTTAACTAAGTCCTCAAATTAGGTGAGCTAGCCACCGCAAATCAAATGCAATGGGCTTAGGACTCATTGACCTCTTATGCTCAAATTCCAGTAAAACTGGGCAATGGTCAGAGCCTCAAGCATTCGAAATAGAAGCCTTCCCTTTTGAGAACTTCAAATTCCAGCTGCAATTAATGATAATTCTATGTATTTTTTGCTTTGTAAAATCCTCTCCCTTTCTATTATTTCTCTAAGCAAAATGTCCTCCTTTGGTTTCCAACTCCATCATATCACAATCAATCATAAACAATCTAAATATTTTCAACTCCCAGTCTGCAGAAACTCTCCAACCTTCTTTATTAGAGTGATATACACGCTCATTAAAATCACCTATAATAGCCCATGGATTTTCATTCACAGGTTTTAAATTTCTCAAACTATTCCGCCATCTTTTCAAATTAGGATCTACCGAGCCATATACGAATACAATGGCCACGATACAAGAAACAAGCTTGGGATAAAATAAAGATTTTCATCAGCAACTTAAACAATTGCCCAAATTGAAATCCGTGACTACCCTCTATTTCACTAGGCCCCGTGCCTTATAAGCCATTCATTCCCACTGATCCAAGCAAATGGTATAGAAGGCCTAGAGAGCAAGAATTTGATCCAGCCATCCTTGCCGTTCTTGATTCCAAGAGATCAAAGGAGCTTTAGCTGTTCACGACTGACTCATAAGGATAGCCTAGCTCGCAACGCCTAATGCCCAAAAGCAACTCAACTCTCAGGAAGACCCACTATCTCTATTCTCACAAGACCCTTGGGCTGACCCATTTTCCTAGGATCCCTATTCACAATACGCCTATTCTTAATGAGTGTCGGCACTAGACAACAACATAGACATTCCCACCTAAGATGATGAAGACTACTTGAACTTATCACCAAGTCATTAACCCATTTGAAAATCCAGATGGTAATCTGATAAGATTCTCATGTCATATCATCACATGGTTTGTGTCTGCCATATTGTAAAAAGTCGTGTCTACTTTATTAAAGTTGTGTCTACTTTTACTTTAATAATTGTACTTTTAGTCATGTGTATATATAGTCGTCTTGCTTTACAGTCAGTATGTAATAATTCCAGTTTGTTGTGTTGTAAGCCCGAGTCTTTATATAACAATGTTCCTCACTCCCATAAGGATCATCGAAGATTGTAAGAAACTCCTATCAATAAGAAAGAGTGTTTCCAGTATGACTTGCTTCTAAGTTATTTATCTTCTAAAAGCTTTATCTTTTTATAGCTTATCTCTTATCTCTATTTCAGTATACTCCACACTTGCCTCTTTTGAGGATTCTGTGGATTATAATGAACTTGACATGATCTTAGGGATCAAGTTTCTTCATGAATTATGTGGTTTAGTCTAGGTATTCACAGATTAAGGTCCTAATATGGTTTGTTCGACTAAAGAGAGCCTTGAGATGACCTTGACATAGTAAGATTTGAGTTATCCTTGATCGAGTCTCAAAATTCTAGAGAAAACTCATGAGATTGTCTATGTAGTTGTCTAGTGCCGACACTCTTTAAGAACAATATTCTAAGTATTGTGAATATGGATCTTAGGAGAATAGGCCGCTCTAAGGGTCTTGTGAAAACGAAGATAGTGGACCTTCTTGGGAGTTGGGTTGCTTTAGGGAATCAATTGGGGTTGTCCTTATGAGTTAGTCAGGAACAATTGAAGTCTAAATCTCCTTTAATCTCTTGGAATCAAGATAAAAAGCTCTTAATGAGATTTTCCCTTTTTTTCAACTTAATAAATAATTAAAATATATCAATTTACTCATAGTTTGCTTACAATATAGCTATGAAACTTACATAGGTTTTTTAAAAAAATACTTAATATATAATTAAAATGTATTAATTTATTTAAATATTGATTACAACATAACTGTCAAACTTTAAATCAGTGTGCTAATTTAATAGTTACTAGTGCAGTTTTTAATTTGTTAAATTTTCTCCTCCCATTATTCCCTTTTTGTGATGGTAATTTTTTTTGTGGGACCTGTAATTCGGTATTTGCAGGCTGAAACTTGCCACTGAGAGGAGGGAGCAAAAATAAAACCAAAAGATAATGGGAAAATCCTTTTCAGGGCCCTTTTTACCGATTTTTTTAATAACTAAATCATTCGCCCAATTAATAATTATATCGATCTCCGCATTAACAACTATATAAGTTAACAACTGGCGTTAACAGATTTTCGTTGGGCCTTTTATGGATTTTCAAAATCTTGATTTTTTTAAGATTTTTTTTTGATAATATAGACCCCCTGAAAAGATTTTCCCAAAGATAATTGAAATTCGGAAGCGAAACTGTCTAGCTTAGAAATTATGGCGCCGAGCTTGAAAATTTCAAAAAGCAAAATTAAAAATTTCAGTCTCAACCGAAAAGATTGCGATCCGTGTGCTGCCTCATAACCAAATCCTCACCGTCAGATCAACCCTCAATCCGAGTCCTGAGTTCATCGAAACCCATCTCCCTCCAAAAATTTCTAAACTCGATTATCTATAAATACCGAAATCCCCACCATTGTCCTTAGTAGCTACTCTATCATCTTTTCTTCCAATTTGTTATTGCACTTCTCTTCATACCAGTTCAACAATGGCAAGAACTAAGCAGACTGCTCGGAAGTCTACTGGTGGAAAGGCTCCCCGCAAGCAGCTGGCCACAAAGGCTGCGAGGAAATCTGCTCCGGCCACCGGTGGTGTCAAGAAGCCTCACCGTTTCAGGCCAGGAACTGTGGCCTTGAGAGAAATCAGAAAGTACCAGAAGAGCACTGAGCTTCTCATTCGCAAACTTCCATTTCAGCGTCTTGTTCGAGAAATCGCTCAAGATTTCAAAACCGATCTAAGGTTTCAGAGCAGTGCTGTCTCCGCTCTCCAGGAAGCCGCTGAGGCGTATCTGGTTGGGTTGTTTGAAGACACTAACTTGTGTGCGATTCATGCGAAGAGGGTCACTATCATGCCTAAGGATATTCAACTTGCCAGGAGGATTAGAGGCGAGAGAGCTTAATGACATTTACTTCCCCCTTAGAATGCAAATTGGATTGTATCTAAGTTTTCAATGCTATATCCAGCAAATATGAGAAAATGAGCAGTGATTTGCTCTCATTGCAGACTGTTCAGCTATGATCAATGGATTTCTTTATCGAATTAGAAGATTTTTGTTAATTTTGTACTTTTAAATTAATCTTACTCTCAACATCCTGATTTGGTAATCGATATTAGGGTATCATTTGTCTTTGAAGAACAAGAAAAGGGTGTGATCTTTGAACGCTAGTTTTGTTGGTAATCAGGCTTTGGAAATATTTACAATTTGCCAAAAGCCTTCTGTTATATGTAGGATTCCCCATCTGTTAAGTGCGTACTTGATTATAACTGGACATGTATATCTTTCTGTTTGAGAACTTGATGAAAGTGAGTCTAATATACAATTTGTAGTTTTGATTTCAAATTTATAAAAATATTGAGCTAATTTACGCGTTCCAATAAATTAGTTACATTTTTAATGTTTAAATTTATTTAGGAAAATACAAAAAAATGCAATTAAAAATGAAAAAAGATAAATTGGTGTTGTTAATTTATCTAATCCTCAAAATTCAAGTAGGAATCTAAGATTTTTAATTTTAACCAAATGACTAAATTGGCCATGAAAGTAAGGCTGTTATAAATGTTATTAATTCTTGAAATTTGTGTTATTAAAATTATCCTTGGACATGTGTTGGTTTTTAGGATAAAAAGTTGAAATATAAAAGTGATGTTAATGTAAAATCTGATGTTAATATGAATATAGATATTGTTATTGCACCGTCGCGATCATTTGCGACGGTGTGAAAGAACCTCTAAAATTTATTGATTTCAAAATTATCTCTGGACATGTATTGGTTTTTAAGATATAGAGTTATGAAACATGAAAATGAAGTTATTAATATAAAACTTCATGTTAAAATAGAACACCTTCATTTCTTTGCTCTCCTTCGATCCGTGACTTTGGTGAAGAAGGACGGAGGAGAAATGGTGGTTTGATCTCGTCGCGATCTTTATGAGTCGTATTCCGCAATGAGGTGAAGCTCGTCCGGCAAGATATGTTGCTCGCTCCTTACATGGTTTGATATGTGGACCCATTTTGCCTCGCTTAAAAATGTTGTTATTAACATGAACACCCTAATAGATATTGTTATTGACCTCTAAAACTTATTAATTTCAAAATTATCTCTCGGACATGTATTGGTTTTAGGATATAGAGTTATGAAACATGAAAATAAAGTTATTAATATAAAACTTCATGTTAAAATAGTTACATATATTATTAACTTCTGAAACTTATATCCTCAGGTTAATTCGATCATTTAATCAAAATCACATATTTTAACTTCAATTGTGATCTGAGATTTAATAAATTGACAACATTAATTTGCCCTTTTTGATTTTTAATTATATTTTTTTTGGGATTTTGGTATTTTACCATTTATTTAATAGAGCATTTGTAGAAACATTTTATTGATTAGAAACATTACCATATTTTTCATTTTGACTTTGACGACGAAGCAGCTCCATAAAAAGTTATTTTCTCTAGTTTTAAATATAAAATAGAGATGACTTTTTTTTGAGAGATTAACGAAATTAATTAACTTAATTATATGTATCATTCAATTATATATTAGTTCTTGAGCAAAAAAAATAAATAAAAAAAAAAAATAAATATTAATTTATAAACTAGGCAAAATAATTTAAAGAAAAAACTATAAATATAAATATTTTAAACTAATTTATTTGCTTTCTTAATATTTTCAAAAATGTTAACTTGTATATTATATTCAAGAGGGAGGGAGTGAAACGCAAGACACTTGCATTTAGGATTTCAGAGTTCTATTGCAAGTATGTGAAAATAAACAGATGGTTACTCTTCTGTGGAAAACCCCAAAGTTTGGTTAATTTATTCTGAAAGGAACATTACCGTATGTGCTATTCGAATCTTACCTGCTTTGGTACGAACAATTCTGTCAGAGGTGGGGACTGCACAACCTAAATCTCACAAAAGCAAGAATGTCGATTTTGTTTTCCCCCAAAAGATTGCCTAATGTTGGACAGTGACCAACGTTATTAGGAAGAATGGATCACAAGATAATTGTAACATAAATTGATCTTACGATTATGCAACTGCTCAATCCAAAAAATTCCAGACAGAATGAATCCACATTTGATTGTTAAGGGACAACAATCTCAGGCAAGCTTGCTATAGGTACATAAGGAGGACCATAAATACCTAAATCAACCTTGGCAGAACATTGATGGATAAATTCATCCACATAATCATTGAGGCTAATGGCTAACATTTCATCCTCACTGGGATAGCAGCTCACTTAAAAGCCCTAAGCATCCACAGCTAGTGCAGACAGATGGTGTAGATTCTTGTTTTTTTCCTTCTTCATTAGCTCCACAAACTCCTTAAAAGCTGCATTATCAATAAATGGTGTGAGCATTTTTTTCACGATATTAATTAATGGCACTAATGAGGACTTGGAAGCAAGGAATCTCAATATGCTCTTCAACCAAAAATTTCACCATATGGTATAATTTTCATCACTATATACATTAGCATATTGACAAGCTTTGATTCCCATAGACATGTCTTTCGTAAAATGTAATAACTAGAAGTCTCATACCATAATCTGAATCATGAGGTCCTGGAGATGCTTCAGGGTGGTATTGAAGCGACATGATCTTCTGAGCAGGAAACGCGAGGCCAGCACAACTTCCATCATTAAGATTAACATGAGTGACCTTCACTCCTTCTGGCAATGTTGCAGGGTCAACCGCATAGTTGTGGTTCTGTCATTTTAAAAGAATATATAAATTTCTGGGAAAGGGAAAGATAATTACCAAGTTTCGTTTCAGCTGACTACAAACATTATGTGACCACAGATATTTGTTTATCATACCAAATACAGGATGCCAAAGGATGAAGTTTTTCCATTAATATCACTGCTAAACATGATTTTCTACTTCATAGTTCATAGAAAGACCGAAGGTCTAATTATGCTATTATGTTCAAGTTAACAACATTGAAGCATATGCTGCCAATATATATATATATATATATATATATAAGATATTACTCATGGCAAAGAATTGCACATGTTCGGGAAGTAACTAATCACCTCAAAAAAAAAAAAAAAAAAAAAAACTAGGACTCCTTTCTTTCCATATGTGCTCATCTCATAAAATAAATTACTTTCAAGAAAAAACTCAATTATGTACCTGAGAACTAATTTCAACATCGCCTGTTTGAAGGTTACGAACTGGATGATTTCCTCCATGGTGGCCAAATTTCATCTTAAAGGTTTTACCTCCCAATGCCTGGCCTAATAATTGATGGCCCATGCAAATTCCAAAAATAGGCACCTTTCCCAGAATATTCTTCACAGTTTCAATGGCATAGGGAACAGCAGTGGGATCGCCAGGACCATTGCTGAAAAGAATTCCATCTGGCTTCAACTTTAAAGTTTCTGATGCAGGCCATGTAGATGGTACCACAGTGATTTTACAGCCATAAGATGCTAGGCGCCTAAGTATATTAAGCTTGATGCCAAAATCATACGCAACAACCTGCAATTTGGTCAGCAGAATGATGGGTAAATTAAACTATCTCATTGTCAACCATAAATAAGTGGAACTAACAGTGCAATATATATATTTACATGGAAGGTCTCTCTAGGACTTCCATTGGAATTAAATTCCCATTCTTGAGCTGTTTGGTCAACCCATTCATAGGGTTCTTTGCATGATACTCCACTTATTAGATCAATACCTGCATATATGAAGCAGTAGCGATGAACTTCTACTCATGGAAATGTTTTTACAACCTCAGATTTGCATCCTTACCAACAATATCCCAAGAACGAGACATCTGAAGTAGTTCCTTGTCTGTTTTAGAATTGTCGGTGCTCAAGACACCAATAAGACTTCCATCTTCCCTTAGTCTGCGTGTGATTGCACGGGTATCAACATCATCTGTTTCATCACAAAGGAAGCACCAAAATCAGTATCAGAATCTGAAATCATGCACAGACCAATGATCTTCTCAAAACCACTTCTGCAGTTAATATATAAAAACTTACAAATTCCCATGATATTCCTTTTTGCTAAATAATCGCCTAGAGGTTCTGCACATCTCCAATTTGAAGTACTAATAAATATTTACATGAAAGAAAGAAAGTGTCAGTACACTAAGTAGAGCTAAGTCAAGGGAAATACATCTAGAGAAGCAGAAAGGAACCTGATACTCAAGCTTCTGATTACTAGACCAGCAAGGAAGCACTGTCTGGATTCTTCATCGTCTGCCAGGAAATGCACAAAAAAGAATTTAAATGCCTTCCAAGAACTAAAATTCAAGAAATTTAGAATATAAACCATTTCACTTACCAAAATTTATGCCAGTATTGCCAATATGTGGATTTGTCATCAGCACAAACTGGCCAGTATAACTTGGATCTGTCAGAATTTCTTGATACCTGGAGCACATATGCATAACAGATCATGAAATGTAGGAACTAATCCACTGAAAAAAGGTAGATGAATTGCTGCTCAGCATATTAAGATATATGGCCAATCTCACCCAGTTAATGATGTATTAAATACAACTTCGCCAACTTGGGTTCCTGAAGCACCAAATGACTTGGCTCTCCAGATTGAACCATCCGCCAGCACAAGTCTAGCATCTGAATTCTTCCAAGGCCTTTGCTCCTTGCCTAGGTTCCAGGTAATAAAGCGACATCAATTTCTTTATACTTTGCAATAGTATAGGAATTGCTTTTCATTCATATCAGAGGGAAAAAAAAAAAGGATATTCACTTGAAAGAGATTATTATGGGAATGAAAGGAATTGTACCGTTCATTATAACAAATCAAATGGAAGTGCAGTGAGTAATTTAGTTTCAGATAAGAAACACAAGAAAGTAAATTTTTTGATGTAATATTCCATCAATTTTGGTTCACATATTTTTGAAAAACTGAAGTTTGAACTTGGGATGATAGCAAATATGTTAACGGATCATAAAAATGATGACAACATGCATCAGGATCCAGAATTCAATTGCTGGTGCACAAATTTTTCACCAGGACCAAAAAAAAGAATCTGAATTTGAAACCATCACTGACAAATATTTGCATATACTTTTTACTAATATGCTTATATCCAGGTTAATCAGTTCGCCAGCAGAGGTCTAGCATCTGAATTTTCTCAGGGCCTTTGTTCCTGACCTATGTTTCAGGCAATACAACAGTATAAATTTCTTTACTCTCTTCGCAGTAATATACGGAAAAAAGGGGATATTTTACTGAAAAAGGACTATTCCTAGAATGAAAGGAATTGTAAGCATTTTACCAAATCAATTGGAACTGTGGTGCATAGTTCACTTTCAGAGATAAAAATAGGAGAAAGTAAAGAAGTTCGCTTTACATATGTTGAGAAAATTGAAATTTGAACTTCAAAGCTGTCACAACTATGTTTATAGAACGTTAAATAACCACCCAATGCATTAATATCTAGAAATTTATCAATGACAGGATATCGTAGGGAAAGAAAATGATTAAGAGGCAGAGCAAGAAAATATATGAAAAAGATTCGATTGGGCTCAAAACAGATATTCAAAAAACAATATATGGTAGAAGGTTGCTTTACCAGTGGTGGCAGCGTCAGAGGATAAATGGACAGAGCATCTGAGTGTGTAAGCCCTTGGACGATAAGGTGAGAACTTCGAATTAAATCGGCTTGTAAAGTCACAAACAACAAAGCTCAAAGCCTTTGTCGCCATTGCCTCGCTAGCCCAATTAACCAAGATGCTGAAAAGGGAAAAAAAATGATGTTCACTAAGGTGTAGAAGGAAGAAGAGGAAGTAGATAACTGGCTTTCAACACGAGTAAGAAATAATAAAGTTTTTCTCTCATTACATATTTCAGATTAAAGATTAGAAACAAGACTCCCAGCAAATCTAGACAAAATCCAAACCAACAAAGTAATCAGGAAAAAAAAAATCACCGACAAATAAGAATCCAACAGAGAAATCACAAAAGTCAGCCAACAAATATAAAAAAGTACAAGAAAAAACTATTAACAAAACCAAAAGGAAATATACCAAAAATTAAATTTAAACAAAGTACACGAATGTTATAGCGAGAGTCGAACAAGATTGAAGCAGAAGATAACTGAAATCCGGAGAAGCGTCGGAGCGTCGCTGATTGCTCTGAAGGAAATACAGAGAAGTAGCGAAGAGGCACGAACCAGCTGATCTCCTGAAAGCAACCTTGCGACGGAGGAGACTTGTGAGGAGGGAGGAGCGGCGTTTGGCGGTGACGCGAAGCAGAGAATGGGAAGAGAGGCTCTGCGTGGAGGCCGAGGATGAGAATCAGAGGAATGAGAGCGGGGTCTCTGACGGAAGCCGGACTCAATGCACACACACAGAGAACTCGAAGCAGAAGACGGAGCAACACTTCGATAGCTGATGCTAAGTATTAAACCACAACTAGCTCCGATGTGAATTGCGAGCTAGGTTTCTTGATTCCTCCGCATGCAGGTCCTTGCATTCCCTTTCTTTGTGGTCTTTCTCCAAAAACTATTTTCTACCTTTTTTTCTCTTTCATTTAAAGTTGTACTACTGTATACTACTACTTTTTTATGGAATACTTATCTAACCTCAATAATCTTTTTTTTTTTTTTTTTTTTTTTTTTTTTTTTTTTTTGGCCAGATCTAAGATGAAGAATCAAATAAGATATATTTTTTTATTGGCATTAATTTATAAACAATATAGGGTTATTTAATTTTAAATCTAAAAAACAGATATACAGTTCAATTGTTAAATAACTTTTTTGAATCGACCAAAAATACCAAAAAAAAATTTAAAAATGTATAGTCAGCACAAAACATGGAGTAAAATTTTTTTATGTTGGGTCTTAGTAAAACTTTTTTTTTGTCTTTGGAAAGCTCCGGAATAAAAGTTTTTTGTCATCACATTTTTATGCTTTGATATTTTTATATACTTAAAAGTTATTTGTCTTTAAACATTCTTAAAGTAATAATCCATTGGCTAAATTACTCTTTAACCCAAAAATATATACAGTTCAATTGTTAAATTTCTGAATTCATTATTACTTGTTGTTTGTTTTCAATTTTTACTTTGTTTGAGAAGGTAATGAGCAATAATTTTAAAATTAAGAATATATTTTTCAAAATTATTTCATTTTATAAATTTGAATAACAATAGAGCTATGATGAAATATCATTTTAAAGATTACAAATTGTTGTATTATAAATTATTTTGTTAAAAATATATTAAAGAACTTGAAAAAAAAAAATGCAAAAGCCATTAATATAAGAGCATCCATCCCTCCCTTTTTCTTTGTCTTCTGGCTGAGAAAGAATCAAATTTCACTTTAATGCTTATTCTTTTTCTTCTATTTTTTTTTCCAAATGTGTTTGCTTGAAAAATAATGAAACATAGGGAAAAATAGAAAAATAAATAACATTAATAAAATATTATTTTTATATTTTTACCTTTGATAAATAAAAATAAATTAATTAATTAAAGTAATAACACTATAAATATAATAAATATTATAGCATAATTTTTATAATTATAACCTTTAATTGACTAGTTTTTGATTATTCTAAATAAGATCTTAATCATTTCATATATCGCCAATCTTTAGATTATATATTAGTTTATTGGCCTAATTAGTTTGAAAAAAAAATAAAAATAAAAATAAAAATACCCCAAAATAATTTAATTAAAATTCAAAAAAGTTTAAATCTTATAATTATGAACATTTTTTTTATCTTACCTTTCAACTCCTAGTTGTCTGATTATTCTTTCTTGCTGGTCCCTCTCCAATCGTTCCTTTTCCCTTGGCCACAAGTGGTGGCCTTATAGCCCCAGCAATACCTAAATTCATAAAAGTTTCATAAAAACATAACCCTAACAGGAGAATATATATGATTATTCTCTCTTGCTACTTTTGGATGAAATTCAACTCAAGCCTAACATAACATTGACATGTTTTTTTAATTATTATTATAATAAAAATATCAAATATATTAATAGAACATTAGTTCAACATAAAAAGTCTACAGAAATATAGAACAGATAAGATGACATCACACATCACACCGATTAATAAAAAAGTACACAATACTACACTTAAGACTACAACCAATAAAAGGTTTGTGATTCATTAACATTACATGAACAAGTAGAACATCTTCTGAAAAATCTTCACATTGAAATGCAACATCATGAAATATTCACGAACAAGAAGTTAATGAACAAGCTTATACCACTAACTAAAAACAGGAATAACTGGCATCTATCTAAACTGGGTTTGGAAGAAACGGGTATAATCTCTTTCTTATTATCCTTCATCATCTTTAAATCATATTCATTCAATCAATCACAATACCACTTTAACCTTTCTCTCATTTATAAATTATTGTCTAGATACTTAATGAGAAAAAATGAAAAAATGATTAGTTGAGAGAATCATCTTCGCCAACATTACTCTCAAAAGAGGAATAACTGGTATCTATCTAAACTAGGTTTGGAAGAAACAGGCATATGGCCAACTTTGAGTTGGGCGACCATACGGATAATGCTTCGTTTGAAATATTCTGAAATTCCACCAAACTTATACTTAATCACGACGTTGGACTTTATAACCCGCAAAATACAAAAAACAGACACCAAAAAGAAGTTAAGGGTGAATTTTTTTATTGATATATATATATTAATATATTAATATAAAAAAGTTGAAATTCCACCAAAGTTACACTTAATCACGACGTTGGACTTTATTACTTGTTTAAATATTAAATAAATATAATCATATTTATATCATATAAATAAGATAATATTTATTGTTTTTCATTCTTATATTATAATTTTAAGATATATTTATATAAGTTTTCCTTAAAGTATACAAGACCTATTTATAGTCCACTGTAATATTATCACCTCACCCCAGGTCTATAGTGGCCCCTTCTATCTTCAAAATCATTGGAGCTACCCTATTTCCATACCTACTGAACCTTCTTCAAAATCATTGGAGCTTCCAGCGGTTTTTCTTGTAAGATAACCTACACAAACCTTAAATTTGTTATGCTCCACAAACATCAATCCATCCTAAGACGCTAACTTCCTCGCTCGCCAGTCATTTAATACCTCTCTTATCTAGCAAACGATCAGCATCATCATCCTTGTGAATTTTCTCCTCAAACTTGGTTAAATTGTCGAAGAATTCTGGATCTTTGATTGAGAAGCCCACGACATTAGGAACAGAAAAATCACCTAAAGAATATTTGGCTCGTTAGTAATGCAGCATGGTAAGAGTTGGCTGCTCACAATATTTGCGTTTATGAGCATTTGTATCATGAAGTTTTGATTGTTTATAAACCCGACTATCCAAATCAAGTAACTCTACTTTTCGCTTGCACGTGAGCCTCTAAAAAATTGAAGCATTCTCTTGAGAGGTATCACCAATGTTCTCGTGTTGTGACCCACATCGCCAGTTGACATCATCATCACACAAGACCTCTTGTGAAAAGCAATGTGGATCATGCCTAACTCCGGTCACCTGAGCAGCAAGAGTGATAATCATATTTGACACCAATTGATCGAGGCCCTACAATAGAAACCAATACCTGAGATTGGAAATTGGAAGCTGCTTTACAATGTTGAGCAACATGTCCAATGCCCAAACAAGAAGAGCATGCTCTTCCCAGTTCCCACTTGTTCCAAGACTAGTGACACTGTTCTAGTTTGATCATCAAGTAGAGGGAAACAGTTAAGACAAATAGAGTTTAGAAGAAATTCTAGGAGGACACGAACGCGCAAACCGTCACCACTTAAGATTAAAAAAACTATTACTAAAAACAGTCAAGGTTAACATTGACATGTTCATATGCATGTGTATGTTTAAATTGTACAAGATTAAAAAAAACTATTTATATATTAAATACAAAATATAGCGAAAGTTGCACTATTCAAAATCCCACACTATTCATTAACAATAAATTAAGAGTCTTCATTAGAGATACGCAATTTAAAACAACTGAAAAGTAATTCTAGCATATCATCACTACTGACAAAAATCTCCACAACAAAGGGTCCCTCCAAATCCCTTTCAAAACTGTATTCAGAGGAATATATTAATTGACAAATGCGAAAATGTTGAATACAACTTTAAATACAAGGTTATCTCTGAGAATTGATGCCAATTACAATATTTCAAAACCATAAAACCCTGTTTTTCTCCCTTGATCCATTCGAGTGCTCTTCCAGATGATTTCTGAGTAGGTCAGTTCATCTTGAAAGCCAACATTTGCATAGTCAGTGTCACAAAAGACACACCAAAAAAAAAAAGAAAAGGAAAGACTTAAGTTTAATTTGAATTCAAAGGAAAAAGGACCCAAATAAAAATGAAAACTCCGCCTAGTTCTTGTTGTTTCTCCTTCCCTAGACATTTAACAAAGTTCCAATTACGACTGAAATACTACAACTAAGAACTAAGCTCTAAATTATCTGAGTAACCAACAACTGTGCCTTGAAATCATCACAACAAACAAAATCTTCTCGTTCCATCATCAGATGTTTGAATGGATATGCTATGGTTTCAACCTGAATTCACCACACCTCATGGGATTTATTATTAATATTTTGACTTATGAAATCAAAGGTGCTTCCTTTTCTTCAACTGAAAACGGAATCGGCTTAGTTGGAGCAGGGAGCCGACCGATGCTGTCAACTTTATCTTTTTGTTTGGGAGGAGGTCTAGCTGCTTTTGGCAACAACCTTCCCTTCTTCTCAAACCACTCTGGCTTCAAGAGTGCACGAAAGCCCAGCTTATTGTAATATACCCTTCTAACAGACCCACCGGCTGCTTCAACTGTTTCCTTGGCCCTTACAGTGACCCTTGATACCTGTAAATTAAAAGAATTACAAGACACATTTTGCATAACTTTTTTCGTTATGCATCAACAAAAGCACAATGCGCCATCATGATATTCAAGTATTTTTTTGAGAGTTTATCTAAGCAGGGAACACATCTTAGAGTCCTTCTAGCAAAATAAAAGGCTAAACTGATTATCAGCCAACAAACACTTCAACATTTTAAAATTCCTTCAAAGTTCAAAGAACAAGAGGGATTCAGAGAGAAAGAAAGAACACTGTGATGACTAAAAAAAATTAATGCAAAACCCTTCAATCTGATTTCTTTAAGGTATTGTTTGGTATGAGGGATTTGGAGGGGAGGAGGGAAAATTTTTATGAGTTGAATTCAAAAAAATTGGAGAAGTGGGGTTGTAAAATTTTAGTGAAGAGAAAATGTAAGACAAAAGAGTAAGAAAAATTAATTAAA
The DNA here is from genome assembly GCA_019022655.1 of Acacia acuminata. Classification (NCBI taxonomy): domain Eukaryota; kingdom Viridiplantae; phylum Streptophyta; class Magnoliopsida; order Fabales; family Fabaceae; genus Acacia; species Acacia acuminata. Next base: position 838,607 of record JAFJYI010000140.1, read on the forward strand.
ATATTTTAACCCTACTTCTCCAAGTTTTTAAAATCTAACTCACAATTTTTCCCTCCCCTCCAAATCCCTCGTACCAAATAGACCCTAAAAAAATTTGGACAACTTGAATGGCCCTATAAATTTGCACAAAACTTGCATAAGCTACACTGAGCTGTATGGCTTCTTACAGCTTTCATAAATATATTGATGATGACGACGACAATTTTCTTTGTAAAAATAGTATGCAGTTAGATGCAGTCTCAAGTCTTCTTTTCTTCCACTTTCTAAAAACCAAAAATATACACCCTTCCTATACCACCCCAGTTAGTGAGGTTAGAATATGCCTACTTCCACTTAACATAAGCAACACTTGTGATAAGTGATCAGTATAGTGATTAGGCCAAAAATTGTAAAATCATTTTATTAGTTAGGAGGCAAAAAGCATGATTATGATTCTCAAGCAATAACAGTCCTTATCAAGTCTACCTCCAGATGAAGTGGCCACTTGATCTGCTCAGCACCACGTCCCATCAATCTTACTCCATCTTTTATCTGCTTTCCAATTGCCCCTGTATCCTATGGTAATAATTGTGAACAGAATGAGAGGAAGCATGTGAAGTGATCCATTTAATTCAAAATGAAGAAAAAGTGACTAGACCTTGAGTGTTTTCATTGTAATCAGTTCAGATGAATCTATCTTCCCTGCATTTATAAGCTTCGCAATTTTTCCTAAACCCACTGGCTGCAAGAAAAGATATATGATGAAATTAAAATTTATACAGATAGCTAAGAATTTCAGGAGAATGAAACAGAAAAGGAAACAAATAGAAAATCCAATCATTCCAATGTCAATGACTCTAGTCATGGTTGGCTTTTCCCATGAAAGAGAAACATTAAAAGATTAAATTATGGCCACAAGTTCTACAAAATTCAAATACACATTAAGATAGCCAAGATGACTTCACATATCTACATTCTATATCTCCAAATAATCACTGCACGAAAGACCCTTGAGTTTAACAAACATGACAGCATATTTAGATGCTTTAATGGTCACCAGTGTTCGATTATAGTTGCTGGCAGCAACTTACATAGAAAAGGAAAATAGAAAGCACAAAAGGGGAAGAAGCAGAGGACAGAAAAGAGGGGGAGGGGGAGTAACAGAAGAAAAAGACTTATCACAACAATCAGACATTCATCATTGGTCCTCAGAACCCTAACATAACTCACTATCAGTCATGCCTCTCCCGTTAGAGAAGGAAATTTAAATGTTGGGAATGGTGCATTTTCTTTACAAGGTGTCACAAATGCTGCACATTCTGAATCACATATGTCCCATTACAAACAGAAGAAAGGCAACAAATATGTATAAATACAAAAATGAGTACCTGAAAAGTGAGGCTGAATGGATTCTTGAATCCACGTTTTGGCAACCTTCGTCGAAGTGGAGTCTGACCTCCCTCAAAACCCAATTTCCCATGCCCTCTGGCCTTCTGACCCTTGTGACCTCTCCCAGCAGTCTTACCCTTTCCAGATCCAATCCCACGACCCTTCCTGGTTTTCTGTTTTCTTGGCACCTTATCTCTCAGATCATTCAAGCTCAGAAGACTGTAAGCTCTAGGACCAAGAGAATCCATGAACCCATTATGATTAAAGGTTGCATGAGAGCCAAGGGATTGAGGATGCCGCAGCAGATGAAATTGTACAGATGGGCGAGCATGACTGTGAAGGGATTTGCCACCAATTGAATTTCCAAACATTGATGAGAGAATACATAGTCTCCTTCTCAGCATATTGCTTTTACTGGTAAAATCATTGTCATTAAGGGTTTAAGTACAAAAGAAATTATCAGTTTCGTGATCTATTCTAGAGTCTTGCAGAGGAACAAGCTTAGAGATGGTCACCATGCAGGACAGTAGAAAGAGTGCATTCATTGTTACCGCCCCCTCTCTAATCCTCACAATTGGTTAAAAAACTCTTCTCAAACCCATTTCCCAGTATTAAATATGAGAAAAATCCAACAAAACACATATTCAGATAGCGGAAATTAGAAAATGCAGCAAAGAAAATACTGATCCCAGTAAAAACTACACCACAATTTGATTAAACCAACCTCAGTCCAGACAATGAAATCAAAGTCGTGAGAATTTTCTCAGAAGCCAAATGCTAGGCAAGATAAATGCACCGAAACTGCATTTTGAAGTCGAAGCAAGTACATATATACCGAAACTGCAAAGAACTATTCAAATAGGCGGACCTATATTACACTCAGTGGAAACAAGTGCCCCCACTGAAATCTTTAAGATAAGCATATTTGATATCATACCCGCTAATTTTTTGTTCCAGATACTTAAACGAAGATGCCTTAGTAAGACAGATTGAACAAATGAAGACAAAGCCCTAGGGTTCGTACCTTCTTCACTATTCACCAGAGAACAACTACGCAGGCTGACCACGGTGGACGGCGTTCGACGGCGAGCTCGACCAAGGCTGGAATGCCGAACCAGAAATGAATCACTACCCCTACCACACGAGGGTGGGATTTGTGGGTTTATAAAATTAGGGGAAAATTCCTTTTAGGTCCAACGGATTAAGAAAGTGTTAAAAAAGCCCCATGAGAAAAATTTCAAATAATTGTTAAGCGATAAGATATTGTCACTATCAATTTTATGTCACTATCAATTTTTTATTGTTAGATCAGAATCCTTATATACTTTTATCATTTACCTTTCCTATTGAAATTTTGATTTAACGGTAAAAAAACGTTAGTGACATAAAATTAATAGTGAATATCCTATCCAATTGGTAATCTCACACACACACACACTATATATATATATATAGAATTGTTAATTTGAGATACGAATCCCACATAATTAATTCAATTCCCCATAAGGCTATCATTTTCTTTTTAATATTTTTGGTTCCTCTTTTTTATCGAAAGCTCTATTGTGATTTTTTGGGCTATTATTATTTTTTGGGAAAATACCTTAAGGCCTAAATAACTAAAAACTTGTTAAAAAAGATCTAAAAAAAAGTCATATATCCAAAAAGGCATTAGGACCTTTTTTGGTATTATTTTATAAACATTAATAATCATATCAATACAACATTAACAACTAAATCAATGGACGTTAACAATAATATCCTAACAATAAATCAGTACACATTAATAACTATATCAGTATATGTTAATAACTATATCAATACAACGTTTTGAAATAATACTAGAAAATACTATAAGACCTTTTTTGACATCTGAGTTTTTTTGACAATTTTTTAATTACTTAATTGTTCGTTTTAACATTAAGGAAAAAATCATGTCCAATTACCTATATCTATTACAATTAAAAAACATTTCAACAAACTTAAATATTCAAGTATATTTGTCCCTTTTTCTTTTATTCAAGCAGATTGAAAACCCAGAACTTTAATCACAAAAGCAGTCTCCACTTTCTTTTTTTGATAATAGTTTCCACTTGAATATCTAACCAAAAGAATGAAGAAAGAAGCTAAATACAAACAAGAAAAGAGGGGGAAAAAACAAGAGAAAAGGAAGGAAATGTTTTTTTTTTTTTTTTTTTTTTTTTGAAAAATGAGTGCTATTGATTTTTCTCTTTAATCCATATTAAAATCTGCAAGGAAAAAAATCCAATATAGATATTACTTAAGGAAAAAGTGCAAGTATTGTCTTAATTTTTATTCAATTTAAAATTATAAATTGGAATTATAATTTTGAGCAATAGGCATGAATATTTATTTATTTGGCCATCATTTTCATCTTTTTAGCTGTATTTGACTATTTGTGAAAGTTTATTATTCGATTCCGTTTCAGAGCATAAATATCAAATTGGAATTTCAGAATTACTGCTGAAGAACAAGAAGGCCGAAGACGGGAAGAGGGATGGGAGTAACAAAGGACCAAGTTGAAACTTCCTTGAAGGCCAAATTGAATCCCTCACATATTGTAAGTTTTCCGAATCCTTTCTCTACACCGTTGTCGTCTTCTTCATTATTTCTTTCTGATTAATATGCTTAAAGCAATTATATGCCACAAAAAATGTCTCTGCAAAGCTATAACGAACATGGGTAATCAAATTCTGCTCTGAACTAGTCTTTGCCATGCGATTCCCAAGTTTTTGTCTCTAGAATGCGCACTTTTATCCCACAAACATGTAACCCTTCTCTTCCATCGTAATATTTAAGTGAAACTAAATTTAGCAACCTGCTTCGTTGCACTTTTACGGTCTATGGATTTTAAGCATGATGTTCTGGACCTGAAGACGTAAAGGAAAAAGAATGAATAGTGAATGCCCTTTAAAAAATGTTCCATCTGTACCCCTTATCCTGGAACAGAGATTCTATTTATGGGTTGGGTGGGTTTGTTTGGAGTTTACACTTTATAGAATCCAGTGTGTTTGGCTGAAATCAGCTTGCTTAAAGATTATAATTGCAAGGAGATTCTCATAAAGAAGGGAGAGATTATATTTTACAAGTGAAGTTTCATGTGCTGATCAGAAAGTGGGGCCTTGAGTTTGGAAATACTAGTATCCCATGTTGACCGTCAAATCAGTGATTCAATTTTCCTCCATTGCCTACTAGAACCATAACACTGGTACTACCTACTTCATAGAGACCAAGATGATGGATCCCACCGTCTTCCATTTGCATTTGTACTGTTACACAGGCACCTTGGTTTTGTTTACTTAATCTTCAAACTTGCTCTAGTGCTGGTGCTTCACAACAGAACTACCTCGGTTAGGATTGCTCATCACTTCATTCCTTATCGGTGTTTACTTTCAGTCTTGAGGAAACTGTTGGATTCAACCAGTTCTACTATAACTCTTTGGGTTTTAATGCATCTTTGGTCACACATGCCTTGCGTCTTGTCTTATGGTTAATTTTTTTTGCATTGTGCATTTGCATGTTATTTGAAGAGTTGGTTGTTGATAGAATACAGTGGTGTCTTGTGATTCATGTAGCCAAACCCACTTTAGAAGGCATATTGTTGTGGTTTATTTGTAAGTTGGCCTTCTGGTTTTTGCTTTGTGGAACAATATGGCACCACAAAGCAAATTTGCAACTAGCCAGTCTGTTTGTTAAGTGTTAATCATGTCAGCCATATTACTCAACTTGGGGTGCTTTATTTCCCACGCTATGCCCCAAGGAAGAAGTAAAGTCATGTTCTCCTTCCACCCTTGCTTATGTAACGTGAAATCTAGAATTAAAGTGAGAATATCAATTGTAGTCTGCCATTTATATTGGTTGCTCACTCTCTTGTTTTTCCCCTCCTTAATGACCTATAGTTTTATAGAAGTGTAAGTTAAGTTTTAACTGTAGCGTTGCAACGGTGATTTAGGTCTCTCTCCCTTTCTCTGAGGGTTATTATTAGTTATCCCATTATATGGTATTTATTCTTGTCTATCTGATGTCTTGATGAAAACGTTCCTATGAAGAACTATACATGAATCAAATTTCTAGAGGAATGACCTTGAATTTGTTGTTCACTCTTGAATGATTTCACTGGGGCTAAGTATCATGATGATGGAAACAGTAATTATAGGACTGTTCTTTATCTGCATTGATTTCTCATTACTAGGAAAAAAAGGTCGTAGAAAGATGGAAACGTTATCTATCTGCAATTCATATACCTGCTTTAATTGATTATCTTGTACACAAATTTCTTAACATATGCCCATATGAAACCTTTCCTCCGAGACTCATCTTTTTCCATTTGTGTTTCAGGAAGTCATTGATACCTCTGGAGGGTAAGTCTTTCCAACTAAAAGATTTACTTTGTACCATATCTCAGACCCTGTAATTGTGAATTGTGTGACTTATTATATATATTGTTGTGTTTGCCTCTTACTCTACCTCTCAATTAAAATAAACTGATGTGGCGATCAGGTGCGGAGCTAGCTTTGAAATTGAGATTGTATCAGAACAATTTGAAGGGAAGAGACTGCTCGAGAGGCATCGAATGGTGAATGCTGCATTGGAAGAGGAGATGAAAGAGATTCATGCTCTCTCTATTAAGAAAGCTGTGACCCCAGAGCAGTGGAAACAACAGCAAGAATCCACCAAATCTGATGCTGCTGCTGCTTAAGCTTTGATAAATTAGAAAAGATGAAAATCTAGCTGCTTTATCTTGCTTGTCAGTTATTGTAATAAAAATCCCAAGTTTGTGGATTCTAGTTCTGAGGAACCCCATTAATGCTCAACTATCTGCCAATGATAATATGGTACTATACTAGTATTTGAAATTTGCAGAATGTCTGATTTTTGGTAAATTAAATTGTATGAGCAGTACAGTATCACACCTAACCCGAGAAAGATTGCTTAAGTACTGTCTTTTAAATTGAGCTCGAGTGAATATATTACTACATGTAAGAGATACTGCTACTTTCTTGTACAATTGAGGATGGTAAAAAATGAGAGCTAAGACGGTGAAAAGGTAACTGATTGAGGAGTCTTGCTTATGTGGATTGACTGTTTGTGTCACTCATTTCTTTTTGGTTTGTTATTCAGAGGGGTATGCACTAACAACCTTGAATTATAAAAGGGATCAAACCTGCTATGCTCCACTTACATAAGAATTTTCATACCACTAGGCTATAAGCTGGAAGCCGATTGCCACCCAAATAACTTATTGCTCCCCCTAGTCCTTCTATAATTTGGGGAATGATATTTAAGCACAAAAAATTGAATTAATGAAAGTTTGGTCCTAAAAAAATGAATTGTAAATATTGATTCAAATAGGAATATCAATTCACAACTGAGAATTATATTTGTAACTTAAATACTATGCCTTATAGTTTGAATTAGTGTTAGAGAAGCATGTTCATTTAAGTCGAGACAAAACTCCTCATATACACTTACTTTGTATATTGTAATTCACGTTGGAAAAACAACTTCTACTACTAATCCAAGCATGCATGAAATTGAAACTTTTAAATTTGCATTGGTTTGGATTGATATTTATAACTCATTTTTTAGAAAATTTTGTTGAGATTTGACCATCATTACCTCGATCTTTTGAATCTGAGCTGTCATTTACCTTTATAAGGGTAATTTTGGTTGGATTGAAGTCATTTGTGCGATGATTTAATGGATTGAAGTCATGTGTGTGATGATTTAATAAGTAAATTAAGTTAAACATGATCATGATTTTGTGCCTGATAAAGACCTTCTCTGGTGCGCTCATCCTTTTGCAATAAAATTGGCCTGTCTGATATATTCTTGTCTTCTATCTATCCTCCCACATGACAGTCAAGTCAATCAATTCATTAGTGGACATTTACTTCTTTTATTGGAGAATTCCTAAATGTTGTTTTAGGCTTGAAATATTTGTTAGAACTTTGAAGGACCATGTCTTTGTCTTATTCATGCCTCAATTATCGAAATATTACTTTGCCGCATTACGAGAAGCTTGTTCCTTCTGCGAGGCCATTTTGTGATGATTCATACATATTTTATTGTCGAAATATGCAAATTTTTGAAGTGGGCAATTAAATACTGAAGTGTAACAGGAACTCTTTCTCCCTCACCGCCACAATAAGGACGGCAAAATCTCAACCACAAGTCTTGGCTTGTGGTCTTATCCTCAACCGCTAACTTAACCAATAAATGTCTGCACCGAAACTATCATCATGTTTCCAAATTCCCAATTCTGAAACTTCAGAATCTAAGCTTTCGGTTTGATGGCCACTAAGCTACTTCACCCATCAATGGCCGATTCCTATCTCAGCCCTCTCATTTTCAGAACCACGAGCAACAACATCACTAAGCTCCAAGGATATGTCTCACCTAGCCCTCGTTCAAAACCAAACACTTCATCAAGATTTGCAGAGACCCCTTTTGGATTCAGACCCATCACTATCAGAAAAGTTGCAGAACAAAGCTTTGACTTGCTAGGTGATCATGAAGAAGCAATTTCCTGCACCAAAAATTCACTATACGATGCCGTGCAAGGTATTTACACTCACTGTGATTATTCTTGTTGTAAACAAAGGAGAATGTGTTGGAAATATGATTGAGGCAATGTTTGAAGGAATTAACAGGGGAATTTTTGGAATCACTTCTGCCAAGAAATCTGAGATTGAAACTCTAGTGAAGCAGCTAGAATCTGTGAATCCAACCCCAGATCCTACTCTCCATTTGGACAAGGTGAATTGAATCAATTTAACTGTGCCAGTCACAATCATTTATTACGAGCTTTCTGTTAAAGGTTGTTTTATATTTTGGAAGATGGTTGGGTGCTGGAGACTTGTTTATAGCACAATCTCAATTCTGGGTTCGAAGAGAACAAAGTTGGGCCTCAGAGACTTCATTTCATTGGATGATTTCTTCCAGATTATTGATGTAGCTGAGGTATGTATATATACATCACACACACACACACAGAGGCACACACAAGCATTTGGTTTAAGTGTTTGTTTGTATTTAACTAACTAAGGATGAACATGTGTGACTGCAACATTGGAGAGCAAAGCAGTGAATGTGATCAAGTTCAGCGCAAAGGCGTTGAGTTTGTTGAATGGACAACTTAGTATTGAGGCCTCTTTCAAGATTGCCTCCCAACAGTTAAGATCTTCTTCTCTTTGTGAATGTTGTGATTTGGAAATTATTATTTTGGTCCTGATATAAAAGTTAGTTGGAGATTGGATTTGGTCCTAAATATAATATCTCAATCCACTTTATTTCCTGTATTTATCATTTTTTATAAGTTATCCCTATTGATTGCACCTGTTAAAGAGTTTTGCATAGTATTTTAAAGAAACCAAAGTTTTTTTATAAATAATAATTTAACTAATTTTTTTATTCTACCCAAATTGGTTGACTGATAGTACTTATTTAGCTGATGGTATTAACTTACATTTTGATTTTTGATTTGGTTCATGTTATGTGAGGATTCACAGAGAGTTGAGATTAATTTTGAAAACTCCACTATCACTCCAGATCAGGTATGCCAGAAGAAATCTTGTGTTACAAAACATGTTTGTTGAATAATGATTCCTCCGGTCTTAAATATAAGATATAATTGACTTTTTTCAGAGAGATTAAGGAAGCTAAATAAGTTACTTAATCATATCATATGTTGTACATCTTTAAATTATATATCAGTTTATAACTTAGGCAAAATAATTTGAAAAAAAAATTATAAATATAAATATTTAATGTAATTTAATTAGCTTTCTTAATAACTCCAAAAAAGTTATTTTTATCTTATACTATGAGTGGAGGAGTATGATGTTTGACCATATGGGGGTTTTGCTGCTAATCAGTTAATGGAATGTTGTGAATGCACAGTTAATGAATGTGTTTCAGAAGAACTATGATGTTTTGCTGAGCATCTTCAATCCACAGGGATGGCTGGACATCACGTATCCTAACATTGCTTTTTATTTTCTCATGCTTCACTTGAATTTAGATTATTTATTAGGGAAATGACACTTAGTCAATTGAATTTATTTTTAAGAAAATATTTTATCAAAATTGAAATAAGTTAAATTTGCTTGACATTGAGATTGGTTGTTGAAGGTGAGTTTGTTTCTTGCTATGATAAATGTGATAGATATGTGGATGACACAATGAGGATAGGAAGGGATGACAAAGGCAATATCTTTGTACTGGAGAGATTTCAAGATCAAAATTCTTAAATTACTTGAACTCAAATATATATATTTTTATTTTCCTTTTTCAATTTTCATTACTCATGTATGCAGTCAGATTGTATAATTGAAGAGATAGAAACGCAATAATAAATTATTTGACTATATTGTGATGTCTATCTTTTTTTTTTTAATTAGTGGAGCATACTACTCCCTCCACTCCGGTCTTGCACTACAAAAGTCTTTCTATAATTAACGGAGGTAGTACTATATAAGCCAATGTAATAGCTTTGTTTAATTATTTTTAGGAAATAAGCCTTGAGCTAATCAACAACATTTTTGTGCTGTAAAAAGGATTAAGATTTGGCAATTTGAAATAGCTGTCATCATCAATCAAAAGTATCAATGATGGCAGGTAGATTGAGTGGTAATGGATTTAATGGTAAAGGGGTATTCAAACTTTTCCTCAATGTGTGTCAAATATTACTTCCTCTTATAGTAAATATACGGTATATTTAGGGAGTTAATCTCGATCTTAAATATTAGACAAAATTTTTATATTTATCAACCTTTTTTTTTCTTTTTTTTTTTTCTAATTTTCTCTTATTGATGCTCTTAATAATAATCAAGGAGAATCGTGGAAGATGACTAAGGCATTTTAGAAAATACATATTATATTAACTAACTCAATTAACTTTCTTAACCTAATTAAATTAGGTAAATATTTTTTATATTAAAGACGAGAGGAAGTATAAACTTTTCTTGAGTACAAAAGTACTTATAAATGTTTAAAAAAAAATGGGATAGCTATTAAAATAACATCCATTATTTTTTATTGTGAGACCCACACTATTAATAGTTGTACTTTGCTATTTTTGTAGGGAAAAACACCAAACTAGCAACTTTTAGCAAAAAAAATACTAAAATAACGTTGTTTTGAAACAATTTACCGGACTAGGGTTGTTTTGGGGTAGATACGTTGGAGAGTACGATGGAACATCGTACCGTCAAGCACTTCTCCCGAGTCCCATTCAAGGTACCTAACGCCACTTAGTTCTACGTGGGATTATAGTATAAATGAATATTTTGACTATATAAATATTTATTTATGTTTTTAAAAGTATAGGAGTTATTATTAAAGTATAAATGAATATTTTGACTGAAATTATATAAATATTTATTTATGTTTTTAAAAGTATAGGAGTTATTATTAAAGAATATTTTGACTGAAATTGTAAATATACGATTAAACTTAATATAAAAAAATTCAAAATATTATTTTTAATATGTTCCTTATATATTAAAATATATGTTTGATTCAAATTGTATAATTAAAAAATATAGTCAGTTTTGAAACACTAATTAAAATTATCGTGAATTAATTATTTAATATTTTGCAAATTTAAAATAGTATTATTAGCAAAATTGAATTAAATAAAATTATGATAATAAGAATTAGTGAATAAAATAAAATTATGATAATAATAATTAGTAAATTAATCATTTATATATAGTCTAAACTTATTGGTGAAGACTACGAAGGAGCTACAGCCTTCACGAATTGGTTTAGCTGGGACTATTTTCATGGTTAATTCAGTTTTGAGATTAATTATGTTTTTTTGGTTGTAGCTGATGCAATGATTTAATTCTTTGTTCTGGCCAATATGAATTAGACTATATATAAATGATTAATTTACTAATTATTATTATCATAATTTTATTTAATTCACTAATTCTTATTATCATAATTTTATTTAATTCAATTTTGCTAATAATAATATTTTTAATTTGCAAAATATTAAATAATTAATTCACAATAATTTTAATTAGCGTTTCAAAACTGACTATATTTTTTAATTATACAATTTGAATCAAACATATATTTTAATATATAAGGAACATATTACAAATAATATTTTGAATCTTTTTTATATTAAGTTTAATCGTATATTTACAATTTCAGTCAAAATATTCATTAACAATAACTCCTATAATTTTAAAAACATAATTAAATATTTATATAATTTCAGTCAAAATATTCATTTATCCTCTAATGCCACGTAGGACTAAGTGGCGTCAGGTACCTTGACAGGACTCAGGAGAAGTACCGTTAGCATAGCTGACGGTATTGATGTTCCGTCGTACTGCCCGACGTATCTGCCCCAAAACAACCCTAGTCCGGTAAATTGTTTCAAAACAACGTTATTTTGGTTTTTTTTTTTTTTTTTTTGCTAAAAGTTGGTAGTTTGGTGTTTTTCCCTATTTTTGTATAAAAGGGCAAATCAACTTATAAACTTTTACCCAATATACTCTATAAAATCACTAAACTTAGTGTAAAAGTATTTGTAAACATTCAAAATAAGAGTAAAAATAACACAACCATTAAGTAGCAAAAAGTCTAATTTTTATGCCTATAATTTTCTCAAAACAGACTTTTCACGTTTGTTTTTTTGGAGAACAAATGTAGAAAGTCTTATCTACGTCTATATTAAAACAGATGCAGATAAGCTTACTTATAAATTAGAAGGGAAAAACACTTCTCATATTATAGGAGAAGTGTTTTCTTATGTCACACACACATAAAATGGTGAGACCCTCGTATATATATAGTTAGCACTATATATATATGTGGGTCCCACTATTTCATGTGTGTATAGGAATCTTTTTTTTTTTATGCAACATGAGAAGTTTAAACCCCAAATTATAATGGCACTTTTATTTATGTCTCTCAAAAGTGACGAAAAAGGCCTCTGGAACAGACGTAGAAAGTGTCTGTTGCAAGTTGCAACAATTTTCATGATAATTAAGAAAAACTTTAAACCTTATTAATTCTACCTTAAAATTTAATGAATTTCTTCCAGTTTAACCTCTATTTAGTATAAACACTTTTCAAGAAAATAATAATTTAGTAAAATAATACATTCATGTGAAAATTTAATTATGTGACTTATAAATAAGACCTTATAAAACTCTATTTGTCATTATTGTTAAATTCACGAGTTAACTTACGAATTGACCATTTTTATGTTTATAATTTATAAAATCATGCCAACACACTCGTAAACTCGTACAAGCTATAGCCTCAAAGTGTTATGAACTCACGACTTTACGCACCGAATTTAAGTTTTACATTTCTATAAGTATCTTACAAAATCGTATTTATTCACTATAAATTTGTGGGAGTTGGCTTCTCTCCTTTTCCCTTACGCTCCTTTTCTCATCCTTTGCTCTCCTTTTCACATCTCCACCATTGAATGAAAATTTCAATGGCCCAGATTTTATATCTTATAAAAATATTATTGTAATTTTAGTTAAAAATACATAAATAAATTTTAATTGTTAAAATTTATTCTGAAAATAAGTTAATTCTTATTATAGAGTAAATTTTCTTTGCATTTTTTCACAATCTGTTCAGAATAAATTTTAACAATTAAAATTTATTTATGTATTTTTAACTAAAATTATAATAATATGTTTATAAGATGTAAAATCTGGGCTATTGAAATTTTCATTTAATGGTGAAGATGTAAAAAGGAGAGCAAAGGATAAGAAAAAGAGAGTAAGGGAAAAGGAGAAAAGCCAACTCCAAACTTTGTTAGGTTTTTTCAATTTGATCATGTTTAATGATTTTATATATAAATTTTATATAATTTTTTGTTGTCGAGTATGTTAAACTATGAATAATGAAAGATTTAATTTGAATTATATTTAAATCAATTTTTTAATTTTTCATCATTTAATTATATATTTTAAACATCTAATTATTAATAAAAGTAAACTCTTTTTACCTTATATTTGTATTTTTGTCACTAGTTTATTTAAACTCATCATTATCAGCGTACATGATATAAGGGATTTCTGTCTCTTTAAGACATGCATTAAAATTGATATGATATGATATGATTATAGTATTAATTAAAATTTGAAATTAGAGATGGTAAAGAATAATTTAGTTCAGATTAAAAAAATCACAGGTACAAAGTAAATTCAAAAAAATTATTGAACTTCTCACCGTTAAACCGTGAAATTCACTTCCTTTTTATCCCACTTTCGCCGATTCACCCATCGTTTTACTACTTCAGAACTCATCGCGGCTGTAATCTGGCTAAACAGATGCTAGAGAATTCGAGTTTACCTGAAAGCTCCCTTCAACACCGCCACCCAGAGGACGGTGGTGATAAGCCTGTGTCTGATGGACACCACCGCGAACAGGTAATAGTCTCAGCGGAAGATGTTGACCGGAATGTCACCGGTGGCCGGTGGCCTCCAGAAGAAACTAAAGCTTTGCTCAAGATAAGGTCTGACATGGACGCTGCTTTCAGGGACACATTCCCCAAAGTTCATTTTTGGGAACAAGTTTCCAGGTCAGTAGTTCACATTCATACGCTTCCTGTTCGATAAAAGTCCCCAGAGAATGCCACAAAATTTCAGCTCATAAAAATTTATGGTTTTGCGTGCTTCAATTGTTAATTTGTGAATGTGAATTGCAAGTGCAATTTCTCTCTCGAATATTTATCTAGAAAGTAAGTTCCTTCGCACTAAAATTTCAGCTTTTGCACTGACTGTTACAATGTCACTCTTTTAAACTGGGCTACTTTTTGTAATGGTTGAGATTTTTTGTTGTTGTTATAAATGGTTGAAATTTTTTATTTAACTGTAAGGGTTGGTTTTTTGAACTGTGTTCAGGAGATTAGGGGAGCTAGGATATAGTAGGAGTGCTAAGAAATGCCAGGAGAAGTTTGAAAACGTGTACAAGTACTGCAGAAAGACGAAAGAAGGCCGGCACAACGGTAAGACTTACCGTTTCTTTGAGTTGTTAGAACCTCTTATGAACTCTCCTTACCCTGAAAAGAATGAAGAACAAGCGAGAAACACAGCAGCAACCACAATCCCAATGGATTTATCCAATGTTATTCAAGGTGCAATTCAACATCCATACCCCGAAAAGAATGATGAACAAGTGGAAAAAATAACAACAACTGCAACCCCAATTTATTTTTCCAATGTTATTCAAGATTCAATTGCACATTCTATACGATTCTCAGGCGATCCCTCTAGAAACACAGCAACAACCACAACCCCAATGGACTTATCCAATGTTGTTCAAGGTGCAATTCAACATCCTTACCCCGAAAAGAATGATGAACAAGTGGAAAACATAGCAACAACTACAACCCCAATGGTTTTGTCCAATGTTATTCAGAATTCAATTGCACATTCTATACGCTTCTCTAGTGACCCCTCTAGTTTAACTACCCCTTCGTTGAGCGAAGAAGCGGATGAAGATATTCGAAAGAAGAAAAGGAAACTGACGCAGTATTTTGAGGGGCTGATGAACAAAGTACTAGAGAAGCAAGAGAAGCAACAGAAGAACTTCATGGAGATCTTTATCAAATGTGAACAAGATAGAATTGCAAGACAGGAAGCATGGGAGATGGAAGAATTAGCAAGGATTAAGAGGGAGCGAGAACTTTTAGCTCAAGAAAGATCAATTGCTGCGGCGAAAGATGCTGCAGTGCTTGCCCTTCTGAGGAAGTTCACAGGACAAACAGGGACAATCGAATTACCTGAGAACCTGCTTCCAAATGATTTAGATAAGGACGAGCAAGAAAATGATAATGCAGGAAGTAGTGTTATTGAAAAGCAAGAATGTGGAAATGGTGGGAATTTCACACTGACTAGTCCATCTTCCTGTAGATGGCCCAAAGATGAAGTGGAAGCTTTGATTAGATTGAGGACAAACTTTTATGGGGAGAATGAAGTAAATGGGGTTAAAGGGTTTATTCCTATATGGGAGGAGATATCTTCTGCAATGAAAAAACTTGGATACGATCGGAGTGCCAGGAGATGCAAAGAGAAATGGGAGAATATGAACAAATACTTCAAGAGGATGAAGATGACAAACCAGAAAAAGCCTCAGAGTTCTAAAACATGTCCTTATTTTCACCAGCTGGATGCTCTGTATAATAATAGTGAAAAGCCTAATAATGAGAAGGTGGATGATTCAGCCAGTTCTGATAAAGATCAACTGAAACCTGAGGAGCTACTAATGCATCTTATGGAGGATCAGTCCCAGACATCATCAGATGATGCTGACAGAGAAGGAGGATCAAAATAATGGAGGCAGTAGTGTGTTAACCCATATTCATGATCATGAAGTGGTAATCATGGGAAATTTCTTCTAAATCTGATCCTGCCTAGTGTTTTTTGTTTGGTACATCATTGAATATCTTCATTATATTTTCTTGAGTATGCGCTCTGTGCTCTTAAGTTATCTGAGGAGAGAGAGAATTTCTCTATAAAAAAAATACATGAAAAAGCTTTAGTTTTTTTTTTTTTTTTTTTTTTTTTTTTTTTTCAACCTCAAATATTTTAGTCAATTACTATTATATCATTACATTTTTATTAGTGAGCCTTAGAGTAATGGTAAAGATTGCCCTCATGTGATATAGTGCCTATTTGGCATGGCTATGAAAGCTAAAAAAAGTGCAATGAACATACACTGAAAGCAAGCAGAAGCAAAATAAATGAGTGTTTGGCATGGTTGTAAATCTTGATGAGCATTAGGGGTTTGAAGTGGTCTTTTCATGAGGCCATATGAGTTGCTTATTATCCCATCACCAAAAGCCACATCCATTTTATTATGCCCAATGACCATTCCACATTTCAACTAATCTTTATTTACAACTTTATCTATTACTTATTATACCAATTTCATCAAATAATTTCTAGAAATTAATCATTAATACCATATGAGGATTTTCTTCCTCAATTAACTTATTTAGGCCATAAAATATCTACTTTAAAATTTTTAGACAAAAAATTATCCTCTAACTATTTTTCCTTGAATTTCCAAGAAATATGCCATTAATTCCAAAAAATAGCTTTAAAATTTATATAAGCTAATTTTTCGTAATTAATCTCTTCATAATATTTCTAGATCACCACAATAATATTCCATAATTTTTTCCCAAGTCTTCAAGGACCAAAAATAATTTTCAATAATTATCTTAAACAAGGTCCATATATATATATATATATATATATGATTAATGCCCTTTTCAGTCATTTTCTATCTCATCTATCTTTTCAAAAGCTATGCTAAACAAGTGCCCATCAAGAAAAAAGTCACTTCTACCACCGCTATTCCAAACACAAATCACATTAAAAAAAAGAAAGTCCATCATGAAAAAAGCCACTTCTACCACCACTATCCCAAACGGGCCCATAGAGGTCACAGGATCAAATTGTGGAAACTGCCTCTTTTCTTGTAGGAGTGAGGTTGTGTATATCTAACCTTCCCTTTATCTTACTTAACTAAAACTAAAGCAAAACGTTGACTGGGTTTCTCTCTCGACACTCGCTCTCTCTCGAAGCTCTCTCTGCGCCTCTTCAATATTAGGGTTTCTGGCTCGCCGGCGGCGTCCTTGCCACCGGCGAGCCTCCTCCTGCACCATAACTGCAGTATGGAAGCAGATCGGGGCTTGAAGAGCTTGGGGCATGTGGGTTTTAGTTCGGAATAGGGACATAGAGCGGCAACCTCGTGTCTTCACCGGCGCCGGCTCTCCTCTGGTCTCCGTCCTCACCACCACTCTAGCTGTGGTGGCGTCCTTTTGTTTTCTTTGTGCGGTGGCGGTGGTCCTTTTCCCCTCTCTCTCTCCAGATCTGTCTTGATAGGGTGGGATCTACTGTTAGGACTTCTTTCTCGTCGGCATTTTCCGGCGTCCAAGCGGTTTTCGGAGGCAGCGGTAGAGAGAGGAAGGTCCTTTTTATTTGTGTTTTTGGTTTTTAGTGGTGGTGTTTTTTTGTTGTGATTCGATTCCCGTTTTTGGGGATAGGGTTGTGTTAGTGGTCTTTGTTGCTATATGTTTCAATTCTCAGTGGGCCATTGATAGGATTGTAGATGGGGGCGAATCCAAATCACTAGTGTTAGCCTTAGTTTGTTCGGTAGGTGTTTGCCAAATTTACTTGATTGGAGGAGAAGAAGTATTCTTAAGGACTTCATTTGTTTTCTTTCTGAGGTTGGATTTTTTTTTCTGATTCTTGCCCCATATCGGGGTAATTGTGTAGCTGATCTAATTGCAGCTTATCCTTATAAGAAGGTGTGCCCTGTAGGGTGAGTTTTACAACCAACACCTTCTTCCTTGTCACTTCTAACCTCGGATGTCCAGGAAGCCGGTGTAGTCTCTGAAGCTACTTTTATTCCTATCTCTTTAGTGATTTTGGTTTTTAGTTTCTCTTTCATTTGGTTTGTTTTGGTTTATGTGTTTGTGTTCCTATTGTTCTTGTTCTAATTTATCTATTTCAGTTTTAATTGTTCTGGTTCTTTTTATTTCAGTTGTAATTGTTATGCTTTGTTGTATCTTTTGATTTGAATATTAATATAAGTACGTTTCGACCAAAAAAAAAAAATCCCTTCCCAAACACCTTTTTTTTATATCATTACATTATTATTATAATTTAAGTTAGTTAATTTTGACGCATGCGTGCTGATATAGTGTTGTTGTGGGGTGGGGTGAAATAAAGTTTTTGTGCTGATATAGTGTTGTTGGGGGCTGGGGTGAAATAAAGTTTTTGTTTTTTGGCCATGGGGGTGAAATAAAAGTCACAGGCTGTATTGCTTGATGCAGTATTTAAGTCCTTGAATTGTGTAACCCCATGATATTTGTGCTGATGTGAACAGGCTGAAGGTGGTCGTTGTAATATTGAGACTTGGAAGTTGCATTCACATAATATTTTATTTACTGGCACCGGCAAATCCATCAATTTAACCCACGTGAATTCATATCTGAATATTGCTCTATTATTAAATTTGCAGAATCTCTGAGATGGGCCACCCGCCGCCGCTGATCGTTGCGCCAATCAGTCGGAGCTTAAAAGTTAAAATCATGGCAGCAGATGAAGGCGCGACAAGTTTCATTCTCTTTCTCCAAAATTGGATCAAAAGGATCAAACTTTTTCCTTCCCTTTCCTTCTAGAGATCGGAGATTTTGGGTGTACGTGTAGTCTTTGTTCACTCACCTAAAAGTCCATTTTTCACAATGTTTGTGCATGTAAAAATGTAATTGTAAGCCATATTGATTTTTTTTTTTTTTTTTTTTTTTTGATACGGGAGGTCCAGGGTTCGAACCCGGACATAGGGGGAGGGAGAAAACTCCTATGCCACTGCGCTACTAAGGCGCTGGCAGCCATATTGATTATTAATTGGGTAATTTTGGGTTGATGATTGGCTTGTAAGTCATACCACTCTGGTCCTATTTATAAGTCCCATTTTCACCAAATCATATATACCAAGGAGAGGTAGGTAGCTCAATGATTATAGGGTAAAATTTTAACTTTACCCTCATTTATGATTGGGTACCTTTTAACTTTTTTTTTTCTCTCTCTTTTCATTGGTACAATAATATGGGCAAAATTGTCACAATCTCATTTATTTGTTTCAAATGGACTTATAAATAGGACCAAATTTTTTTGGTCAAAATGGACTTATAAATAGGACCAGAGTGGTATTGTGTTAATCATTACTCTTTTCATCCTTTATTTATTATTATGTACAAGATTGTATTATTGTGGGATAGAGTAGATTTTAAATAGAGGTAAAGTTGGAAAGGCAACAAATTTTAAGTTAGAAGTTTAAGATTTGTCTCGCTTCTAGTAAAATATATTGGACTAACATTAACATCTATTGATTAATATGATTTTTGTTTTGATATGAAAGCTTTAAACTATGGTTGGTTAAAAAAGCAAGTAGAAATTACTTGTTCTAACGTAGGTTAAGCCTCCAAAGTCCAATGGCTATTGTCTATGAAACTAATCCAAACGTTAACAATCAGGGTTATCTAGCCTAATAACTTCAAACTCTTTTAATTCTTTATTAAGTGTGAAGTTATGAGTTCAAATTGTTTATAATTTATGATTATAAAGGGTATTGAGTTAGGGGGGAAAAATACAAAAAGTTAATCTTGAAACCGGCCTTTTTAGGGCCAAGATCAAGCTCCGTTCAGCTCAACACTGATCAAAGAAGTAAGCATTGATACGGGAGCATCTTCCCCCAAGCTGACACTTCTGGGTATTTATTTGTAAGTTAAGTTTTTAACATAGTATCGAGATCTTTGCTTCACAATATAGAGCACTTTAATCATATCGATAATGTGAAATAAGAAATGACGGTTTAATTATTTAATATGTCCTAAAATATAAAAATTTTCACTTTCATCTGTCTTTGAGAAATGTGTTTAATTGTATTGAAAATGTTATTTTAGAGAAACAAGAGACATAATGAATGGGAAAAATTGGAAAGTGAGTATTAATCACAAGGATAAAATGAGAAAAAAATATTAATTAAACTGGAGGTGACTTATATTTCAGATCATGTCTACTTTTTAGAAGTATCCAATATTATAAACCAAAGGGAGTAGTTAACATAATTTTTTTTTTTTTAAAAAAATACATTAATCATCCTCCTTAATTCCTTTTCTTGCTAAATAATGATAATTTCGAAAAATGTTAACAATTATAAGAAACATGCTTTTATATTTAAGATTTAGCGGTGGAAGTGGTTTTACATCTAATATATAGTCATTCATTAATATTGATATTTTAATATTCCTTAAAGATAAGTAAATTGTATCATTATAGAAGTAAAATATGTTTAAGTATCCCGTAAATAACTATCAACTCATGAAGTATAAGCTCGCTAGATGCTATAACAAGGATAGGAGGGAGTATTATTTTAATTATGGTTGGATTACTAAATAATTGTCTAGACTCATTAAAAGATCACTGGTTCAATTATCAGACCGCCAAACAGAATTCAATGCTTCAGACATGAATGACAGCTTTGGATGTGTAAAATAAGTAAAATCAAATGTGAAGTCTCAATCACACAAAATGAGAGTAACATGTCTACTAGGGCGCTCACAATACCATTTAAAAACGAGACCTTCTTCATTCATTCCTCCTCCTCCTCAACCTCAATCATCATCTTCAGCTCACTGCCAAAACCAAAAAGCTTCGTCCCCTTCTTCGTCCGTTGGATTTTCCTGACACCCACATGGAATAACGCATCGGGATTCGAGCATCTCTCCTCTCTCTCTCCCCTCACTTCAAAATCCAAACCTTTCACCGTTTCTGATTCACTGCTTTTTACTTATTACTCACACTGCCATTTTTTTCCCCAAAAAAATTGTTTGTAGCTCGACATCCTAAAATCCCCAACGGTCTTCTGCTTGCCGATCCTTCGTTCGTTTATCCATGGCGGACTATGAGGGCCACCACCACCATAAGGAGACGGCATTGCAAGCCTTGAACACTATAATCCAGCTTCACTTCGAGAAGACTCTGGAGAAGAAGCGCGCCATTGACCTCCAGAAGAAGGAGCTTCACAAGCTCTTCCAGATTTTCTTCATCTTCCTCAGCCTCGTCTTCCTCACTCTCTCTAGTTCCTCTCGCCTCCAGTGCCGCCATTGCTGGATCCCCATCTCCCTCCTCTCCCTCGCCCACCTCATCTTCTACGTCTCCGTAGCCCAGACCCTCCGCTGCATCAACGCCTTCAAGTACCAGCGCCGATGCCACAAGCTCACCCTGGGATTAGCCACCGAGAAGCTGAGGGAGATGAAGATGAAATTGCAGAGCGGGAATGAGTTCGACGGAGTCGGAGACGAGGAGTTTGAGATTCACTACCAGGAACCTCCCGAGAGCTATTTCGGCAAGTTCAAGAGAAATTGGGCTCTCCATTTCGGCTTCTTGATCTTGATCTACGGATTTATGGTATCTTCTTCTGTTGTTCTTCTCTGCTTTTAGATCTGCTACTGTGGCAGATCTCAAGATCCATATGTCTGAATTGAATCAAAATTTGTATTCATTTCCAATCCGGAAACATTAGATCTAGTCATTAGATTAAGTTTGTGAAGAATTTGTGTGGAAGTGAAAGGGGAATCATTATTATTTTCAGTACTTTTCTTTGTCTGTCTCACTACAACACCTTTTCACTTTTTCTGCTTTCCTTCTTCTTCTCTTTGACTCATATGATCAAAGGAACAACATTTTTTCAGTTGAGCAAAAATGAACAACTTTCCATTAGGTTGGGTGGCTTTTGCTTGCCCCCATCATCAGGTATCAGGAAACAAGTATACTTTTTCTTGTAATAAAAAAGCGGAAATATATTATATTTATGGAAAATCCTAAAAATAAAATAAAATACCATCTAAACTTTAAAACCTTAAGTAACTTCTTAACAAAACGATTTGTCAATTAATTTATTAATTTACTGTTCTCGTTAATTTTATCACTGTTATTTTCAGTAGAATTTTAAAGTTTAAGTGATTTTTTTTTTTTTGTCATTTTCCTTTTTATTTACCATATCTTTATTATGTGATTGCAAGTTAATAATTTGAGTTGAGCAATAATTTTAACCGTGATTAGTGATATTTTTATTTATTTATTTAAATAGTAATGTGTTAAGGTCCAATAAAACCATTGGACGATGTAGGAGCAATGTTGTCCTATTTTTTTTGTTAGATTCAATGTATGTGGATGAATGAAAGACTTAAACTAATCAAGATAGGGATGAAGAAGGTAAAGAGTGATGTTAAGATGATAATAAATGATTTTTTTTTTTTTTTTTTTTTTTTTAATAAAAAAAATCACTCCAAAAACAGGAATATGCGATAGGATATTACACTGCGCTTGCCATCCACATTCAAAAAAAGAAGAGAAAAGAGGCATTAACATGGATCATGGCTGGGACAATATTACTAGGATTTGAAAAATTCTAATGTGACCTTGAATCCAACAAAATTTTGGGGTAACATTATTTATAATGTGTGACAACTTCTTGTGGAACCTTAACCCAATAATCATTTGAAAACGGGAAATTAATTTGTTAGTCTCCACAATTTCACTTGATTTTTTAAATTAGATCTTTCTAGTTAGCCAACTTGCAATTAATCATTTCCTTGAATCTTCTACTTCTCCAATTTGTGTGTTGCTGGAGCAGAGTCAGGTTTCTCTAATCATCCCTTACAGTCTCTAAATCATATTCGTCAATCAATCTGAAAGGTCACGATACTACTTTAACTTTTCTCTCTTATTCCCAAGCAATGGTACATATGAGGGCCCGTTTGGTACGCTGATTCTGGAAAAGGGAAAGGGAAGATCGTGTCTTCCCACGGTAAAACTATGTTTGGCGCGCCATTGTCTGGAAAACACCTTTCCGCCTTGACCTCCATCTTCCCACACATGGGCCAAATTTTAATCCCTCCAAATCTGGCGGGATAGTGATTTCGTTCCCGGGAGAATGAAATTTGGGACAAAAAAGTCCCTGTACAGTGCACGTTTTTAATAAAAAAAGGCATTCGTGGGTTTAGGTGTACGAAGACCGCGAACCTGAAATTGAAGACACTGGAGTTGGAGACGCAGCTGAACTTCGACGCAGGTGCAAATAGAGGTGAGTTTCGATGGTTATGAATAGTGTTTGCGATTTACCCTTTGTTGCCGATGCCTCCCGCTCATTTGTTTACATTTGTCTCTTTTCGTGTTAATGGCTATGGAGTTGTCGATGGGTATGTCGGTTTGTAGCCGAAGGTTGGTCGAATAATATGCATGTTGTGGGTTAATGGGAGTGAGGTTTTGTTAATAAAGAGAGAGGCAATTTGGGTCTTTGTGTCATAAATGAAAATGGTTTGTGTGTGGATATGCACATTTATTGTTGTTTGGTCCATTAGCTGTTGAGACTCGAGAATCTGATTTCTGTTTGGTGCTTCCCCAAAATTTGTTATCTTAGTTCTAAATGTCTGAAAGCGTAGAAGAGAGGCCAAAGCCACTGTGACATTGTTCAACTGTTTAGTATATAGGATTATTATTTTTTTATCCTTGCATGTACTAACAATAAAACCTTATTTGCTGACCCTTGAATTAGAATGTTAACATAGTTGAATTATAGAATTAATGTGAGTTTATTTTAGTCACGGTGTGATGTCTATGGTTGGGTGATGTTGCTATAAAAATGTTGGGGTGGTGAAAATGTGATATGTTTGAATGTAAATAGTGGTTGTTTGTAAAGAGGAGTAGTAGATCATAATGAAAAGGAAATGGGTGTGCAGAAAAATTGTGTAGGTATGGAGCCACATTCTGAAGAGGAAATTGTTGCAATGTTGGCGGGGTGCCTAGCTTTTCTTATGGCAATGAGGAGGGTGATTGTAATTATGATAGTGGCAGTGGGAGGAGGTAGACTAAGGCATTTACCGGATAGGTCATTTAGATTAGATTTTCATGCGAAGAGAGCGAATTTGAGGGCTATGATATATAGTAGCGACACCACTTGCTTCAACCAAATTAGGATGTACCAATGACGTTTGATAAATTGTGTTACATGTTAGACACAATTGGTGGGTTGAAAGCAACTAAACATATGCTAGTTGACAAGCAAGTGGCAATGTTCCTTCACATCTTGGGTCATCACGTGAAGAATAGAGTAATTCAATTCAAGTTTGGAAGGTCAGGCGAAACCATTAGTAGATACTTTAAACTGGTGCTCAATGCTACGATTAGATTGCAATCATTGCTTTTGAAGAAACCGGAGCCCATTCCGGAGGACTCAAATGACAATCGTTGGAAGTGGTTCAAGGTACGTAGAATGTGTTATTGTGCAACTCACTCTTTAGTTGATGAAAATTAAACAACTTGTCTATTAACCTAACCGGTGACATTGTGGTTGTGTTTTCAGGGGTGCCTTGGTGCATTAGATGGTACTCACATACGTGTACAAGTACCTGCGGCACACAAGGGTAGATACCGAAATAGGAAAGGAGAGGTAACAACCAATGTCCTTGGTGTATGCTCACCGGATGGCCAATTCATTTTTGTCTTGCCTGGGTGGGAAGGGTCAGCTGCGGATGGGAGGGTGTTGCGGGATGCTATAAGGAGACCACACGGCTTACGAGTGCCGCAAGGTATGTGTTAACAATGGTTTAGGGTATGCTAAAATTGTGTGTCTTTGTCCCTTTTGATTGAATATAGGGAAAAACAAATTTAACGCACTTGATCTTTTTTCCAGAAAGTACTACTTAGTTGATGCGGGGTACATGAATTGTGAGGGGTTTTTAGCGCCATACAGAGGGCAACGGTACCACCTTAATGAGTGGAGAGAAGGACACCAACCCCAAACTGCACGTGAGTGCTTCAATATGCGACATTTAACGGCGAGGAATGTTATTGAAAGGTGCTTTGGCGTACTTAAGTTGCATTGGGCCATCCTCAGGAGCGCCTCCTATTACCCCGTGAAGATCCGAACCGATACATACTCGCATGTTGTTTGCCGCACAACCTTATCCGTCGAGACAATGTTGAAGACCCCCTCGAACAAACAATCGATACGTTTGAACTCGCAGCGAGATACACATCTCAACACTCCCATCGTGCCTATGAAAACCAGCGACTTGTGGAATAATTTTAGGGAGCATGTTGCAAATGACATCTTTCAAGCTTTTGTGACGCATAGGGACAATTGATAATGTAGTTAAAAATTAAAACTTGTTTGTACACCAAGAGATTCTAGTAGTATGAGCCAATCAGTAGGCTTTATTTTGTTCATTTTAATTGCATTTAGTGACTTGTTTTATGGTTTTCTTCCCTTCTGTTGGTTGTTGCTTTAATGGTTCATTATCCGTTGTTTCTTATTATGTCAAACATATTGTGCCTTAATTTGTTTTTCGTGCATCGGTTTGGGTGTAGATGGAGTCATCGATCGCAGGATGAAAATGTGGGTGGGCCGAGGAGGACAAAGTGCTTGTTGATCGCTTAGTTACTCTTAAGATTGAGGCAAGATACATGGCCGATAACGGCTTCAAGAATGGGTTTGCCAATGCTCTCCAACGAGATGATGGAAGCAAAGCTTCCCGGTTGTGGCATAAAAGCCACTCCACACATTACCTCTAGGTTGAAGACTTTGAAACGATCGTGGCAAATTGGTCATGACATGGTTTATGGTCCCAACACTTCCGGATTTGGTTGGGACCCCGACACCAAATTTATTACTGCAGACCCAACGGTTTGGGATGAGTATTTGAAAGTATGTTATACTATTGATGTGTTTATCGTAGCTTAACTCACAAACTGACATGCATGACATAAATTTTTTTTTATAGGCTCATCCAAAAGCTTGTTATTTTCGCACCAAGACCTTACCCAACTTTAACGGCCGTGTGCCGTGTGGGAAAGGATAGGGGCTGCCGGTGATGAAGTACAATCCCCGGTTGGGATGGAGGAAGAGGTCAATCTTGAGGATGATGGCCTACCGTAAACACCAAATACCGTCCGTTGATCCCGATTTCTCACCCCGCTGACCGACATTGGTTTCACACAAATCCCCGCAACTGAAACTTTTGTGTGTCCCAGGAAGAAGCGCCGACTTAACCATTCAGAAGTGATGGCTGAGGCTCGAAAGACACAAGAATGTGACCCTTGACAAGACCATGGTGATTGTCTTTGAAAAATTGGGGAATCGAATGTCCACACAACAAAGGCAAGCGAGACCTTGATGCGAAGGGGGATGATCTGTTCATTGAGCTTGTTCGGCTTGAGGATCTCACATTTAATGAGAGGAACTTGGCTCATATGAAGATAATAGCGTGTGACAAACTCCTTAGGTCATTTTACAAGATGCCTCCCGAGTTTAAGACATCATGGGTCCGAACCTTGTCAGCGGTAGTATCTTCTATAAGCATATATATATAGGATCTTCTATAGCCATATATATATATATAGATCAGAATGGCCTTGAAACTGTATTTTTTGTGTAGCCATATGCAATACAGATTGGCCTGATTTCTGTAGTCTTTTGTATAGCCATATATGATGTAAGGTTGTCGTTCACTTTTTGGGACAAGTCTGCCTTTTGTATGTTTGTGCCACTTGACAAAGTGTAGACCATGTTAACTTAGGAAATTTACTGTTGGACATGGGATACACTTTGTGTCATTCGTCAATGTAGTTGAAAATGTTTTGTCTTCGAGGTATGTGAAATGTATATGCAAAGCAACAATGTAGAATGTTAATCATGCACAAGTTAATGAAAGTTAAAAGTACCTTTGTTACGTCCACATTTTATGTTTCACATGATGCAGATTTTGTATGTCTTGTGTTGATATGGTCTTATTTGTACAAGGTTAGGTGTCCGGTTTAGCACGGGATGAGGTTTACGGTTTATCACGGTTGTCGCCTTTGTCGGTTTTCACGTTCGCACGCGTCCCATTTATTCCATTTACGTTCGAACGTAATCAATACGTTCGAACGTAAATATGTCCTTCCCAGTTTCCTCAAAATTAATCACGGAAGACATGTGGGTGATTGAGTACGAACGTGAGTGATTGCGTTCGAACGTAGTCTGAGTCAGCAATTATTTGTTATGTTTTTTAAAAAATTGGGTATTTCCCCCCACTTCGCTGAAATTACAAGAAAACCACCCCCATTACTTTGCCGTGGAAGTCCGATGGTCTTCTTTGAAAAACACCTCCTCCCACAGTTACTCTGTTTTTGATTTTGCGAGTAACCAACCACCTGCAACAAATTTCTTCGTAAATCAGAACCCCCAGACCTGCATTGCCCTAAAATCACCTGCGTCATTCAACCGTTTACCATTTCTGAGCCCTAATCCTAAAATCACAATGCTAGGGTGAAAATGACGAATGAGCGGTTGAAGGAGATGGGAATCACAATGGAGGACGTTCGTCAGTTCAGAAAGCACAAGGCAAGCCTTCGGCGCTGTGGACGACGTGGGCGTTCAAAGTACAAAACAAAAGAGGACGACTGGTATGCGGACTTTGAGGCAACTGCGAAGTGGAAGAAACAGCTTGAGGCAAAGGCCGCCAAACAACAAAAACAACAAGCAAAGCGAAAGGAACCGCCAGGGGATTCCAACAACGATACTGAATCTTCTGACTCTGATCATGAAATGGAGGCGGGAAAAACGCGAATGAGCAAAAAACAGAGGCTACATGACATTAAGAAAGGCAAGGCAAAGGCCGTGGTTAGCGAAAGTGAAAACTCAAGCTGGGATGAGGAAGAAGACAGAGAACACGACTC
This sequence comes from Acacia acuminata, assembly GCA_019022655.1. NCBI lineage: Eukaryota > Viridiplantae > Streptophyta > Magnoliopsida > Fabales > Fabaceae > Acacia > Acacia acuminata. The sequence goes on from JAFJYI010000140.1 coordinate 866,278, forward strand.
AGAACAGGGGTCATCGGAATCTAAGGAGGAAGAAAACGTGAAGGCCGTAGGGGGAGGTGTCAGGGCAAAGTTGTACAAGCAACTTCGGAGGAAACAAGACAAATGTGGTGCCACACCACACCGCAGTTCAACCAACCGCAACCTGGAGGACTTCGACATGCGGTTAGTTGGTAGATCGTTATGTAAAATGAGTAGGATAAACCTTGACACATTTGATTCTCGAGTACGATTTTGGCCTAATCGACATTCTCATGCCATTCAAGGGCATTCTAGAGTTGTCACAACGCCATACGGTGAGTCGTGGTTAAGGTTTTTTATTCAAATCTAAAAATATCAAGGAAAGGAGTTGTGTATACATGTGTGCGAGGACAGACCATTGAGATCAATGAGGAAAAATTACTAGAATGGTTAGATGTTACGACACCACAAGCGAAGGACACGAGTTACACTGGGGAAGAAAGTGATGCCATATTGCTTGAGGGACACACACCAGATGATGATTCTTCTCTCAGACATGGACCCAAACAACTCCCGAGATAGATACGGGGTGTTGCATTATCCGTATAGTAGAAATTTTGTGAATAAGGGGGACACTACGCAACAATGAGCCCCGAGGACAAACGTGTGCTAGCTTGTTTGATAAAGGGCAAGCCTTTTAAATTGGGGAAGATAATACTTGACACCATGTCGAAGGTCGCCACCGTGCGAGACAAAAACTCATATTTGCCTTACCCCTCAGTTGTCTCTCTGATTTTGGAGAAGAACAAAATCTGGTATCTGGAACATGATCATGGTCCAATATGGAGCCCCCAATTTGGTGAAGAAGCGTTGAACCGAATGAAGATTCGTGTTGCTGTGAAAGAGGTTTCATCTTCTAGCAATGAGTGTAAACAGACTCCTCACCCAAACCCGAGCGTGAGAGACAAGCAACTCAACATGACCCACGTGTTCATGAACCAAAGATTTGAGGATACAAATGGGGACATGGCGAAATAGTTGGGAAAATTGTGGAGGAGAAGGTTCAGACATTGAAGGATAAGTTTGAGACAATGGTTGCTCAATTGGGAAGCATCGAATCGCGAATGAGCACCATTTGTATTTAGATGGTTTTCCTGAGAGAGTTTATTCATTTGTATGCAACCGATGAGTGCAAAGAGTATGCAAAGCATTCAAGGCAAAGCAAAAGGTATCTCGCGCACCCGATACAGAAGCTCATAGAGCAAACACTTCCACTCACAATCACACTCTAGCAAGTTCAAAAACTTGTGACCGTGCCTCTCCACTGATGTCCCACCACTCACAACAGATGGATGATCATCATGAAGAGGAGGTGGCTGGTGGTAAGGGTCCTGTAGAAGTTTGAAGATGATGAAGAGGTGCCGGAGCCAAGGGTGTGATGAACCTTCACACTCAATGAAGAAGACATGGCGATGATAAGGGTGGACATGCACCTTCAAACGATGATAAGAGTCCACCAAAGATGTGAAGAAGCAGCTGTGCCTAATTCCAATGCTGAGGAAGAAGCTTCCCACCTTCATGACAAGACACAGCCGATGTTGCTGATGAGGAAGAGGTGCCTCACTCCACGGCAGCACAAGAACATGTGGTCCCCGATGAAGACACATCTCATCCTGCACCACAATCACCAATTCCCTCCCCCACTACTGAAGGCCCTGTTGAAGACCATGTGCCTGACCCCAACTCACCAATTGACGTTGAGGAGTATGAGGCAATCACACCTCTGTCTATTGTGCCTATACCGGAGCCTGTAAACCCTCCTCCTGCGCCATCAAGGACAAAGCCGCGCCTGTACCTTTGAGAGTTATCCGACCAACCAATTTTAGGTCCGGGGGAGCAGCTGAGAATTTGCCCCATATATTCTCTACTGCCACACCCTTTCATTCTCCTCCTATGACGTCTGCTTCCCCCTTATTTATCCCGGTCAACCTCCTCGGTTCACAGCAACATCACCAAGACGGTCCACTAGCAAGAGGTCCCCAAAGAAAGAGGAAAAAGAAGGCTTAGGAGACTTTTTATATTGTAATGTATGTTGTTTCTTTTTGTAACCAGTGGATAGGGTTTTTTGCATTTAGCCTGGTTTTTTCTGCTGTTTCAACTTTTGCTGTCATGGTGTAGGTCTGCCATATTGCGTTCGAACTGGATTGTTTCGTTTGAACGTCGCTTTTTTGTGTTTTTGGGCAATTGAACTCCGACTCGGTTGTGTTGATGTTCTTTGCTATGTGTTAAGTGCTTGTCCATTATTTTGACTTCGTATACCAAAGAATATTGTTTTCGCTTGTTTAGGGTGTTTTATGTTTTTCCTCCTCATATGCTTTCATTTCTCGAATTACCCTTTTGACTTTTCATCCAACATTGCCTTCCTTCTTTTGAAGCATTTGAGAAGGCCAAATCTGATTATGTTATTTGATTCCATCTGTCAGAACTTCTTCTGAACTAGCCATGTGCCTTGTAATCCTACATTGCCTTCCCTCTTTTGAAGCATTTGAGAAGGCCAAATTTGATTATGTTCATTGATTCCATCGACAAAAGTTTGCCTCAATTACCCATGTCACTTGTAATGCTACATTGCCTTCCTCGTTTTTAGGCATTTGTGAATGCCAAATTTCATTATTCGTCGCTTGAATCGCCTCAATTGACCATTTGAGTTTTAATACACTATTGCATCAATCTGTCTTTGTTTTGCATTTGTGTGCATTATATTGGGTCATCTCGATCTTCTTCTTTAAGCCGATATTTACTTCACAAATATCTTTGATATGAGTCCCGCAATCAGTCATTCTATCTTCTTCTCCATCCTCACAAGTCCACACGTTTTTTTGTTTCTGTACCACAGTAACGCAACAGAGGTCATTATTGTTGTTCTGATATGGAATTATTTAAGTAAATTAGCCCCTAGCTGTGAAGGGTTGCCCACGTGTTCTGAGTTCTGACCACTACCTCCCTGGTTTGTTTTTCAATTCAGAGCAATTGCACCCAATTTGAGAATTATACAAGTGAACTTTGGCCAACCGAATCCAACGAAAATTGAATTTTTCATAGTTGTTGATAATGGTTGAAAGAGGTCATAGTTTGTTTTTCCGTGCTTTTGCTTGCGGAATTGAAAGTGTCAACTTGAAATAAGTTGTAAAATGTGAGATGCCTTAACATGGTCGCAAAGCAAGTGATGGCCGAAAAGAGATTCTTGCATGAAAGGGTGCACTAGCATCACACATCTATTTATTTTAATCTTATGTCCGGGCCGCATTAAAATCTTGAAGCCAATTTGGTTGTAAAATTTTATTCACTTTGTCGGTTGCCTTTTCCTCATATCTATTCGAGGCGTCGGTTTGAGCAAATAAAAGAAACCATTCCTATCATTCTTGTCTTGATGAGTTATTAGGTATGTTAAAAAAGCAATCTCGGTTCTTTTCTTGCTTTTCATTGTCGGAATGCCAAATTTGATCATTCATCGCTTGATTCGGTTTTTCCTTAACGAAGGAACTCCAATTCTTCATGGACTTCACACTTTTCGGGTTTTTTTCTTTGTCTTTATTTTAATTCATTTTTCCATTCTCTATGAATGCATCAACTGGGTTCAAAGGTTTGCTATTTTTTCCATTGTTCCTCTGTCACTATTTTCGCAACCAGTTTCATCGTTATCTGTTCTCACCTTCTAATTCCAATCATGTGCGTTATGCTTCTCAACATCGCGAATCCATTCATTGGCGCAATTCAATTTCGCATGCACGTCTACTTCCATTTTCAATCTGCACATTGGCGCCATCTGGTTTAGGGTTCATCGTTCTCCTACCGCGAAAAAATCAGAACTGAACTTCACATTTGTTTTTTTGTTTTTTTTTAATATGGGGGCTTTTTGGGTATTTCACCTCATATTCCCATTTAACTAACCCCCAATTCTTCATACCAAACAATTCATTTTCCATCAACTTAAGTTCCTTCCCATGTCTACCAAACAATTTCAACCTTTTTAATTTCCTTTCAATCTTCCCTTCCATTCCTTTCCCACTTTTAAATTCCTTTCCTCCTTAAATCTTCCCCGCACCAAACGGCCCCGAGTTCATGAAGGATAATGAGGGAAAAAGAATATCTACTTTCTGCTGGAGTGTGCTCTCCTGATGTCATTCCACAATATTAAATTAGATTATTTAATTGTAATTCTTGAATTCCTGATATTGTTTTTTTCCCCTGAAAAAACATTTTTTCATATTAAAAACTATATCACTTTTATAAATATAAAAAATTCCACCTTTCATTATCTGGAGAGGTTGAGATGTAAATTCATTAAAAAGAGCTTCAAGCATGTCTCCTGAACCCCAAACAAAGTCCGGAATATTGGAAATCTTTACAAGAAAAATAAAAAATGTACATTCAATTTGAAATTTGTACACCGAATCAATAAATACGTACAACAGTTTAATATTCCGACCCCTTTTCCTTCTCTTTTTTTTTTTTTTTTTTTTTTTTTTTTTTTTTTTTGAGAAATAAATTTGATAGCACATTAGCACACTTCTGGCCAGCAGTAGTGTTAGGCTGTTAGCTACTGTAACTCAGAAGCTGTTTCTCTTGCAATGAGAACATGCCAACTACGCCGTGGAGATTGCACTGCACAACGACTTGTACGCATTCACGCACTGTTTAAACTTTTCTTCAGCCGTCTCCTGCAACAAAGTGGTTAAAAAACAACCCTCTTTTGAGACCAGCTTGCACATAAAACAAAGCAAGAAAAATTGACAAACAAATTCTTCTTCTTCATCATCACTATCATCATACTGTTGTGAGTTTTCCCCTCTTCCTTAAACATTATAGATCATTGATGGTTTCTAATGCCAATTCTAAAGAATTTAGCATCTGGTATTGTGTATGAACAATATTCATCAGAAGGGTCCATCTAAAACTATAGTTCGGTATAGTTTGCAACTCTATTTCCAACTATTGCATCTATTAAGGATGTAGAAAGGCCAGGCATAAATATGTCAATCTCACCTGGGAAGGGCCTTCATGCCTGTCAGGATGCCATTTTAAAGCTGACAATCGGAAACTACAGTTGCAAAGAAAGATATCAGTAATTTATAACTTTTATGTATGTGTGTGTATGAGGCAAGATATTGTCCTTAAGTGTTGAGTTTCGGATTAAATGATGCTAAAGAGCACTTACGCTTTTTTAACATCTTCAATCTTTAAAGGACCTGTGAGAGGCAGACCAAGGATAGTTCTATCAGAAAGCAAACCTACACGACACGAATGGATGTCATCATCAGATTCATCATCACTTGCAGATTCGTCATCACTTGCAAGGGTCCACTTTCTAGTTCTACTTCTATTTGCCCATCTTGAGTGCTCCCTCTCCCTCCTATGATCAAATCCAGATGTTGAATCCTCAAATGAAGACCCCTGCCTATCACAGAAGGACCAGGTTGACGATCTATAACCAAACCTTGCGCAGTAGATTGTGTCAGGACCATCCTTGTCCTCACAGAAACTCTCTCTTCTGATTTTCCCTGAATTAGTACAACCATATGCTCATCAATGGCTAGGCAAGTAAAATGCACATAAATTTTGACTTGAAAAATTCATTTTAACTTCTTGAATCAAGCTCAAATTAATTAAATTCAATGCTTAACTACAATGACTATGCTCTAAAACTATGCAAATCATTGGATGTGTTGTTCCTCAGACCCAACCAATAGGATATCCAAAAAGCACTTTTGTCATCTAGTCCCCAATTTATACCTGAAACTTGTTTGACAAATGTGTTTGCTGCAGGTGAGGGAGGGGAGAAATATAGATTCAAACAAAACAATTCACCTTTTGTGTTCCTTCTTGATTTTCCATTCCGCCGGCGAGACTTTGGATGACGTTTATTATCACGGTCACCTGGATTATCTTGATCTCCGCACCAATTTTCATCTCCTTCAAGTTTCCATGTTTCTCTCTTCTAGGTAAAAAGTACAAAACAAAACGTGTGAACAATATAAATTGTTCATATGTAGCATTTGTAGTACACGGAAAAGTGTAAGCTATTAAGCTCCAAGCAAATACGCAATTCAAATGAGTGGAGATGAAGGTCTTGGTCTGCTAGAACATCAAATAAAACTATGCTATTCAGCATCTCTATGATTGACAGTGCGGATAATTCCATTGATAGTAGTAAAAATCTGATTGATTAGCTTCACGTAGCTAGTAGTCAGTTTACTAAGCAATCAAAACTGACTACAAAGTTTAGTGTTACGATCTATTCTCTGAATCACAAGGAATTTAAACAAAATCCGACCAATGCCTACTTTGGTTTCTCTCTTGCTTGCTTCTTCTCTTCTCTTCTTCTATAACCAAACACTATATATGGGGAGTGTCAACCAGTTGAGAATCAAGGATTCAACTCAGTTGTGAAAACTGTTTTCTGCAAAAGCAGCTCCTTCCTGGACTAGTAGTCCATGTCTATAACCCACAAACTTTACTCAGACTCAAACACCCTCGCCAAGAGAATTGAGCAACCAAGGGCAGTGCAGAAGAATAATCATGCAATTGAAGATTTGCAGTAATCATGCAATTGAAGATTTGCAGTAATCAAACAATATAAAAAGGTATCTGAAACATGGAATAACAAGAATTCTCAACGTAATGAAAATCTTAAAAAGCATACCTGAGATGAAAATTGGGAGGACCCACTATTGTAAAGGAGATCTTTCAGAGCTTTCTTTGCATCTGAGCGCTTTTCACGCACTACAAATCTGACATGATTCTGAAGTTAAAATTTTGGCATCAGAGAGAAATTGAGTTTAAGAGATATGATTTAAGCAGCCAAAATTTAATGCCGCCAATAAATATCAATTTTCAATTGCATGGAATTCATAGGATTGAAGTGCCAGAAAGGCAGAAACAACCACCACTCTTCAACAACGACAAGAATGTAATCATGTAACAAAAGCAGGGTGTCTCCTACGTTACTTGTACTCAACAAACTTAACATTCATGAAAGACCCTAAAGCCACATGCAGAAATTGCACATTAGATGTCTGTTGACTTCATGCATTCTGCAAAAATATTGTGATTGTCATGCTTTCTGACAGCTACCAAACAGATCTTGGAAGAAGGGGGAAAGTTAGAGGGTCAATGGGCAATGGTTATGTAGCAGCACATCAACGAAGAAATGAGCGACGAGCAAACAAAATTAAAAGCACAAGAAAATAATGGCTTTAGACCCGCGGCCAATTCGTAGGTGCAATCACTTTTGTTTTCTCAAGTCTCTGTATTTAAATTACATTTTCAAAATCGAAAACAATCTCTTAAGTGGCCTCTGAATTTCTGCATTAAAATGGCTCAGAAGCAGCTTCAGCCAAAAATTGAACCCAGAAACCCCACCCTAAGGACAATTTGAACACACAATATAATAATTCTAGCTCATATTGCTCAGAGGTGCCCCCGTTTCTCAAGTGTTCTATCCATTTAATTCCATTTTGTGATGAAAAGCAAAATTGAGAATCTGAAGTCAAGCAACCCAGAAAAATAACAGCTTAACCGATGAAAGAGATAAAAACTCACGGAGTTGGATTTATTCTTCCATTTCTGAGACGAAAACGAAGTGGAATGAAACGTTGAGGAAGAATGAGTTAATGCTAGTTTTGGTGAAGGAATCAGGTAAGTCTTGAGTGATAACACGTTTCGCCATCGGGAAATTTGCATATCGAATCGGGCAGATGCAAAGAAAGGCTTGACTTTAGAGGGTTTGACAGAGAAGAAGGCAGCCATGTATAAATTGGGTAATGAGCGAAGGAAATGGATGCCAGACTTTGAGGTGAAGCGAACCCGAGTCCGAGGGTGTCTCCGCACGCTTTGTTAGCGTTCACCAAAGCAAATGCCACATGGAGATGGAGTTGCCGCCGGCGCCGTAAATTCTTCTACATGGGCCTGGCCCGTCACCAAGCCCATTTTATAGTTAGTTTAGAATCATTTTACAACACCAACGCGGTGGTTAGGCAGTGGTAAGCGAGCTTTGTGTCGTTTAAATAAGGTCTCGGGTTGAGTCTTGTGAATCGAAAAAAACCTCCGTTGGGAGACTCTTCCACCATAACCAGGTGCGCGACGCGGGTCGGATCCGAATTAGTCGGGGTGAAGCTCCGATGAACCGGGTGAGCAACCAAAAAAAAAAAGAATCATTTTACAACGACCAACAACTGTGCAGAAACAACCACGTCGAAGGATATAATGGAACAAGCTAGTACCTCATTATATAACAAACCCATGTTCGAATCTTCACTGTGAGAAGTACGTAGAACAAGAATAGGGAAAATCCACCTACAGGACCTTTTAACTAAAATAAGCCCAAAAAGGGACCTAACAATCTCAAATTCCCAGAACAGGACCCAGGTCCCTAATTGGGAATGAATTGTAAAATGAAATGACTTTAATATCCCTGGATTAATTTATGCAAAAACTGAAGTCTGATGAAAACATACAGTGTTCACGAGCAAAAAAAAAATGAAAACGTACAGTGAGATGTTCTCTTTGTTTGACGCTTGAAACGAAAAAACTAGGAAGAGGAAAAAGCTGAAACAAACGTACGAGAGGAGAGAACGCAAGGCTGAATCTTTATATTTACTCAACTCGGCGAGGAGAGATCGTTTATATTCCCAATCATCCATTTTGCATTATCACCATTTAAGTGGTGAACCAAGCGGGTTTAAATTTGTTGTTCCTTCACGTTTTTTTTGTTGGGTGGTTTGAATGGTTGAAGCTTGGCCAAATCTGTTATTATCGGCTAGGAAATAGGTAAGGAATACAAAGATTTTGCTCAAGATATCATTATCACCATTCAAGTTGGTCTTTAATCATTGGAGGGTAGGGTGGAAAAAACGTTGCTGTTTTTTGACATGAAAACAGAGGGAAAGATGTGTTTTTAAGTGACAATGGCTGAATGGGATGAAGCTACATTTGGTTCAAAAACGTTGAAATGGGATAGTTGTAAATATGACTGATATAGTTGTTAATATGACCGATATAGTTGTTAATACGATTTGAATGTTAAAACGCCATAGGTTGCTGTTTTGGGGCATGGAAGCGAGGAGGGGGTCTGTTTGTTAGGGGAATGAGCGTAAGTGACTCCTGTTATTGTTGTAAGTGACACGATATTGTTGTAAGTGACACGATATTGTTGTAAGTGACCCACGATATTGTTGTAAGTGACTTTTTGTTATTGTTGTAAGTGACCCCGATATTGTTGTAAGTGACCCACGATATTGTTGTAAGTGACCCACGATATTGTTGTAAGTGACCCACGATATTGTTGTAAGTGACCCTGTTATTGTTGTAAGTGACCCACGATATTGTTGTAAGTGACCCCTGTTATTCTTGTAAGTGACCCACGATATTGGTGTAAGTGACCCACGATATTATTGTAAGTGACCCACGATATTGTTGTAAGTGACCCCTGTTATTCTTGTAAGTGACCCCTGATATTGGTGTAAGTGACCCCTGTTATTGTTGTAAGTGACCCCTGATATTATTGTAAGTGACCCCTGTTATTGTTGTAAGTGACCCCTGTTATTGTTGTAAGTGACCCCTGATATTGTTGTAAGTGACCCTGTTATTGTTGTAAGTGACCCCTGTAATTAGGTGTTGTTATTGTTGTAATTAGGTACTGATATTGTTGTAATTAGGTGCTATTATTGTTGTAATTAGATGCTGTTATTGTTGTAATTAGGTGCTATTATTGTTGTAATTAGGTACTGTTATTGTTGTAAGTGACCCCTGTTATTGGTGTAAGTGACCCCTGATATTGTTGTAAGTGACCCCTGTTATTGTTGTAAGTGACCCCTGATATTGGTGTAAGTGACCCTTGATATTGTTGTAACATTATTGTTGTAAGTGATCCCTGTTATTGTTGTAAGTGACCCCTGATATTGGTGTAAGTGATCCCTGATATTGGTGTAAGTGATCCCTGATATTGTTGTAAGTGACCCCTGTTATTGTTGTAAGTGACCCCTGATATTGGTGTAAGTGACCCCTGATATTGGTGTAAGTGACCCCTGTTATTGTTGTAAGTGACCCCTGATATTGTTGTAAGTGACCCCTGTTATTGTTGTAAGTGATCTCTGTTATTGTTGTAAGTGACCCCTGTTATTGTTGTAAGTGACCCCTGATATTGTTGTAAGTGACCCCTGTAATTAGGTGCTGTTATTGTTGTAATTAGGTACTGTTATTGTTGTAATTAAGTGCTGTTATGATTGTAATTAGGTGCTATTATTGTTGTAATTAGGTACTGTTATTGTTGTAAGTGACCCCTGTTATTGGTGTAAGTGACCCTGTTATTGTTGTAAGTGACCCCTGTTGAAGTTGTTAATCCTGTCCATTATTTTGCAGTTCTCAATCCATGACCACATCAAAACAGAATCAAAAAATTTCTGTTGTCATTGAATAAAGATTATCAAGTTAGCATCAGTAGACAATTTACAAAATAAGGTTTAAACTCATCCTCATGAATACAAAGCAGTCATAAATACATGTTTCCTAACAACTATGCCCCCTAATGTCTCTTCAATTTCTTGTGGTAGTCCTCCATTAAAGACAACACTTTTTGCCGATGGTTGTTGTGAGGATGGGTGACGATCCACCATAAGAAGCCCACCTTCAATTCACGAAGTTCATCGTCGGTGTAGTGTGGCATTGTATACCCATCCGCCCCTTGTTCTGAGCCATCCCACATTTGTAGCCAGGTATAACATGAACCCCACATGAGTGCCTAAAATAAAATAGACAGATGAGTTCTAGTAAAATCAGATATCAAACTTCACCAGACAAAATTTCACAGTTTTAAAACCAACTAAAGCTTTAAAGGTAATAAAACTTGAACAACAGGAATGGAAAACATGGGGGAGGGGGGAACCTAATTAATGGCAAACAAACCTACACATGGAAAAGAAAAGAAAAAATTGCATAATATATCCTGACTTGTAATTGGCAACATATCTGGACAGGGAAAGTGTTTTCTGAAAAAGGAAACGAAGCATGGGAATTTTGCAGTAGTTTTAATCACTTTCATCATTATTTCTTCCATCCGAGATAACTACCAATTAATGCCTTTTCATTTACTCACTTCAAGAACAAGATAACTACCAAGACATCATTCAGTTTTCTGCTGACAGTAGCATGTCTAATATACCTAAACAAGAGGAAAATAGCCAAGCGAAGACCCCACAATGCAACAAGACAAGTCAAAACTAACTGAAAAAAAGAGTAGTTAATCGTGGGGATAGATGGTGGGAGCTTAATATAATAATTCATCAGAAACACGTGCGATCAACAAAATCAGTTACTTGTGCTGATTGAGAATGCATTCAATAGTTTTTGGACCAAGAATTCAGATGTCAGTGTGGTGGAATATGCTACATGTCTTTGATTCAAAAAATCTTTGACATCCAAGCAAAATTCTGGTGCAAACTGTTGTCCTAGATGGATTCAGATCAATGATATTGCTCAAGTCCAAAACTCAATGAGGATGAATGCAAAGCAAAATTCGAGTCTATTCGATTTTAAGAATTTTTTTCCCAGAAAAACAAAATATGATGCGAGAGAATTTTGCCAAATTGATGCTGTTCTAATCAACCTCCAAACCGGTAAACATTTTGCCAACAAGTTAAAAGCCCTAGAGTTTTCCTAATGGTCAAGGAATTATGAGTTTGATGATTAAGACGCACTTTGTCAAGACCAAAGAAATATTATTAATTATAGCACATGATGATGAAAGCTCTAAGTTCAGATTTTTAAGTTTAAAGACCGATTCAAAGCGTCTTGTTCAATGTCTCAAAATCTTTGCATAATTGTTTTAGATGTTGAATCAAGCCTAGAGACTTTAAGATGGCTTTTGAAGCTCTAAAATTCCACAAAGAACATAAAGGCTATAAAAGCATTCCCAAGGTTTTTTTTTTTTTTTTTTTTGTGTGGGTAAATTCTTAGGGGATGAAATTAAAGAAAATACCCACTATTGTTATATCATGAACAAGCATCTTAGCTAAATAGACCTACATTAAGGGTATTTAAATTATGATTTAAAGGATTTCATAGAGCTAGAAAATTTAAACTATGGAGTGTTAAATTAAGGGGAAATATTGTTGTGTTATGGGCTAAAGTATCAAGTTCAGTGATGAAAGAGACGTTGTATCCAATATCTGAGGAATAAACAAAAGTTCAGCAATTCTTCTATGGCACAGATTGTTCCATGTCCCCACTCTAATCTCTTACTTTCTTTCTATATTCGTTTTGGTTCCCTCTCTCATAATATTACGAGACAAATTGTTACCTACCAATTCAAGGAATATATCCTTCCCCCTCACTCCTTCCTTCTCATGTGAAAACCTCCATAAATACTCTCTTCTCCTTTCTCTTTTCGCCTCCAAATCCCCCTCTTTCTTAGTAATCCATCTTCTCAAGTTTATTTCCACTACATAATTTCTCAGTACACACTAGAAGGATCGAATGAAGGCATAAGTTGAAGAACAAGAATGAAGAACGAACTCAGAAACCAAACAATCACAAGGCGTAATAACTACAATAAAAAAAGCCACCCCATAAAAGGAAAACTGACGTACCAGCAAAATCAGTTACTTTTTCGAATTTGAGCAGTGCAGTGATCACAAAAAACACAAATTGATATCCGATCTGAAGTACGAAACGAACCAAAAAAAAATGCACACAATCAAACCAAAAGATTTCTACTTTCACGGAAGGAAAAGAAAAACTATAAAAGAAACGACACTACGAGGGATGGAGATTTATAGTGGCGATGGAAATTAGGGTTCACGCCTTCACCAAATGAAAGGACGAAATCACACGGGAGAATAAATGGCTCGACGATTTTACTCCCCACTTTGAGCGCAAACGCCGTCGGCGATGAGAGTGGCCGTCGGAGACGAAGACGAGGGTGAGTCGACGGAGACAAAGACGATCGGGAAAGTGAGCAGAGATTCAAGAGAGTGAGGGAATGATTCTGGAATTGCTCCTCATTTGTCAGTGTTAGTGAGGGTGTTTTGGTCATTTGACAAGACATTCACATACCAATTAGGGACCTAGGTTCTGTTCTGGGAATTTGAGATTGTTGGGTCTCTTTTTGGACTTATTTTAGTTAAAAGGTCCTGTAGGTGGATTTTCCCACAAGAATAGGAGAAGTTCACCCAAAAAAAAAAAAGAACAATAATAGGAGAATATTTGTGATTATAACGGACATGATTACTTAGGAACATGTGACTATAAAATCATAATGACGGTCTAAGCATTTAAAAGTAACTTTGCAATTGTGATTTATAATATAAGATGTAAGTGTGTTAGAAGATTTTTCTCTTAATTTACGTAAAATAAATACTTTTGAGGCGTTCAATCAGGACTCTAAACAAGTACTATATATACGTTGAGACAAAGTTTATAACTTTGAAGGATTCTTCTTTTTCTCTTTTCCCCTACAACTCAGCACATTTATTACCGGACAAAGGTGCAAATATGACAATAAAGTTCTGACAAAGGGGCATTTAGCACTATAATTTTTTTAGGTGCAAAAATATACATCACGCCTTTAAGAGGGGCAAAAATAACACACATTTTAACCCCCTAAGGGTCTGTTTAGTTCAACCGAGGGGAGGGGAGGGGATTGTGGAATTTTAATATTACCTCATTTTGATTGATAAGAGGGGAGGGGATTGGAGGGGTTTTAGTGTTACTTGTTTGGTTCGAAAGGGAGGGGAAGAAACATATTTTTATATAGACAACTTTGCCCATGTATTTTATTTTTATATTTTTGTTGAAATTTAATAAAATTAAATTTGAAATAACATTTAATACACAAAAATATAATTGTATAATTATTAAAGTTGTGTAAATTTAATTATAATAGCTAATATATCCAATAATTCTAGTTATATTTAACATACACACATATATAAAATAATTATTATAAATATTATTTTGATAAAAAATTAGAAATACTATAATTATAATCAAGGTTCTTAAACCCAGACCGGTCACTAAACCGGTCAGGGTACTAGGTCAAGGGTCAGTGGGTCAGACTGAAGTCAAACCAGAGTTGAACCGGGACCAAACCGGTGAGAAATTGATTTTTTTTTTTCCTTTCATACCATCCATTTTCATGTTTAAAAAAAATTGAAAAAATGTCACCTCCTCCGGCCAGCCAGCTGTGCGTCAAGAGTCAGGTCTCAATTAATAAGTTAGGGAGAGTGATGCAACAAATATCCAGTGGGTCTTTGATTTTTCTTTTTCTCACTTAATTTTCAAATTTTTAAAGGTAGGGAAGTACTCATTTTAAGTTAACTCCTATCACGATGCCTAGTATGGCCTAATGCTGCCTATTCTTCATGAGTCAGAGTAGTATTGAAACATGTGTCAGCTGCAAATTGAAATTGATGGACAGGGGAGATAAGGGGTAAATGAAAAATTGGCATTTTTTATTTTTGAAAATATAAACCATGATATGCGAGCTTGCTTGCTGAAACACCGCATGATCACCTTTTAGGCTTTTACTGGGTTTTCAAACTCCTTCTGCTCTCCTGTTCTCTAGCGTATTTTCATCTTCATTCTTTTTTTGTCCACCGTTTCATATGAGAGTGGAGGATTGTAGATTGTTCTTTATTTTTTAGGCTCCCTAATCACCATGGTCATCAACAAAAACCTCCCTCCATCACCAGGGTCTCGTATCTCTCTCTCACACGGTAACATTGACACACCTTCTTCAAACTTCATTTTCAGATCTCTCTCCGTCGGAAGGTTTGAAACTCACCGCCAGCCACCGTCGACGACACTTGCCCCTCTTTCTCGTTCTCCTTCTCGTTCAGTCATTTTTTTTTTTCAAAAAAAAAAAATCCTTTTGACTCTAACTCGGCCGGTTCTGACTAAGTTGGCCGAGTTAACTCCGGGTCAGCTCGGGACCCCGGTTTACCCCTAACTTGGACCGGTTTTCCGGATGATTCACCGGTTTTCGGTCTGAACCGTCCGTCCGGGTTTCAAAACCATGATTATAATATAAAGACACACAATAATAAAAGGGAAAATTACATATAGGTCCCAAGGAAGAGAGATATTTACATTTAGGTCCCTTGAAATTACGAAATTACTCAGAAGTCCCAAGGGACTTGAGTAATTATTTTAATGTAAAATTACTTTGCTGCCCATAGTGCATATTTCACACAAAAGCGATTAACAACACAAAATGCATAAATTAACAACACAAAATGCATAAATTAACCACAACTTTCGAAAACCTTCAATTTGTCATGTCTCACTTTCGGGAAGTTGTGGTTAATTTATGCATTTTGTGTTGTTAATTTACGCATTTTGTGTTCTTAATCGCCTGCGGAAGTAAGACATGACAGATTGAAGGTTTTCGAAGTTGTGGTTAATTTATGCATTTTGTGTTGTTAATTTATGCATTTTGTGTTGTTAATCGCCTACGAAAGTGAGACATGACAAATTGAATGTTTTCAGAAGTTGTGGTTAATTTATGCATTTTGTGTTGTTAATCGCCTCTGAAAGTGAGACATGACAAATTGAAGGTTTTCAAAAGTTGTGGTTAATTTATGCATTTTGTGTTGTTAATTTATGCATTTTGTGTTGTTAATCGCTTATGTGTGAAATATGCACTATGGGCAGCAAAGTAATTTTACATTCTGAAATAATTACTCAGAAGTCCCTTGGGACTTCTGAGTAATTCGTAATTTCAAGGGACCTAAATGTAAATATCTCTCTTCCTTGGGACCTATATGTAATTTTCCCAAAATAAAATGGTATAGGTGCAAAAATACATATATGTTTTACCCTGAGGAGCACCTAACACCAAATACTTTTTTTTAAAGTGCAAAACTACACATGAACTTTCAAAACGGTGTAAAACTACCATTACCGTCAAATTTCATGAACTGCCGTTACTTTTAGATGTGGGGCCCGCACCATTTAAAATAATGAAAATGCCTAAATTAGCTAATTTACTTTAATGCCCTTCTCTTCCCCCCTCTCTCTCCCCCTAATCTCGCTCCTGACTTCTTTTCCCCAATCTTACATTTCAATCCATTTCTCTCTCCTTTTCTTGATCCTCATTCTCTCTGATCTCGGCACATTCTTTGGCCATTTGATTCCTTCGCTGCCTCACCATTGCCACCGACTCCTCTGTCACGGTGGCGCCTGGTCTGTTATCCCGCTTCTGCAAACGTGGTAGCTGCACTCACTGCGGTGGAGATGAGCTCATAGTCGTTCGCGAGAGCAACGTGATAGAAGAGGAGAAGGGTGGGGGACCGGTGTTGGTGGAGCTCTTCTCGTCCTTGGGATGTACGACATCGCCAGTGGTGGAATTGGTGGCGTCGAGGTTGGGCCAGGGAGATTTCCATCTGGAGATGCCGATGGTAGTGCTGGCCTTCTTTCGATTTGTTTGTTACCTAGAAAAATATGCTTTTTCGTTTTCCAGATGATGATTCACTTCCTCTGTAGCTTTTCTTGAATCTAGTTTTGGGTTTTGAATTTGGTATTGTCGTTTTGAATCTGGTTTTGGGTTTTCCAGATGATGATTCACTTCCTCTGTAGCTTTTCTTGAATCTAGTTTTGGGTTTTCAGATGATGATTCAATTCCTTTGTAGCACCGTTTTCTGTTCCTTTTTTGAATCTAGTATTGTCGTTTTGAATCTGGTTTTGGGTTTTGAATCTGGTTATGTGAAATCATTGTTGTCCAACACTTGATCCCGACGGCGGCTTCAAGATTAGCAGCTCATTCTCAAGATCCCAACGATACAGTTCATTCTTGTCATTTCTTCGTTTTTTTTTCGAGTTCAAGGGCATTTTGGTATTTTCACTTTGCCATTAACATTAGTTAATGCAATTTGACGGTGATGGTAGTTTTGCACAGTTTTTGAAAGTTCATGTGTAGTTTTGTACCTAAAAAAACATTTGGTATTGGGTGCTCCTCAGGGTAAAACACATGTATATTTTTGCACCTTATCCTAAAAAAGAATTGCAATGAGCTAGTGCTTTGATGTAGATGCACAATCACTGTGTACTCACACTATACCTCGAAGCTTTGTAGTTAGCAATTAATGGAGTGTGGCTCCAAATTAAAGGTTGCAGTGAATAAATTGTTGCTATGGACGAAGTAGAACATGTTTTTTAATTAGAATTAAAGGGTATAGATAGTTAAGTTAGGGAAGAATACAAATAGTTTTCCCAAAAATTAAACCATGGTGGTGGGAGCGATGAAAGCAGCATCTATGTTGGTAGGGAAGAAGAAAAGAGGCTAGGTAATTTGGGAATACTGAAAAGAAGCATCGACATGGTGGTTAAGGCTAAGCAAAATATTGCACTTTCCTTCTAAATCCTTCCTTTTTTTTTTTTTTTTTTTTGGGGGGGGGGGAGGGGGAGGGAAATTTTTTTGAAAAATTCTCTTTCCTCCTAAAATTTTAATGTTGCAAATTAGGACCAAGATCCCTACATCTCCCTCCCTTCCAACCAAATATGCCTACATAAATCCACTTTCTTCAACTTCATCTTCAACCACTCTCGTCTCTCCTCTCCCTCTATGTCAGAAGGATGAGGGAGAGGAGAGACGAGAGTCGTTGAAAAGAGAGAAGGTGGGTTTGTTAGGGTAGGTAGGACCCATAAAAGGAAAAAGTGATAGACATTAGGAAGAGGAGACATGAGAACGGTGGAAGATGGAGCTGAAGAGAGAGAAAGAAGATTTGTGAAGGCATATGGGGCCCACACAAAAAATAAGCGACGGAAATTTAAGGGGCTAATAGGCGTGTTATTTTTGCACGGACTTGATGTATATTTTTGGCATTTTGCACATAAAAATATATTATAGTGCTATATGCCCTTTTGCCAAAATTTTATTGTCATCTTCGCACCTTTGCCATTTATTATACTCTTCATATGAAGTGTGAACTCATAATCTCTTGCATTAAAAACCCTAAAGACACTTCTTTGAAAAAAAAAAAAAACTAAAAGAAAAAAACAAGAGATTTCCAAATTTGTTCTTACTAGGAGAAATCCACTCAAAGGATTGTAGAGTTTTACTCAATCAGATTCCAATTATAGGCATTCCTTTGCTTGTAAAAGCACAGTCCTTTTATGTATCTTTTTACTTAAGTAATGTTTGATTTTTTTTTTTTTTTTTGAAAAATAAAAACAGAATCATAGGCATACATATTCACTTACAGTGTGTCTGGTTTGAGGGGAGGGGGGAGAAATTTTTTTACTTCCTATTGACTAAATTGCTTATGAAAAATTCTCAATATTCCAAAAATGCACTTTCAAAAAAATAAAATAAAGAAAGAATATTCTTCTCATTAATGACAATTTGGTTAATATCATCCTTCCCCTTCCCTCAAACCAAACACACTTACACTCATGGTATCGATCCTTCCTCTATATAAACCATTTTCTTTTGGATCTCTTTTGGGCTATACCTATTCCATCTTTTGGTGGATTAGAGCCAAAGCCCATTTGAATAAATAGGCTAGGAAGTTTCTCCCTAATTGAGAAAATAATAACAAGGTCCCAATTTAAAAATAATAATATTAGAAAAGTCTGATAACTTGTAAATGGTAATTCTTTTACTTGTTAATGATTGCTCCTTTACTTATCATTAATATGATTTTTCTTAATTACTTGTCATTGATAATCTATATGATATATATATACACTTTTTTTTAAATTAAGACCTTAGTGTAATATTCCTTTTTAATCCTTAGGAGTTATTCCGGTGATAAGCAAACATGGGAGTCAATATTAGGGTTTGCATGGTAACTCTCAAAATAATTCCCCCTCTTGTCTTTTTTTAAAAGCTCTTTTCCTCTCTAATGTGTTGCGCTATCGGAGTCGAGACTGGTGGTAGTCTGAATTCATGTGGCCAACTCAATCGTTGTATCTAATTTGAAGTACACCCCAAAATCCTACTACCTCCCCATAGAAAAGAAAATCCTTTCAAAATTGTAGAAACTTGTTACTTTCTTTAGACTTTGTTGGTCCTCCATAGCTAAGGCCTTTCCACTTCAGCCCAAAAACACGAATAAAACAAGGCTTGCTAAAAGGATATCTAAAAACACTTTGTTGCTAAGAGCTCAGCCTAATTTCATTGACAAACTATCAAGTTATACTATCTCATGTCCTAAGTGATATTAAAGCATTTATAATTTTGATTTTTCTCAAAACTAAATTATACAACTCATATTGATGTATAATATAATAATATATAATATTTAAAACGATTAAGTAATTTATTTAGTTTTCTTAACATTTAAAAAAAAAAGTTAACTCTCTCTTATATTAAAAAATGAGTGATTATATAGATATAATTGATTAACATCGTTGGGTGTGGTTGTTCCTTTTGTGGAGTCATCAAACATGAATATGAAATAAATGAGGGGGTAGAATGTAATTGGAGTAGTAGCCAGGATTACGTAAAAAAGAGTAACGTGAAGGAGAAATGGAGGAAGCCACCAAGAATTAGGTAGTGTGTAATAATCAAATCAAATAATCTATTCCTACCACAGTGGGCTCCACTTGTCCATTATCAACTAATCTTTTTGTTTGAGTTCATAAATACTACTACTAATCATCAGTCCCATTAAAGTGTAAGACATGGGAGGTTGCAGGAGCAAGCCCAGAGTGGTCAAGGAACCAGACCAGCAATATTATGATCAGCACAACACAGCACCAGAAGCTGTTGTTGGTCAGAACAATAATAATAGTAATGAAGAGGCCATCTCTGAATCTGATCACCATCAACCTCAAGCTGATCATGAAGATGAAGCTGGTGGTCAAGTTGCAGTACTCCATGAGATCATCCACGTCGTGGATCTCGACAAGCAATCCAATAAACGTCCTTCTCTCAGCTCCTTCTTCCATCAGGTACCTACTAGCTACTTCTTAGTTCTTCGTTTTTTCATAATCTTAATTCTTATATATGGCTTTTTTAGATTTTTGGTCAAAATATGGTTAAAGCAACGTACGTACGAGAATATCTTTCAATCTCCCCAAGTTGGTAAATCACTTTTTTTGAGCGTTTGGTTTAAGTAGTTGTTAATTATTTGAAGCCAAACATATAAGCTCACTGTCGGTCTTTATCTCGTCGAGGGAACGAGAGTTTCGTTGCTAAGTAGAGTTATGAGCTCATCACTGCTAAGTGCTATCCAGATCTAATTTAGATGATTCAAATTAAATTTTTTTTTTTTTTCACTTTCATTTTGTTTGAAAATTATTTCAATGCCAAATGTTTTTTTTTTTTAAAAAAAGCCATTCTCTAAAACGTCAATATTTTTTTTAAAAAAAAAACTTAAAACTCATTAGCTGAAAATTTTACATTTAGACTTTTGAAACTATATTTGCATGGTGTAGATTTCACTGCACTGAATATAAGCATCATGGTGATGAAATATGAGAATGAGTTATTCTGTAGATATTTTGAAGAATCCTTCTTTAGAAGCAAATCTACTTGATTTTTTTAATATATTTTTTAATTTATATTTCAGTGGGTTACAAGTTGATGTTTTTATTAATATTTTATCAAGCAAACTGATGATTTTCTTAATGGGAAAGAAAAGGTAGAAGCGAGTGGGTTTTCCTTTATGAGAAAGAAAGCTTTTACAAGTTGTAGAATCTCCTTCTATAAATAGTTCATATCACTCATGTAAGAAACCAGACTTTGATGAATGAAAAATATAATGTGATCTCTATCTCTCCCTCTCATGTGAATCTCTCTCTCCCTTGGTTCTATTCTCTCCCCCTCAGTTCTAATCATTTAATTTCCCTCTTCCCCCTCAGTTTCTCCCCCTTCCTCCTCTCTTTCTGATCTATTCTCCCTATTCCTCACTGTTTCTGTCTGTTTCTCTCCTAAATCACCTCTGTTCTACATTTGTGAGTGTGTATGTGAGTGTTTTACATCACATGACACTCATAATAATTATGATAAGCAATAGTTCTTGAGTTCCATACTTTGTGTAATGTTAAAATATGTGGTTCTACTTGAGCTAGATTAAGATTTAAGGTGCTAGGTTGTGGCACAACCCATAGGAAGGGATTTTTTTTCCCTTCTTTTTTTGAATTAGAGGAGACAAACACTAACAGCATGAGTTTATAAGTGTGATTAGACCTATGACTTCCCACATGTACAGTAGCAAGCTTTCATTCCACTAGCTACAAAGCCTTTGGCATCAAAAGGATCTTTGATTTCATATATTTGAATATATTTGACCGCATTTGGTTAGCTTATCATTCTCAGTGTCTTTTTGATAGACGGTTAGCTAATAGCTTCTCTTTGTTTTTACGAACATTCTAAACATTACATCAAATCAAAACTACTTTTTCCCCTTTTTTATTTATGAAGAGCAAGCAGGGAGATTCCTTTAATTTGGAGGACCCTATTTGTTTGGATCCCATTGGCTTCACGTATCACACTAGCTTATGCATGCAAGCTGTGGTTTTCATTAATTAAGGACACCCTAATTAATCACCCAATCAACTATTTTTGTCCCCAGGTCTACAGGATTAAAAAAACATAAAATCCTATAATGAGATTGCATGTGTATATATGAATGTGTGAATACATAATACAAATTAGGTTCTACAATATTTATAACAGAAGTTAGTACATCTTACAAAGTGTTTGATGTGTTAGAATGAGAAATAAAATGTTTATTAATTTTTTTATTATAAAAAGGTTCCATTTTTGTTACTTTTTTTGAGTTCAATATAAACAAGTATGTGAAGCACAAATTAAACTTTGTCCTGGAACCTTTGATGGCGAAACAAAAAAACAAAATAATCCACAAAACCTTTTATAATATAAGATATTTTCCATCCGAGTTGATCACTAATTAAAAAAACATAATTACCTACAAAAAAATTTGTTAATTTTTATTAGTCAAACTAATTGGTTTAAAAAAATAAAAAAATAATCTAAATTAATTTAATTAACTTTTTTAATCTTTCCAAAAAAGTCAACTTGCTCCTATAATTAGAACCCGAGGGAAATTACCCACGAATTTTTAGATTGTAATATATGATATATTTGAGGAGTTGATTTTTATCCTAAACATAAGACATGTTTTTTATATTTATCAATCTTTTTGTAATTTACCCTTATTGTTTCCCTCAACAATATAATAAATGAAAAAAGATTGAGAGGGAATTAAGGAAAATTAAGTATTTTAGAAAAATATATCATATTAACTAACTTTTTAAACTAATTAAATAACTAATTTTTATTAATTAAATAACTAAATTCTTTAAACTAATTAAATTAGTTAAATATATCTTATATAGGATAAGAGTATCTGTATAAGCATGGATGATGAATCACTTTTCATTTGATAAACTAGGCAAGTCTTTCAGAGTTTCAGTAGTATAATATTAATAATATGGTCGATGCTCCGATGAGTATATTTTATGATGGTCAGAGTGAAAGCATACTAGAAAAGTTACCAATAGTAGTACTCAAATTTAGAGTAGTTTTGGTAATGTTGAATATTTTTATAGTTGTTAATTACCATCAACAATTGTTGTTTTTATATGCTTGTTAATTCAATAAAGATTATGATTGTGATGGACACAAAATTCCTTCAAAACCTATGATTTGATGTTTTCATTAAGTTTAATCCAAAATCCAAGAACTATAACCAAGAACATTAATTTATGATGGGGCTAATACAATCTTTGGTTGAACAAATTTTCCCTTTTTGATTTTGGTCTCTTATGTTTCATTTTGTTTAAAACATTAGTCACTATAATTTAATAAAAATTTAGGTCATTTTATCTCTTGAGGGACCAAAATCTAAGGTTTAAAACTGAAGAGATCAAAGATTGTATTAACTCTTTATAATATGATATGTCATAAGTGAACATTGTGTTTTTTCAATCGTTATCATTTCTCAGAGTGAAGATGAGAAAGCAAAAACAGGAAGTGAGAATGACAAAGGAGAAGAGAAATTGAAGGAAGAAGAAGCATCAGAAAGGGAAGAGAAGGGGTCAAATAATGAAGTGAATGAAGGAATGAAACAAGAATCACAAGTGAGAGAGGCTAAGCACAAATGGTCAGAGGAAACACAACACAGTAACAAGGCAGCAGAGAAAGGTGAAGGAAATGGCAGTGAACAGCAAATGCAAGCAGAGGCTAATTAGATGTACAAAATCAAGTGAGGACTATGAAGCCCAACAATCACAGGAAGCATTTAAGGCCCAAATAGGCCCATGACATTATCCTTCACTGCTTTCACCATCTTCTGGAACCTCTGGATCAACCCATATATATTAAGTTTATATTACAATTTGTAAATATGGAAGTTTGGCTTATAAAAATTAGATTTTAAAATTTGTTCAGTAAATGACACAACTAAACTTGAACATATGAAAGTTTGACTTATAAATATTAAATCCCTTAAGATCCATTAGGATTAAATGAAATTTGGGGAAGATATTTATAGGATATTATGCACTTTTGTGTGTATATGTTTTGATTTAAATTCCTCACGATTTGTGATATTCTCTTGAATTTAATAAAAAAGTTAAAGAAGACAAATAATTTATTCCTTTTATTTTGATGAATATAATTAACAATAATAACCAGCCTTATCCGAATTAGGCATTAGATGAGTCCATTAAATAAATCCCACATCATCACATCATAACATTATTGTGCTCTATCAATAATTAAATTTTTAAATAAATTATTAATTAATAGGTCATAGTCATTGAAAAAAAAAAACAACAACAACAACAACTTCTTCCTTAATTCTGAGGAATATCATCATGCCGGATAATTTCACATAACACGTAACATGATGCATGGGTAATGAATATTATCCTTATTTTGTTCCAATCAGCTATAATCCTAGAACAAAGTTTTTTTTTTTTTTTTATTGGAAAAAGATATATGAATACCATTTAAATTAAGAAAATCCTAAAAATTCCGCTAACATATGGAAATGACAAATAAGTCTTAAGGGACTAATTTGGGATTTTGAAATATTGCGCTTTTACCGAAATACCCTTTTTTTTTTTAAAAAAGAAAGAACCATTGTTGGTGTCATTGCAACCATCAAAATTTCGTAATTGTTACCCACTTTGCGGTCGGAACTTCGGTGGCAATTTGAGTAATTAGATTGACTACTTGAATTTTCTAAGTTCTATCAAGCATCGTTTACAAGTTCAGTAAATGTAATGACAATTTGAGTGTAGTCATTAACAACCTCGGGAGCGAAAGTTGTGAATCGCTATATTTAAATTGTTATTGCCTTTATTAAACTTGTCACATGCAGATAGAGTTTATGAAGCTCAAGTAGTCAATCCTATTTCTTAGGTTGTCATTGGAGCTTCAGCCGTCATTTGGAGCTCTGATAGAGGCCATTGGAGGCCCGCTAATAGGGTGGCGTTGACTAATAGAACTCTAGTTACGGAGCTTTGTCGCTGGTGAGGGTTCTTTCTTTATATTAACAACAACATTTCAAAATCCTAGATAGTCTCTTGATATCTATTTGTCATTTCTATGTATTAACAAACTTTTTGAGGCCTTTTAAGTTTAAATGTTATTTATTTGGACTCCATGGGATGAAAACTTGTTATAAACACACAATTTTTGGCAGCACCACTTGCTATTATTATTATTAAAATATATTAATGTATTTTATTAAGGGAAATTTTAGAAAAATATAATTAAAAATGGAAAAAGACAAATTGGTATTGCGAATTTATCAAATCCTAAGTTAGAATTAAAGTAGGAATATGAGATCCTATTCGGCCAAATAACCAAAATGCCTTGATTTGAGCATACAAGTTTCGGATGTCAATAATAATATCTCGTATCTATATTAATAACATCATATTTTACATTAACAACTTTACTTTTATGTTTGACAACTTCATATCCCAAAAATAGGGATAATTTTGAGAACACAAGTTTCGAGGTCAATAACAATATCTCGTATCTATATTGATAACATCATATTTTACTTTAACAATTTTACTTTTATGTTTCACAATTTCATGTTAAAAAAACCAAGGATAATTTTGAGGGCACAAGTTTCAGAGGTTAATAATAACATCTGTATTTATATTAGCAATATCATATTTTACATCAACAACATTACTTTCATGTTTTACAACTTTATATCCTAAAAACTAGAAATAATTTTGAGGGGTACAAGTTTTAGGAGTTAATAGCAACATCAGATTTTGCATTAACGACTTCACTTTTATGTTTTACAACTTAACTTAGGACAATTTGGTCATTTAGTCAGAATTAAAAATCACAGATTCTTACTTCAGTTTTGGCATAAGATTTAATAAATTCGTAGCAGCATTAATTTATCTTTTTCCCATTTTTAATTATATTTTTGTGGATTTTTCCTTTTATTAATATCATTATTGCACACACGCCGGCTTAAAAAATTAGTCTAAGAAAAAGGACCTGCGCTCTGGTCACTGAGAAGGCCCAATGGATTCGGCCTTGGTCGGCTGAAGAGAAGAGCGGAGCTTCTCTGAAATGATGTTCGCTTGGAGGGTTCAGGGTTTTTCAGTTCTCACTTCCAATCTCATCTCCTCTATGATATGAGTTTCGAAGCTTTTGATTCTGAGTTTACCAGCCATGGTTAGACGCGTGCTTTCCAAAAATATCTTTATTTTCTCATCCATTTCTTCTTCATTATCGTCAGTTCGTCCTCTTATCTTTCAAATTTGTCACTTCCCTAGCTCGTTGAATAGCTCCTCATTACTTAGACGCCATTATCATGAATCCCGAAATATACCAGTCTCAGTTTGGTGGGATTTTGAGAATTGCCATCCACCTTCTGATGCGAATGTTTTTAGAATTCATCACTTCATAAAGGAGGCAGTTAGAGCCAAAGGGATCATGGGACCTCTTAAAATTAGGGCATTTGGTGATGTTTATCAGCTCCCAAGGGCTCACCAGGAAGCTCTCGCGTCCACTGGGATCAAAATCATCCACGTTCCTAAAGGTTGGTCTATTTTGTTTGTTGGAATTTGTTTAGGTGAGGAATACACATACTGCTCTGCCACCCTACAAACTATATCCTATATTTAGGTCCGGAGGTAGTATCATTGTAGTTCAAAGCTTATAATTTCATGGGACTATCCGGATAGTGCGTGTATATTACTGCATTTTTGTTATTTAATCAAAAGTTGGTGCCTCATTTTGATATTCCACTATTCTGTAGCTGGCTGGCTGATTCCACTATAAGTCTATTGATCTGTGTAGAGGCTAAATGTCAATTTGAATTGGACAAGTAATGAAAAAAGCATGCTTTTGGCTGCGAGTGAACAAGATAGGAGGAAATTTTTGGTCCTTGCCTGCATCTCTCTTGTTATGCTTATAGTTCTCACGGCAATGTCGCCGTTGTATTGTTCATTGTTTGTTCACATTTGAAAATTATCTTGTCTCTAACTTCATGATTGCAGGTGGAAAGAATAGTGCTGATAAATCTCTTCTCATTGACCTCATGTTTTGGGTGTCCCAAAATCCTCCTCCTGCACATTTGTTTCTAATTTCAGGTGATAAGGATTTTGCTGAAGTATTGCACCGTCTGAGAATGAATAACTACAACATCCTAGTTGCTGGTATAGAGACTTCTTATCTTCTCTGCAATGTAGCAACTATAGTGTGGCACTGGAATTCATTACTTAGAGGAGAAAGTCTTGATGGAAAACATTTCAATCATCCTCCTGATGGTTTGTATGGTTCTTGGTGTGATCATCATGATGCAACTCTTGAAGACGATTTCTTAGATGGAAAGCAATTTAAACGTTCACAAACTCAGGAATTCGCTAAACTTACTTCAGGTTTCAACGTGCGCCCAATTCCAAAGGAGGTTGTGCGGCAGCTTTATCAGATATTGAAATTGTATCCAAATGGCATCTCTTTATCACTTCTTCCAACTCTGTTGGCAAGAGCTGGTATCTACCTGGATGAAGATTACTATGGATATAGAAGGTTTCCCCTGTTTCTTTCATCAGTGGTGTGTGTATATCTTCAGCATCATCCTGATAGAGGACTTGTTGCACATTACGTCCCCGAAGAATATCCAGAACCCATTGAAAGCAGTTTTATACCATCCACAGAATTAGTTGAAAATGAGGAGTTGAATCATGTGGCTACTTCAACAGAATTAGATGATACTTCTGAAAAGTTAAATGTCGATGACAAATATGCTGAGCCAACAAAAAAAGAACCTCTGACTTTCTTGGGTTGGATTAAAAGTTGGTGGCCATTCAGGAAAAAAGTTGGAAACACGCATAATTTGACTGCTCATGGGAATGAGATGGTTAACAATGCTAAAGAGCCTGAGTTGTCAAATCTGAAACAGAGGGTTAGTCATTCTGAAGAGCTCCAGTCATTAAAACAGAGACAAATGGCTAGTCAATTTAAGGAGCCTGAGTTATCAGAACTGGGACAGACAGTGAATCATTATGGAGAGCCGGATATATTTTCTAGTAGTTCCTTTTGGAAGGAAGTGGAATCTTTTGTTTTCTCCTCTAAAGGAGCAATTCTTGTACTCCACTCAAGAAGCAGGTTAGTTAGGATAATAGTCCTTTACAGCTCATTTTGAAATATTTTGCATTTGCTATGTACTAAATCAACAGTGTTTCCAGAGATAGTTGCAAGACTTTCTCAATTTCTTATGATATTCTTTTTATCTCCATGTGGTGAAAGAGTCTCTAAGTAATAATATGCATTATGTTTTGTTGACAGGAAGGATATGGCGCTCAGTTTTAAAAAGTATGGACCCCATGTTCTCCGCTCTCTTAGTGAAAATGATCTCCTTCTATTGGCGGATTTGCTAATATCTGAGAAAAAATGGTTGGAGGAAAGGCCTTCTCAGACTTTTCCTTTCCGTGCCATTCCAAGTAGAACAACACGAAGTAACTTGCAAAAATCATCAGAATTTGAAGTTGATAAAAATCAGAGTATTCCTCATGCTGGGGTTTCTTCACCTGCCACTCGAAAACGACACACTAAAAAGTCTAGAAGTGACATTTTAGCAGATGTTAAGAACCTTGTGCGTGAGCTGTTGAGAGAATTCCCAGATGGGTGTAATATGGGTCTGATACCAACTCGCTTCCAGGACAAGTATGGCTATCCTTTAGATCTTGGGAAGCTTGATTGTTCCAAGTTATCTCTCCTTATACAGAGATTGCCTGGAGTAAAAACAGAGTCTTCTAATTTCTTTCCTGCAAATTATGGCTTACGTGATTCTGGTAAGGAACCTTCAACTCTCAAAACTCAACAGACACAACCAAGTGATGTAGTGTACCACTATTCAGAGAATGAGTTCTATGATTCACACTCTGAAGATGACCGAAAAGACTCCCCATGGGAAGAATTAGGACCTGTTTCTATCAGCAATTCCAACGAGAGTGACCTGGAATCAAAACCAAGTGAGAAAGCAATAGTGCTGATGACCGCAATAGATCCTGATTATGAACCTGATTTCTCTGATGATGATTATTCCGAACTGGGAGGAGGAGATAACTCCTGTTTAACTCAATCAGAGTATGATCATGTCTTTCCTGCAAATCATGGCACACGTGATTCTGGTAAGGAAACTCCAATTCTCAAAGCACAGGAGACAGAACTAAATGATGTAGTGTGCCGCTATTCAGAGGATGAATTTTATGATTCATCCTCTGAAGATGATCGGAAAGACTCCCCATGGGAGGAATTAGGACCTGTTTCTGTCAGCAATCCTGATGAGAGTGACCTGGAGTCAAAACCAGGCCAAGAAGCTATAGAGCTGAAAACCGCAATAGATCCTGATTATGAACCTGATCTCTCTGACGATGATTCTTCTGATTCCGGAGGAGATCATTCCTGTTTAACTCAATCAGAAGAGGAAGGTGAGCCGAAACTCAATGGGCAAGGCAGTTCTTTGCAAAATCTGGACTCAATCTATGGCAGTCATGAAGGAGAGGATAGTGTGAATCCGAAGAAGGCCAATACAGAAGGCATTGGTCTGGCTGATGGTTTAAATGCACCAAGGACTTCCACTTCTGCTACCAGTTCAGGAATTCATTTAAGGAGCTATAAAGAGAAGCACAAGCATAAGAAAAACTCTTCGTTTGATGATAAACCAGTATCACACCAGAATAAGGAGCTGATTGAAGGGATATTACGATGCTTGAAAAGGGTAGATGACGTGAAGATGCCAAATTGAGGAATTCCAGGAGTTCAGAATGTCTGAAGTGGGGTTGGGTCCTTTTACTTCATAATAGAAATTACGGGACTCTTGTGGCTTAGGATTATTAACTTAGCCAGGTGGAGTCTTAGTACTTGAGAATATAAATGGGACTCGTGAGAAAAGAAATTTGGTATCTTCAAGTCTCTTGAGAATAATTTTTTTGGCATTTTCATGTCTGATGGCTTGATACCAAGTTGAGCAATTCTTGGAGTTCATATATATCTTGAAGCTAGGTCCTTTTACTTCAGAATAGAAATTATGGGATTTTTGTGATTTAGGATTACTAACACACTCTGATGGGATCCTAGTACCTCAGAGCAGAAACTATGGGATCCTTTAACTTAGGCTTACTACTCACAAACTCACGGTGCTCGTTGCATAATTTCACTGGTCATGGAACTAAGATTGTGGGTGGTTTCATGTCTGCGAAACGGTTCCTCTCATGAGAGATTATGATTCTTTTGAAGAATTATTTGAGGTCATTACTATAGCATTCCCCCCTCTTAGTGGAGCATGACTTTTGGTAAGTGATGATTCATGAATTAGTATAGAGATTATTTGCAAGGCTTAAAGATTTTGGAAATTAAAATGCAGATGGAGGGATCAATTTAATCATTTGTATCACCATTCTTTATAGTTCTTAGGTCATAGCAATTTGACCTACTCTTTTTATTTGAGTTGGAAAGGAGGACAATAGGGCAATATACCATATGCGTTTGGCTTATTCTTCAATCAACGCATGAACTCATCTCTATTGTATTTCTATGTATTGCATTGTTCAGATTCATCTGATTGAATTATTGATACTTACATAAGGTTAAATCATCAGTTTTATGATCTCTGAAAAAAAGTTGGATGGTTATCTGCTCTGGATGAACAGAAGCTGTACAGTAGAAGAAAACTGTTGTTTAACCAAGGGGCATTGCTGATTTTCCCCCAAGTTGATTTTTCCCGTAAATTTCCTTAATTTCTAATAAACTTTTTTTATAGTTTTCTTAATTACAAGTATTTGTAGTTTTATTCATAATTTGTCCAAAAAAGAATGTTAGTAACTAATACCACTCTGATCCTATTTATAAATCTTTCTTAACTAAACTATACATATTAAGGAGATGTAGTTACTCAATGATTAAATTTTCAATTTTGTCATTATTTATGAATGTGTATTTTTTAACTCTTTCTTTTCTCTATATTTTCGTTGGTACAATTAATATGAGCAAAATTTTCAAATCTTATCTACTATCTTGAAACTGTACTTATAAATAGAACCAAATTTTTTAGTAAAAATTGACGGAAGAATAGAACAAGAGTGGTAACATGTTTCAGGCCTAGCACATGTCTTGATTAATTTTGCAAATGGATGCAAATAAAATAAAAACAATCAGAGTTCAGATTATTCATAGATACAAATAGTTATGAACCTAAAATATTTTCATTAAGTTCATTATAAATAATTTTATCCTATCATTTTATTTATTTTAAATTCTTCAATTTTTATTTTGTGAAAACTCATTTTATATCACCCTTAATTAACCCACCAAGAGCTTATGAGCTAATGCATATAATTAGGAAAAAATATTGAAATCTTCAAAATGGACATGATAATCATGTTAAAATATAGGGTAAAAGGTTTTTCTAGTCACTGGAGATAAGTTATCTCCAGTGACCCTAAAACTACGTCGTTTTGAATTAATGAAGGGTGTTTTCGTAATTTTGCACCTTTCATTAATCCACCTAAAATTATAAACACATAATTCATTAATTTAAAACGATGTAGTTAATACTTTCTCCTAAAACAAGACTTTCGACCTGTGCGTTGCACGGATATGTTATAATAGTAAATGCGATACAATGAAGAATATGTGCTATAATGTTATATTTAACCATTTCATTACATCATAAACATAAACATGATACATTTAATATATTCCTATGGTAATAAGTAAGAACATCTTCATTATATTAATATAATAACATGTTTTGAAATACTTCTCTATAAACTACATTTATTGTAGTACTATTGCATTTATTGAACTCATCCAATATAAGTATTTTCAACCCAATGAAATTCTTAACTCTTGATAGTGCAACATATAGTTGCCTATATAAGAAAACTGGGCTCAGTAGATAGAGATCTACATTGAACATTGATTGACCTAACCCTAAACTTGTGCCATGCATAGAATTGTGTATTCTACAATTATTAAAAATTCCAATGTGATTTTCAATTAATTCAATCTATCATGATATTTTAAAATGCCTATCTGAAACTACATTGGTCATCTTACTTGTACATTTCCTATATTCATCTAACACTAATTATTTCAACCCATTAAATCTCTCGACTCTTGACAATTTGATATACAATTGTCCATGTGAAAAGACCAAGCTTGGAGGTAAAGACTAACATTGGGCATAGACTGCCCTTAGCTCTTGTTAATGGTCATTGCAAATGAAATAATGATTTGGAATTGCATCCTCATCATGCTAAAAGGTAGCTTAGACTCCTAAGGTTTCATGTCCATACGATGTATTAATATATCTTTACAGCACTTATCTTGTTCAACACCTTCTCCCTTTTGAAGTTTTTGTTCAGTTGTGCTATTCGCAATCAACTCCCATTGCACAAATGAGTTGCTTCATCGATGTTCCTTATCAACATAATTGGTACGCCAACTTTAAGGATCAACTTATGATGAGGCATCTCTAAGCATTTGGTTGTGTTCAGGAATTCA
The DNA here is from genome assembly GCA_019022655.1 of Acacia acuminata. Lineage (NCBI taxonomy): Eukaryota > Viridiplantae > Streptophyta > Magnoliopsida > Fabales > Fabaceae > Acacia > Acacia acuminata. Next base: position 898,256 of record JAFJYI010000140.1, read on the forward strand.
CTATCATTCATCAGAGAAGATTCATTATGTAAATTGCAAGACAAAATATATGTGCGTTGCACGAAGTCGTTGAATTTAAATTATAACGATATATACTGTTGTTGTTTGAAAAAAAATATGGTTAAATACCTCAATTTAGATGTAATGCATTTCCTAATTTCTCAAAAGTTAGAAACCCTCCACCCCATGCGATATAAGGGATTCTTTCATTTCTATTTAAGACAATACTTGTGCGTTGCATGAAAACGTAAAACTTAAATTGTAAGGATATATATAGTTGTTGTTCAAAGTAATATAGGTAAACACATTAAATCAGACATAATGCATGGGAGTTGGCTTAGATCCTCTGCGCCTAATGGTCCGCTGTCATCCTCTACGTGAAGCGGTGTCATTTTTGGCTTGAATGGATGACCTGATCCCCTTATATATATATATATATATTTTAAAAAATTCAAGGTACTACCGGGTAGTAAAAAGATAATTCTGGATACTTAATATTACAGAAAAATTCTTCATGATCTTGAAAAATTATTTTAGGATCTTGAAAAAAATTTTAAGGGTACCAGCTGCTACGAAGAGAATACTGACTGGTACTAATAAAATAATTCATGATCTTAAAAAAATTTATTTTAGGATATTGAAAAATATTTCAGGTACTTACTGCTACTAAAAATATACTTTATAATAATGAGGCCTACCAATTCCTAATACATGTCCTAATTTATCAAGTTAGAACCGTTCTTGCTTCTGCTATTGATCATTAATCCAAAGATTTACATCCTAACATTGGAAAGATTAAGTCCTAACTAATCAAAAGTCATAACCACTCTTGCTTCTTCTAGTTGTCAGTGATATAATAAATTACGTCTCAATATTGGACAAACTCTTTGTTTCATATTTCATAATGGGTTGCATCCCCAGCACCACTACAAGATGCAAGGGATTCTCTCACTTCTATAATGGGTTATCCTCTCAAAGCTCCCTCGCGATGTAAGGAATTCTTTCACTTTTATTTAAGAAAAAATACACGTGCATGACACGAACATGTGGAACTTAAACTGTAAAGAAAGAAATATTATTAAACACCTTAAAGTAGACATAATACATGTACTAACTTCTCAAAAATTAGAACCCCTCTTGCTTCTACAATTGATCATTAATACAAAAATTTACATTTCAATATTGGAAAGACTAAGTACAAACTTATTAAAAGTAAAAAACACCATTGCTTCTTCTGGTCATCATTGGTGAAATAAATTATGTCATGACATTGGAAAGACTCATTGTTTCATATTTCATAATAGGTTGCGTCCCTCTTGGGTACTACTGCATGATGCAATGAATTGTTTCACCTCTACAATGGGTTGTGTCCCCTCCATCCCATGTAAAGCAATGAATTCTTTCGCTTCTACTTAAGACAACATACCCGTGGATTGCTCAAACACACGAAACTTTAATTCCAACGAAAGCTAAATTGTAGTTAAGCACCTCAAAGCAGATATAATATACTCTACGATCGTAATTATAGAAACATTTTTGTAGTGCAATTTGCACTATAAAAGTATTCCTATAATTAGGACCAGAGGTAGTATATCCTAACTTCTCAAAAGTTTGACTACTCTTACTTCTTCTACTAATCATTAATGCAAAAATTCACATCTCGACATTGTGTACACTAAGTCTTGACTTATCAGAGGTTATCATAAATCCTAATTTCTGAAAAGTTAGAACCATGATTGCCTATTGTGTTGATCATTGATGCAATAAATTACACTCCGAGATATTAGAAAGAGACATTCTATCATATTTCATAATGCATTGCGAATGCGCCCCCAGCACCCCTGTGCAGTGCGATATATTTTTTCACTCCTAGAAACATTAATGTACATTTAAGGCACAGATTGAAATGGAATAAACCAACATTGCTTGTTGTAGTTGCCCATGATGAATTAAAAAAGTAATAGCAGTGTGTGTGTATAATATAAAGAACCTAAATGTATGAATATTTTAAAATGTACCTTTTTATAATGTGTTATTAAAAATTCTTGAAATACTTAAAAAAATATTTAGTTAAGCATGCTTGTAATTTGCATGGGCCCTAATCAAATATTTTATTTATTTGAAATTCAAATTTCAAAGGGAGAATTAGGGGGAAGAACCAAGAAAATAAAATATTTATTAATAAGGATCTAAAAAATTATAATTATTTTCAAGGACCAAAAACTAAAATATAAATTTTTAATTACAAAATTAACCTTCCCTCTTTAACAGTTAGTTATCAAATTTAATGATATCTTCAAGTATATCTTGATAAACAAATATCTATACGTAACTCAATATTTTATGATATTATGATCTCTCGTACACATCAGATTATTATTTTAGGAGTTACCCAAATAATATAGTCTCTAAAATCTATAAATAAGTAGAAACAAACCTCTTTAATTTCTATATTTTGATTATTTTTAAAAACTAAAAAAATTATAATATATTTATTTTAAAAATATGTGATTTTTTGTGGAAAAAAGCTTAAACAAACGGCATGTACCTAAAAAGAATGTTACAAAAATGAAAAAAAAAGTAAAATTTAAAATTCTTAAACAGAAATTCCTAAATAAACTGCAATTCAATTTAAGAACGCAATTTAAGGGAACATCAATTGATAACTAATTTTGAAATAATTGAAATGAAGTTAGAGAAAATGTAGGGAGTTTGTTTAGGATTAATTTCATAATTAAAGATTTATATTTCAATTTGTAGTCCCTTAAGATAATTACAATTTTTAAGGTATTTTTTTTAATAAATATTTATTTTCCTTGGTCCTTCTCCCTAATTTTCCAAATTTCAAATCTCCTAATCAATTCAATATCATCATTATCCATATTATTGTAATAATAATAATCAATCATCATTGACTAAATATTTAATAATAAATATAAATATAATCCTCTAAATCCCATAAGCAATAATACTAATACTGAATTCATGGACACCTAGTGATCACTTTATTTTTTAGCCATAAGTACTTTGTAATTTCCCAAATTACATAAGACTTAATGACAATGTAATTTCTAGAAAATCAATTATTGAAAGAGAGTGGAAAATACAGTGACCAAGAAATTAGAGATAAAATTGTGTATGCAAATCAATTATTATTAGATCTAAAGTGAATTAGTTTGTAAGTAAATAAATGATGTGATTTTTTTTAAAATTTTTCTTTATTAATTACCTGATTAAATGATTTATAAATTGGAAGTTATGATTATGATGAATTGTGGGATTTTGCTGCATAAATCCAGGAATTATAATGAATTATTAGGAGATACAAATCTTAAGTAGTGTTTTTTACGGAAAAAATGAAAATAATTAAAAATGTTTTTTCCCAATTGATTACCTGATAAAATTGTTTTTTGAAATTATTTTTAATTATCTTGAAAGTCTTTTTACACATAATTTATGGTAGACGTCTTGTTCAGCCAATCAGGTAAAAGTAATAATAAATTCGAATGGTCAAATGGTCAGTAATGTATAAGGAAATGAAGAATGCGTTAGAATTAAACGATGATTTATTGCTAAGTAACTGCACCGCTAGTTTTGATTGTAATTAATGAATTAATTAATTCAAACAGATGGTAGTTGGCATAAATTTATTATTGTAATCATGACACATATTCAAACAACGTAATAGACCACTAAATAGGGTGAAAAAATTCCCAATAACATTAATGGCATGGAAGAGTGTGTGATAAAAACCAAGGAAAAAAATAAAGTCGTCGAAAAAACCACCGGCGGACCAATTTTGATTGTAATTAATTAATTCAAACAGACGGTCGTTGGCATAAATTAATTATTGTAATCATGACCTATTTTCAAGAAACCCAATAAACCATTTAATTGGATGGAAAAAAAATTCCAATATCATTTTTAATATCAAACAGTAGGTGATAAAAACGAAAAAGATATATAACCACGACGATTGAAGAAACTGGATTAAATAATAATGACTAACCCATATACGTTCGAATAATGACAACATAGTTCATGAACATTATGTGGTGAACAAATTAAAACTACATGGAGTACACATTCATCTCCACCAAAAGAAAAAAAAAAAGGACTGTGATGACCAGTCCCATATATAATTTTATTTAATGAAAGAACATAATCAACTCCCCAAAACCGTCATCTTCGTGGCAACAACTTCTGTAAAATTTGGATCCAAGTAAACACGAGTTGCAAGGACGAGGGTGAGAGAGAGAGAGATAATGGAAAATATGAGGAAGAGAGTGAGTGATAAATATCCATTCAGATTCCATACTTAAATTTGAATTTATAATTTGAAAAAAATATAGAATTTAAATTTAAAAAAAGAAAAAAAGAAAATGAACATAGGAATTCAGAATACCTTGAAAAAGGGAGGATGCATTAATGTAGCCATATGAAAAGGAGAAAAAGAGAGTGTAGAAAAAGGAAAAATTGATAGGCCTCGAGAAATAAAACGAACATGAAGGATGAATAGAGAGAATTTCAAATTCAAACACTGACCAACCAAAAAGATATATGTAGAGTCTCCATGTTGTCATGTTGTACAATCTTAATGAATCTTTACTTTTTAAAAATCTCTCACTTCCCAAGTTTAATTTTTCAAATCACAACTTTCAATATAAACCATAATGGGTCTTTGCTTCCCAACAATCTCTCACTTTCCATATTTTTTTCTACCTATCATTCTCCGTATTTCAATTGAAATTCATATTTTATATTAATCTCACTTCCCATTTTTGTTTTTTCGATCATTATTTTAAATCCTTCCAATTTTGTAATCCTACCAGTATAGGATACAAAATAATAAATATGGAATAGTAAGATTTCAGGTTAATCTAATATGAAAAAAAGTAAATATTTAATTTATAATATAATTTATGAATGCCGGACAGCGGGAGCCGGGAGCGTCTTTGTTGTTTTTAGGCTTTGCTTTTTATTTCAAACTCAGTTTTGTTTGTATCGTTGGCTTTCTGCATAATTAATAGAATTAGTGTCATTGGCTGATAAAAAAAGGATAGGAAATGTCTTATTAAAATTTTAAAATCTAAAAAATGAAGAATAAGTTTTTTTCTCAAATTTATTCCAAACAAATCATAGTAAATAGTAAAGATAAATCTTATTGCCTTGTCTAGTTCATCCAGACATTCGCCCATGCGTACAACAAATATGTGGGTCTAAACATTAAAAAAAATCAATCGGTAAACCCATAATACTTCACCAGTTCACCGTACTCAATCTCTCGTCATCTACCATTTCCTCTCTCCATCCTATAAACCCAAAATTCCCATAAAATCGCCTTCCCCTTAGATTTCCAGATTCCTTGCCATCATCATTACTTGTCTTTATCTTTGCTCTTCCCCAGAAACGTCCATTGCAGGTATATTGTTCGGTTCAGTGAGCGATTCTACAAAAACAAAAATACTCAACATGCTTCTAACATCTTTAAAGCGAGAGAAGACCTCGGAGCGAGCCACAAGAAACACAAACCAACGATGCGAGAAAAGAAAATGCAAGCAATAACCTTGACCATTGATGAGGAGTTCATTGTTGTTCCTTGTTAGTTAGGGATCACCTTCATACGTAGTCTAAAAATTATTTTAAGCTACAGAACCACAGCACAAAAAACAGATTAAAAAAAAAAAAGATAACCTAAAGCAATAACCTCTAATAATTTCTTTCACTTGAGATTTCAAAACCATTTGGTCTAACCAATTAGCCTTTACCATTGATGAGGAGTTCATTGTTGAGGCAGCAATAAGATATTGAAGGAATAGCTAAAAGGTCCACCGTTACAAAAATAAAATGAAGAAAAAGAGGAAGAGAAATAATTTTGGTTAGGAAGAGTTATATTTACATTTATGGGGGAACTACAACCCACCATTAACAAACCCTCATTCAGCGTCACCATACCATGAACACCATCAATCATTCAATGCGGTAAAAAAAAAAAATCATTATCTTTGGCATAAAGATTCTTATGAAGAGATCACTAAATACATTGAATGAATAGTGATGAAGGAAAAATGCCATACATGTGTACGCAACATCAACTCCATATCTGAAAAAGGGGATTAATAATCAAAAAGTGCAAACTTGAAGGTGAATATGTTCGGACTCACGAATGTATGATGTGAAAAGACATATATCGAGACAACCGGTGCCAAAAGACATACATCAACTCGATGCGGTTTGTTGTGCCTCCGTCTCGCCATTTCTTCTTCGGTTTTTGAGAGCTTGAAGGTTGCTAGAGAACGACATTGGAGAAGAACCGACGGTGAGGGAGTAAGGAAACAACGCTCGCCGGAAATCGATGGTGGGGCCGGAGTTGCAGGAAGTTGGTGGTGACTGAGTCTGTTCGATTTCCTCTCCCTCCTCTTGTTCGAAGGTAGTTTCCAGCGATGGTGGTTGATGGTGGTAGAGAGAGAAAGTGATGGTTGTCTCTTTCCTCACCTCTGGCTCGTTCGAATCAAGCTCTCTCACTCTTCTCCAATCTTCCCGTCGCCATTGTGAGGGTGGGGGGAAGAAGGTCTGAAGAATTGCTCGACGACAGTGGTGGTTCTCCGTTCGATCTTAAACTCCAGTCTGTAAAGCTCTCTCTACATTCGATGACACTCTAACAGAACCCATTTCGAAGGAAAGAGCTTGAACAAATGCCATTTCGTCCAGACAAATAAGGCTTAAAACTGATGAACGTTTATACTGTAATGATTTTTTAAACTCTGCAAACGACTACTTAACAAAACGGTATAAATAGATGCAGATATACTTCATTAAACGACGGAGTCTACGCATGGGGAACACAAAACTCAATTATGATACTTGGGGTATGTAATAGTCCCACGTAGAGGAAAACTATAATTAATGATATCAATTGACTTCGGAATGAGTCTGAATATATAGAAAAGAGACGAGGAAGATGAACACGTGTATCAGCTAATGACCAATAAATGCCGAAGGAGATGCTTAGTTGGCATGCCACCGTGTACCAATGAATGAGTCGCTTAGAGATTTAGTGATATATATTTGATTGATATAATGAAGGCATAAGAATCGGGTAAAGATATAAGAACCGAGGAATTAATTTTTCCAATATCTAACTATTAAAATAAAAATAACTATGATTATTTTTAATTTGTCAAGAAAATAACTATGATTATTAATTAATGTGAATTTAGGACAGCAAAACGCGCGTTTCATGTTTGAGTGCGGAAAGCTTCTTGGCGGCTCCTCTGGGAACAAACCTGCAAGGCGGCAAACTCTGTTAGGGCTTCAGCCGCGAATTTCAGCTTTAGAAGTCGAAGTTCCGCAACAGAGCTTCAGATACGAAAATTGTTCCCTTTACTGCAAATTCTGAGTTTTGCGATTGATAAAGCTTCACTGGAACACGAGTGACACAGTTGGTGAGGTTTGCGAGCTGTGTCGGTAACACAAATTTTTTGCCATTTCCGCCGCCATAGTAATTGTACATTCATCTTCTCTTTCATTCTGATTTCGGCCACTATGATCAAGCTTCTCTTCCCTAAAAATGTCACTATTATATCATCTTTTTGTTCCTCCTCGGCATTAGCTCGGCCTCTTCTCCTCCAAATTTGTCACTTCTCAGCGTCATCATTTAATAATTCATTCTTGAGACCTCGTGATGACGAAACACGAGATGATCGAAATGTACCAATTTCAGTGTGGTGGGAGTTCGATAGTTGTAATTTACCTGCTGATGTCAATGGTTATAGAATCACACACTGGCTAACACAAGCTCTTAGGACCAAAGGGATGAAGGGGCCACTTCAAATCAAGGCTTTTGGTGATGTCTTGCGACTCTCAACTGCCAATCAGGAAGCTCTCTCTTCCACTGGAATAAATTTGGTCCACATTCCCAATGGTTCGTCTTGTAATCCTGTATCTGTAACAAATTATTAACGTTTGCATTTTTGTTTCAAACTGTTTATTTAACGCATCGCATAAATAATCAAAAGCCGATTATCTTATGGCATTCCTACTGGGGCGTTTATGCTGAAGAGGGCAGTTGTCATACCTAACTTACGCATCTTGAGATGAATCTTCTATATTGTGTACTTCATGTCCATCATATTCCTTTATCTTCTAGTTCTTATTTCGAACTATAAGCCATCCTATCTATCCTAGTTTTTATTTTTATTTTTTTTAAAAAGGGCTATTGCTTGTTGAGATTAGTACCAACTAGAGGCCAAAGATAAGTTTCAATTTGTAAAGTAATGAATCAAAATAGTCCTTTTTAGGCAGCAAGGGAACTTGATGGGAATTGTTATCCCCTTGTGCATCTCCGTTAGATAACTTTCCTCTGCTTCTTGTTTGTTGCTTGGATCCTTGTTAGCTTTTTTGAAATATTCTTATCTTTCATTACTTGATTTCAGGTGGAAAAAATCCTGCTCATGGATCTCTTCTTGTTGATCTTATGCATTGGGTTTCTAAAAATCCTCCACCAGCACATCTGTTTTTGATTACTGATAACAGGGCTTTTGCTGATATGTTGCACCGTTTAAGATTGGATAACTACAATATCTTGCTCGCAGCACCAGCAAGGGCTCCTAATGTTCTTTGCAATGCAGCAACTATAATGTGGCAGTGGAATTCATTAATTAAGGGAGAAAATCTTGATGGAAAGCACTTTAATCATCCTCCTGATGGTTTGGATGGTTCTTGGTATGGGCACCATAAGGTGACTCTTGAAGACCCTTTCTTCGATGGTGAGCAGTCACAGATTGAGGAGATATCTGCACCTATCTCAGATTTGGAATTACGTACAGTTCCAAAGGCAGTTGTGAGGCAAGTTCGAGAAATATTGAACTCATGCCCAACAGGTATCTCTGTATCAGACCTTCGAGCAGAGATATCAAAAGCTGGTATTTTCTTGGATAAAAACTACTATGGTTATAAAAAGTTTACCCGCTTTCTTTTTTCAGTAGCAGACATGGAACTTCGGCCTGGACCTGATAAAAAACTTTTTGTTCATCCCATCCCCCAAAAATGTCCGGGACCCTTTGATAGCAGTTCTGCATCATCAACAGTATCTGATTATGATGAGGAGTTGAACCAGGTGGCTCCTTCAAAGTCAAGTGGTGAGGTCAAAAAAGTGGTAGGGGATGCAGATTTGAAGCCATCAACAGTATCTGTTGATGTTGAGATGAACCAACTGGCTACTTCAAAGTTAAGCGGTGAGGTGGAAAAGGCGTTTGGGGATGCAGAAGTGAAACCTTCAATGAATTCATCTCAGGTCCCAGAAAAGGTCCAACAGGTTGTGGATGTGGTTGGCGCACATGCAACTGAGAGTCAATTGCCTCTGAAGGAGAATGAAATTTGTAGCTCTAGTGATGTAAGTCTGAGTGTCACAGAGAAAAATACAACTTCAGAGAATTACTCTACTGAACAAAGCAAAACAGTTTCAGACAAGAATGCCTCTTCAAATGATATTTCTGGAGAGTTAAAAGCTGAGGACAAGTATGACAAATCCACAATAAAGGAATCTGATGCAGTTTGTCACATTCCTCATTCTTTGCCAGTTGATGAATCCGTGACTGACAAAAGCATTGGTGAAAGCACTGAAACTAACAGCAAAATTTTTGGCAAACGTCGAAGTTTCTTTGCTTGGATTAGCAGCTGGTGGCCATTCAGGAAAAATCGTAGAAACTCAAATAATTTGACTGATCAACCGAATGAGATGCTTAGTAATACTGAAGAGCCCAAGGTTTCAAACCTGAACCAGGCAACTTGTCATTCTGAAGAGTCCGAGTCATCAGATCTGAAACAAACAGTTTCTCATTCTGAAGAGTCTAAGTTCACTGAACAGAAACAAACAGTTAGTCACTCTGAGGAGCCAAAGTTATCTGAACCGAGACAGAAAGTGAATTATTTTGTAGAGCCCGAGTTATTTTCTAGTGGCACCTTTTGGAGTGACATGGAATCTTTTGTTTTTTCTGGCAAAGGATCTACTCTAGTCTCCCGTTCTAAAAATAGGTTAGTGAGAATAATAGCCATTTACAGCTCATTTAAACAATTTTACAGTTGCTATGCATTAAGTATTGTGTTGATTGAGTGTTGAAGTAATAGTAAACATTATGCTGTTTTGACAGGAAAGATCTGATGCAGAAAATTCAGAAGTTTGGACCCCAGGTTCTTAGTTCTCTTGGCGAAAATGATCTCCTTCAACTGGGGAATATTTTGATATCTAAGAAAAAATGGGTGGAGGAAAGGCCTTCTCTGACTTTTCCTTTCCTGGTCACTCTACAAACTAGGGAGAACCCGGTGGGCCTATCACATGGTGCAACTGGTTTAAGATCTCTTTTTCTAATCAAAGAAGCACAGAGCACCTTGCAAAAATCATCGGATGGTGATATTGATAAAAGATATCAGAGTATTCCTCAAGCAGGAGTTTCTTCACCTGCCATTAAAAATAGGCACACTGAAAAGTCTAGAACTGACATATTAGCAGATATTCAGAAACTTGTGAGTGACATAGTGAGGGAACACTCAGATGGGTATAATATGGGTATGATACCAAAACTTTTTCTGGAGAGGTATGGCTATCCTCTTGATGCTCAGAAGCTTGGTTATCAAAAGTTGGCAACTTTGTTACAGATTGTGCCTGGAGTGAAAGTAGAGTCTTCTTACATTTTTCCCGCTGGTCATCCCGCTTTTTCTAGTGACATGGAAATATCAACTCTCAATACCTCAGTGAACAATTCAAGTGGTGCAGTGTTGGATTCTGATAGAGAATCATCTGATTCATGCCGTAAAGTAGATCACAAAGATGCTGCATGGGAGGAATTAGGACCTGTCTCAGTTAGCAATCCCAAACAGAGCGACCTGGAAACAAAATCAAGGCAAAAGGCTTTACAGCCGGAGACCTCAATACATCCTGATTATGAACCTTCAGTTTCTGACGATGATTCTTCTGAATCCGAAGGAGATAGCTCTTGTCTCACTCAATCAGAAGAGGAGGTACGGTCAAAAGATAATGTGGAAGACAGTTCTCTTTTGCAAACTCTGGAGTCATTTTACAGAAGCCAAGAAGAGGGTAGTTTGCAGTCAGAAAATACTGACACCAAAAGCAATGGTCTGGCTGGTGGTTTAAATCCATCCAGGCATTCCACTCCAGGAGTGCTTTCCAAAACTCATTCAGGGGCATTGCATAAAGAGAAGCAAAGACCTCACAAGAGCTATTCATTTGTTGCCGACCCAGACTCACGAAAGAAGGACGAGCTGATCGATGGAATATTACAAAATTTGAGGAAATCAGATGAGTTGAGGATGCGAGGTTAAAAATCTCCTGACATTCGTAGATTTTAGCGGATTAGGATTACTAACAAACTCAAGTGGTGGCATGTTTCTTTACATCACGTGAGTTGCGAGTTGTTGCCACAATGGCCTTGTTTAACTGCTAGATCAGGTAGAGTGGATAATGGTAGTTTCTAGCTCAACCTCTCAACGGAAAAAAGTGGGGAAAGTCTTTTCAGAGGCTCCGAGAAAATACTTTGTGTGTGCAGCATGTGAGCCACCCTGAAAGAATTATTTGTCGATTCTCGCCACGCCCCTCTGCTTTAGATGAAATGGGCGAACAGGGATGAGTCGTGTATGAATCATGAAGGCCGAGGAGGTTATGAATGGGAACAAAGAACACCAGATAGTCGGTACTTTTTGAGTAACTTGAGTACGACCTCTTTAATTTTTTCTTAATTATTTACAACTTTTTTTTTTTTTTTTGAAAGGGGAGAGAGTCTACCCCCAAATACAGAAAATACAATGTTTTTTAGGGTGAAAAAGTTGATTTTTGAGTTGAAAATTGTGTTTGGCATGTTGAAGAAATCATGTTTCTACCCTTTTGTTGCATTGGATGTTTAGTATGGAAAAAAAAAAAAAAAAAAAAAAGGAAATGAAAGAATGAGGTGATCATATAGCATAAATACTTATTGGCTAAATTGCATACCCTTAATTTTGGGTTAATTGCACGTAACCTATTTAATCTTTAAAAGTTTAAATTAAGAATCTTAATATTTCCTGTTTTAACTACAAGCCCCTACCGAAAATTAACGATTTTTACCATGTCAAAATTTTTATATTTTTGTATTATATATCATATCATTTAAAAAATGACTTGATATTTGACATATAATTTTAAGTATGTTATATATATTTTTATTTGAAAAATACATGGTCAAACAAATTTTTTAAAGGCCTTTTTATGGATTTTATATTTTAAGACTTTTTATTTAATAAAGACATAATCAAATAAATATTTTAAAGAAAATGTTTATGTCAATTTTCTTATATCAATTTCCTCAAGTTCTTTAATTATATATGACCATAAAATGTTCTATTTTTGAATTATTATTATTTAATTATAAATATATAAAAATATAAGACACATGATCAAGTGATATTAGAGAATATTTAAAATTATGTATCAATTGTGAAGGGTTGTTTTTCAAAAGACATGGCAATTTTAAGGAGGGTTTTATGTATTTGAGTGATATTTCTAAATGCAGAGACTAAAGAATGCACCATAGAGTGCCATGTGGCAGCCTCTTTTTAGGGAAAATCTCCTTCAAAAGTGATTTAGAAAAGGCCCTATGGTATTATTTCAAAAAATATAACGATATAGTTTTTGACGTGTCTTGAAATAGTTATTAATGTCAGACGATTTAGTTGTTAATGTTGTACTGATTTAGTCATTAACATTTATGAAATAATACCAGAAAATGCCCCAGAATCTTTTTTAACAATTTTTTGGTTATTTGAAAACTGAAAAGGGATTTCCCCCTCTTTTTACCGTGTTAGTGAACTCATAACGTGATGTGTGAGTATGTGGCCATCTCCGCTTTGCTTCAATGAAAATTACTACAAGAATAAATTTTCAAATGCTTTGTAACTAAGGGGAGTGGGTTGAGGAAATATTACTTCTCTTATTTCTAAACATAAAACATAATTTACACAATAAAACATATCCTATATTTAGAATTAGATGTAGTATTATTTTTATATGAAAATAAAGACACATTTTGGAAAGTTTAGAACGTATCTACCATGTGCTCTAGACTTTCCACATAGATTGTAATTATAATCTTGAATGGATTTTAGATTTTTTTTCAGCAATATGCATGTTTTTAAGATACTTTATTTGTCTTGTATCAGCAATGAGCAGTGTTTATATTTCTGTGTCTTATTTGAATTGCCTCGTTGCCTTGTTACTTTCCGGATGAAAGAAAATAGAGTCGCATGCATTCTTTAGTGTGTGCATGGCCTAGCTTGTTGGTCAACTCTTGAAAGTCAGAACTTATCTTGTACAAGTCATTTGAAAATGTCATCATTAGCAATATTTAAAACCTCTAGTTGATGAACTGCATTCCAAAATCAGTAGATGTGAAAGTACAAGATCTACAAAGTTTAAGAAAGTTGCAGATTATTTCAGCCGACTTTACGATAGTAAAGAGTTTAATGCCTATGTTAATGCTTTTTAGACATTTGACCAAAAAAAAAAAAAAAAGTGCTTTTTAGACAAAAATTGCAGACTTAAAAATTTTTATCCAAGTTTTGCAATTTCATATGATTATGTTTCCTTTGCACGTTCACTTGAAGAAGCATGTTCATTGGAAATGATTATTTTAAGTGGCATTGATTTGGCAAAAATAAAGAGGTATAGTACTTCTAGAAGACATCAGTGGGTTGATTATAACGGTGACCATAAGATATTGACACCACATATATGACATAGATTATGATATAAAACGAACTAGAAGACTCGGATATTGAGTGATGAAGGATATATTAGACTTGGGTACCAATTGATGTAGGAAGAACTTGGTTCTTAACGTGGTGTATGACTTTTTTTTCAATGAAACTTGTTTGGATGATAATTTAAAAAATAAGTTTATATAAAAAATGACTGAAAATGATATAAATCTTATTAAATAATACATATATATTATAGGTATATATTGTGATAATTTAAAAGAAAAGTTAAAATTAAAATTATATAAAGTAAAAAATAGTGAATTAAAACTTGAAAAAACTAAAAAAAATTAATTAAATATGTTTATTATTCTCTATGTATAAAAAATTATTAGATCATTCTTACCACTTAAAATTTTAATATGAGAATATCTCCTCAATTTTGTTATTTAATTTTTCCCCTTTTAGATACATTTATAAATATCAAATTATTGGGCTCAATTGAATAATTTTATCTTTTTTTTTTCTTTTTTTGATACACATAGTAGGGAGAAGGGGGCGGGGTCAAACCTGGACATAGGGGAGGGAGCCAAGCTCCCACGCCATCGCAATTACTTAAGGCGCTGTCATAATTTTATCTTTTCTTATACAAGGTTATTGGTTTTTTTACAATAATTTAATCTTTTTTCCATTAAATGAAGATGAGACTCAAATTTTATCTTCTTTTCCCTTCCTCCTATGCATCACTTTCCTCTCTCTCCAATGTATTACATTTTCTCTCTCCATGTTTCAAGATACAAGAACTACAAATTCCAACTTTTCTTCCACCAACTTTTCAACTAGAAGCACATCTGGTCAATTGCTAATCCAACAGTATGTTGAAGGCTAAAAGCAACTTTCACGGTTTAAAAGTCATTTTTAGGGCTCCTCTGTGATCCCAAACAGCCTCACCGTTATCGCTAGACATTTTCAAAGTAAATAACGTGTTTTTTTTAGGAGGATTTTCCCAATAACGATGTTGGTTCTAATACAACACGATATGTAGCAGCAAAATACAATAATACTAAATAAATAAAAAGAGACTATGTGGTACCAAGTCTATGAGACACGTATGAGAGATTAGGGGTCAGGTTGGTTAGTTAAAAGAGTTAGTATTTAGCCGTTAAGCATTACCTCTTAATTGTACTAAATGTTTTAGAATATGAATATACAACACATTTTACAGTTTCTCTTCTCTCTACGTTCTTTCCCTCTTTACCCTTCTATCAGAGCCGACAATTCTCAACCTATGTGCCCACAACAAATTTCTAGTAAGCTCTTATGCAGTAGCAGTGAATTTCACAGTAGACAAAACTTCTCTACAGCAATTACAAAACCAGAGCAAACACAATGCTCAAATACTCACAAAAATTTCCTCAATGAAAGATATTGACAGCAACAAAGAGTTCAGCTGGGACTCTAGTCACATCAACAGTAATTTCTCAATTAACCCACAACATATAGCCCGTAAGAATGACATAACAAATTTTTACTTTATCTCAACAAATTACATGGTGCTCTAGTAGAAATTATCAGTGATATAGACCCACTCTTTATAAGCACGCACTTTAGGAAAAGAGTTCTTAGAGTATTATTTAAAAAGAAAAAGGGGAAGGAGGCTTATTTTTCTTATCAAGCATGTCAGAGATTTAATGGATTGAAGTAGAGACTGAAGTAGAGGTAAAATAAGAGGCTATGAATATTATTAATGCTTAGAATGAATGAAGAGTGCAAATAAACTAGGCAAACCATTAAGGTCGTCGCCATTGTGCTGCATGTGCATTGCTAAGTGCTGACTTGCTTCCTCCCTAAGATTTTAGATTTCATTGTTGTTGTTTGCGTCTTGCTCATCGCCTTCGTCATAGTAGATTGGGGAGGAATCATTTTTCAAGAAACCTTTTCCATCCACGAATTTAATTTTTAGACCGTTTTCAGGAAGAGGTTCTTTCGCGACTCTCACTAATAGAGTGTCGTGGTTCCCTATCACAACCCAAAATTTGAGTTGTGATCGGCGCATAGGCTAAACCAAATAATTCCACCTACCCTAATAAGCCTTAAACAAAGTACACCGACTCTAGCACAAACACTTGTATAACAATAACAATACATATTGAACTTCCATATTAAAATCTCACTGAAAGAACAAATCCACAACAACTTACTTTGGGGATGCACATGTTAATTATCCCATGTACTACACAACACAATGACTCAATGTTTACACACTATAGTCCACAACCAATAAATATAATAATTTTTAAGGAATTAATACCCAGGGCGTAGAGTTTAACAAAATAGTACGTTGTTTCAACAAATAGAATTGATAGCATTTTCTTTCATTGATTTAAGAATATACTTAACAAAGTATTTTTAATTTAGATTATATATAAAGATATCCCTCTACCTTTGATGACAAAAAGAATCAATCTTATTTATGCCTCACAAAACATGCATGTCTCACGCTACCAATCATGAAAATTGACGTAAAAAGTCTAATGCTAACACAAGAGGATCCATCACCTAACACAGCATACAACATTACAAGAATAAACTTTCCCTATCTAAAGCTCTACATGGTATGAGAGTGACCAGGATATATAAGCTTTTAGTTTACTCAATATAGATGGTGAAAAATTTGGAATCACTCAAGTAAACACATGGAATTGACCAAGTACTCTCAGATTATCATAATTGGGCACCTTTCTATAAGCTATAAAATCTAATTTTTTTGACGGATTTGGTTAACTAAGAAACTGACAATCTTAACACATCCCAATCTTTAACTGGAACTCCTGATTGTGAAGTCAAGTTTCTAGATATTTGCATTAAAGTCCTATGTTTTCTTCTTACTATTCCATTTTTCTCACGGTGTAGGGACAAGTTGTCTCATGCACAATTGCTTTCTCTCCAAAGTAATTTCAAAACTCATGATATGTGTACTTAGTGCCTTTACCGTTCCTTACTTTCTTAACATGAAGAGAAAATTGAGTTAGAACATAATTAAGTTATGAACTGCTTTAATTATATGATTGATAGTTTCGGATTTGTTTTTCATTAAAAACAACTATTTAGCTCTCAAATAATCACTAACTATAGTAAGAAAGTGTTGATGTCCTAGATGTGTAGGCAACCTATAGGGTCCCCATATAAGTATCCCGAATTTTGAGACTAGAGGCTAGAGAATAAGCCTAAATGGGGTAGACTATTAAGAGCCTATTTGGCACTCTCCAAAACCTAGGTTTTATCAAACACTCAAAATTTTCTCCAAAATCATTTTCCACCCAAAACCTAAGTTTTGCTAAATTCAATTTTTTTCCTCACTTTTCACTTTTTAAAACTCATTTTACATAATTGTGGGCCCCACCATAATTTGGAGAAACCCCAAAATACCCTCCATTAATATCAAATTTATATTAGTATAAAATACTAAATTCTGTTGGCCAAAAAAGGAAAAATTCATAATAAGCCGCACTATTCTTAAATCATAAACATTATATAATTCTGGTTAATTTATTAAAATAAATTTGTCCATTCCCATTCCATGTTAATATAATTAAGAAACGGATTAAATTGTGGTTTGATTATAACGTATTAAATTGTCCCTTGCCACGTTATCAATTTATTTTAATAAATTCTCATGTTTTTTACAGCAGGCTAATTTGAGCACAATCAATAAACACAATTTTTAGTATATCTTTTTTTCCCTTCACAATTTTTAGTATGTCATATGAAGTCAAATTAAAAAAAAGCTACAATGTTTATGATTTAAAAATAGTGTGGCTTATTATGAATTTTTCTTTTTTTGGCCAACAAATTTAGTATTTTTATATGTTAAAAATATTTTTTCTATACATTCTATTAATACATATATGTTTGATCTAATTTTTATCATATTACATAATTTATTAACGGTAGAAATTTATTTTTCTAACAATTTTATGTATTTATTATTGAATATAATGTTTATAACATGTAAAATAACACTTTATCCTTTACATGCAATTATACAAAAAGCTAATGTCCTTTTTGATAAATTTGACCCTCCAAAAGCTATTCTGATAAAAACATCCAAATATTATCATTTTTTTCTAAAATCATTGTCCAAAAGCTATTCTTCAAAAGCTAGGTTTCACCTCGTAAATAGTGAAAATCATTTTCCAAAAGTAACTCCCAAACGGGCCCTAAGTCTAGTTTAGCAAGAGTCTTAGGAATGCATATGAAATAGAATGACTTTTAGAAATCGCACCCGAAATGAAGTATGAATTTCGGTACAAATTAGTTGGAAGAAAGTACCCGATTACTTTAGGATGTGTCAGAATGACATAGAACCTAACTCGGATCCAAAGGGAAATTGTGTTTAGAAAGAAATAATATATAGAACTAAAAGGGAACAATTTTTGGCCCAACTTATTATGTAAATTTTAGCCAAAAATGAAAAGGAAAAAGGAAGACAATATTTAATTTAAAAATTTGAGGAAATGTAAGCAAAATGGTCATTTGGCTAAGCAATCAAGGAGCTCTTATTTTCTCCAATAATAAAGGCCAAAGACGGCCAAGTGTGTATAATATCCCAAAATAAATACAAGGGAATAGACAGTGGAAATTTTGCAATGAGCTTAGTCCCATTAGTTTGAGATAATTACATAGTTCCTTCGCTTAAAGACAAAAATGACCCAAGGCCTAATTTGGACATAAAAAGAGAGGAAAATGACGAGAAAATGAGATTGATTGGTCGAGCAAAATGTAGCGGTATAGGTGTGCACATGACATTTTCAGGACAAACATGTGTTATTCGAAAAGACACTAGTATGTGGCACCATGTGGAGGCGCGCAAACATATACAGATACACACACTCTCACCTAGCGTCATTTGGAGAGCCTTGATATGTGTGCCGCAATCCTAAGTAAAACCCGAGTAAGTATTGATAAAGTAACTTTATTAAAGTAGCTTTAATAAAGTAGGCCATTTTGTCTTGGCTCCATAGGAATATAACAAGTGTCATCTCATCATGACAAAGTACAATATCACTTTTGTGTTAGCATCTCCAGGATACGCCACCTAGCGCTTGAGTTCGGGGAATCTATTGGTCTTTGGTTCAGTCGAGTACTTGACTTTTTCAAACACTCAACCTAGGAGTCAGGGGAATTCATCAAACCTCCCTTTCCCTAACATAAAGTGGTGTCTAATAAGAGAGAGGAAAGGGAAAGAAGATGCTTCAAGGACACTTAGCATCTTGAGATTTAATCACTTGAACACATGTC
The DNA here is from genome assembly GCA_019022655.1 of Acacia acuminata. Classification (NCBI taxonomy): domain Eukaryota; kingdom Viridiplantae; phylum Streptophyta; class Magnoliopsida; order Fabales; family Fabaceae; genus Acacia; species Acacia acuminata. Next base: position 917,303 of record JAFJYI010000140.1, read on the forward strand.
AACACAAGAGTTAATTACATGAGCTTAAGATTATTTAATCCTCTAAAGACCCCTAAGTTGGCCAGCACAAAGAGGGAGAAAGAATTTAAGAAAAATCAAGAAAAAAGAAAGAGGAGAGAATGAAGGTGAATAGTAAAAAATCTCTGGAGTTCTAGAGCTGATTCCAACCTCGTAACTCCATTTTCGTACGGTAAGTCCTTCATATACATTGTTCTACGACCGAGAGCTTCATTTCTATGGTCTCAATTTTCTTATTGGAGGTTTTTTATGCCATCTAGTTAGAGAAATTGCCGTGGTGATTTTCGAATTAGTTGTAGAATTGTGATATGGTAAGCATAAGCTTCTCATTTTGAACGATTGCCTTGAGGTTTTGATGAGTTTTATGAATATCTTGGGGTACCCGTACCCTAATGTTTTGGTCAAAAGTAATTTTTGGAGATTTCTGTTGTTTTAATCATGTATAAGATGATATATGAAGATTGATGGTGGTGTTGACTAATTAGTGGATGGTAAAAAAAAAAATGCAAACTTGGTTTTTGCTAATTTGGGTGTATAGTTTGGTCAGAACCAAAACATAGGAAGGGAGTGAGATTTTGGTGTATTTGATGTCACCAATAGGTTCTACATGAAAAACGGTGTGGGAATAGCCTTGGTTATAATCTTAAATGAATTGGAATGAAGAACCAAAAGTTGAAATTTAGTTAAGATGCTGCCAATTAGGGTTTCCTACATGGTATTTGAATGTGCTATGTTTTTGGGTAATAGAATGTTGTCCAAAGGCCATGAAAATTTTTAGTCTAAAAACATACTTATCAAGATTTAATTTTGTAGTTCCTTTGTGCCATTTGGACTAGTACATTAAGAATTATGAATTTTTGAAGTTAGACAATTAAAACTGGGACGATTTTGTGGCAGTAAGGATTTAATGAAAATTATGGATTTGTGTGAGTACAAGTAGCATTGGGAGGCATTTTCCCCTAAAATTAGACTTAATAAAAGTCACAATTGGATATTTGTACAAAAAGATACGAATTTTCAAAGTTGATTAAAAATTCTACCAGCATTTGGCTTTTGTATGAAAATAAGAAAGTAAGGGTGAACTTCCAAAGGTTAAGATAAGCACTTGAAGTTAGTGTAGGCCCCTTTTGCTACACGTTGAGCTTAGTACAATAACATTAAAGATAACCAACTCTAGTATTTTAAGAAATTGAAGAACTTGAATAAGTAATAACTAGTCCGTTTATGAATATTAATTTATAGGATTTGATATCTCCCAGTGACACCCAAGAGATTGAGGACAAGATCAACAATTGAAAAGGCTTCAAGGTAGTGACTTTTTTCTCACATACTATATATGCCTTTATATGCATGTATCAACCTTTGTTTTATTTGTGTTGTGAACACAAGATATGCAGTAAGGCCTAGGGGACCAGTGGGTCCTTGGATCGTGAAACCTATTAAGCATTTAGATGAGAAGGGAAAAAGCCCAGTTAAATAACTAGCGCTATGTGTATGGATTGATGGGTCCTTTGATTGTAGTTGATGTTGCATGTCATGTTTATCTCTGAATGTTGAATGTGTTGTATGTACATTTTGTGGTTGAATACCATATTCAGTGTATGCATTTTATGTGGGTGATTGACTGTTACTACTGAGATTCATATGATCAATCTCAATGATTTTCAAAGATTTAGAATGTGATCATCATAGCGGATGCGGCTCTAAGGGCAAGAAGGTAGATACCGGCAACTGAAGGTCCAATCATGTTTAGGTATATGATAAGTTATTAATGAGTAGTTAACCCCTAATTAATTGAATAGTAATGCTTTCGATGTGTAATTAAATGAATATGTAGGACGGGTGTTACACCCCACACACAGTTATGCAACAACTCAAAGCACATGTGACTTTTATTCAAGGTTATTAAACCCAAACCGACATCTGAACTGATTGAGGTACGTAATAAGTCAAATCGAAGTCAACCCAGGATCTAGGTCGGGAATAAGAAATTTAAAAATAATTTAAATACCATCCAAATAATTTTTTTTATAAAATGACAATAATATATATATATATATATATATATATAGGGTTTATCGTTTGTCATGTCACTTGATATAAGATTATGTCAAATCACCCCAAAACTATGTTGTTTTGGAAGTTAAGGAATTAATGAATGGTGTTTTTGTATTTTTGTTTTTGTATTTATTATATGAATTTTACCAAAATGTCATTCATTAATTCCTCTAACCCTAAAACTACGTTGTTTTGAGAGTTCATTAATTCCTCTAAGCCCAAAACGATGTAGTTTTTGGGTGACTTGACATAAGCTTATGTCAAGTGACATGACAAACGATAACCCCATATATATATATATATATATATATATATATATATATATAAATTATTGTTGGATATGAGAGTTAGCTATATAAGGATCATGTTAGAAAGTAATTGACTTTTTATTCCAAATATTAAATATCAACTTGATATCTTGAATTTCTATAAAAAGTAATATCATTATACATAATTTTTTAAATATTTAAACATATATTCTCATTATTTCTCAAAAATTTGAAGCCTTAATTTCTTTTAGAAAGAATGGGCCCAAGCCTATTTACACGTTCAACACAACCCGTATTATATTTTATGCCTCCTCAGTGTGTTTCAGCCGCACTCACACCTTCGTCTTAGCCTTACTCATGCCTTCATCTCTACCTCACTCACGTCTTCAGCTCCTCTCTGCCTTGCCTCTAAAGGTTTGAATGAAACACGGTTTGGAGAAGAAGGCTGCACCTTCACAGTGTTTTTCTCAAATCTCTTCAACTTTGTCTTTCCTTCTTAGATCTTTGCAACATCAACGATGTCGTTTCATCAAGTGGAGAAGGAAAAAAAAAATTAAAATTGGTAACCCGACGACTCACTCAACTCGGCCAAGTTGACTCCTAATCGCCTTTGACCCCGGTCTAAATGCTAACCTAACTGGAATGTTTGTCCGCGTCCGATCCGGATTTTTGAACCTTTGCTTTTATTCATATTTTTCATATTTAGAATAAAGCAATTCAAACAAAAAAAAAAAAAAAAAAAAAATCATCTAGAGAAACACAAATAGACAAACCAGATTGTCCAATACGAATTAGGAAGCAAGCTTTTGTGATGCGGATTTAGTAGTAGAAGTTTCCTGTATGTAATCTATGCTAGCTAGAGACACAGTTACAAACAAGATTCTAACTCTCCCTCATCCAATGCCTACTATGACTAAACCGCAACCAAACTTTGATACCACTTTGTTAAATTTTTAAAACATAAAGAATGTTTGAAATTAAATTAATTAATAAAAAAAAGAGATGTTGAAAGAAGGTTAAAAATAATTTATAAAACATTTTTCTTTAAAAAATAAATAAATCAATTTAATATTGGGTTAAGGTGCAAAAATGCACATTTTCAAAAGTGCGCTCAACATCAAATGTGTTTGATAGTTTCAATTTTTTAAGGGTTAAGGTATAAGAATACACATGAGATTTTCCTAAAAGTACACCTAATATAAATGATTTTTTTAGAGGTAAAAGTACACATTAACCATTTGTTGATTGTTTGTTTGAATTTTTTGACTAAAAGTGGTGACATTGAGGATGATGTGGATGATTAAGAAATAACTTGGAGAAAAATAGTTATATACTCGGGAGTTCCACGTCATCGAACTCCATCCAACAAAAACATAACAACTCAAATCATTTTAGTTCTAGTTGTTAGATAACTCATATGAAAAAAATTTAAATTTTATCTTTTTTTAAGAAAAATATTGGTTGATCATTTTGTTTTAGGTTTTTTTTTTTTTAAAATTAAGATATTTTTTTCTTAAAAATAAGATAAAATTTGAATTTTTTTCAAATTAGTCATTAGCCAACTAAGATTAAAATGATATGATTTGTTATGTTTTCATTGGATTTAGATTTGCTTCCCAATGAATTGGAATAAAAATAAGGAAAATATATTTAGGGTTGAAAATATAGCAAAGGTAAAACGAATGGTGCCACATTACTATTCATGCTTTCACTTGATAGGATCAATAGCATAGATCCCTTTTTAACCATACTAGGTGTATGATTGAATATTTGTTAAAGTGTCCTCAGGAGTATCAACTTATGCACGTCTCAAACAATAGTGATTAACAATACAAATGGGCCTACAACTGCCACCCCATAAACTCGATCTAGAGGAGGAACAAAACCCATTCTTATCCGGAAATAATAGGAAATTAAGCGTGGATAACACAAAACCCATGTGGACTTGCTTTGATACCATGTGGGCTTGCTTTGTAACCATGTGCAACCCTTTGCCTTTTGCTTATCGCCTTCGTCATAAAAGATGGGGAGAAGTAATTTTCCAAGAAATCCTAGCCATCAATGAATTTCTTGAGAACTTTCAGGATGAGGTTTTGTCGTGACTCTCACTAATAAAGTGTTATGGTCCCCATTCAGGCCATGAGGGTGGTGATCCCGCCCTTGCCTCTTTTGCGGTCATCCTTAATGCGAATTCATGAGTCATTGAGCAATCAGTTGCAATAAGATAGTCGAATATTGTTGAAGAATCTTGCTTTGACACCATGTAGAACCTTGCTTTGATATTATGTGGACTTGGTCTGATACAATCTAGAATTGCTCTAGTAACATCTACAACTTTTTGCCTTTTGCTCATTGCCTTTGTCAAAGAAGATTGGGGAGAAGTTATTTTCCAAGAAAACTCAGCTATCCGTGAATTTCTTCACCACTTTCATGAAGAGGTTTTGTCATGTCTCTCATTAATAGAGTGTCGTGTTTTTCGCTCTGACCGTTGGGGTGGTTGATCTTGTTGTGATACCATATAGAACTATGTTCTAATACCATATAGAACTATGCTATGATACCATTTAGACGTGCTTTGATAACATGTACACGACTTTGTCTTTTCCTCATTGCCTTCATCATGGAAGATTAGAGAGAATTCATTTTCTAAGAAACCTTAGTCATTTGTGAATTTATTTACCATTTTTAGAATTTTTTTTTTTGTCGCAACTCTCTAATATAGTCTTATTTGCCGGTCGTGGTTCCTATTCTAGCCATCCGGGTGGCCAATCCTACCCTTGCCAATTTTCCCCCATTCCTATGAAATGTGGAGGATGGGAAATTTTCGACGCAAAGATCGTTGTTTGTGAAAAGTGGGTTTCAATGAAAACCATGTATAAGAAGCATATGTAAGGTGAGGTTAACGGGCCTCCTCCCCATTATTTGGATTTGATAGTTGATTTCTTCAATAACAATGCAAACTCGAATTAGTGAGTCATTTAGAAATCCACTGTAATAAGAAATCTAAATATTATTGAAGAACCTTGCTCTGATACCATGTAGAATCTTGCTTTGATACATGTCTCCTGTAAACCCTAACGATGTAGACTTGCTATGATACCATTTAAAACCCTAACGATGTAGACTTGCTATGATACAGGGAAAGGGAAAGGTGAGAGTTTTCTTCTTCTTCTTCTTCTTCTTCATTGTAGGCTTGGGAGAACTTTGATATGATACCATGTAGAAATTTGAATTATTGCAGTAGAGGTGAAATAAGAGCCTTTAAAAGTGTTCTTTTGGTTCACAAAATCAGAGGTAATGTAAAGGAATGTGATGCAATGTAATGAAATGATAATTACATGAAATTGCACTGATGCAAAAAGAGCTTTTAAGACCGGACGAAAAACGCATTGTAAGACTAGATCTGGAACTGGTCTTGATCCAGGTGGTCTAAAAAGTCTATAATTTTTAAGAGCGGATATGCGACCGGTCTAAAAAGTCCATTACTTTTTAAGACCGGATGTACGAAACAACCGGTCTTAAAAGTGTTTCAAAATTTTTTTTTAAAAGAATTCAAATGAAACAACTGGTCCCAGAATTCGACTAGAAAGTGTTTTTGAACCAGATCTGGTGATAGAGAACGAAGAGTAGAGAGGAAGAACCACCAACAACCCATAAATCAAACACAATAACAAGAAACAAAAAAACATTCACCATGAAAATTGAATTTTAATGAATATAAATTAGAGGTAAAATCAAAGTTTAGATCTACAAAAAAAATCACAAGCTTCAAGCAACCAAATTTGAGCACGATCTTCGGTGGATCAATGCAAAAGAGATGCTTGGAAGAGATGTCCTCTCATTGGTTTCTTGAATTTGGACAAAAGCGATGTCTATGCAAAGGAATTTGGTTGGCGTTGCAATTCCAGACTTAGACCAAATCCTTTCGTTGGCATCGCAGTTCCAGATCCGGCTCTCCTCGCACCAATGTCCATGAAAACCTCCTCCACTGCCGCTAACCCCCCTGAACTGCAATCAACGTTGGATTTTTCCTTCATCTACCGCGTGATGTATGCCTCTTGGTCCCTCTATGCCACTCCAAAGTCCAGATTATTTCACAATATGTAGGAAGAATGAAAAAAGGATTCACTTACTTTGATGGGAAGATCGGTTCAGTGGCATTGTAAAGCATGTCGAGATCAACGGTGTAGTTAAGGTGAAGTACATGAGGAGGGAAGGTTGACACAAAGGTCTTTAAGCACATCGCGATCAGAGGCCAAGGTGAGTGAGAGGAAGTTGAACAAGATGAAGAAAATAGCAAAAATATGTGACATCAATGCCATGGTTGTTGAGTCACGATGGTGAAGAGAACCAAAAAAATTGTTGGGATGATGAAGGAATACTCTTGCAACCTCAAAAGAATGGGTGTGTCGGAGAACAAAGAAGAGAAATGGGTGGTGAGAGGTGGAGATTGAAGGGAGAAGAAAAGAGCCACAGCCTTTAAAGCCTTTTTTTACTATGGTCCATAAACTTTTAGATTGGTTATTTAGGATAACCGGTTTTTAAAGTTTATTTTTAAGACCGGATATTCTTAAAATCCGGTCTTAAAAGTAATAAATGTATTAATTTCTTTTATTTTTTATCTTTTAGACCAATTATTATTAACAATTGGTCTTAAAAGTTTCATTTTTTAGACCTGTTAAATATAACAACTTGTCTTAAAAGTAATCAATTTTTTTATTTATTTATGAAACTATCATCGGTCATAACAACTGGTCTAAAAAGTGTTTTTAAATTTATGAAATTGCCACCGGTTATACTTTTTAGACCGGATCCTCTTTAATTCGGTCTAAAAAGTATTTTTTAAATTTACGAAATTGCCACGGTTATATTTGTTAGATCGGATCCTCTATAATTTGGTCTAAAAAGTGTTTTTATATTTACGAAACTGCCACTAGTCATACTTTTTAGACCGGATCCTCTATAATTCGGTCTAAAAAGTGTTCTTTGTATTTAAGAAACTACCACTAGTCATACTTTTAAGATCGGATCCTTTAAAATCTGGTCTAAAAAGTTTTTATATTTATGAAACTACTACTGATCATACTATTTAGACTTGATCCTCTATAATCCTGATCTAATTTGAGGCGGTCTTAAAAGTCTTTTTTGTGTTAGTGTTGTTTAGTTTGTCATTAAGAAAAGATTATGCATATCATAAAAACATTTGGTTGGATTACATCGAACATGAGAATATATGAAAACAATATAGCAAGAGATAAAATTACCACTGTCTACACATATAGTATAATGTACACATTAGTTTCATGGTAATTTTTTCAATTTTTACGGTATACAGGTTGGGTTCATAGAAATTTAATATTTAATTGTGAAAATATTATACAGTGTACGGGTTGGGTTCATAGTAATTTAATATTTAATGGTGGAAATATTATGCCGTGTACAGGTTGGGTTCATAATAATTTTTAATATTTAATGGTGGGTATATTATTTAATGAGATATTTTAACATTTTTTAATGGCGGGATATAAATTTTAATTGGAGATATTTTTAAAATTTTAATATTATTAATTAGTTTTTTAATATTTAGTGGTTGTAATTATTTCATATTAGCAACATTTATGGGTGGGCACTTTAGTCAATTTAAAAATTATGATGACAATAATGTCTTTTTCACTTGGTACAAGATGTCTGCATTCTGATTCATCACTCCTAATAGTGTAATCCTAATTACATCAAATGGTGTAATCTAGATTACACAATGTAATACTCTTTACATTACATATTGTTCTGGTATAGAACGATACTGTCCAGTCTCAGACTGGTACTTTGATGTTGGATCAAAGGACTCGCTCCTGATATCTATGAGGGAGATATCCAGAGGAGGTTGGGATCACTGTACACAATACAGGGGGTGATGTGTGTGCACGGTGTGGATCGAAAGTAATAAGTCTAAGTTAGAACCCGTGCACCTGGTTATCTTGTCTCTGTATTTATAGAGGCCACCGTGATGGTGATCATGGTCGGGCATGATCCCCATGCTGACTTGGTGGGGGGTGCACATACTGCAAGGGTAGTGTGGGTGCGCCCACGATGCTATAAATCCGGATCACCGGGTCTTCCTGTACCATAGGCGTACAATTATATTGGATATGCCCTCCATTGGGCCCTCGTGGCATTGGGCCTTAGTATCGGTCCGTAACAGTTGCCCCCCAGCTCGGTAGGTTGGTAGTTCCGAGCTGCCGAGATGTCCTATATCCCGTGCTGGCTTCATTGGCCGAGCTGTGTTAACCTTTCGAGAGTCCGAGGTGGAACCTCAAGGAGCCGAGGTAACCTCTCCGGGCCAGTTATCCGAGGCTTCGTGTAATGAATATATCCGAGCCGGAGATATATGTTGCTTACCGAGGTGCTCTCGGCTACACCGCCGGTTACGGGTGAATTCGTTCTTTTTTGATGAGAGGGACTTTCCGCATTCGCCATCATTGCCCCTAACATCCGGCAACTCGGTATTGGCGAGTGCCTCGTAACCGCCGCGCCACTCCATGCATTGATCTTCATGCGCATTTAATGCTCTCTGCACCCGCGATACGCCATTTCCTTGATCGGGGTGAATAGACGCTTCTGTCCCCGTCACTTCAGTTACCCACGAGCCCATACGAATCATATTTCCCTCCATTTTCTTCATTTCACTATTTCTATTGTCATTGTCTGTTTTCTCTACTCTCTGCCATTTTTCTGCAATCGCCTGCTCCCGCGCTCTCACATCTCCGTTCATGGCTCGCTCCTTCTTCAGTACTTCAGGTATATTGTCTTCTCCTGCTTTTTGACTGGTGTAATTTGATGGTTTCCGTTTATTTTTACCGGTTAGTTTTTCGTCGTGGCAATTTTCTGGGTAGACTTCCTTGGTAGCTTCTGTCTCTATTTCTAAGGTCGAAACCCCCCTTCAACCTGTCTTGTAGCCACAACATATCTTTGACGATCCTTCCCCTTATTTCCCCTTCTTCACATACCCTTTTGTGCCTTTCTAGGTTTCTGTTCTTTGGCGATGGTTGGGAGTAATCGCTTACCCCCTTCAAATCCACCATTAACCCCTGAGGAAGAGGAAGCCTTGCGTATTCGTTACCCTCGTACCTCCTATTGGATTCTCGGTTCTGAACTTTTCGAGGAAGAAAGGTTGGCGACCGTGCTAAGGGGAGGATCTGGTCAACGGAATGTATCCGGGTCTCGATCCGCTACTGCTCAGGCTCCGAATCCGACGCCGGCTTGTACTCGATACGAAGCCGCTTCAAGCGTTCAGTTGGAACCTGCTGGACCGAGTAGTATGGCTCGTGCAGAGGACGACGCGCTCTCCGCTCAACCCCTTAATTTCTACCGTTCCCCCTTGGCTCGGGGTTCGGATGCCCATCCTCCGGGATACCTCGGCCCCTGCTGGGATTGTCTCACCGAAAGCTCCTTCCTCATCGCCTAGGGCGAAGATTCCCAGGCTTCCTTAATCTTAGGTTCTTGCCGCCATTTGGCTCCTTCCAATCCTTCTTCTGGCAACCTCCGTCCCCCGGGTCCGATTGTTTTCCCGCATGCCAATATACTTCAGTCAGGTATTTTTTCTCTTGCTGATCCTAGCATTTTTTACTTTGCTTATAGGTGAATGGCTTCACAGTCTTCTCCGCACAGCATCTAATCCGACGCCGGGGAGTCGAACTCTTCTAGTCCTCTCGAGGCGCTATGTAGACAGTATTCCTGGGTATCTCATGGTGGCAAGCATCAAGCATGCTGCATCCACAGAGTCATTAGTATGCTTCGTGTAAGCATCTTTTTGAGCTCTTGGAGCATTAGCTGCAGGCTCCTCAGGAATGGGTTGATCAAGGACATAAGTCTTTCTTTCCTGCTTGAGAACAATTCTCAAGTTTCTAAACCGATCAAGAAAGTTTGTCCCATTCAGTTTTTCCTTCTCAAGGATTAATCGCAGTGGTGTTGTAGCGGTGTTGGTGTTCGACATGATTCTACAATTAAAATTATGCAAAGTCAGTTAATAACCTCCCACTGAATTAACAACCCTCATTCTAATTAGTGGGCTAAGATCCATATTTGGCTTGATCTTAAGTTCGCTTTGGCAGGACGCTTAAAACCAAGTTATTTAGGTAGGCAACTACTTTGCCAATTACATCACATGTAACTCTTAGATCTTTATGGGATGTGATCATCATATGACCTAGCATGTTTAATCGCATCCAATGCCTTGAGATCCAAAACCGTTTTGATAATCTCAATTAAGTCAAGACAACAATGAATATAGAGTATCACCATTACTCTCTCTTGCCTCACCAAGATAACTCAAATGCATCCACTTTGGTGGAACATACAAATGGGTGATCTAGTTTTGACAAGTATTCATTTATTGATGGCATTGTGACTTAAGATTGTATTTAGAGGGTATTTATTGATATTAACTAATTAATATTATTAATTTTACCTATATGAATGCAATCCTTATTGTATATCATATAATGTCTAATTTAATTATGATATGATCACATCAAACATAATTAAGAAAAACTCGTGACACAACATGGCTCATCTAACCTAGAGTCCACTCAAGCCAATGAGGGGACTTCTCTAAATAATAAAAGAAAATACATACGAGAGAAACCTCTTTTAACATGCGAGAGGAGTGAGATGAGATGAGAATGTACATCAAGATCATTTTAGAGAGAGAGGCATGGCACACAGGCCATATTTAAATTACAACACTTGTAAAATCTCTAGAGCCATGTTGTTCACCATACCCAAACAACACTTTGAAAGGTAAATTAATATATATATATTAATTCATGATAAAATTCTCGATTTTATATTATATTATATAATACATATATAATATGCCATGATTTAATTAATCGCATTTAACAATCGGGCGGTCCCCTAGGCGCCCCGAGCTTTTCAAAACGTCATATTTCTTTAGAAAATTTCTTTCGTAAAAAAATAATTTTAACCCCAAAAAGGAGTCGACTAAACGATTTCGCGTCGATGAAGAAGGCCGTCCCTAACGCCGTTGATACGAACGTCCAACGCAGCCATGTCTAACATGACTATCGTCAAATGGACAGCCCAGAAAAAACTACATTGAAGGATGAACCCTAACATCCTCGCGAATCCAGCGTGTTCGATTCAACCTTCAACCCACGTCGCGTATGATCATCGTCTCAACGTTTGTAATCCGATCAATACGCGAACAAGAAAGCCATCCGAGAATCACCAACGTTCGATCACCATCAAACGTGTCTGATGATTTCGACCCCAACGATTCCAGCGTGATCGATTTTCCAAACGTCCCAATGCGATCGAGTTTCCAAACGTTTCAGAAATGCGACCTAGGTTCGAGTGGATGAACGATTCGGCCAGATCGTACTACGTCTGAACGATTTGAACTGGATTAAACCGCGACTCCATGTTAGAGAACGATGAAAACCTTAACGCGAACTTAGAAACAAAAGATCGGATTCGATTTGACATTCATATATCAACCATATATAATAATCAAACGAAAGAAGCCTGATTTAAACGCACGTTGAGTTGGCTCTGATGCCACTGTTGGAATCCGTACAACGCAGCGGATTAAAAAAAACTTACGAATCCCGTCCCGAGGATCACTCAGGTGTGTTTAAACCTAGGCTAGTGAATCCGAAATTACCTTAGGAGAATTCGTTTGCGACTTGTTCTTCGTTGAACGGGTGGGCTACCTCCTCGATCGAAGAAGACAACTCGTAGGATCGTCTTCCTCCACCGGTATCCACATGAACAACTCCCAAACACGGCTACTGGACGGTGTGCTAGCGCCTCTTGTGCGTCTCTCTTAATTTTCCACTCTAGGGTTTTTCGCGGCTTTAAATGCGCTTGACAAAATGTCCCGTAAGTTTTCTAAACCCGTTTCAAGCGCATTATATAAAATTAATCCTCATTAATTTTGAAATTCAAATTTCAAATATGAATTAAAATACATTAATTACATCAATCAAATCGATGTAACGTATTTAATCCTCATTAAAGCTGATTTGAAATTCGAATTTGGAATCTGAATTAAAATAAATGTATTAATTAAATCCATCTAATAGATCTAATCAAATCCATTTATTTAATCCAAATTAAAAGCCTTCTGATTTAATTTATCTCTATAAATTAAATCCGAGAAATAATATCTATCTATTCAATTTAAATTTGAGATACCATATCTCAATTTAATATTAAATAGATATACGATATCTTTATTCGAAAATTAAATGAGATACAATATCTCAATTTGTTTTAGATATTTAATTTATCAAATAAATTAAATACAAAACAAATATATTAATATTATAATCTCTATTAATAATATTAACATATATTAATTTTGAATTTATATATATATATATATATATATATATCCTAGATTAAATTTAGTATTCATTAAATCTTAGACGTATCTAAGATTCAATGAATCGACACATTCGCTTCGTGTTGAGTTATTCTTGTGTGCGACCCCCAGCCCATATGAGATTGGCGGTGGGCCAACACCGTGTTAGCCCACAAATCGCAAGCGGCCTCTAGCAAGACATTGCGACTACCCAATTCACATGGGGATCGATGACACGATACAACCTATCGTACAACCATGTCACGTCCCTTTTGTCACGCGATAATTTGGTCAAGGATGAGGCATGGATAATGTCAACTTCCTTTTCTTGACCATTACTTTTCGATTCTTGAGTAGTCTAATAAGTGAAATGGAAACTCCTTTCCATCACGGTATGGCCATACATTTCTTAGACTCACTCATCGAGGGGCCCAAGATTATCTCTCTACTAATGTGAGGGACAAATTCCATCTTGACCATTCACATTCCTCCGCATGAAAACCACGATCCCGATCCCAGCCTTTATCATCACCCGTCAAAGGTGACTTTTGACTAGGTCAAAGACCGATGATTCATCATGTAGGAATCCATGATGATCTCAGTCATAGGGCGTGTGACAGCGGTTATACATGAGATAAGCTTATGACTAGATCCATGCAGCTTTCTCATAGTGGGTCGATCCAAGACCTTGTACTCTTACAAGTGCCCATGACTTTGATTCGTATCTCCATACCTCATCAAAGTCATATCGGTCTTATCTCATCTTCGCTCCGCGTAGATGACCGACCGAGGACATTTAGGATACCATCTATAAGATATATCCAGGGGATCGGTTATCAATACGAACATGCAAACGAAAATGATAACTCAAGAGAATACTTTAAATAACTTAAATATCCAAAGTACAATGAATTGCCCCTAGGGCATAATTTCCAACAGAAAGATCAAGGGCGGCGTCTGGGTCGTCAAGGACCAGGAAAACCAAAGCCTCAGATACTCCGGGCTCTACGCGTTCTACACTCCCTCTGGATATGCCGCGACCCTTGCCAACCGCACAGGACCCCGCCCCCGAGGGTGCGCTCTGCCCCGCCACTACGGCTTCATGTGGTCTGTTCCAACCGTGATCGGCACCACCTTGCCCCCGAGATTCCTCCGGCTCGGGACGTGATGGCTTCGAACGCTAAGGGAGCCGTTGCATCGCTTCCCCGTAGCCGTTGCTCCTCCCCCTCCGAGCCTCGCTCGCGCGGTTGCTCATCCGTGCCTATGATTCCCCGAGGGCTTGTGTGGGAGAAAGGGGTGACCGAGGAGCTCAGTGTCGCTTTACTTCCACCCAGCCGGTTTATGAATGGGGTCCCTTTGGTCGCCACGGATGAGACAGTCATTTATGAAGCTCAAAGGTTTCTCTGCAAGTCCCTCGGTCTTCACCAAGCGCCGCTTATGCCGAAGGAGAAGCACGTGGCGCCGGGTAGAGATCCCGGCGAGGCTTGCCGAGGAAGAGGCCTTGACTAGAGCCAAAGCTGCGGAAGAAGAGGCGACTAATGCCAAGGCCCTGGCCGGACAATTGAAGGTTTTGGAGGATGAGGTAGCTGCCGCCACGGCTAGGGCTGATCGAGTGACAGCTTTGGAGTACGAGTTAGCTGTTGCCAAAGCTTCATCGGAAAGGCGGCCGAGGAGCTTCTGATGACGAAAGAGGCATTGGACAAAAAGACCTCGGAGTGTCATCGTCTTCAGAAGGCTCTGGATGAAAGCCTGGATGCCGTGAAGACTGTCCAGCAGCAACAAGGCGATCTGGCCGCCGAACTTGGGTCGGTTAAAGAGGATCTTGCTGCCGAGCGACAAGCTAATCTGGAGTCTCTCGAGACCCTCCATGAGTCAGCCAAAGAATGCTTTAAAATGGCGTTGGATCAAATCCAGGTCTTGAACCCCAAGATATCCTTGAACATCGACGCTATCACTACCAGAGCTTATGTGAAGGACGGCGTGTTTATCCGGCTCCTCCCTCCCCGAAAGATGAATCCATATCTATTGAAGATGAGGACCGTGGGGAATGGGCGGGTGAGGAACAGTAGAAGGCGAAAGGTTAAATCGGAGGCCGAATCGGGATCTGCGAGGTGGATCCATCCGGCGAGGCGGGGCCTCGAACAATCTTGTCGCTTAGTTTCTTTTATTTTCATTGAGGCGTTTCGCCTTTGTAAACTCGAATTTTCTGGCGCGTGCTTTGGTTATAAATATTTCAATGACAAAGTAAATTTTACGAATTTGTTGTCGTTTTATTTTTGAATTCTAAACATAGTTAGAGATTCGTCGGCGCAGTGGTCGAGCTATGCACTCTACCGATGTGAAGTGCGGGAATGGATGGCGGGGTTGTCGGTTTTAACCGTATATGGTATTAACCTAACCGCGCTACAGGTGTTCAGAGCCGTTGGCGGGATTATAACCGAGGTAAGGGCGAATTGTCACTTGTTTAAACGAGGTGTCCGTAACGCACAATTTAAACATTTTGACCGATCGGGTCGGAATGACAACTCGAATGCTTAAATCGGGCGAGCGTTGACATGTCAATTTCACGAAGGCCAATAAATGGCATTTTCGCCGAGCTCTAGACCGGGCTAATTAGCCCCGGTGTTAAATCATCTAGATGTGTCGTATTTGTAACCGGGTTTATATACCTCGGTGTAATGCTTAAGCGATCAATTGTGCACGTTGGCGAAAATCGAGGAATCCTTCATTAAAATAAAAACGCTCCAAAGAGCTAACACATAATTCGGGAAATTTTAAGAAAGAAAGATAAATTCTTCAAATAAAATACCGAAAACAAACAATAACCGATCTTCAAGCGGGGGTGTGTTCGGTACCTTGCATCCGAGGCCGAGGTCTAAGCGTGGTAGATCTTCAATTTGTCGGCGTTCAAGTTCTTTTCACGGGTTTCCTAGCCAAGGTTTCGAGTATATAGGCTCCATTGCCCAGTTTCTCTTTAACCCGGTAGGGACCTTCCCAATTTGTGCGGCTACGAGCTGTGAGTCGGTGAAAACCTTGACCCTCTGAGCTCCATTCTCTTTGGCCTGTAGTAGTCCGGCAAGGAGAGCCTCGTACTCGGCTTGGTTATTTGAGGTCGGGAACTTTAACTGGAGGGAGTGCTCCATGGCGACGCCCTCCGGGCTCTCGACTATGATACCTGCTCCACTCCCCTTTGCGTTGGATGAGCCGTCAACGTATACCTTCCATATACCTCCGTGATCCCCCTCGCCGCCTCGGGGTGAGTTCCATGATGAAGTCCGCCAGTGCTTGTGACTTAATTGCGCGTCGGGCTTCGTAAGAGATATCGAACTCGGACAACTCGATCGCCCAGCTAGTCATTTTCCCGGCGAGGTCCGGTTTGTGTAATACTTGGCGGATCGGTTGACTAGTTCGGACCACTACCGGATGTCCTTGAAAATACGGCCTTAGTCTTCTTGCCGTTGTTAATAAGGCGAAAAGCCATCTTCTCGAGCTTCGATATCGCAGTTCCGAGCTCTGCAGGGCTTTACTTACAAAGTAAATCGGTGCTTGTCCGGACTCGGCTTCTCTTACTAACGCGGCGTTTACAGCCTCTTCTCCAACTGATAGGTACAGGAATAAGGTCTCCCCCGGCTCGGGTTTTGTGAGGACTGGAGGAGTTGCCAAGCATTGCTTGATCCTGTCGAACGCTACTTCGCACTCCGTGCTCCAAACCCCCTGGGTTTTCTTTTTTAAGAGCCTGAACAAAGGGAGCGCTTTCTCGGCCGACCTCGGTAGGAATCTGTCAAGGCGGCTAGTCGGCCAACCGCTGAACTTCCTTCTTCGTCCTCGGGCTTGCATGTCCAACACGGCCTTGCATTTATCTGGATTCGCCTTAATCCGCAGTTGGTCAACATAAATCCTAAAAATTTCCCTAGGGACCCCGAACGCGCATTTGGCCGGGTTTAACCTTATCCGGTGCCTCCTTAACTTCTCAAATGTTTGTTCCGGGTCTCGAATGTGGTCGGGGCACTTTGACTTTACGATCATGTCGTCAATGTATACTTCTATGTTTTGCCCGATCTGGTCTTCGAACACTCTGTTCATCATTCTCTGATAGGTAGCTCTAGCGTTCTTTAACCTGAAAGGCATAACCTTATAGCAGTAATTGGCCTTATCGGGTATGAAGGCTGTCCTCTCCTGGTCATCAGGATGCATGGCTATCTGATTGTAGCCGGAGTATGCATCCATGAATGATAGTAACTGAAAACCGGCCGAGCTGTCAACCAATTTATCGATGTTTGGCATGGGGTAGGAGTCCTTCGGGCAAGCTTTATTCAGATTGGTGTAATCCGTACATACCCTCCACTTGCCATTTGGCTTTAACACCATCACTACATTGGAAAGCCAAGTGGTGTATTGTATTTCCGACGAATCCGGCCTCCGTAAGCTTCCGGTCACATGCTTGTCCAAGGCCTTTTGTCTCATGTCTCCGATGTTCTTTCTTTTTTTTGGGCCACCAGGGGGTTGACCCGGCCGGACGGCTAACTGTGGCAACGGTAACCTAGGATCAATACCGGTACCTCGACGAGGTCCATGCGAATACGCCCGGGTTGCTCCTTAGGAATTGAGTCGCCGGACTTTGAGGTCGCTATCCGCCCCTCCAATCTTGGTGGTTTTTAAAGGATCTGATCCGAGCACCAACTCCTCCAACTCTCCTTCTGGTTCCGGGCGTGGGATCTCGGGCTTGTCGTTGAGGTCGAGCTCTACCATGTTTACTGATCATCGGACCCTTTGATGTCTTTCGACTTCGACTGAATTCTCCCTTCTTCCGAGGCGAGGTGGAGACGAGGGTTCTCCTTCCCGATTCGGAGGGTTTCGAAATAGCATTGCCGGATTCCTTCGATCCCCGATACCACTACCACTGGTCCTTATTGTTGAGCATCTTAAGCTTCTGATGCTTGGTAGATACCATCATGTCCCATTTGTGAATGGTCGGCCTGCCTAGTATCACATTGTAAGATGACGGAAAGTCGGCTACTATAAACCTTACCTGTTCCGATTTGAATGTCTCCCTCGTTCCTAGCGTCAGCCTGAGGTCTACGTAACCCTTGGGAAGGGAGCGCTCTCCATTGAACCCTATCAGAGTCGTCTTACACGGCTTCAAATCTTCGACATCCATACGTATCCTTTTATACGCATCCCAGCTAATAATGTCGGCTGAGCTCCCTGCATCTACGAATATCCTTTTGACCAGGCAATTTGCCGGGGTTTCGGTGATTACCCGGTCCGTCCCCGATGCCCGTACGACATCATTCAACTCTTCCATGGTAAAAGTTAAGGGCGGTGGTGCCGGCCTCCTTCGTTCGTCCTTGACTTTTGGGAGGTCTCTTACCATCGGGACTTCTCTCAAGTACTTCTTGCCGGCTCTTGTGTCTCCACCGCTCCGAATCCTCCGCTGATCCCATTGCAACGGAATTCGGTTTCTGAAAGCGTCATGGGAGTTGGACCTTCTTCTTTTTTTCCTCCCTCCTTGGGTCTGGGACCGGGCTCGTGAACCGACCTCCTTGATTGCGCGTGCCATTTCTCTTCCCTTGGGTTTTTATTACGTATTGGCACAACTTTCCTTCCCTTATAAACTTCTCTATCGTCTCGAGCTCATAACATTGCTCCGTTGTGTGACCGTCCGTCATGAAACGAACAATACTTGGATTGGTCCGTAGTGGTCGGTTTCGGAGTGGCCTCGGTTTTCCAACTCTCCTCATCTCGGCCTGGGGCCATCTCCTTCCGTAGTCGCGCCCGAGGGATGTTCAACGGGGTGTAGTTGTCATATTTCGCCTTTCCTTCGGGTCTTTCCCCTAGTCCGACCTGTCTGGTTCCGTTTCGGAATCCTCTCTTCGTTTATTATCGGGGTCGAGAGATGTCTTCCTCGATCTCTCGGGTTCCACGGTATTGGCCGCTCCATTTGTTCGACGTCTAGAAATTCTTTGTCCGGGGTGTAAAACTCGGTGAGAGTAGACCCGGTTCTTACATATGTTCTTGTCGGTCGTGACGCGGATCTAGGCCATCTACGAGGCAATGGACATGAACTTCCTCCGAGAGCGCGCACTAGTAGAGCCACATCCTTGAATCGGTTCAGATATTTTGCCCGGTGTCTCTCCCTTCCTCTCGCTTTATTCGGCTCGTGTGTATTGGGACTTCGGTGTTTTTTACCGGGTTGAAGTTTAGCTCGAACTTCCACGCCAGTCTTCGAAGTCGCGCACGGAATTATTTGGCAAGGAGTGGAGCCACTTACGGGCGGACCTGGTCGGCGTCGCCAACAAGCGTAAGATGACCTCCCCTTTGATCAAGCGAGACCACATGAGTAACCCGAATGTTTCGAGGTGGCTGCGCGGATCCTCGTGTTCCTTCATACTTCGGGAGATCGGTCGGATCGAAATTCTTTGGATAAGGTGCCGTGGCGGCTTCTGCGAGAATGGGCTTGCATCGGCACGTCGTATTTCATCCGGTATACTCAGGGAGATCGTCGAGACCGTGGTATCCTGGTGACTTCTCTGTCTTCTCCTTCTGACGTCCGAGACCGGGATCTCCTCTCCCTACCTCGGCTTTCGTCTTCCGCTTTTCGTCCTAGGCGCACTTTCGTCTTCGGCTTTCGGCCCCGGTTTCTCGGTGCGGTCACCGACTCTGAGCTATGAGACGGGACCGCTATCATCCCCGCTCGCTTTTTCCGCGTGATCCTTCTCGGCCTCCTTGGTGCACCCAATCTTGGAATCTTTCGATTTGGTCATCCATCATCCATTGGATCACTCTAAAATCCTCTTGGCACCGGAGCTCGTCCCCGCCTCCTTAGTCTCGAACTTTTCGAGGATCGACTCGAGTTTTTGCGAATGCGGACATCCGGGCTTGGAGCCGAGGCATCCGTGACCGTCTCGCCTTGTGTTTTGTTGGCATCGGGGAGGAGAGGAGGCCGTATCCGACATGTGACCCTCATGAGCTCCTCCCCGGTGGGATATACTTCGATCGTGCGCTTGCTTGCCTCCGCCTCGTGGTTGATTAGGTGAATACTCCGACCGTTGGGTGTGAGCCATCGGTAGTCACGGAATCGTAATTTAGCGATCCCCACGGCCGACGCCAATGTTCTCGTATAAAACTTTCGTCCGCTTCTCGGATCGATACTTTGATGTTGGATCAAAGGACTCGCTCCCCGATATCTATGAGGGAGATATCCGGAGGAGGTTGGGATCACCGTACACAATACGGGGGTGATGTGTGTGCACGGGCAGATTTGAAAGTAATAAGTCTAAGTTAGAACTCGTGCACCGGGGTTATCTTGTCTCTGTATTTATAGAGGCCACCGTGATGGTGATCATGGTCGGGCATGATCCCCATGCTGACTTGGTGGGGAGCGCACGTACTGCAACGGTAGTGTGGGTGCGCCCACGATGCTATAAATCCGGATCACCGGGTCTTCCTGTATCATAGGCGTACGGTTATATTGGATATGCCCTCCATTGGGCCCTCGTGGCATTGGGCCTTAGTATCGGTCCGTAACCCATATAACCAACCAAATGTTGAAATCGGTTTGTTGCATCATGATTACATGTAATTCTCTTCCACGAAATCAATCCAAACAAGCTATAAATATTATTAATTCTTAGACCGAGGAAAAGTACAAATAAGGCATTATATACAAGCAAACTATATGCTAATAGTCTGACCTAAAATCTAATCATAATTAAATCTAATAATATCTCATATTCATATTTATAGAAATATGTCAAATATCAATATAAAATATATCTCAACCATCTCAGTTGTTTGGTTTGACATTCATCACGTGATGCTGAGGGCTTTACCCACTTACATATATAGAGGTTATTATTTATTTCTTTTGTGCTCTAGGGATGCACATAGAATAATAGATCTTATTTATAAGAAATAAACTACGCACAATGCCTTATAAGAATTTTTCTTACATCCCTCCAACAAAAAATTTGTTCCCATAAAAATATTTTAGTCCCATCTATGTTTCAAAAAACAAAAATCTGAAGATGATATATATGTGTGTGTGTGTGTGTTATTTTATTTTAATTAATAAAATTTTATTTTCACAACAAATTAATATTTAAATTAGGCACAAAATATGTTCCATTAACTAATTTTTATAACAAAAACAATGCATATTACACATTTCAAAATAAGAAATTCTCTTCTTATTTTTCTTCTTCTAGATTCCTTTCATCCTTTGATCCCTTTATTTAATAAAATATTATTTTAGTTCACTAATCCTAACATTGTTAGTTGCAAATGATATTTTTTTTTTAACAATCATTATAATTTTAAAAATTAAAATAATATGTTAATATTTGATAATTTTTTGTGACCATTTGATATTTTAATTTCAGCATTTGTTGTTTAAGGCCTTAAAGTTAAAGGAGTACAATATATATATATATATATATATATATATATATATATATATAAAATCAAGAGACCTAAATAAAAATTTATATAAAGTCAAAGGATTAAATATATACTTTTGTATAAAATAAAAAATGAGTATTAAAACTTAAAAATATTTAAAATTTCCATTATCAGAGATTTTTCAGAATTCATTTTCCTGGTATATTTCAAATGATTTACTAAAAAATAACTATATTTCAAATTATTTGTGTATTTATATTATTGTGCTACATTTCATTATATCAAAAATTTATTATGTAGTTTTCTATCATTTATCCCGATACACATGAAACGAACAATTTCTATAACTAAATAAATATAGGGCTCAAAATTTTTTTTTTAACCTTTTTACCAAAAGTTTGATTTTAAGTTTTAACTATACTTCATAAAAACATGGGAAAACAGTGGCCTTAATCTAAAAAATAAAAAATTAACAAACTTTTTTTTTTTTTTTCTGGATTGCACGAAAAATCATATGTCATCCCTGGCTTCCCTTCAGGCAAAGAAAAGTTGAAAAACAAAACGAAAACGTAATCCCTTAGGCCTTAGGTAAAGGCCATGTGGTTGGGGCGTGGTGCACATGCAGGAATCTCATCAAATCAGACCCACCTCGCTTCCAATTGCTTAGGAGACTGAGTTTTCAAAAAGAGACTATTTTTTCAACTCCCCCATCACGTCCCTTCACTTTACCAAAGATCCAAACGTTCCTGCCGCATTCAAAGCCACTATCCCCTGTCTCCAACAAATACTAAATAATAATGCAAATGTCGCTCTCATGTCTCCCTTCAAAAAATATTTATATTTTTACCAAATAAAACACCATCAGAGTTTACAAAGAGGGGAAAAAAAGAGAGACATCCTGAGATAGATAGTTATCAACCGGATAAATTATGTTTTCCCCGGCAACACCCGAATGTTCTCTGTTTTTTTTTCCCCTTTTTCCTTTTTCTGTATAATACACGTAATTTGCCACTTGCAACGATCAATACTGTGCTTTGTGTCCCGTTACCATTGCCTAGCCTGAGAACCGCCGCCACACTTGTTCTTTGCAAAGAAGGCATTTTTCTTGGGTCTAGGGATCTCGTGGAGGTCCATCACCTGGATCGTTCTTTGTCTTTTGGCTTTGCAAAAAAATTCACCAACCACAAGTCAGTACTCTGTATAGCCATTGCCGAAACTGGTAGGTTAAGAATGACTATAAACAAAAATCACATTAAATTAGGAAATAATTCCACCATTTTCAGCATCTTTGTAGTTCTCTTGAAGCCGCCTTCTTGCTGAAGCAAGTCTGTCCGCTTCAAAATTACTATCTCTCTCTTCTCTCTTTCTCTGCAATCATTTAGCTTTGGGTCAGCAGACTCGCTACACTTTCCAAACCATTTTTTTTTCAGAAGGGGAAAAAAAATCCCCAAGAAAGTAGCTCTACTTAGGCTCTCACATTATCTAAAACATTGATCAAAATCATGCTTGCTAATCAACTGAGCCAAACTCGACATTTATTGCTTTTCTGGGTTTTAAGTTGTTAGTATTTTGATTGCATGAGCTCCAAATTTCTATTCTCATCCTCCGTATTTACAGTAACCAAATTTAGAGTCAGACTCCAAAATGGTTATAATTCATATTCATACGTTTTGAGGAGCAGGAGCAGGAATAGGCACTGGGGTTGCTGGTTTTGGTGGCACTCTTCGAGAAATTGCCTTTGGCTTTGGTTCAGCTTCTGAATAGTTCCGCTCTGAACTAGAACTCCCATCTGTAAGAGCAGGAAACACGAACAGATTGGTAATTAACAATCAGGTGCAAGAGATTGAATTGTATAAGCTTTGAATCAAATACACAAATACCATACTTACAGTGCGGATTAGGCGAGTATGCAAAATCAGGAATCTGCAAGGTGAATTGGAGTATGAGAAAACTAAAACAAACAAACCATAAAATTTTTTTTTGGGCATCTTTCCCAGGGAAAAAAGATAAATGAAGAGATATTTTTTAACCTGACTATGCCCGTTTGGGGTGTTTTTCTGCATAGGCGAATCTCCATTAGCTGCCAAAAACGTTAATCTCAAGTTTGTTTTAGTCTAAACATAGTAATTTTGACTTTAAATTTTTGCAAAAGGAGATTCAAATGGATTACCTATGACAGAAGCAACGTTGCCTGGTTGATTTACCTTCACCCATTCATCTACAATCTCCTTCCATTTCCTGGTCAGGAACAGAGGAATAGTTGCAATTAATCCCTCAGATAGTGAAATTTCAACTTCTGTATTTATTTGCTTTATCAAATAATTTTAGGATCTTCGAAAAACCTGACAAGTAGCTTCACCAATCTCCGAACATCATTGGATGAATGCTTGCGCAACCGATTAACGTGCCTCCCAATATCAGTTTCCTACAGAAGTCCAAATGATTAAGTAAAGACTAACCGACATCGACAAAACAAAAAGGTTATGCATAGAGGAAAAGAAAACTCGTTGCCGCCACAAAGTTACCTTCAGCGCTTGAAATGTAATATCCATGTCCGCTAGATTCTGTAGCAACTCCACCACATAATCTTCAGGCTGATGAAACAATTGAACAGATTAACATGTTAATCAAGTGTAAAAGGTATATTTAGAGAGTAATTGACATGAAAAGAAAAAAGAAACAAGCAGCTAAACCTGGTCAGGATCCTCAAGTTGCTCTTTAATCTCTTGAATCTTCTTTTGTTCATCATCAAGAAGGCCTCCGTAAAGACCGAAATCGTCGTCATCTTGACCGTTAGAGTGCGGCGTTACCGGCGAGGCATCTCTTTTCAGTTCAGGAGTGCTCTGTTTCTCAATTGGAGAGCTTACTTGGTGGCCATTGGACTTAACTCGAATCTCTTCGCAATTCCGACACGGTCCAGGAGCTGAAGTGGCTTCATAGAGACGCTGAACGATTCCGTCCCTTCGACGCTTTAACTCGTTGTTGTACTCAATGGAAGCGACGTCGATTGCGGTGTCGATGAACATCCACACATCCACACCGGCCGTCTCCAATATTGATCGGAAATCGTCCAAATCCATACCTGTTCCCGAACACTAAATCTATGAAAATTCCAGGTTCACAGCTTTTGAAAACCGACCAAAGAAGAATTTTACGCAAAAAAAGAATCGCACAAAAATCTATGAAAATTCCAGGTTCCTTCAGCTTTTGAAACAGTAGGGTTCTGTCTTGATGTTACACCATCTGATCTTAAAATTGAATGGCGTTGACGAAGTAATAAAGAGGTACGGATAAAAAAAACGGCAAGAATAGTGATTGGCAAAACGAATACGCGCCAAATGAAGCCAGAAAAGGGCGTAGATCTGAGGTTATGGAGAAAAAAACAAGGATGAACTGTGAAGCAGAAGAATCCGATAAAAATCAAATTGAGAGTACAAATTTCCGGGGAAAATACGTGAGAATCTTGTGGGGAAATTGGAAAAGTTGGAGGTAGGCGATTGATGGGTGAATAATGGGAAAAGCAAAAAGTATATTCCCAAAACCCAAATTCCTAATTTTGTTTTAAAATTAGGAAATACTAGTATTGGTGATGCGCGTGGTACGTACATGCCGGGAAGGAGACTTCCCATTTATTTCCTTTTTTGGTGCTCTCTCTCAAGGAGTCTGAAACAAACTTCTCCTTCTAAGGGAGATGAACCCAACACAGTTAGGTGAGGGAATTCTAGGGGATGCTTTTAGGATTATTTTTTGATTTTTCTCTCAAAATCTATTCTTCATTTTCAAATAAAAAAATGGTTCAGATTTAATATTTTTTAAAATAATTATTATTGTATGTATAATTTAATTTTTTTAAATTTTGTTTATGTTACATTTATGAATTATGTAGATAAAATTTTAACCGTTTAAATTTATTTATTTTATGTTTAAAATAATAATTTTATAAAATCTGATCTTTTTTTTAATCTAAAGGTGGATATAAGATTTTGAAAAAAATAAAATAAATTATTCATGAGATAACATAAACCCGAAAATTCTGTAGAAGTTTAGAAATCAGCTCCAAAAAAAGAGAGCTTTACTTGATATTTTCCCTTCCATTTATTTGTAGGCTAATACTTTATACAAAATTTAGCATTGAATTTAATAATTTGTGGATTATATTATGGGGTTTAAACTTCTCATGTTGCATGAGAAGAAGAAGATTTCTTACACATTGCGTGAAATGGTGGGACCCACATATATATATATATATATATATATATATATATATATATATATATATATGGGTCCCACTATTTCATGTGTGTGTCACATAAGAATACACTTCTCCTATAATATGAGAAATATTTTTCCCTTATATTATTTATTTAACTAGCCTCATTAACTAACATCAATATAACATATAAATCTATTGGGGTTGTTACTGTTCAAATGTTGTTTCTTTGGTTGGCTCCTCTCTATTCTACTGTTTATAAACTGTTAAGTGCTCGTTTCAAATAATGATGGTAAAACTAACTTATTTTGAAATTACGAAGTAAGATAGGGATGAACGTTAGATTATAAATTTGATTTGTGTTTAAAATGACTTGGGATAAGTGGCTTTTTTGTTCGTAATTTATAACTTCTATCAGAAATGACTTTTCTATCATAAGCTCTTTATAAATAAAAGTCATACCAAACATCTACAAACCCTGCTGTGGTTTTTTCCATGGCTGTTGGGCTTTTGAATCCCCAATCCTATGCCAAACAGACTAAGAGCTTTGAGTTGGGTTGCACCCATGGTTCGTAACAATTCGATTTATCATTGCGATTTTACATTTTTATAATTTTTTTTATTAAAATAATTTTACTAATTTTCCAAACGCTTTTAAGTTTTTTTACGATTTTACTTTTTAAGATTTTTCATTCTCCTTCCATTTTTAGGTAAAAACTGTTTTTAAGAATCTTGGCTGCACCCCCTTCTATTTTATACTTTTAGAGTAAAATACTCTAACGTCCCTTGCATTTTGTTTTAATTACACTAGTCTCTCTTCTATTTTAAAAGTATTCACTTAAATCCAAACGTTAACTTCGTTACGGATTTTTATTTTTAATTAATATTAAAATTAAAATAAATTTTATTTACTAATTTACCCTTCATCATTACTAATTCTCTAGTTTTGGCTAAAATTGTTCAAATAATTTAATTACTAGTAATATTTTTTTACTTTGTTTAAATTTATTTTTTTAGTTTTGTAAATAATTTTCTGTCACTTTTTTTCATATTGAGATAACAACATAATTAATTTAATTAATGCAGAAATATAAAAATTAATAAAAATATGATCAATTCCTTTTAATTGATACATACTTAAATAAACGAGTTTATAAGTGTTTGTTCAAAAAAGGTATTTAAAAATTAAAATTTTAAATAAATATAACTTATATAATATATCAAATTTACATTATTAATAACATATGGTGATTAAAAATATGCCTTTCAAATTTTTTTTTAATCATGGTGTCATTGGAAAAAAACAAACAAACAAAGAAATATAATTTTAGTCATTGAAAAGAATACTAAATAAATAAACTTCAATAAAATTTTAAAATTCAAATTTTATAATATAATTAAAAAATTATAATGTATTGGAAATTGTGAACATATATGTATTAGAATGATTTTTGTTTGCATAAAAAGTTACTTTTAGGAAAATACAAATTTTTATTCATTTTTTAAAAGAGGGGTATTTTGGTCAAAGAAAATGTTCAATAGTTGAATCTAATGGTCAACTAATGATTGAGTGGATGAAAATAGAATCTCAAATATTTAAGGGAAGTTTCTGTACTATGCATTTTAATTTTAATAGAGATTTACATATATTTTTAAAATAGAGAAAAGATTTATGTAATTTAGATAAAATAGAGTAGTAGTTATTAGTCAATATATTTTACTAATAATTTTATTATATGTGATAGCCTAAAGTTAATAGTTAGGTTAGGTTATAATCAGAAGTGCGTGGTATAGGCATATTGACCATGCCTATATTTATAGGGTTAGAGGCATCCGATGCGGCTCTGGTTATATGAAAGGCAAATGTGGCATACGAATATATTAGTGTTTCCCATTGATGGGTCGACGACGTTTTGGGTTAATTAGTGGGTTCAAGATTGTCCCTAAAGGTTTTCGATTCGGGTGTTGAGTCTTTATATCTATTTTGCTTGCATTGTTGGTTAATTTTACTTATTATTTTATCCGGTTTTTTATTATAAGAGTTAGTTGACTTTTTTTTGGAGAGATTAATGAAGTTTAAATAAGTTACTTAATTATTTCATATGTTAAATATTCTTAGATTATATATTAATTTATTAGTCAAACTAATAAGTTTGAAGAAAAAATAAAAATAAAAATACTTTAAAGTAATTTAATTAACTTCTTTAATCTCTTCCAAAAAAGTCAACTAAATTTCTTATAATTAGGATGGGAGAGTATATGATTATCATACAAACTTTTATAAGGTTGAAAACAAAAAATTTTGTTTAATCGTTGCGGAAACCTGTAACTCCTTATAGTCCTTATGAATTATTAACCCGAACTCATTACGCTAATTAGTTATTAATTATTAATTTGTAACTTTTTATAGTACTTATGAGAATTTATAATAATTTATAATATTCATCAGTTTCAGGATTATTCATTAAAACAATTATTGAGGTTTAGGAAAATTTGATAAAATGATTATTAGAGATTAGAATTACCTTAGATCACTTAAAGACTTCAAGATTGTTGATGTTCTCTAACGTTGATCCACACGGCTATCCTCCGATTGTAATAAAAACTCCTTCTCTTAAAACCTCTCACTCCTTGGATGCTTGCTAAGTGAAGACAATGTTGAATTTTGGTTTCCTTAAGTTTTTATCTTTTCAAGAAGGTGGTGGTTTCTTGGAATTAGGTTAAAGATAGAATGAATAAGGTTGAAACCTTACCCTTTTATGGATGATGCCTTTTCCTCTCTAAACCTTTGGTAAAGACCGAAATTTAGAGAGTATAAGGATATCCAAAAAGTCCAACCCTCCCCTTTTTATGGCCTTGGTGGGCCAAAAATTCCTAGTCCTAATTGCCTTAGGAATTTTCAATTTATGCACTAAGAAAGGAGTTTTAGGTAATAAGTCCATTACTTATCAACCAGTTCACATTAAATTCACATCTTGATTGATTGATTGAATTTAATATCATGAATCATATTCATATCTTGATTGTTTGATTGATTTAAGATGATGAATCACATTTATTTCCTTTTTTCTAAAAAAAAAAGGTCAATAAAAAGGGCACACACAAAATTAACACTTTATAAGAGTCTAACCCTAATTTAAGTGCTCACAAGAAAGACTCAATCCAAATTTGAATTGGAAAATCCAAATCTTAATAAATTAAATTCATATCTTGATTGATTGAATAATAATTTAAGATGATGGATCACATTCATCTCTTAAACTAAAATTCAAAATCATTTTTTAAATCAATCCTCATTTATTATTTCTCCTATCTTCATCCAAATATTATTGGATCTTTATTTATATATATATATATATGATAATTCAGAATTATCTTTTATAACATAACCTTTTGAATTATAATTCAAATTTAAATTTTAAACTTAAATTCCAAATTCAAATTCCAAATTCAACTTGGCCTAAGACTTTATTGGGTCATCCAACACATTTGGACCCTTTTGTGGAGAAACTAATTTTCCACTGGGGACACCATTTATGACGATATTTTCTCTTCATTGGGTTTTGAGTCCCACTCTAACCCAATTACACCTTTACTCTTGATAAAGCCCAATAATAATTATTGGCCCAAGTTTGCTAATTTTAAACAATTGGGAATAACCTTTGTGTGTGACCCATTAGGCTCAATTAGTCACTAACATAAATAAACTTGAACCAATTAAAACTCCTTTAACAGACCCAATTTATTTAATGACCTCATAAGACACTAGCAATGCTTTGCGGCTCTATAACTAATTGAGTTGATCAAATGATCTACCTTTCATATTTGGATACCGTGCAAGCATCATCCCTCACTTCGTCATTCATATTTAGTCGGGAGCAAAGATAGAGTATCATCTCTATTAATTGACTAAATGTAGCTAATTCACAGAACTAGAAATTTTCTTATATTAACTCTATAACAGATCATAACTCTTCATGATCACTTATTGTGCGCACAGTTTCCCGAGTTAATTAGAAGCTATTCAAGCTCTACTAGTCTTGTAAATGACTAATCCCTTATACGGGACTGTGAGTCCTCTCAGCATGTCTATCTATACTTATGTATTCGAGTTACACCCAAGAGTACACTATTTTCCCCATTTTTTAACAGAGTTGTATGGTCAAAGTATAACCTTAGGATATAGTGTTTGATGACATCCTTAAATCCAATACGATCCGTACTACCAAACGATGAGATATTTTACATACCCAATGATACTATCTCTACAATGAATCTTTGTGGAGTCTCTCGATGGGTCAGTTCAATGCTATCTGTTCTCCAATAGATCCACCCATGACATCAGCTAAGACATCTTTATGTCTGTATTCCATGAGGTCCCTACCTTGTATTTCTATACAAGTAGATGATGTCATACTAGTCTTATTGAGATCATCAATGCCATTTCTTAGTGATTCAAGACTAGGAACAAATTTTAGGCAAAAAATATCCAGTGTTCTCGAGTCCTCATGATCATGATCTCTGTCATTGATCCTCAAGAATAACACATGTTCTATTCCTAGGGCTTTTATTTTCAAACACATATTTACCTTAAAATAAAGGCGAGACATAAATATGATAAAAATAAAATATGCTTATTTATTAAGAATGAAATACTACACCGTAGAAATGATGCTGATCTGTCCTTACAGATTGGCTTTAAGACACCTAAATACTAACATGCACTTCATTTGGCATACTGAGTTAGTTATCTGGAAGTGCTTTCTCTCTTTTCGTATCTGCTCTTTTTGTTTCTGAGTTTGACAATGGCTGATCAATGGGTTAGGCTTAATGACATAAATCCAACTTCTGATGCATGAAGACAGACAGTTTTATCGAACGGATTTGACGTTTTCGACCACAACAATGGATACGACATGATGCTGCTAAGCATATACTCCATATCGTAGTTTTTGATGAGGAGGTAGAGGTTAAGTGTATATTGAATATTTACTCATATTTTGTCTCCTGCTTCGTTATCCGATATTTTCTCTGTTTATTGATATTTAACGGTGGAAATTGATATTTAATGTAGCGGACAAGGATGTTTGTGAGGTTAAGTGGTGATAATGTAATTCAACAATTCTCGAATGTTCTGCGTGAGTGGAAATACTTTTCTTTGTAGTCATTTGCCATAGGCACTGGTGGTGGTGAGGGCTTTCACAGGGAGTACCATATATAATCATGACACGTGACAGCGTTGTTGAGAAGATTGATATGTATATTCCTCGCCATGTTTCATCTGATGCCTGTTAAGGATATTAGGAAGGAGTGGTCATCATGGGAACGAAGTCTTTTTTCTGTGCTTAATCTTTTAAAATTCCATACATGGTGTTTAGAGTGATATAATCGCCTTCCTTTTACTTTCTTCCAGATGTCTGTGGTGTTTTAGTTCGGAATAGGGAGCTGGATTGGTGCCGGGAAATGGGTGTCTATACTTGGATTAATTTTCGATTCATTAGTGGGTTGTTTTTTTTATCATCATTTTTTAATCTTCTCTCATTATCTTTAAATTATGTCCGTCCAATCGATCGAAAGTCATAATACTATTTTATCTTTTCTCTTATCTTCTTAATTAACGGTTCGGTTGAAATGGATGATGAGAGATAATAATAATAAAATAATAAATGATAAGGAGATGATTTATTTCCTTTGTACTCGAGGACAAAGAGTTGAGTGTTTATTATTTCTTTTATATCATATGGTGAACAAAAATAAGTTGTATTGAGGAGAACTCAGCAGTCCATGTAATCAAAATTAACAAATGTTAATCAGAAACTGACATAACGCAGCTGAAGCAAAAATTAAGCCCATCATCAACTTCAAAGCAAAAAGCTAAAAAATCTGCACAACTTTAAGTGATTGAGACCCTCCAACTCCAAGTCCTTTAAGACCGTTAATTTTAACTTCAAGTTCTTTTTAATCAGTAAGGATAAACTGTTTTAAGCGGAGTAAAGTTGTGAGATTAAAAGCGGCAACTTCAAACTTCAAGGACCAAAACTAAAATAAAAGAAAACTAGAAGGTCTAATAATTATGTTAAGCCTTATAAAAAGGTCTTACAAGTATTAGTCTGAATTATTTTAAATATTATGCTCCTTCATTCCATTTTTAAACAATTCTAAATACTCTCTAATTATATTATGTATAAATGTGATATAAGAGGAAAAATTAATTCATATTAAAAAAGGAAAACAAAATGTTATCTGATTTTAAATTAAAGGATCGAACCAAAAATATAAAACTAAAAAGGAAAAATTTATATATTTAGTGACTTATAATATATTGTATTTTTAATTAATATTTATTATCAAAAGATATTTATGAACACTTTTTTAAAAATATGAGCGGTTCTTATCATAAGTCAATAAAATAAGATATTTATTATATTTTCTAAAAAATTGCTTACATTCAAAATTTAATTTGTGTTTTTAAATAGGGATAAATTTAATAATTTAAAAATTTAATAATTTAACTACCCTTCTTAATTCCTCTAAAGTAGTTGGAGATGCTTGATAACAAGGACTAGAGGGACCACGCTATTTAATTAATAATTGTTACTTTAGTTTTCGACTGTTAATTATTGTTACTTTATCAATCTTTGAAAATTGTTTTCTTGTATTATTATTATTATTATCATTATTTTATATATTATTATTATTATTTTTGCCAACGGTCTTGTTAAAAACTATTTTATAAAATCTGTTTCATGCTATTTTATTTTTTTCGATACAATCATATGCCATTTTATTTTATGAGGGGCATTTCAAGAAAAAAAGGAAGTCATTTAACAATTAAAAATGTGTTTCCAATTTTAGACCACTATAACATCCCAAGTCGCAAGCTGACAAATATCTAATAAATATAGATGTTAACATCAGATTAGAGTCAAACCGCGTAATGTGGAACATGAAAGTGTTCAAGAGTCAAAAAAGCTAAGCAAGGTTGACTAGTGATGTTAATTATGTCCCCATCTATTCGATCTGAATATTAACAATATTAATCAAAATACTGAAAAATTGGATCTGAAAAATTAGATCAGTTATGTAACAGATACTAATTTAAGGATAAATCATAAATGGTTCGATCCATATTTAAATTTAAAAAAAGTCAGAATCATCAAGCAAATTGAGCATTCATCCATCAAACATACTCTCTCATGTCCTTAATATATGATATATTTTGAAATTAATTTTAATCCTAAATGTAAGGTATGTTTCCTATATTTTGAAATTAATTTTAATCCTAAATGTTTTTTCCTATATTTATTTTTTCTAATTTATCCTTATTGATGCTTCCTCAACAATAATCAAGTAAATTAAAAGAGAGATTGAGGGAATTAAAAAAGATAATTAGGGTGTTTTAGACAAAACGAAAAATTAAAATAAAGGACCTAGAGAAAATCATATTTATTATAAAGGACCATAGAAATTGTAATTACTAGAAGGACCAAAAGTCATGATATAAATTAAAAATTACTAAATTGTCCCAACTAAACTTTCTTCATATTTCTTGTATTCATAATAAAAAAATAACTAAAATCAAAATTAAAACCACACATCACTCACATTTCAAATAATCGTATCTTTTTCCCCCACCACGTTTCATATTCATGTAATAATAAATACATTATTTAATTAACAATGATTATTTTTCTATTTTGGTCCGTATAAATAATTAAAAATTTTATGGTCTTTAAATAAATATTTTTTCTTTTAGATCTTTCATTCTAATTTTTTTTAGAAAAAACACTTCATATTAATTAACTTTTTATAATTTAATTAAATTAGGTAAATATGTTTTACATAAAACATCGACTGAGTATAAAGTTTTCATGTCTTATATTGATTCAAACATCATCTTTAACTCTAATAACTTAACAATAACTCATCAAATAACTTATAATAATGAAAGGTTATAATCTTACCTCAAGCTTATCATAAATTCAACATATTACCCCAAAAAAAAACAAAAAAACAAAAAGCTATTAACTCAGCCCAGAGAAGGTTATTTCGGAGACCAAGAGGAAGAAAACAGTCAATGTGCTTGCAGATCTATTCAACATACCACGTTCACCAAATTATACTGAACTGGTATGAGTTTAAATATAATACAATAGTATTATCTTCCGTCCCCTTAATTTAATACTCTATTTTGATTTTTAATATAAAACATATTTACAAAATTTAATTAGATTAAGGAAGTTAGTTAAGATAGTTAATCTAAAACACTTAAGTAATATCCTTGATTCCCTTCTTCCCTTTATTGCTTGATTATTGTTGAACTTAAGGAATATCAATATGCACTAAAAAAAAAAAAAAAAACCATGAATTAGCCATGGAATTTATTGACGGAAAAAATTCCATTAGAAATTACCTATGGAATTTTGTGGGTAAAATTTACCGACGGATTACCCACGGAATTCCGTTGGTAACTGAAATTACCGACGGAATTTCATGGGTAATGCCGTTGGTAATTTTTGATTTCCATCCCAAAAAAAGCCGTGACAGAATAAAATTGATTTTCCCACGGCTTTTTTTGCGACGGAAATAAAAAATTACCCTCGGAATTCCGTCGGTAATTTTGGTTCATCGACGAAATTTGTGGGTAATTTTTAGTCATGAAATTCTGTGGGTAATTTCTAACGATTTTTTTTTCCGTCGCTAATTCTATGGCTAATCCGTGGTTTTTTGGTAATGATGGGTAAATTAAGAAAAGATTTATAAGTGTGAACTATTTTTTTGTGAGATATATGTCTTATATTTAGGACTAAAATGAACTCATCAGATATGTCCTATATTATTAAGGAGGGAGTACCAATTTTAAACTATAAAATGGTAGTGGCGGACCTAGGAATTTCAATGATGGGAGGCAAAAATAAAAAATATTATATTATAAATAAAAATACTTAAAATACAATACATACCTAATATACAAAAAATTGAAAGAAATCTATTGTAGAAATTAATAGCACTTCATTTGACTCTTTACTCTACGTGTTTTTATATTTGTTAAACTCATCTATAATTGAATCTATACTAAAACTCAAAACAATTTCTTTTTTAATGTATGTAATCAAAGAATCATCAAGAAATTGGTTTTCCATTCTATTTCAAACCTGTTCTTGATTATCTTCATTGCAAATAAAGATCTTTTGGTAATTGCTATAGAAATTAGGAGAGTGAGTATAAGTCTAATTACTCTATCAATAAGAGGGTAAATGATGGATTTTTCAGTTCTTGTTAGCCCTTAATATAATTCAGATGTAGTTGATAAATTAATGAAATCTAAATCTTTAGGAATATCAAATTTAAAATGTTGTAACTTCATCTTCAAATGCAATTTTTCTTGTTATGTGAAATTTCTATAATAAAATTTACCAACAAGTTTACACATATCATCACTATGAAATGACTTGTATCTGCTTTCTTGGATCTAAAACCATGCTCAAAGCAATATTATTATTGAACCAACAATTTAATTCTTACAATTGATAATCAATTGTCGCACAAAAGATATTTACCCTATAAAATTTTTCAGTATATTCAATTACTTTGTTAACCTCTTATATCTTGAATCATTTTTTATTTTCTAGAAGATTTTTTTTTTTTTCTTTATGTTATAGATCAAAAGGACTATATTGTTTGGTAAATACTTACATACTAGCTCAAAGACCGGCATATCATATATACACCGACTAATTAAAATATAACAATCTATTTTATATCAATCTTATATGCCACATAAATCATTTCGAGAAATTCAAATTTTATAATTTTAAAATACATAAACTTCTTAATTTTAAAAAAAAAAAAAAATGGAATTCTCTCACATCATTCTTAAAATCATAAAATTTGAATTTCTACATATAACTTTTATATATATATATATATATATATAGTATTAAAATAAGATGATATATTATATTTTAATTAGTGGGAGTATAAATAAAGTGAAAATCTAAAATATGAAAATTAAAGTATTCCCTCTGGTCTTTATTATAAGTCACCAACTAACTTTTCTCACAAACCAATAAAAGTAGTTAAATTCAATAAAGTTGTCCTAGGATCTAAGTAATTTCCAATATTACCTCTACTAATTACCTTAAATGTTACTATTATATTAATTATTACTCTCACCAACTACCTTTATTAATTATGAGCATAAAGACTAAAGTACACTTTTAGTCCTTTAAGTTTTATAAAAATACTTTTGGTCCCTTAACTTCGTTTATAAAGTTAAGGGACCAAAAGTACACCTCATGTAAACTTAAAGGACTAAAAGTGTACTTTAGCCAAAAAATAATTAATACTCATTGAGAATCAGCAAGTGCCTTATAAAAAAAGACCAAATAAACTTACTAAGTGATACTTTATACTCCCTCCGGTCCTAATTATAAGACAACATTTGAGAGTTGGTTTTGGTCCTAATTATAAGACAACATTCTAATTTTTGTCATTTTCTTCCTAAAATACCCTTATTTTATTCTCTAAAGTGTGTTTAGTTTTTGATGAATGTGATTATATGTATGTGGATGTATAGATTCTTTCAATCATTAAAACTTTTAAATTGTTAAATTTTAATCTGTTTTATCGATCAATTGTCATTAATTTGCTAATATATATATATATATATATATACATACATATAGACACACACATGTATACATACATATTCATACGCATAGAGAAATATATATATATATGTGTGTGTGTGTGTGTTGTCAATATATATGTGTATGTGTACATATTTAAACACACACACACACACACACACATACATATGTATGTGTGTGTGTGTAGCTATGTGTTGGTGTATGTGTGTGTGTGTTTTTATGTGTGTCTACATACATATATACACAGACACAGATATAAACACACACACACACATATATTTGTGGGTGTGTGTGTTTTGTCAATATATATGTATATGTGTACATATATAAACACACACACATATATATACATATATGTGTGTACATATATGTGTGTGTGTGTGTATTCATATATATATAGATATGTGTGTGTGGGTGTGTGTACCTATACATATATACCCACATATATGTGTATATAACAAGACTATTATTTCAATTAGAAAGCATGTAAGAAAAAAAATTTAGGTCAAAGAGGCCATGTGGTATGAGTTGTTATGTACTTTTATTTTTGTTATTTTAAATTTATATAGATTTTTAAGAAAATGAGTAAAATTAACTAATTTAACTTCTCTCCTTAATCTCCTAGAGTTAATTAAATATGTCACATAACTAATACCTTATAATAATAAAAATCAGAAAGAGTATTTATCCGCATCATGTATGGATGAAGACCCAAGTTGAGGTTGATGACGGAGAATGTGCTGGCCCCAATGACTGGGTTCAACGCCGACACAATACCAACGTAATAACGTACTGTCTGTCTATCCGCAATTTGGCCACATCCATTAAAGGCACAGCTTCCCTTTTCTGACTTTCAACAAAGCCAATAATCATCCACTTTACTTCTTCCTCCTTCTCCGTTTCAGGATAAAGATCTCAATTTTTTTGGGATTACGGGGTAACCACCGATAAACGCATTACTCCCTCGGATCTTAATTATGAGATATTATCTCCGGTCTTAATTATAGGACATTTTTATAAGACAAATTAGGACCGGTGGGAGTAATATTTTTAAGTTGATTTTATTCCTAATTAAAGGATAAAATTCTAAATTTTGTCCATTTTTTCCCTCAAAATACCCTTATTAATACTTTTTTTTTGATAATAATTAAACACCACAATAATTTAATAACACATCTATATATTCTATAGAGTGAGCAATGCTTGCAACTCATTAATGCTATATACACCTCAATTATACTGTTTTTCTTATTTGTTTAATAAAATAATTTTGAACAATTTTGGTCATATTTAATAATGACATGACTATTAAATTACACTTCCAAACTCCAAGAGTAGCCCAGAAGTTGTTGAGAGAGATCGACGACATCGATTGTTTGAGAGTTCGAAGAAGTCATGTATGGGTATAGGAGATGTTCGACAAAGAACAGAGAATTAGAGTAACTTGATGTCATTTTAAATTTTAAATAAGGTCATTTTGGGAAAACAAATATAATTAACTAATTTAACTATTATCCTTAATCTCTCCAAAATAAGGTAAATATGTCCTATAATTAGGACCCGAGGGATTATTTCATTTTCTTTTATTTATAAGAGTTTAATAATTAAATTATGTAATTTAAAAAAGTGATTAAAATTAGTTAAAAATATATAAAATATAGGATTTTTTTAACTAAGGATACTCTTATTTATGAGAAGCAAGTAAGAGAGAGAAATAAAGTCAATATAAGTATCACTAACCTTTTAATTAATGTAATATATATAATTAATTAGGAATTTTTTTAAAAGACTTTATTAATTGATAATTGACTCTTATAAAAAAATCAAGTTAAAAATTTTGAATTTTTATAAAAAAAAAACTGGAGAGTACTAAAAAACTTATTCGCCTGGACCTAACTGAGGTGGCTTAAAAAGGGTAGGGGTATCTCTGAGGCAGCCAGCGAGAATTTTTTGTGCACCCTGTGGCTGAACCCAATTTAAATGGAGAGACAAAATAAATTGAAGTTCTGGCACCAATATACATCCATCAATTGGATCCTAAATTTAGGAGCAGGGGAAGTATTAATTACACCAAAATAAGGGCTCATTTGGATGGGTTTTTAAAAAAAATGTTTTTTTTTTTGTAGTGTGTTTTTTTAAGCTCGAGCTTTTTTAAAAAAAAGGAGCATTTGAGTTTTTTTTTGAGACTTTTGCTTTTTTTTTTAAAAAATATCATCTAAACACATAAACTAATTTAAAAAAGCATTTTTTTTACATTAAAAAAGAACTTTTTAATCAAAAAAAAGCCCATCCAAACAAGCCCTACATTGAGATTCATGTATGAAGACGCAAAATAAATCTAAAATATTAGACTTGTAAATAGTGACGAGGAATTACTACAAACTATGAACACAATATCCCATAAGGAGCTTCGGTCTGAGCATTCCTATCAAGAATTTTGGGCTAACACCGTGTGTGTATTAATTAAATACAAAATATAAGAATCTTATCTATACGAATATGTTATACATATTTTATAGTGGTTGAGCACATGTGAGATTTGGAATACGTAGGATTTTAGGTTCCGGTTTTAGCTGTGTAAGAGGGTTGGCAATAATAATGCTTTGAAAGTGGATGAGTTAGGGTTGATATGTTAGTAAATAAGTGTTCTAAAGATAATATGTTTTGACAGAGGAACACTTTTTTTTTCTATTTAGTATTTCATGATTAATACAATTGAGCATCTTTTATCTTTATCATATTTGTATCTCTCTTTTAAGTAAATATGCGTTTAAAGATAAAAACCCTAGGAATAGAACATGTGTTTACTCGAGGATCTATGATAGTGATCATGATCATGAGGATTTGAGAACATTGAATGTCTATTTCCAGAAACTTATTCCTAGTTTTGAATCACAAGAAGGGGTATTGATGATCTCAATAAGACTAGTTTGACATCATCTACTTGTATATAGATATAAAGTAGGGACCTCATGGAATACGTGCATGTGCTACCTTAGCTGATGTCGTGGGTGGATCTGTTGGAGAACAGATAGCATCAAACTGACCTGTTGAGAGACTCCATAAAGATTTGTAGAAAGTATCGTTGGATATAAAAGTCTCTCAACATTTGGTAGTGTGGATCATCCTAGACTTGAGGATGTCATCGAACATTATGTATACTTTGACTGTACAACTCTATCCGCCTGAGAATAGGGAGAACAGTGTACTCTTAGGTATAACTCGAATACATAAGTGTAGATTGACATGCCGAAAGGACTCACAGTCCCCTAAAAGGGATTAGTCGTCACAGAACTGGTAAGGCTTGGATAACGTCTAGTTGACTCAGGATCCTGTGCACTGTAAGAGATCATGAAGAGTCATGATCCATCTTAGAGTCAATAGAAGAAGACTCATAATTCTATGAAAAGCTACATTTAGTCAGCCAAGAGAGATGATACTCTATTTTTGCCCTCGACTAAATGTAAATGACTATGCGAGGGATGAAGCCGTCACAGTATCCAAATTGAAAAAAAGGTAGATCACTTGATCAACTCAATTAATTCTGGGCCCACAGAGCATTGCTAGTGCCTTATGTGGTGATTATATGACTTGGGCCCATTAAAGGAGTTTGATTAATCTAAGGTTATTTATGTTAGTGATTAATCCAGCCTAATGGGTCACACACAAAGGTTATTCTTGATTGCTTAAAATTAGCAAACTTGGGCTAATAATTGTTGTTGGGCTTTCCCGAGATAATATGTGTATTTGGGTTGGAGTGGACTCTAAGCCTAATATACAAAAATTGCGCCATATATGATTCCTTAGTGAGAAATTAGTTTCTCCACTAATAGGCCCAAATATGTTATAAGACCAAACAAGGTCTTAAGCCAATTTGAATTTGGAATTTGGATGTTAATTTTGTGATTTTAATTTGAATTTTAAATTCAAGAGATTAGGTTAAAAAAGATAATTTTAAATTATCTAAAGTATTTATATATATGTATATAAATAAATTTCCAATAAAGATTG
Source organism: Acacia acuminata (assembly GCA_019022655.1). Lineage (NCBI taxonomy): Eukaryota > Viridiplantae > Streptophyta > Magnoliopsida > Fabales > Fabaceae > Acacia > Acacia acuminata. The sequence continues at coordinate 957,308 of JAFJYI010000140.1, forward strand.
GATAAATAAAGGATAAAGAAATGATTAAGGACATGGATGTGATCCATTATCTTGAATTATTAATTCAAAAAATAATTAAAGATATGGATGTGATTCATTATCCTGAATTTTTTAATTCATGAAATACTTAAAGATATGGATGTGATCCATTATCTTGAATTTTTAATTCAAGAAATATTTAAATATATGGATATGATCCATTATCTTGAATTTTAAATTCAAGATATATTTCAAGATAAGGATAAAATCCATTATCTTGAATTTTACGGATTAAACCTTTGAATGAGCTTTTCTTCTAATTAATTTAATTAGGGTTTAACCTTAATTAAGTGGCTAAAATTAGGCCACCTAATTTTGGATGTTTTTGGAAGATGGCCATGTAGTCTTAGAGAGTTATACGTACGGCTCATCCAAGACAGAGGGCGGCCTCCAAGGTTCCATCCAAGAAAAGGTAAATCCAATCTTGTTCTTCTTTGAAAGTAGGAATATCACCAAGAAGGGGGTGAATTGGGTGATTTAAAAATTTCTCACACTACTCTGATTCACACTCGTAAAACAGGGATAAACAGAGGTTAAGAGAGAAAGATAGGATACAAGAAATTTATACTGGTTCGGTCCAAATCCTTGATCTACGTCCAGTCCCCAGACATTTTGGGATTTTCACTAACTCAAAACTTGATTACATACTCTGTAGCTCTCGAGTAATTCTCTTACTAGAACTTACTCCCCCTTACAAGTTGTCATTGAATGATCCAATCTCAAAGTCCCAATACTTTGAGATTCTTACAAAGATTGATAATCAATAATGAACTTTCTAAAAGAGTAGATGTATAAACATTGAAGATTATAAATATCTAAAGATATTGCTTTAGTGAATGAAACAATAAATGCTAATAGTCTCGAATTGAATGTGCAATGTTTCGATAGATGAAGAATTGAATGCTTCTAGCTTTTATAGTTGATGGAAATAAAGACCGTTGAAAGCTATTCAAGGAGCTGTTAAGTCAAATGAATATATCTGTTGAAGTTGAACGTTACTCAGACTCTTCACATTCTTTAGAAGTTCGCCGTTATTCCACGTTGACATTCTTCATTCCATTAGTGTGTTGAGACTCAGTTAGAATGTTCAATGGAAATGGCCGGAATGCTTTATGTTTGCTTATAAGATGGATTACCATATTTGTGCTTTGTTTTTGCTTAGCATTAAATGCACTTCTGATACAAATTTACTTTAGACTAATTTGGTGTTTAAAACATGTTAAAAACATCTGAAACTCATTAGCAAACTGATTAAACATTGTTAGATATACTAATAAGCAATAATATGAAGTACCCATAATATAATCAATGATTTTTAAATTACGAAGATGAGGAATTCATTTTTCCAGAACCTGACTCGAGTTGTATACTGCTGACTTGGGGTGCATGACTCGAGTCATACATAGTTTCCTCGAGTCATTGATTCAATTGCGTTAGATGGAGAAAACCAGAGAAGAGTTTTAGCATAAATTGACTCGAGTTATAAAGACTTAACTCGAGTAACCTTTTCAAGTTTCTATAAGGAGCTCTCTATAAGACACTTGACTCGAGTCATAAGTGTTGGAAATTATGCCCTAGGGGCCAATCATTGTACTTTAAACATTAATGTTATTTAAAGTATTCTCCATTTAGTTATCATATCATTTGCATGTTTATTATGATAACTGTATCCTTGGATGTATCATAAAGATTATCCTAAATGTCCCTGGTCGGTTATCTACGCGGGAGCGAAGATGAAATAAGACTAGTATGACTTTGATGAGATATAGAGATACGAATCAAAGTTATAGACACTTGCAAGAGTACAAGGTGCTAGATTGACCCACTATGAGAAAGCTGTAAGGATTAAGTCATAAGCTTATCTCATGTATAACCACGTCACTATACCCTTTGACCTGAGATCATCATGGATTACTACATGAGAGTCTCTAATCTTTGACCTAGTCAAAAGTCACATTTGACCGGGTGGTGATAAAGGCTTCGATCGGGATTAGTGGTTTTCATGTAGAGGAATGTTAATGGTCAAGATGGAATTTGTCCCTCACATTTGTAGAGAGATAATACTAGGCCCATCGATGAGTGAGTCTGAGAAATGTTTGGCTATACTACGATGCAAAGGAGTTTCCATATCAATTGTTAAACTACTTAAGAATCGAGAAAGTAATGGTCAAGAGCAGGAGGATGACATTATCCATACTTCATCCTTGACCAAATTATCGTGTGACAAAAGGGACGTGACATGATTGTACGATAGGTTGTATCGTATCATCGATCCTTATATGAGTTGGGTAGTCACAATGTCTTGCTAGAGGCCGCTTGCGACTTATGGGCTGGTATAGTATTGGCCCACTGCCAATCTCATGTGGGCCTGCAGGGTCGCACATAAGAATAGCTTAACACGAGTAATAATGTCCAGATTCATTGAATATTAGATATATCTAAGATTTAATGAATACAATATTTAATCTAGGATGGATATATGTATGTGTGTGTGTGTAATATTAATTCAAAAATTATAATAATATTATTTATATAGATAATAATAATATTATGTAGTATTTAATTTATTTCATAAATTAAATAAATAAAATAATCGAGATATTGTATCTCGATTTATTTTAAATAGATAAATATCATATCTCAAATTTAATTTATAAAGATAAATTAAATCAGCAGGCTTTTAATTCGGATTAAAATAAATAGATTAGATTATATATGTTGGACAGAATTAATTAATATTATTTTAATTCCGAATTCGAACTTCAAGATTAATTTTGAATATTTTACTACGGCCCTTTAGGGTTTTAGAAACCCTATAAGATAATGATCTAGTTGTATTAAAATATAAGAGACGAGTCGCGAAAAGAAAAACCGTAGAGGAGAGACGCAAAATATTGAAGGCGCTAGCACACTGCCGTCAGTGTTGGAGTGTTGTTCGGTATGGATATCGATAGAGGGAGCTGGTTCGTTGAGTCAACTTCTACTAATCGAGAGAGACGCACACACATCTAAAGGTACAGTTCTGACTAATATGATTTAAATGCCATTGATAGATCCTCTCCAATGGGATTCGTAAATTTTATTGGATGAATTGCTTCCATCGCATGTATGGTTCCCAACAATAAGGACTCAACTCGAGTCACTTCATTCTTTTAAAAGATAGAGCTATCGAGATTGGCCTTGAAAAAGTTTGGAAAACTCATTGACTTGAGTCATTAAATGATTTGACTCAAGTCATTTTCAATATTTGAAAAAAGGTAAGTTTGAAGCACACTCATTTGACTCGAGTCACACATGCTTGACTCGAGTCAAAAGCCTTTCAAAAGATGTTTTAGCAAAACCATGACTCGGGTCATATGAGGCTGACTCGAGTTACTTAGTTCAAAGATTATTTTGCTTTTGACATAGAGAGTTAGGACTCGAGTTATAAGACTCTGACTTGAATCATATCAGCACAGAAAGACATATTGCTATTGAACCAATTTATCTTTCAAAATAAAACACTTGGGCTTGAATCAATAACAATCTTTTAGATTTACAATTGTCAGTTATTATCAAAACACATAGAGAACTAACATTCTTATCTTAAACCTAACTCAAGAAACCTAATCTTCTTGAGATAAAGAAAACCCAAGAATCTTGACTCCTCAACCTTGCATCGCCTAGCAAGCATCCAAGGAAAGAGAGGAATCAAAGAGAAGGAGTTCTCAAGGCAATTGGGAGATAGTCGGGTGGATTAACATTAGAGGATGTCATACATTTGAGGTCTTTAGTGATCTAATGTAATCCCCTCATGTATTTTAATGAGTAGATCTTTCCTGGGAATATCTCATGACTCCTGTAAAAGTTACTAGAATCACATGATCAATATTCTTGGGAATATCCCATGAGTATTGGGTTATAATCAGTATGATTCCACAAGATCTAGTTTCATTCAAGTAAGGGATTCTAGCCAATTGAAAGGATCTTCTGATCAATCCAAAGATCATTTTGATTCCATTAGTAATGAGGATTCAGAATATCACACATTGATAAATCAAAGAGAGATTCAACAACTAAAAGAAAGATCGATTCTTTGTTGGGATCCTTCCTTTCTTCAAACGGAACGAACAGAGATAGAATTAGAGCGATTCCCTAAATGTCTTTCGGGATCTTCCTCAATGTCCCGGCTATTCACAGAACGTGAGAAGAAGATGAATAATCATTCGCTTTTGGAAGAAATCAAAGAATCTCTTGGGAATCCTACAAGATCTATTCGTTCTTTTTTCTCTGAAAGATGGTTAGAACTTCATCTAGGTTCGAATCCTACTGAGAGATCCACTAGAGATCACATTGAAGAAAGAACAAGATGTTTCTTTAATTCTTTCCAGGCGATCGGAAAATAAAGAAATAGTTAATATATTCAAGATGATTATGTATTCACAAAATATCGTCTCAATTCATCCTGTTTCATCAGATTCGGGATGTGATATGGTTCCGAAGGATGAACTGGACAGTTCCAATAAGATTTCATTCTTGAACAAAAATCCATTTTTTGATTTATTTCATCTATTCCATGACCGGAACAGGGGGGATACACGTTACACCACGATTTTGAATCAGAAGAGAGATTTCAAGAAATGGTAGATCAATTCACTCTATCAATAACCGAGCTGGATCTGGTGTATCATGAGGGATTTGCCTTTTCTATTGATTCCTCCGGATTGGATCAAAAACAATTCTTGAATAAGGTATTCAACTCTAGGGATGAATCGAAAAAGAAATCTTTATTGGTTCTACCTCCTATTTTTTATGAAGAGAATGAATCTTTTTATCGAAGGATCAAAAAAAGATGGGTCCGGATCTCTTGCGGGAATGATTTGGAAGATCCAAAACCAAAAATAGTGGTATTTTCTAGCAACAACATAATGGAGGCAATCAATCAATATAGATTGATCGGAAATCTAATTCAAATCCAATATAGCACTTATGGGTACATAAGAAATGTATTGAATCGATTCTTTTTAATGAATCGATCCGATCATAACTTTCGAATATGGAATTCAAAGGTATCAAATAGGAAATGATACTCTGAATCATAGAACTATAATGAAATACACGATCAACCAACATTTATCAAATTTGAAAAAGAGTTAGAAGAAATGGTTCGATCCTCTTATTTTGATTTCTTGAACCGAGAGATCCATGAATCGGGATCCTAATGCATATAGATACAAATGGTCCAATGGGAGCAAGAATTTCCAGGAACATTTGGAACATTTCATTTTGAGCAGAATAGCCATTTTCAAGTATTGTTCGATCGATTACGTATTAATCAATATTCGATTTAAACCCGGACTGGACCGGCTGGTTTGGACCAGAAACCGGTGAACCGGCCGGGATCCTGGTTCGGTATATCAAAGAAACTGGGGTCGGCCCTTTCTTCTTCTTCTTCTTCTTCCAAAAACGTCGATTGAAGACTTTACAAAAAGAGAAAAAGAGAGATGGAGAAAACAAATCCGATGCATAGGATGTGTGAACAGATCCGGTGTGAAACTTCTGATACGAACAGATCCAGTCAGATCCAGAGACGCCGAGCATATACCAGACACCCAACAGATCGAACACAAAAATGATGAAATTCTAAAAAGTCAAAGAGAAATGTTCCGGTGAAGAAGCTCCATCATCAGAGGTTGAAGTCATTCTGGTGAAGAAGAAGAAGAGAAATGCTTTGTTGAATGAGAGAGAGAGAGAGAAAGACGCAGAGAAAATTTGTCTGAATTCAAAATGGCCAACCCAATATTCTTGAACTCATTATATCCATTAAGTTTATTGGGACATGTTTTTGACCAGAGGGTATTTAACATATTTTTAACTCATTGTTCAATGGATATTTAAGTGTAGTGACTAGTATGAGACATGTTTTTATCCAATGAGTACTCAACATACTTGAACTCATTATTCAATGGATATTTAAGTGTGGTGGACATTATTTTCGACCATAGGGGTAGATGGTGGTAGCGAAGAAAATAAATTATTTTTTATAATTTCATATTAATAACCTAAAATTTTCACTTTCTAACCGGTTTAACCCTGGTTTATCTCCGGTTTGACTCTGGTTTAATTCACTAACCCTTAACCCAGTACATCGTCTGGTTCACTGACCGGTCTATTTTTAATAACCTTGGTTATAACTCATGAGCACTATAAAGAGATATGGGTTATAACTCATGAGAAAATATTAACTTCTTGGTTTAAAGCATTAGATTATAACTCATGGGATTAACTTTTTAATTCATGAGAACGTGTTTAATTATGGGTTCTCATGAGAACCAATTTTTCAATCACATGATTAGAAGTATGAAAACATTAAATGGTATTTGTGATCATGAGTACCATAAGAGTTATAAGTTCTCATGATAACCTTATAGGAAGTAAAGCCTAAAAGGAACAACTTTGTAAAGCCACGAGTTTAATTGATGGTCATTGGAATTTCTCATGATAACCTGAAAAGGAACCCATGAGTATTTACTTTATTGTTTAATTATGGGTTTTAACTCATAAGTACCATAAGAGTTATGGATTCTCATGAGCTTTTATAAAAACTAAAAAATGTGATTAGAGTTTGTAAGTTATGATAACCGTAAAGAGTTACGGTTATTGATTAAAGTTTCCACTGCAATTAAGGAAACACAAAAAATTTTGTTTTCCTTACTCATGAGTCCACGCTTGAACGTGAAGCTGCGACCAAATTTAACCAACATGATACAATTGAATTTGAACAAGCCAGTGTATAAAGAAGACCTTTCATTTTGGTTTCTTAAGCTAAACAGGTGTTCTATGTTCCTGATTATGTTAATAAAGAATGGTTTATTGTTTTGTTATCAAACAAAACAAATGAGGATGTAGGAGGTGAATTCGATGAGGATGATCCTTTACAAAGGTCTTCACTTGAAACTCAATTTAATGAGGAAGATGCTTTGTACGTTAGGCATGACCACAATAAAATAATTTGGATATCAGAGAAGGGGAAGTTGTTTTGCAAATTAAAGAAAATAATTACTAAAAAGAGCATTAAAAGTATTAAGACTAAGAAAATAAAAAATGGACACTTGATCATGAAATTCCCTTCCCTTTGATGTACTTATAATTGTATAGATAGTATTTGATGATTTCTTTTAATTTATTGGTACTTGTTGGCCGTAATTGGTTATTTAGTATATTATGATATCTCCAACTAGAACTAGGTTTGTTTGGGTGTTTGGTGTGTGTGTCTTGTTTTTGTAGGTAATTTTGCAAGGGGATGATCAAAATTAAAGTGAGCCCCCCAATCTTTTTTAAAAAGCTATATGTTAGTTCATGACCAGAAAATGAACTGCAGTTTACTTATAGAGGCGCAAGCCTTAAAAGCTTCCACTTCCACTCGTGTGTCTTATTTCTATAGGTAATTTTGTAGGGGGTTGATCAAAATTAAAGTGATCCACGATTTTTTTTAAAAGCTCTTTTTTAGTTCATGAGCAGAAAATGAACTGTAGTTTAGCTATAGAGGCGCAAGCCTTAAAAGCTTCCACTTCCACTCGTTCCTCAAACTCTAGAGGAAGAAGTAGAGGTTGAGGCCGTGGCAAAGGTAAAGGAGATTGAGGCCATAGAGATGACAAAGAGGAGGAGGATGGATTTTAAGGCAAATGTGAAGAATGAAATCAACAATTTGACAAATCTATGGTAGAAGACTATAGATGTCATAAATTTGGTCATTATCGTTCTAAGTGTTATGCCAGGCTACCAAATAATAAGAAAAAAAAAGGAGAAAAGAGAATTTTGCAACAAAATAAAAGGTTGAAGATACCTTATTGATGGTTTATCAAGTAACTGAAGAACCGCAATCAAATATTTGGTATGTGAATACAAGCTGCAACAATCACGTGTGTGGAAGAAAATTTTTATTTTCTTCTTTCGATGAGGACTTTTCATTCCACTGTAAGTTTTAGTGATTGTTCTACTATTAAAGTGATGGGAAAAGGCAATGTCAAAATAAAAACTAAAAATCGCTGTAAGAAACTATCTCCAATTTTCTTTATGTTCATGACTTGAAAAACAATTTGTTGAGTGTTAGTCAATTGCAATAAATTAAAAGGAATATACTATTACTATTCAAAAAGGGACTTGTGATATATATAATCATTCATGAGGTGTTATTGTTGTTGTTCCAATGAGTTCAAACATGTTATTCCCATTGGAGATTAAAAGTGTTCAATCTTGCTTGTTGACTATTGAGAAGGATGTCTCATGGCTTTGGCATTATCGATGTGGCTATTTGAACTTTGGTAGATTGAAAACTCTTCATCAGAAAAATATGGTAATGGGTCTTCTTGATTTTTGCTCTTTCCCAAGTTTGTGAAGAGTGTATTTTTGGCAAACAATCACATTCTCAATTTCCTGAAGGAAAATCATGGAGAGCAAAAGAAGTCTTGGAGTTGATTCATTCTAACATTTGTGAACCAATAACACCAACTTCCAATATGGTAAAAAATATTTTATTACATTTATTGATGATTTGATTAGGAAAACTTGGGTTTATTTTTTGCAGGAGAAAAGTGAAGCTTTTAATATATTTAAAAGCTTTAAAGTTCAAGCTGAAAAGGAAGTAGAAAAGATGATTAAAAGTCTTCGTACGGATCATGGGGCAGAATATTGCTCAAAGAAATTTGTAATTTTTTTTGAGCAATTTGGCATTCAAAGAGAACTTACAACTGCTTCTACACCATATCAAAATGGTGTATCGGAAAGGAAGAACCGGACCATTCTTCACATGGTGAGAAGCTTGTTGGAAAAACAAAATGTTCCAAAGTTTTTTTTGGCTTGAAGTAGTAAGTTGATGCATTCATGTCATGAATAAAAGCCTACTTTTACTATTCAAAACATGACTCCACAAGATGCTTGGAGCAGACGAAAGCCTATTATAGATTGTTGGTCGATTTCCTTGATGGTAAGTGAACCAGTCGAACAAGTAATAAAGAGTAAGTAGAGTGCTATCCCACAGAGACTGAGATACCGAATGATGACACCGAATTATAGAAATAGTTGTGTTTAACATGAAGTAAAATCTGATTGGTTTAAGAGTTTTGATAGTTATACTAATAAATAGGAAAATAACCAAATGATCGTAGTCGTAAGAAGATATCAGTAAAAGATAGGTTGAGCTTAGAATCTTTCCTAGGCATGTTAATCCCCCAGTTACCTATATGCATTACTATAGCACTTATGTTGCATAGCTCTCACAATGCTACAACATAAACACCCCTTAAAATGTTATTTAGTTAACCCACCACACTAATTTATCGAAGCTCTCACGTCCGACACGTACAATCCTAATATGCACTTCTCCTATATGTCTATGGTGATTTTTCTAGTTGGATTATCATTACAAATCAAGGTGTTATGGTTATGAGCGGTAGACCTATTCTTGAAGCCTACATTACTAGGTCAAACCTTGTACCAACCTACCTAGTTATCACTATTTCTCAGATGTCTAACCTCAACTCCCTCTCAGTAAGTCGAGGCCGCTGATCTGGCCCTTAGCTCTTGCTAATTGATAAGAAATTAACTCACTGATAAGCAAACTGAATGTATTTAACTAAGGTAATTGGGTTCATTCCAAACTTAGGAAATCATCCTCGCTCAGCCATAGGAAGTTTAGTTCATGACTGAAGAGGGAATCACTAAATAGAGTACTATAGAATAGCCCATGACAAAAATATTGACTGGAATTAAAACAAAGAAAAAAACAAAAAGCTTGATGGAGGTTCCGACGACGTGGAAGAAGTCCTATCACGTCACAACTCCACGTCTTCTTTACTCTGTCTTACTGTAAGGAAGGACGCTGGGTTCTCTTAGAGTCCTCGTGCTTTGTAACTTCTCTCACTCTTCTTTCGAGTATGGCCGTATAGGATTGGTCTTTTTACTCTCAACGACTTCGATGATCTCTAGGGTTGGCTATTGTTTCCTTATATAGTCTGGTCTACTTGTAGTGAATGTCCAACAAACTGAGCCTTTCCTAATCTGTCGAGGTCCAATTGTTCTTTCTGTCCAATCTCGGTAGATTGATTTGTTGGTTATGATTAGTTTTGATGATGTCTTATATAGATGTCATTGTCTACAGCAAAAAGCTTGCATACTACATTTATCTTCTACTTTGACTAATTCTTATATTTAATATAGATATGAAGTTTAATAATGAAGAATATTCAAGAAAGAAGATTGAAGAAGGAAGAACTTGCTCTAAGGAATAAGAAAATCATCATACAAGTTCCTAGATTGATTCTAGAAGTCCCCAAGTTGATATGGAAGCTGGAACGGCTCAAATCAGAGTTAAAATAAGCAAATTCAATGAGATAACTCGAGCCAGGTAGCTTACCTCGAGTTAGAACGTCTATCTACGGTGTTTTGGGCATCTAGGATGATTAACTTGAGTTGACAAAGTCACTACCTCGAGTGTGGGTCTAGCCTCGAGTCAGACACCCTTCAGCCTCGAGTCTACAGTGTTTTCTAAGTGATTTTTCACCTTACGGTATGATTAACTCGAGGCGGGCTTCATGTACCTCGAGTTAAACCAACTTACAAGCAACTACGGTGCACTCGTTCCACGTTCAGCTTCGGCCACCTTCGGTAAGTTGATGATATCTCTCAAATCAGGAATCGGATTGATGTCAAACTAGTGGCATATGAAACTAGACATCCAACAAGTCATTTTGATATATAATTGAAGCCAAAATGAGTTCATATCAAGGAGATATGAATTTTACAAGTTGCCACAAACATCACCACCACAGTCAGAACCAAGCTTCAATGTTTTGAGTGTATCTCACAAACTACAAATCCAATTGAGCTAAAATCAGTGCCATTGAAAAGTAAACACACATAGATTTCCATCAAGACTTAAATGAACCAAAACGGAGCTCAGACTAGGGAGATATGGCCCTCGACAGTTGACACACAAATTTTTGGAGTTAATTCAGCATAGCCTCGGGTTTCTTTCAATATCACACTTTGAGACAGCTTTTTACCTCGAGTCAACAAGCTTACCTCAAGTTTTTGGAGCAGAAAGAGAGATTGAACAATGGAGAGAGGTTTTTACCTCGAGTCAGAAGCTCCACCTTGAGTCAAATGGCCTTCCCGAGAGTTTGAACAATGGAGAGCAGTTTTTACCTCGAGTCAGAGTGTTTGTCTCGAGTCAGAAAGATCTGATGCACCACGAATGAGAAGAATTCACTCGAGTCACTTCAAATACAACCTCGAGTTGATTAACTCGAGTCACAGAAGCTTATGCCTCGAGTCAAATAGCATTTTCCAATGATCAAACTGATTTCAACGATGCACAAACTCGAGTTAAGTATTTCCACGCCTCGAGTTTTTCCTTCACCTCGAGTCTGAGCTTTCCCACCTCGAGTCTCGATTTTACAACGAGACTTCAACTTGTTTCCTCTTCAGAGGCACCTCGAGTTATAATATCTACCTCGAGTTAAGACTTTAGCTCGAGTCAAGGATCCTTCTACCTCGAGTTAAAAAGACTTCTCAAATCAATACTTTGAATCCAATTAATCGATTAACTCGAGTCAGCTATTTCTTCAACTCGAGTCAAGCAAAGACCAACTTGGGTTCTGTTTTTTTAATTCACCGTGTGCGAAATCTTGAATTCTCTTCAACAACATCCAAATGAATCCCAAAAGATCTTATACTACTTCTAAACATCATTTAACATTTATTGTGATATCATTAATCATAATGTTGAGTGATTTTCGATGATTTAGCAACGGTCAACAATAGTTCCGTAAAAAGAGACGACCGTGAGACAACGAATTGAATCCAATTAAGGCGAGATTGGCGCGAATGGTCAAATGCTAACAACGGTCATAATCAAACGGACGAATTCAAATCCTACCAACGGCTATTTCTCCAACTATTATAAATTCACGAAGAATGGAGTTCATCTAGACAAACAACGCATACGCAGTCAAAGCATACATCGAGTTCAAATTCTATTCTGAATATATCTTCAGATATTACTAAGCTTCAGTGTTTATTATTCATCTTCTCTGTGAGAGAGTTTTATCATTTGTATTTACATTTGTTCAAATCTCAAGGTAGTGGTATCTTGAGTGTGGGTGTACGATTACAACTTGTAAGGGGGAGTGAGTCCTAGTGAGAAAGGATCATTCTAAGTTGCAAAGTGTGTAATTGTATTTGTGAGATAGTGAAAATCCCAGAGTGTCTGGGTACTGGATGTAGGTCAAGAGTTGGACCGAACCAGTATAATTCCTCTGTGTCATTTCTATTTTCCCTTCTTACTGCTTTCATCGTTTATCCATCATACGTCAAAAGAATTTTTGAGATCACCTATTCACCCCCCTCTAGGTGATATTCCACCTTCATGGTTCTCTGATCCTACGGGATTCTTCAAATCTTTAGTTTCGATCCTCCGCATCTTCTATTCCAATACGTCAGCAATCTAGCCGTTGTTCTCGACCTGCACTATATTTCCTGAAAGAACCTTGACAAAAGGTCAAAACTTATGCCGCATAGCATTACGTCATTTACTCTGCTATAGCGTCAGGGATGCATTGTATTGCACTTCGATAAAGCTGTCTTGATGCTATAGCATAGTATCGACTATATTATGTGACTTTCTCATAAAACCTCAAAACTTGTTCCTTTCTCAGCACATGTTTAGGATGTATGTGGAATTTATCCTTAAATTCCTTGTACAATGAATTAATGCCTTTTTGCTTAGATTAAATGCATTTAAGCTCATATTCACCATACAATTCAGTCATAAAATACAGGGAAAACATGACATAAATAATGCTCATCATAGATCGCTTTAGAATTTTTGGTTCCATTATAAATGCTCATGTTCCATATGAGAAAAGAAAGAAGCTTGATGATTGACGAGCATGATTTATGCCATGTTTTTTCCTGTATTTTATGACTGAATTGTATGATGAATATGATCTTAACTGCATTTAATCTAAGCAAAAAGGCATTAATTCATTGTACAGGAAACTTAAGGATAAATTACATTTACATCCTAAATATGTGCTAAGAAAGAGCAAGTTTTGAGGTTTTATGAGAAAGTCGGATAACATAGCCGATGCTGTGCTATAGCGTCAGGACAGCTTTATCGAAGTGCAGTATAATGCATCCATGAAGCTATAGCATAGTAAGCGACGCAGTGCTACGCGACATATATCCTGATCTTTTGTCAAGATTGTTTCAGGAAATATAGTGCAGGTCGAAGATAACCTTTAGATTGCTGACGTATTGAAATAGAAGATATAGAGGATCGAAACTAAAAGATTTGAAGAATCCCGCAGGATCAGCAGAATTAATCTACCGAGATTTGGAAGAAAGATACGATCGGACCTCGAAAGATTAGGAAAGGTCCAGATTGTTGAACGTACGCTGCAAGTAGACCAGACTATATAAAGAAACAACAGCCAACCTTAAAGAGGGTCGAAAGTCATCGGGAGTCAAAGACCAATCATATACGGACAGACTCAAAAGAAGAGTGAGAGAAGTACCGAAGCACGAGGACTCCAAGAAAACCCAACATCCTTCCTTTTAGTGAGACAGAGTGAAGAAGACGTGGAGTTGTGACGTGACAGGGCTTCTTCCATGCCGTCAAAACCTCTATCAAGCTTTCTTTTTCTTTTTCTTTTTCTTTATTCTAATTCTAGTTAATCTCTTGTCATGGGCTATTTTGTAGTACTCTGTTTTGTGATTCCCTCGTCAGTCATGAACTAACTCCAAGAATTCTAGTTTGCTTATCAGTGATTTAATTTCTTGTCGATTAGTGATAGCTAAGGGCTAGATCAGTGGCCTCGGCTTACTGAGAGGGAGTCGGGGTTAGACATATGAGAAATAGTGATTGCTAGGCAGGTTGGTGCAGGGCTTGACCTATTATTGTAGACTTCAAGAATGGGTCTACCGCTCATAACCATAACACCTTGATTTGTATTGATAATCCAATTGGAAAAATCACCATAGACATATGGGAGAAGTACATAATAGGATTGTATGTATCGGACGTGAGAGCTTCGGTAGATTAACGTGGTGGGTTAACTGAATAACATTGTAAAGGGTGTTCATGTTATAGCATTTGCGAGAGTTGTACAATATGAATGCTATAGCAATGCATCTAGGCAACTGGGGGATTGATATGCTTAGAAAGGATTCCGAGTTCAGTCTATCTTGTTACTGATATCTTCTTATGACTACGATCATTTTGTTATTTTCCTGTTTATTAGTATCTCTATCAAAACTCTCAAACCAATCAAATTTATTTTCTTTTTAAACACAACTAATTCTGTAATTTGGTGTCATCATTCGGTATCCTAGTCTCTATGGGATGATACCCTACTTATTCTTTATTACTTGTTTGACTGGTTCACTTGCCATCAAGGAAATCGACCCAACAATGATAAGGGTGAAAATGTGTTTTTCTGGGTGTAAGCATGATAAAGCTTATCGATTATTTAATCCGCTAACCAATAAAAATTTTTTAGCAGGGATGTTATTTTTGATGAACAAAGTACTTGGAATTGGAATAGACAGTAGCCTTCTTAAGTTATTTGTGATGATTAAAGTGAATATGAAAGTGAGCAATTGCCACAACTAGAAAATGCTGTCATTGCTACTCTTGAAAATTCTCCAAATCATGCAATAGCACGAACCACTGCAATAGTGGAGGAATCTCATATTGGTAAAGTTTCCATGAATTGATTATAAGGAAGTTTTTGCTCTAGTTGCAAGGCTTGATACTATTCGTTTAGTGTTAGCCACAACAGCCCAAATTTTTTTGCAGGCTTATCATTTAGATGTCAAATATAGATTTTTACATAGTGAACTGTAGGAGAAAGTTTAAGTTGATCAACCCTTTGGACATGTGAAGAAAGGGAGTGAAGAAAATGTATATAAATTGAAAAAGGCTTTTCTAAAGAAGGTTTTCAAAAATTCCCTCATGAACATACTCTCTTTACAAATTTTGAAAAAGATGGAAAAATTCTTATTGTGTCCCTTTATGTCGATGAGTTGATTTATACTGGAAATGATATATATAGGCATAGTTCATGCTTTTAAAGAGAACATGATGAAAGAATTTGAGATGTCTAATTTGGGTTTAATGCATTATTTTCTTGGCATTGAAGCTATCAGTCACCATCTTAAATTTTTATTTCAAAAAATAAATATGTCATTGTGATTTTGGATAGATCTAGAATGAGAAATTGCAATCTTGTTCATACTCCAACTAAGTGTGACTTGAAATTGGTGAAGAATGATGGAGGGAAAAAGTTAATGCTACTTTCTTCAAGCAAATGGTGGAAAATTTAATGTATCTCACTTCCACAAGGCTTGACATTGAGCATGGTGTTAGTCTTATAAGTGGGTATATGGAAAATCCAATTGAGAATCATCTTTTAGTTGCAAAGAGGATTTTTCATTATTTGAAAGGTACAATTGATTTTGGAATTTTTTATAAAGCTAACTCAAAAGGAAAGTATAACATCTTGAATTTTTATTTGGAACTATAATATTATAGGATAGATTAATTTATGATAATTGATTTATAAGATATGTAGTATGAGTAAATTTTCTAAAGTTAGAATTTAAATTTTTATATGTATATATACATAGATATTATATTTTAATAATATAATAATATATTATATATATAGAGTAGAGTCGGTGACAAAGAGAAAAAGTGACGAAAGGAAGGAAGGAAGAGAAAAAGAAAGAAAGAGAAAAGAATAAGAGGAAAAAAGGGTGGGGCCCATCCCTTTTGAAAATGGGGGGGGGGTTGCCTACCATTTGACATTGGGGGTAGCGGTGCCATAATTAGTGGGGGCATCGTTCCCGCCTAATGTAAAAGTGGTCGGGGATTTTTCCTATAAACACTCCACCTCAATACACAAACACACACACACACACACACACACTCTTTCACCGTTCGGCTAGAGGAGAGCGTGAGAGAGAGAGAGAGAGAGAGGGAGAAATAATGCAGAGAAGATTATTTGGGAGTGCTAGAAGACTCTCATCGAGAGATTTGGAGTAATTTTTGAGGATTATCTGTAAGCTGGGATATAACAGGTAACTCTAAAGTATTTCTGAAATTTATTTGAAATAGTTATAAAATTTAATGATTTGGATATTGATCATCCCCATTGGAGGTATTTCAAATATTTTGGCCAAGTATTCAAGTGTTGGATTTGGGCGTTACATTTTTGGTATCAGAGCTAGATGTTCTGTGGCTTTTTGTTGAAATTTCTAAGTGTTTGTTTTCTTAAAATATTTTAGAGGTCATGGAAAAATAAATATCATAACATGTGCACTTCCTAGAGTTAGAATTTATTCAGCTACTTGTTTCTTTTTTAGTGTCCTCATAGTGTTAATCATAGGAGGAAAGAATGGGGAGAACTCGAAGGACTAATTCAACCCCTGCTTCACATCAAAATGGTTCCCCTCCTTAGGATAACAATGTCATTTTAGCAGAGCTATGGGATGCAATCCTGGATGTAAGAGAGAAAGTGAATAGGCACCAGGATGAACTAGCAGAGAGAAGAGGCCAAGGTGGTAATCAAGGGAAGGTGAAGGTTTTGATTAGGGAAGGCACTCCTCCTGATTATCATTCTAGGGGTGGCATTCGTACTTGCACTGAATCAAAAGGCGATAGAAGTTTCCATTCTCAGTATCACCCTCCACCTATTATTGAGGTTTGCGAAAATTTTTGGAAGTTTTCTCCTCCAATGTTAAAGGGAAAGCTAGACCCAATAGAAGCTCTAGAATGGCTAAAATGTCTGGAAAAGATATTCAAAGTTATTGAGATCAGCTCTCAATAAAAGGTACTAGTTGCGGAGTAATTAATGCAAAAAGCAACCAAGAATGGTGGGAAAGCACAAAAATCAATGATGATTCTGAGATGACTTGGGAGGAGTTTAGGGAAAAGTTTGAGAAGTATTATTTCCCTACTTCCATCAGAGTAGCAAAGGAGACAAAATTCTATACGTTCAAGCAAGGAGACTTACATGAAGAAGAATTCATCGTTCGTTTTCTGGAACTGTCTAAATTTTGCAAATATTCACAAAACAATTCTAAATGGGTGTGTGACCACTTAGTAGAAAAAGTTAGGCTGGATTTAAAAACAGCTTTGTCACCATTCTTGATGAGATTAAGGATTTTGAAAAGATGTGTGGGATGTGTAACAAATTACGCACAATAGCCAGAAGCAAGCAAGCAAGAAGAAGAAATTGAGAAAATGAAGGGAATTCAATCCAAAGCTATACCTTCCATGAGGCCTATAGGAGGAATTACTAAGATACGTAGTCAAAGCTTTGGTGGTGTAGGGATGTGATTTAGTCACCCATCAAGAAATCATCCTGGTAGACTATCAAGGAGTCATTACAGTGGACCTCAGAGGAGTCAATTTAGTGGAGGTCAGAACTCTTATAGGGGATCCACAGCTCCTGTTGCTAGCACAACTAATAGTCAGAAGTGTGCCAAGTGTTGAAAGGTACACTAAGGACGTTCTTTGATCTATTTCAAGTGTGGAAAGCCAAGACACATCTCCAAGTTCTATGAGGAAGAGTCTTAAGGAGCCAATGATGCTAGAGCTGTAGTTTAAGGCAAAGTGGTCGCATTATCACACCAGGAAGCTAGTACTTCACCAAATCTGATTAAAGGTATCCTCAAACTCCAAGTCCTTGAAGTTGAAGCTTTATTTCATTTGGGGTGCTACACACTCTTTTATATAGATGCTTGTATGCCTCGATTGAATTTAAGTATATGCGAATTGCCTTTTGATATGATTATTTCTACACCGGCAAGAGCTTTGGTTAAAACTTCTAGGGCTTGCTTGAATTGTATAATTGAGTTTGATAGTAAAACCTCAATATAGATCTTGTTTGCCTACCCATGAAGGGTATTGACGTGATAGTAGGAATGGATTGGTTGTCAGCAAATGACATCATCCTTGGTTGTAAGAAGAAGACTATTTCTCTTGCGGATGACTCTATAAGTCATAGTAGACCACAATTGTTTTTTGCAGTGTAAGTTGAAAAGTCTATTCGTATGAGTTGTCCCGCGTACATAGTGTTCTTCTCCATTCAAGTAGAAGTGGAAGAAGGGATATGAGACATTAAAGTGGTGAATGAATTTTTGAAAGTATTTCCAAAAGAGATGACAGGTTTACCTAGAGCCGGGAAATCGGGCCAAGCCCATTGGGCCGGCCCGTTTAGGCCCTGGCCCTGTAGGGCTCGGGCTTGAAAAATAGGTCTAAAATTTGAAATTGGCCCTGCAGGGCCGGCCCTGTAGGGCCTCGGGCTTAATCGGGCCGGCCCGTTAGGCCCTGTTACTGTAGCATTTTCATTTTTTTTAAAAAAAAAAAAATAGTCAAAGAGTGAAGCACAGTCTTCTGCTCAAAGTGACGCACAGTGAAATATCTATGAAATTGATGATAGTGATGAAGAAGGTGATAATTGACAATGATAGTGGTATGCTTTTATATTTTATGTGAGTTATTTAATGTTGCTTAGTTTAATGCTTCTTACGTTTTATATGAGGCAATTATGGACAATGGTTTGTTTTTTATTACGAATTAATAAATGTGTTTATTTGTTGGATGATTCGTATTATTTAGATATTAATGTTGATAATATTTATTTGATAGATTAGAAATTTAATGGTTGCAATTTACTAATTATATTTCTTGGGAAAAAAACCCAGAAGAAAAATAGTTAAAATTTGGAATAGTAATTTTCAGGCCCTGTAGGGCCAGCGTTGGCCCTGATACTATCGGGCCGGGCTTTGAAAAACATAAGTTTTCCTTATCTCGGCCCTGTAGGCCGGGCCGACCCTGATTCCCAGCTCTAGGTTTACCCCCAAAGAGAGAAGTAGAATTTTCTATGATCTTGTACCTAATAAAATGTTCATCTCCAAAACTTCTACTATTTATATAGACTAATGTGAATCCTAGCCAATCGATCTGAATACCATTATTGACATTAACCACTTGCACTTGAAAATGAGAAATTTAATTTTAGCATAGTCCATCTCCCAAATCTCTTCAATAACCCCATAATAAGGCATGATTGGCAATTTAGGCTTCTTATTTTTTGAACTGGAGAAGTGCATAGATTCAGCCTCTAACATAATACCACTGTTTTGGACGGTGTTCCTATCATCTAGGGACTTTGTTTAAAAGGTATAACCATTGATCACATATGAATTCCAAGTTATGACATCAACCTCAGGATCACGTGCAAACCATTTTATTGTATCAGAAACACATTCCTCTCCCTCGACCTTTTATGTGAACTAATTTGTAAAAGTTTTGTTATGCTCTCTAATTAACCTTGTTCAGTCATTTGACTATTTTCTTTCCTTACAGCTTCTTTATGTGCATATATGCTGTCTTGAACTTCATCAACATTATTCAAGATGTATAAGTGGATTTGTAGCAATTCATCAGGATCCACACTCTTTACTGAAGCCCCACGTCTACCCCATTCATCATGATGACGTTTAAGAAGCCCAATATGTCTTACTTTGGCTAAATAATTTTGACAAAATTTTATGGCTTCTTCAAAAACATATTTTTGAACAATCGGTGCTTCTGGACGGTTTGCATTCATCACATACCCCCTTAGTAATTTTATAGTTCTTTCAATTAGGTACATCCATAGTAAATGGATAGGGCCACACAACTTTATTTCCCTTACTAGATGAACAATTAAATAAATTGTGATGTCAAAAAAATGTAGGAATAAAAATCTTTTCAAGCTAGCACAAGATAAGATACCTTCATTTTCCAATATCAAAAACTTTACTACAAACCACATTGAACAATAAAAAAAAAGTCTAGTCAAATTACATTGAAGATCATATTCGACAATGCCTTGAATAGCTACTTGCAGTAGCTATTGCATTAAGACATGACAATCATGAGACTTTTGGCTACTAATTTCAAGTCCATCATTGATACAAGCATCTTAATATCCGGTCCTAAAAGTCTAAACTTGATTTTTCTAAAAATAACGTAATACTTTTAAGACTGTTGTTTTACAATATTCGGCCTTAAAAATCTTGCTTCAAATTTATATATATATATATATATATATATATATAAGTTTGCCCTTTATAAAAATGAGACTTCGCTTTGGCGAAAGCAGCAATTGAAAATGAAAATAAAGAAAACTGGAGAATATGCTTCTTTCATTTCTGGAGAATATGAACAAAACAAAAATAGACAGTTTAGTTCTTTATGCTTCATACATTACTGGAGAATATGAACAAAATAAAAATAAGAAAAACAAACTGAAAATGAACAACGAGAAGAAAGAAACTAAAATCCTTAAGCTTATTGGCCAATGCCTTGGCTATGGCGATAGCAACATTAATGTCCCGCCGAAGATCATCAACTCGTTGTGTAAGAGAGGTGATAGGAGCCTCATAGGAGGAAAGATGAGAAGGGTCAACGGTAGGTGCGTAGGGGTGAGGAGGTTGGTGAATATCAGTTGAAGGCTGGAGAGAGGATCGAGCATCTTATCATCATCTCAAATAACAATAGGTCCAACGACACAGGACTCTGCTGATAGAATAGAAGGCACACTCATTTCAGGCGTACTGGATATCAACCGACAGAAGGCTCGAGCATCAAAAGTACCCCTGCAAGTGTTTGTCTTGTACCTCGACATTGTTTGACTATAATGACGATTAGGGGTTTGGAGCAAAGAGGATTATAAGGGATGGAGTGAGAGTTAGGCCTGAGAGGTGCGAAATGGAGTAAATGTGAGAATGAATAGGAGTAGTGTGGGTATTTAAGGATTAATCTATAAATACTATGAGACTGGATGTTTCAAATATTCGGTCCTAAAAGTCTAACCTTAATTTCTTTTCTTTTTTTTTTTAATAAAAAAAGTAAGGCATTTTAGACTGGTGATTTATCCTATCTAGTCCTAAAAATACTTTTAAACCGGATGTTTCAAATATTTGGTCCTAAAAGTCTATCCCTAATTTTTTTTTTTGGAAAGTAAGAATTTTTTGGATAAAAAATAAATAGTTTTAAGACTAGTTTTTTTTACAATATCCATTCTTAAAAGTTTTGTCATTTTAGTTTAATAGTCTCTTCAAATATTGTCATTTCCTTATACTCTATGTTCAATGATTCAGAGTCTCTTTGGCTTTTAAGTAAACTTCCCAGACTATACATCTCCTCGAAATCTAATGCCACTTCAATAAATGTTATTAATTAATCTTCAGCTGTCTTGATGTATTTAAGCTCCTCGTTACTTTAGTTTATACATATTCATCTCAAGCCACTTCCTCTTTATATAGAATATCACTATAATGTCTAATTCTATTCGTCATCCTTTTCCTCCTCCTCCTCTACCACTTCCACAAACTTCAGCCAAGCATATGTTTAAGCATCGGCATGGGAGGGTCAATCACATTGACCGATGCCTGGGAAAATTGCTCGAGATGATGCACATTGTAAACTGCAAGTTCAATCTTATACTCGACACTAATGACGTCAAGTACAATCTTTCTGATGACCCCTCCTCTGCCTCTTCTCCTTCTTCCCCCTCTGCCTTCGGTGATAAGACGGAAGATTGAGGTTTTTTTTTTTTTTTTATCAATGTACTGATGTTGCCTTTGATTGGGCATCATAAAAAATATTATCAATGAATATTATATTATTCTGTTCCATCTTCATATTGATCAAGTTTCTTTGCATATAATTTTAAGACTGGATTTTTCAAATATCCGGTCCTAAAAGTCTAGCCTTAATTTTTCAGTATGGTCCAAACACAGTAATTACTTAGGAAAATCAGGAAATTTTTTTCCTGATAGTCAAGAACAAACAAAAAATGTCCTCATGTGTCGTCGTTTACATTGATACTTCACCGAAATGTAGTCAAGAACAAACAAAAGATTGTTTACATTGATAACATTCGCAGAAACTATATATAGTCAAGAACACACAAAACAAAACAGTGATAATTCACAGAAACGTTTGGCCCTTGTGTGTCATCATTTTTACTCTCCGTTGTTGTTCATTTTCAGTGTCCTTTTTCTTGATCTTTGTTCTTTCTTCTTTTTTTTTAAAAAAAGAAAAAAAGTACAAAGAGAAAGAAAAAGGAGACTGATAATGAACAACATTAGAAAAGGTAAAAATGATGACACACGAGGGCTGAATGGTCTCAATCTAATCTTTGGAAATAACAATAGGTCCAATGACTTGGGGCTCTTTTGACGGAATATAAGGCACGCTTGTTTCCGGTGCCATGGATATGAATCTGGGGCTACCAGCTGGAGAAGTAGACCTACCCTTATGAGCGGTTGTCTTGAACCTTAGCATTGTTTGATCAGAGACTACGATTAGGGGGTTGGGCTAGAAAGGATTAATAAGGAGGGAGTGAAATACTTAAAAGTAAGAAATACAAACTTTATGGACCAAATGTTAAACATATCCAGTTCGAAAAGTCTATTTTTAAATGCAAAAAATGTCAGACATGTTAGACCGTGTGTTTACAATATTCGGTCCTAAAAGTCTAGCATAATTTTTTCATTACTAACGTAAGACGTTTTAGACCGGTTATGTAGAAAATCCGGTCCTAAAAGTCTCGTCTTTATTTTTTTAAACAAAAGTAAGACATTTTGGACTTGTTGTTTACAACATCCAGTCGTAAAGGTATAAGCATTAATTTTTTTAGACCTAATGTACATAACATCTGATCGATCTGATTAAGTTTTTTCAGAAATGCACTAAATTGCTTAGTTTTATCAACTATCCAATACATACAGCAACAAAAAATGGATACAAGTTACTAATTGGAAAAAAATAAAAAAATAAAATAATTATTCAACATTAACCAAATTGTACAATTGTTCATTTACAGAAGATTGTTAATACATATATAAACAAATAAATTCAGGACATTCTATTGGTCTAACTATACGAGCTCATACATGTATTCACGACACTTTTTTTTTTGATACATCATGATATCGGGGTTCGAACCCTGGACATGGGGAAGGGAAACCAATTAAAATTGGCTTCCATGAAAGGCGTTACTAAATGGTGAACTCAATGTCATCTTTAGAAAAGGGGTCAGCAAGGTCAAAATTCTGTAACATGAAAGGCAGAAACTGAATTAAAATGCATGCAAACATAAATAGGTGTGTGTGTGTGTGTGTGTGCGTGTGCGTGTGCATGCGTGTGTGTGTGTATTTGTAACATTAAGCCAAAAACTAAATTCAGATAGAAATATTATAACATCAAATATATTTACATGTGCTATGAATTTAGTCATGCCTTGTATGATAACATTATATATATGTGCCTCAAGACATAATGGCCACATAAGTTGGATCTTGGTGGTTACCTACGAGTCTAAAAAAGAACATGACATAATTAAAACCGAATAGAGCACATATAGATTATTGACCAAGTTCATAAGGAAGTATCCAAATATGTACTAACATTTGGTGTGATCCATTCATGGTCTTTGATCTTATAAGAATGCTTACAACCAACATTCTTTCGGTATGTCTTCATAGCCCTATCATCAAAATCACAAATTCATCCATAATGATCAATGAAAATTCACAGCAGATATTTCAGACAAGACAATCAAAAGAACTTGCTTAAGAGTTCATGGTCTCCTTCAATTCAACCCCTAGTTAGTTGTGAAGGAAGCATAAGAGGACCACTTTATAATCTGACATGCACAAGAGGACCAACTGCCAATGGCGACTAAAAGTTCAACACAGACAAGAACTCAATGATATGTAGCAAAATTAAGTGGATTGCAGACAAGATATGTTATATGTACCTATACACATATGGTGCCAAGTAACACTTTTTCTTGGTTTCACAGATCCTCTGTGCTATGTATGCGTGTCTTGAAGTTAGAGTGGTCGAACTTATTCAATCTAGGAACGAGAATCCAAAATCATCACCTCTACCTAATTCAACCAACCTAAGATGCATGCACCTAAAATAATGCAAGCACACAAATTATAACAGCTTATAATATTTTAAATTAGGTACTCATAGAAGAAGATACTTACTTTTAAAAATAAGGCCGCCATTGAATTAGCATGCTCCTATTTAGAAGCAATAAGGGATCGTAAATCCCCTCTTTCAATCAAAACTAATAGCCTATCAGGGATGCCTACAACTTCATTGACAGTCCCAAATCTTATTTCAAAAGATGGATCAAATGCCATAAGGATAGTTTGTTGCTTGGCATCCAACTTAGGCTTCTCAACAACCGTAGGGGGTGGAGCTTTAGGACGGGTTTTGATCAAAATTTCCTCATGTGGATCAGAAACATGTACAAGCTTCTTTAGGCACGAGATGAAGGTTCCCTTGATATCACTCACAATCTTCAAATCACCAATTGGGAGAGGGAGAGGTGTATCAGCAATGATCACCTCTTCAACTAACACTTTGACATGATTATCAGCCATTTGTTGGTGGATATAGTTGATCCCAAGTTGTGGGCAGTCCCACGTGCAACTAATCGGCTATCAGGATCCTCCAAATAAAGGTAACAAGGTTCAGGACCTTCTGGATGTCCAATAATGCAACAACTCCCTTTAGTGCTTTGCTGCATAGGTGCAGATGAATGTGCCATGGGAACACTGATCTCAGTATATGAGCTCACAATCATCATCATTTCCTCCTTCATCTTGCTCATCTGGGCTTGAAACATTGTAGTCAATGAAGCTTCTTGCACTGCTGCTTGCTCACTTACGGTCACAATATGTTCCATCATCTCCCGGGTGACCATATGTTGTTTATGGCATTCGTATGAT
Organism: Acacia acuminata; assembly: GCA_019022655.1. Lineage (NCBI taxonomy): Eukaryota > Viridiplantae > Streptophyta > Magnoliopsida > Fabales > Fabaceae > Acacia > Acacia acuminata. The sequence continues at coordinate 982,199 of JAFJYI010000140.1, forward strand.
CCAAAGTATTGCCTTAGGCCTATCATCGTCTAATTCCACTGACACGCCTTTCATGATCGGGTTTTCCTGTCGCAGCGATCAAAATATCATTCCTCCTATCCGACAAAAATGGTCCCTCTACTTTTTTATAGTTCGTCCTTAAGATATAGATAATGAGTAGCTTAGTAATAAAACTTGTTTAGTAACTAAAAAAATAACAATGATGATACTTATAATTTTTTCAGCAACTATATGAATTTGTTCCCTCGTATAAGATCCGCTTCTCTTTCAGCAAGCATACAACCATAACTCCTTGTGACGTAATGGAGATGATATATGGATCATGTAACGTCCTCCATTTTACTTAACGAAATTTCAAATTAAGGGTTGATCAACGACTAAGTAATGTTTTATTGCTTGCCAAAATATACAAAATAAATCGAGTATGCAAAATGAGCCCTAACGTGGCAATATACAATCATCGAACGTATACCGAGAAGATGGAAGCACTACTGCCAGAAGGAGTAGCCTAAGCTTCCGAAGTTTTCCCTGATGGACCCGGACGGGAATTATCACCTGGAAAAATGTGGTAACCATCAATCCAACTCATTACGAATACTAATATGTGCTAGTGAGGTGCCATGTGGAACAATTTAAATAACATGGTATTTTAAAAAAAATAATATGTATAATTTGCCAATATCCACATCATAAAAATTTCATATAAAAAATTATGTATCACAGTTTTCATTAACACAATTTCCAAGATACCTCCAACCAAATCCGAACCGCCTTATTTCCTCCGACTAGACCCATGGGCTAAGTTACATCCATATTACTGGTTACTCAAAAGCTCACTGGTCATGTGATGAGGACCGGCCAAAATCCTCAGAGCACATGTCCCAGACCATGGGTCTTTCCCCGTTATTGAATTAGCGGGGTGTCGTACGCCCTCATTGAACTAGTGGGCCAGTCCCTCATTGAACAGGTGGGACAATATAAAGCCAACCATCATGCATTAATGGAGGCCTCACCACGTGGTGGAATATAATATTTTCATTTCCTCCCAATTCAACCCTTCCCATAATTCTCATAATAAATATCATAATATCAAAACTCTCAATTCTCATATATAAATAAATTCATAATTTAAATCACAAGGTTCCGCAAGGCAATTTATATATATAAAAAAAATATTCATAATGATTTCACAAAATACTCACAACAACATATCAATATACATAACAAGTGGAAAGTGGTTACCTCTCGCCGAAGCTAATTATTATTACACTGCTCCTAATCCAAGAGCTCAAACACACGCCAAAAATCAATCTACCACAACCAATTTACTAATCATTAATAACTCTTCTAAAAATCGACATGATTAAAATTAAAAGTATACAAGTTCTGAACAATAATATAATTGAAATGCTTGAAGTGGGTAAATTATGACGGGATTGGAAAAATTAAGGAGATTATTAATTCTCCTTTCAAATTTATTATTTATATTATTATTTACTTTATTATTATTATCATTATTATTCTACTATTTATTATTATTTTCATTATAATATAACACACACACCTAACCTAACACAATACACACACACACAAGGTTATCCAATACCAGCAATGGATAATAACTATAGATTCATTGTCTTAACTCACTTGAATGCACTTTGTTCATTAAAAACTCTGGACACTCCATATCCAATAAGAAAACAAAATTTGAATACAGGTTTATTTTCTTAATTTTCTTCATCTCAAAAACAATGATTGCCATATCTTGTCATTTGACCACATGTTTAGCAAAACTAATTAGAGACAATCCACCACACACACGTACAACAACTCTTTCCAAGTGGTACTTTATATATATATATATATATGTATATATATATATATATATGTATAAATTTATTCATGATTTGCCACCCCTTTTTCTCTTTCACGTGTAGCAAAATATGCCTATATCGGTAAAATCTTCTTTCTCTTTTTACAAGTGCGGTGATATGGGTTTTATTACCATGCAACTACATATATATAACTGTAAAACGAGTTTTTTTTTTCCTATTATTTTCATATGCGTTAGTTTCCTTTCCTTCTCCTTTTTTTTTTTTTTTTTTTTTTAATTTGCAGCAAAGAAAATATATATATAAAAACATTAGGCTCCCTTTTTAGTTTCGATATACATATATTTATAACAACAAAGCTTTGGGTTCAAGATATATATATATACACATAGAATAGCAAAGCTTTGGGTTCTATCATTCAAGTTCTTATTATTTTCCCAACGTGGTGATAGCAAATTTATGACAACAAATGGTTTAAGTTTTCCTATTATTTCCCGTGAAAGCATGCGAAACTAAAAGGAAGAACAATCCAATGACTTACCTAGGTTGGTTCTTGGCTCAGACGTTTAATCTCCACGGATACCCAACACCCCTGTTTTGATGAGTTTTTGCAGAGGAAAAGTTCACAATAGACTCTCTCTCTCTCTCGTCTCTCTCCCACGTTCACACTCGGCTTTCTCCTTCTTGGCTCTCAATTCCAGTTGGAACAATGTGGATACCAATATATAATGGACCGAGGGTCCAATCGAAAAGAAAAGCTAAGGGTCCGAGATGAATGAGGCTGGTTTATGGCGCTAGGCTCAAGAAGCATGGAGGAGGGTCCGAATGCAATGACCATATGACGTGAGAGATAAGGCCATTGGATCTTTCTACGCTCTACATAATAATCTTTGAGATTTCCAAAAATCTGATTTTTCCGTGATTGACGCTGTGTTGGAAGCTGGTTTACGTGTTTTGGCTAAATAAATCGAGAAATAGATATGCTTCGTCACTGTTGTGCGTTTTGGGTTCGAGATGGGGAGTGTAAGAATATATTGAAATGGAATTTTGGGTTTGTAGGCCGTGTGGGTTAAATGAACATGAGGAATGGATTTTAATAATGGTTTGGGGTGGGTTTTTGTTTTGTTGTTCTCGAGTCTTTGGGCCAAGAGGGTAACGAGTGAAGGAGAATAAATATTGAAAGGAGTATGGGCTTGCAGCTACAAATGGTTCCATTGGCGTGATGAGCTAAAGAAGAAATAATGACTGGAGGATGGGTGTTTGAGTTTTTGCTTGACCCATTTAATAATTGATTATTAAATTGAAAAGTTGTGCAAAAGGGGGCCACGTGACTTATTTTCTTTTGTCCAAATAATTCTTTCCCTAATGAATCAATGGAGAAATGAGAGGAGCATGGTCACGTGATGGTTTGCATGAGATTATGGGAGGTGAGTGTTGTGGGACCCATTCAAAAGTCATCCCTTAATACCACAAATTCCATGTTCTCATTTTCTTCCTACTTTTAGCTATTAAACTTCAATAATTCTTTTCCCAAAAATTTCAAGGAAAGTAGATCTTGACTTCTAATACTTATTTTAGACCATAAATTATCATTTCTAAATATTCCTTGAATTTATTCTTTTCGAAATTTCAAGGAATATAGGTCTTAAATTCCAATAATTATTCTCCTAATTATTTTAAAGCAAAATTTCATATTTAATTTCCATAAAATATTCCAATTTCAAATCCAAAATTTGGGATGTTACAGATCACATATCATAGATGGATTGGATTGAGCTTCTTCTTCCAATCTTTTTCGCTCAGCCGCCATCAACTCTTTTTCAAACTTTTCATAACTGCCACGAGACATTGTATGAGGGCAATCACTCTTTCTACCAGTCTTTTGTGCTTTTTCTCTTTTTTGCTGTGAATAAGAATTCAAAACAACTATTAATTATGAATTCCATACCATCCCACTAATAGAAACTAGATAACTTTTTCTTGATATGAACCTCAAACACTAGTCAAATTCACTTCATCAAGTTTCAAGACTTGCATAGAACAATGACAAACTTTTACTGTATTACTCTATCTACAGTCATATTCACATAAGAACTAAGACATGTTCTGATGCAGGATAAAGGATAGAAATGTCATTCTATAATTGCATGAAGCTGGAATTAACAATTAGAAATATTTTATTTTTCTTCTATTCATACACCAAACCATCTCACAATAGGATTAGATGAACACAAGACATATCACGCACACGTCTCATTGTTGGGAACATCGTATGTCAGCTGGATAGAGTTCCAAATATGATCCTTTAATTTTTTCTAGTCGACATTTTTCCACTCATATGTCAAGATGTTAGGCTTGCTGCGTGTTAAGAGAGCAACATAACTCCTATATCTACTTTTATTAGGGCCGATAAAGGCCGACTATGAGGCTCACTTTGAGATTTGGAAGGTTCTCTTTGATTCACACTAGTAACTGGCATGCCTTGAGTAGGTCTAGACTCGCTTTCTCTGTTCATTTTCATGACAGGAAGAGAGGTTGAGATAGGTGGTGGGAGAGGCGAATGCCTGAGTGAATGAGAGAGTAATAGAGTTTGGTAGTGGTGGCGAGGAAGAGAGGGAATGCGACAAAAATAGAGGTTTCAAAACAAGAAAAGAGGTGTAGAGAGAACAACTTTAGGTTTCAATATGAAGAGCAAAGGATATATTGAGCAATTTTTTTTGGCACTAATCCTTTAGCCAAATATTCTTAAACGCAGGTCTTAAAAGTTAACCTCTTAGACCGTTATGCATTAACATCCAGTCTTACAAGTAATAAACAAGATTCTGAAACCCGGATCGGACCAAAAATCGGCCGGAAAAATCGATTTAATTTAAGGGCAAAACTGGGGTTGAGTTGATCCAGAGTCAACTTGGTCAACTCAACCCGGAGCCAAAGGAGGTGCAACGATTTATGGAGGGAAGGATAAAAGAGAAGGAGACAAGGAGAGGGGAGAGAGAGAGAGAAAGAGAGAGATCTAAAGTGGTGAAGAGGGTGAGAAGGAGAGATCTAAAAATGAAGTTTGAAAAGGTGTGTCGGTGGCTTTCGAGAGGATCTAAGAAGCAATTGAGGGGTCCATCTTATAATCGGCGAACAATGGTCTTTGACAGCAAGCTTTTGCCTAATGAACCATGTGAGAGAGTGAAGAGAGATATGCCTAATGAACCTATGACTCAACTCCAGCAAGCTTCTGCAATGTATGGGTGCTTCAGATCTCTTTTCATGTGAGAGAGAGAGAGAGAGAGAGAGATGAGAGATCTGATGTACATAGAATCGTGTAAGAAAGAGATGAGAGATCTGAAGTGAACCAACTTCACTATGTTCTATGTTTTTTTTTTTAAAAATATATAATATTACATATCTTCCCATATTACCTATCATCATATCGCATGCTCTCATGTTTTGACCACAAAATATTTTTATTATTAAAATATGAATATTTTTACCTATTTTAATTAAATTATATTTTTAATTAATACTGGTTTGACTCCGGCGTAACCCACTAACCCTTGACCCAATACCTCCACTGGTTTAGTAGCTGGTTCGGTTTTCAGAACATTGGTAGTTGGTAATAACATTTTATTTAATTGTTTTCTTATCTTTTGGATCGGCTACTATATATGTCTGGTCTTAAGAGTTTACTCTAAAAAGTAATCGAGATTTCAATTTTTTTAAAGAAAACTTTTTGGACCGTTTGTTTTGGAAACATGTCTAAACAATATATTTCAGACCTATGATTAAAGGATCCGGTCCAAAAAGTTCTTTACTTTACGAAACTGCCACCGATCATATTTTTTAGACCGGAGCCTCTATACTCTAGTCTAAATAAGGTGGTCTAAAAGCCTTTTTCTGTACTAATGTATCTCCAATGCTAAAATACAGTTCAGGTATTTTCCCCTTTCAAATGCTTGCAAACTCGGAAAGATATATTTTACCTTTGTATTCATAAAAAGAAAAAAGAAAAAAAAAATAATACTCTATCCCTTTCATATTGCAAGACATTTTACAAAATTATAAGCACAATATAATTAATATCTCTTTCTCTGTTCTCCTCTTTCCCTCTCTCTGTTACCCCATAAGTGTCCCACACAAGTTCGCTAATAATACTCAGGAAGATTCCCTCAACAAAGAGTTTTCGACCAGAGAAACAATATCCAATACCATAAGTGCATTTAGATAGGGATAGATAGTTTGATAGATAAATATACTCTATAGAAAACACTTTTTTTTTTCTTTTTTAATCATAAAACTTATTTTTAGTTTCTTTTTTAAAAAAATAAGGGCCATTATTTTCTTTTTACTCACAAAACTTATTTTCATTCTGGCCATTGGGTGTGTAGTGAAATTTCAGAATGTTATGGGGGATTGACTGAAATAAATTTGGTGTTGTGGGACTTAACTAAAATCCTCCCTCTTTTTGACTTCGTCTTCGTGTTCAGACACACACATATGTTACATTTATTATGTGAGAAAGAAAGTCAGAAATCACTGCGTAATTAAATATCTGTTGAATGCTCTGAATTCAACACAATTAATTGACAACAATAATGTGGCCACTCTATTTGACTATATCTATTATTATTCTATATATATATATGCACAAGTGATGGAGATTGAAGAAGCTAAGCTAAAAGTATTGTGATATATATGTGTACTGCAAGCTGAAACAATAATAACAATGGTGGAATTATGGAAGTTGTATGTGATTGTTTTGAAACTAATGATCCTTCAAGCTTGTGTTTGTTGCGAAGCAGTGGATCCAACACAGGGATTCAGTGCTGTTGCTTTAGACAGTTCAAATTTTGAGGTACAAAAGCCCTATGATGTGCCAGTGAACCAGCGTTACAGCTTCTCCAATGGAGTTCACAGGTTATGGGTCTACTCCACAGACAAGCCTTTTACCCCCGGTAGCGACACTCTACCTCGGACTGAGATCCGAATTACAGTAAGCTCGTCATCACTATTTTATGTCTCCCCCTTCTCTCTCTCTCTCTCTCTCTCTCTCTCTCTATATATATATATATAACAATCTATCTATCCCTATCTGAATGCACTTGGGGCAAATCGGATATTGTTTCTATGGTCGAAAACTCTTACTTGAGGTAATCTTCTTGAGTATTATTAGCGAATTTGTGTGGGACGAAGAGATAGAGGGAAATAAGAGAACAGATAAAGAGATATTAATTATATTGGCCTTATAATTTTGTAAAATGTCTTATAATCTGAAAGGGATAGAGTATTATATTTTTTCTTTTTTCTTTTTTATGTGAATATAAAGGTAAAATATCTTTCCAAGTTTGCAAGTATTTGAAAGGGGGAAATGACTCAACTGTATTTTTGCATTGGAGATAAATAATAAGCTTTTTTTCTTAGTTTGGAGAAGCCACTTTAAAAGCGAGATATGAGAGCTTTCGGGTTTGTTTGAACTAGCGTTGGTAAAAATAAATTTTACTTTAATTGAGTTATGAAGTTGGAGTAAAAGTCAGTCAGTAATTTGATATGATTTATGTTTACATAGATTTTTATAAAAGAAATTATTTTGACAAACTAAAGCTTATTTAAATAGAAGATGTAATAAAATGAGATATAAATATTATAATATATATTTTTTATAAAACTTTGGTCACTTTGAGCAACCAACCAATGGCTTGATCAACACTTTGCGACTAAGTTGCAACTATTTAAAAGGGGAAAATAACTCAAATTAAAACTGTATTATTATAATGAAAGTAGATGATATATCATCAATAACTGATATATATGAATCTAAAATTTGCTTTAATTTTGGAAATTTGAAGGGACACGATTACACAAGTGGGGTGTGGCAATTTGAAGGGTATGGATACGTGCCAAGTGGAACAAGTGGGGTATGCATAATGCAAGTGTTTGGAGGAAGCCCTTCTGCAACAACCCTTCAGATTAGGGTTTATAATGCTTCTCTCACATATTACAGATCTCCTGTGTTGCTCCAAAACATGTACGACAGGTGGTTTAGGCTCAACGTCATCCATGACGTGGCTGCCTCCAATGTTAAGGTTTATATTGACGGAGTTCTCAAATACAACGGAGCTGGTCGGGGACAGGCCTCTCACTACTTCAAGTTTGGGGTTTATACACAGAATGATCCTTCCCATTACATGGAATCTCGTTGGAAGGAGATCAAACTTTTCAGAAAGTAGCTCTCTTTTTTGTTTCAATGCCTTGTTCTTATCATATCATAATATGAATAGTGCCTCTCTTTCAATAAAAAATTTGGATAGGCTACGACCAATCCGATTTCTCTATACATCATTTTCCTTGTGATCCTTTTCGGTCGAAACTGCAACAGCTAAATAATAAATTTGCAGATGTTAAGAAAATTAACTGAATTAATTCTTTATGAAACATCACTATTGGTTTCCCTAAAAGTTCCTCTTTTAAGATTAAAAAGAGAATCATCCAGAAAAAATGTTATTACTACCTCCGGTACTTAATATGAGTCATACTTTGTCTTTGTTTTTGTCAATGAGGCCTGCTTTGTACGTTAATTTTCCCCCCCATTAAAGTGAGTCCTATATTAATATTTATATATCCTTGTTATTGAAAACATATGGGTTTTTACCATAGAAGCAAAATCGAGATCAATATCTTATTTAACAACTGTCTCAATAGCCAGCGCTTTAGTAGCGCAGTGGCATGGGAGTTTGGCTCCCTTCCCCCATGTCCAGGGTTCGAACCCTGCCCCTCTCTCCTACTATGTATATAAAAAAAAAACAAAAAACAAAAAAACAACTGTCTCAATATTTACACAATAACTATCCTTTCCATCCTAAAATGAGTCATGGACCTTGCCTTTACAACTGAGGCCCAATAGCCCAATACACCTACCTACTAACACACACACACACACATATTGTAACTAACAGAGTAATGCACTTGCCAAAGAGAGTTGACATAGATGGTAAGGGATCTAGGACTAGGCCTAAATGGTCGTGGGTTCGATCCCTCGGCGTGCCGAGACTCCTTTGGTAGGCGATCTCGTAAGTCCCCGTAAGTGCTCATGGAGCCCGGCCGTGCCCGGGCCTTGGTGGATCACGATGTCGAACCCCTCCAAAACTTTCTTTTACCAAAAAAAAAAAAAAAAAAAAAAAGTCCATTTGTGCATTTATTTGGAATCTAAGACGCACAGTTCATGGATTATGAGCCCTTCCAAATCATATAAATATATATTGATTGATGGTATTGATGTTAACATATCAAACATACCAGCATAATTTGTTTCTGCAATAATATAACAATATGATTAATATAAGTCAGTTAGGTAAAATTAATAAATAAAAAAACTATATTGTTTATGAATCATAATTAAACAGTTTGTTTTATTTTAAACTTGGAGGGAGCGGTGGTTTTATGGGGAAAAAAGAGCATACTTTTCCTCTGATTCTTCTTAAAGGGACTTTTTTGATTTGACCAAAGGTTTCTCCTAAGACTTAGAGGGCAAGGCAAGGCAGTGGTGGAACTAGAAATTTTTTTTAGCCTGGGCCAAAAAATAAATATATTAAACTACTCCATTTAGTTCTTATTATAAGACACTAACTAACAAGTATATTTGATCCTTTTTATAAAATACTTGTTTGTTTCCAAATAACATTAAATATTTTTTTTCCATGTACACCCATAATTAAAAAGGTAGTAAGTGAGAATTAATTATTACTCTTTTTTTCAGCAAAAAAAAGAGTAATAATTAATATGATATTAGAGTTTAATGTAATTAATAGGGATAATATTAAAAATTACTTAAATTTTACAACAAATTTAATGACTTTAATTGTTTTTATTGACTTGTGAGAATTGTTAGTTGGTTCCTTAAATAAGGACTAGAGAGAGTATTTACTAAATAGTATCAAATAACCTTGAAAATAAAAATAAATAATAACCGATAATTATAAATCAAAACAATATATAATATGATACTAACCTTTTCGGTATCTCAAACAAGAATTTTACTTTCCTCTCACAGCTCAATGAGTAATGAAACAAACATTATCCTTACAAAGAAGATAAAAAATTAGCTGGGGCCAAATTTGTAGCTAAATAAAATATTATATAATAAATACATATATATTCTAACAAATTTTATAAGATCGGTCGGGGTCAATTGGGGTGGCCCTAGCCGGCCATCACTACCTTCTCGCCCTTTCAGGGCAAGGAGTTCTCAATTCGGGATTTAAACTTGTGTTCCTCTCCTTACTATATTACTATATCAATCAACAACTTGTTAGTTATCTACAAGGGTATCTAACTCGGAAAATTTACGATCACTTTTCATTTTTGTCCATGTTAATTACTACTCCTCCGATCCTAATTATAGGAACATATTTTGGAGTTGGTTTTGGTCCCAATTATAAGAGCAAGTTTTAATTTTTGTCACTTTTTTCCTACAATACCTCTATTTATACTTTCTCAATAATAATTAAAGACAACAATAATTTAATAATACTCCTATATATTCTATAAAGTAAATAATATTTGCAACTCATTAATATCATATATACCTCAATTATATTTTTTTTAATAAAATAATTTTGAGCAATTTTTGTTATATTTTTCCCATATCACCTATACTAATACTTCTTCCACAATAATTAATTTAACAACACGCTTATATTCTATTAAGTGAGAGATTCTACTTTATTTTTAATTTTTAAACAAAATAATTTTAAAGGAGGCGAGACTGCTTACCACCTCAACCAATAACATGTTGGTATACTTCTTAATGTCTCTAATATATGGGTTAAAGAACTAATTTGTGGATATTAAGAAAATTAGTTAGTTAACCTCTTTGAAATAATTTTGTGTTGGTTTCCCTAAAAATACCATATTCAATCATGTGCAATCAATAGTACTACCTTTGCTCCTAAATATAAGACTTAATAGATTTTTTTTTTTGAAAGATTAAGAAAGCTAATTAAGTTATTTAATCATATTGTATGTTGTGTATGATTAAATTATGTATTAGTATATACCAACGGGGGTTGGTACGAGTGGTAAGCAGCTTGTGTCGCTTAAGCAAGGTTCCGAGTTCGAGTCTTGTGAATGCAGAAAAGCCCCACTGGGAGACTCACCCACCATAGCTAGGTGTGCGACCTGAGTCGGATTCGAATTAGTCAGGGCAAAGCTCTGGATAGGATGGGCAACCCAAAAAAAAAAATGTATTAGTATATAAATCATACAACTTAATTTGGAGAAAAAATGATAAAGATAAATACTTTAAAATAATGCAATTATTTTTTAATCTCTATAAAAAATCAACTAGGTCTTATATTTGGAATATGATGTAGTAATATTTTGAGAAAAATTATAAGTTCTAGAGAAAAGATGGATTGATCTCTTTATATTTAGGACTGATATATAACTCCACTACCTAACTCTGTAATATTGACTGGACGCATGAGAGAAAGCAATGTATAATATTAAATGTCGTGTATTATTAAAAGATTAAAATAATAGTGGGCGGCCTGGAAATATCTTCAAAAATATCTTGAAAATATCTTAAAAAATATCTTGAAAAATAATAGCGGGCGGACTGGAAATTCGGATGAATGATTAAAGGATAGCGATAAGGAATGTGAGAGGCTTTAATAAGAAATGATATGGTGCTAGCTAGGCCTGGTGGTTAATGAGTACGCAGGTTAGTGTGTGTTATATACTTAGACACACTTGGGGACATATTAGAACAACTTGAGAGGGATATAGTAAAACCAAGGTTTAGGATGAAATGGATGAACTCAATAAAGCACTAACTTGAGAGGTTGAGGACACTGAACTTGAATTACTAATAAACTCAATAACTCGGATTGATCTTAGATTGACTTGAGACTCGAGTTAATGAGATATGACTTCTAGTTTGGCATGTAATGAAATTTATATCATTGACAAAAGCATGAACTAGAAATATCTTAAGATTCTAAGATAACTTCAGAATATCATAAGATAAAGAAGTAACTTGAGTTGAATGATGATCTAACTCGGATTGAGGCACTATAATGGAGAAGTATATATTATCTTGTGACACAAATATCGGGTATCGGGTCTAGTATGATGCTTCTCTAAATATCTTGAAAAGTAAAAATAAAAAGGAAAGTAATAGTGGAGGACTTGGAAAGGATGAATGATTAGGATGTATCGTGATAGTGATAAGGAATTTCAGAGGTTTGATTAGGATATGATATGGTGCTAGCTAGCTGCTAGGCCTAGCTACTGACTAATGAGGATGTTGGTGAGTGTTTCTCCTAAATGGTACGATATTGCACTTACTTATGGGGAACCCTCCAAAACTTTCTTATAAAAAAAAAAAAAAAAAAAAAAAAAAAAAAAACAGAGTAATGCACTTAACAGTTATAACTGTCTTTATTTTAATATTTCGGTGAAGTTTTATATAATTTTATTGGAAATGGATGTTCTATAACCTCTTGGAGTTTTTCTCATGAAAATGTAATTTCGAAAGGAAACTTGTATGTATCTCAATTCTAATGAATATAATTTAGATATATGTATTTTGATACTTGAAATAGAGATTTGTATCTAATGAATAGGAATTAATTTAATGGGTAATGAATATTTGACTGGTATTTTATTTGTGTGTTTGAATTGTGTTATCAATATAATAATCTCATCAGGTACGTAGGTAATCAGTAATTACGTTAGTAAGGGTGTGTATGGTAATGCTCTCAGAATGAGTTTTTTTCTTAATTTCTGTTCCCAGGAATAAAATTGGATGTTGTGCTTGGTAAATCCGATTTTTTTTTTTTTTTTTTTTGCTGTTCCGGGATGAACCGATTTATTTTTTGTTTGAGGAAAAAAAAAAGAAGCAGAAATTTTTTGCTTCTATGTTTCAAGCCACAAAATGAGAATCATTTTTCTCAAAAAAAAAAAACTCATTCCTCTTCGAAATAGAAATTTACCCTCGTTCACTACCACCCTACCACCACTACCCCACCACCACAACCACCACCCCACCACGCCGCCGCCACCACCACCCTACCACCACCGCCACCACCCCACCACCGCCACCACCACCATTGCCACCACCACCACCCCACCACCACCGCCACCGCCACCACCGCCACCACCGCCACCGCTACCACCGCCACGCCACATAAATAATTTTTTGAATATAAAAATTACATAAATAATTTTTTTAGGAAATTTCAATTTCAATTTATTTGTAAAGTATAATAATTATTAAAGAAAATGACAAAATAGTAAAAATAACTCATAAATCCTCCATCTTCCTCCCTTACTATTTTTTTAACTCCCAAACAAGGGGAGAAAAAATGTGTTATCAAACGTAATTATGATTCTCGGAGTAAAAATAAAATGGATTAACAAACGTAATTATGATTCTCGAACTCTTCCAAAGCATAGAATCGGAAAAAAAATTGTTTCATCTCAAAAAACAATGTTGGGACAACGAGAATGATTACCACGCACACCCTAAATAGGCCCCCGAAATTCCACTCATTACCTAAAGTTTTTTATTGGTAAAAAATTCCATAATAAAGTTAAGGATAAGATCATGTGGCGTATGTCAGGGACAAAAATAAATGTTCAATAAATTTTATTGGATCTTTCTTCCTTTATGCTATCTATTTCTTTCTCCCTCTTTGTCTCTTTCACACACACAAAATATTTTTAATTATGATAATGAATAATTTCCAAAAAAAAAAAAAAATTTATTTCGACTTCTATATTCGAATATTCATACATTTTTAAACGTGAAATAAAGAAGTAATTACATCCACACAAATATTATGCATACATAAATTAAAATTTCATCTTTATCTTTATTATTTTTTGTACTTATTTATTTTCTAATATATTTCATGCTTTTACATTTTTTTTTTGTATATGTTAAAAATTAGATTGAGGTATCCTTTAAAACGGAAAAATTAATTTGAGGGGGATGAGACTTGCAAATTCTGTTCTCTGTCGAATTATCATCACTTACTATAATAAGAAATAAATATTTCTTGGGAATTACGAAGAGAACCATATCAGGTGTGCGTGGCAATTAGGGCGTATAGCTACGTGCATGCCACGCCGGACAAAAAATGCTTCAGACTGAACCTCGTCTTTCTTATTTATTTATTTATTTTTTTATTGTGAGAGAGACATAAATCTCATATACTAACAAGATGTAGTCAACCCAATGATTATAGGGTAATTTTTTAACTTTGCCCTTATTTATGATTAAGTATTTTTCAACTGTTTTTTCTCTCCCTATCTTCATGAGTACAATTAATATAGGTAAAATTGTCACAATCTCATTTATTATATTTGTTTCTTTATATTGATTATATGAAATGATTTTTTTTTTAAGAAAGCACCAGTCGATGAAATTAACGTTTTTTTTTTTTTTTTGGCTAGGGTTTTCAGGTGCTGATATGATCGATACCCCCTCTTCAAATAAATAATTTGTACGGAAAGATTTCATTATAATTAAAAATAATAAATTATACTCCCTCCGGTCTTAATTATAGAACATATTTAACCGATTTTGGGGAGATTAAGGAGAAAAGTTAAATTAGTTAATTTTACTCATTTTCCTAAAATGCCCTTATATAAATTTAAAATGACATAAGTAAAAATGAATTAACGACCCCTACCACATACCTCTCGGACTTAGATTTTTTTTTTTTTCACACACTTTTTAATTAAAATAATAGTCTTGCAATATATACATATATGCGTTATATATATATATATACACACATACATATAGATAGACACACACACACACTTATACATACATATATCTACACACACACACACACATATATATATGAACACACATACACACAAATATATATATAGACACACACACAGATATATATATATTGGCAAAAAATTGATCGATAAATAAATTAAAATCTAACAATTGAAAAGTTTCGATAATGGGAAGAGTTTACACAACCACATACATATAATCACCAAAAACCAAACACACTTGGGATAATAAAATAGGGGCATTTTAGGAAGAAAATGACAAAAATTAGAATGTTCTCTTATAATTAGGACCAAAACCAACTCTCAAATATTGTCTTATAATTAGGACCGGAGGGAGTACCTTTTATTCTCTACTAAGTTTATTAATTTAAGCTTTCATTAGTTATGATCTTAATTTTGGAACCTTATGGTTGACAGGAAAAAAAAATGGAACCCTATGATCTTTCTTTTGTCTTAATATGTTTTATCATCCTTATTCATCCGGCAATATACTCTCTCTCTCTATATATATATATTTATTCATTCGCGTTCGTTATATACTACAATACATATCTGGAAGCTGAAGCAATAATTAACAATGGTGCAATTATGGATGTTGCATGTGATTGGTTTGAAACTGATGATACTTCAAGTTTCTGTGTGGTGCGAAGCGGTGGATCCTACCCAAGGATTCACCCCTGTTCCTTTACACGACTCAAATTTTGAGGTTCAGAGACCCTATAATGTCCCTGTGAACCAGCGTTACAGCTTCGCCAATGGAGTTCACAAACTATGGGTTTACTCTACAGACAAGCCTCACAGCCCCGACAGCCACACGCTACCTCGTACTGAGATCCGAATTATAGTAAGATCTCATTATCACAATGTTTTTGTTTTCCCCTCTTTTTCTCTGTTTAAATTACAAATATAGATTCACTTATTTAATAAATAAAGGCCGACTTATACAAAAAGTATCCCAAAAATGTAAATAACTTTCTTAACCTTTTAAACTTTACAATGAACCTTTCTAAAGTTTTACATTTACGTAGATAACTCTCATACTATTAGTCCTGTTTATTATTTATCAGCAAATGGTTTAAAGTTTAAGCTAATTAAATGATTAATCTTCATTTTACTCAAAGTTTGAGGAAGTGATATATGCAAAAGAAAATAAAGTTTAAGGAGTAAAATATTTATAGTTTGGGGTTACATACATAGACTTTAAGGTTATGAGGGTTCCTTATCATGTTTTATGAAAGTAAGGAGATATGATTTGGTTTGCGATCCAAAATTATTTTTAAAAAAGAAGAAAAATTAAGAGATAAAAGAAAAAGGGTGTGAAGTTTTGGAATATAGTATTCGAACTATTGTTCTTCCGCATGATGTGTTGATGCACTTTGCTATATATATTTGATGAATTGATATTGATTACATGGACGTGTTATATGTATTTGTTGTGGATATTAAGTATGGTTATACATATTTCCAACTACTCCCTATGGTTATGTAGAAGCTACTTGGATTAGATTTGGTAATAAATATATAAAATATCTATCAACTTCATTTTCTGAGTTTATAATTGTTTCATGATTTTTTTTATCGATTGCACGTATTAAAAGTTTCCATATAAAGATAATCTTGATTAAATAGGACATATATGGAAATCAATTCTTATATTTGTTACAAATTTTTTGCATTTTTCGTTACCTGAACTAATTTGGTTAATAATATCTACAAATTGGTTATGTATGTAGCTCTTATACTTATTAAGTAAAGAGGGAGTATTTAGAAGGGGATAATAACTCAAAACTCAAAAGTACAATTAATTTCAAACTATATTATTAGTCGAAGTGTCACGATCACGAAGTATAGTATCTTACGCATATGAATATCTGCAATTTCTTATGAAAATTGAAGGGACACGATTACACATCAGGAGTGTGGCAATTTGAAGGTTATGGCTACGTTCCAAGTGGAACAAGAGGGGTATGCATAATGCAAGTGTTTGGTGCAAGTTCTGCTGCTACAACCCTTCAGCTTAGGGTTTATGATGCTTCTCTCGAATATTACAGATCCTCTGTTCTGTTTCCTAACATTTACGACAGATGGTTCAGACTCAACGTCATCCATGATGTTGATGCCTCCATTGTTAAGGTTTACGTTGACGGAGTTCTTAAGTACAAAGGATCTGGTCGGGGACACGCCGTTCACTACTTCAAGTTTGGGGTTTATACTCAGAATAACCCTTCCCATTACATGGAATCTCGTTGGAAGAATATCAAACTTTTCAGAAAGTAGTTGTTTTCATCTTTTTGTTTCCTTACTATGCTTAAGGATGGCTATTAAGCTTGTTCCAATCACGATATACATATATATTGTAATAACCCCACTTTTATGTAAATTATTGTATGAAGTTAATTAATACTCCCTCCGGTCCTAATTATAGGAGCTATTTACTATAATTTGGAGGGATTAAAGAAGGAAGTTAAATTAGTTAATTATGTGTATTTTCCTAAAATACCCTTATCCAAGTTTATTTAATATAAATACATCTCTCAAAGATAGAACTAAGTAATACAAATACAAGTTTATTTTCCTAAACCACGCTCCGATCAAGCAAATAATACTATCTCACACTCTCTGATGGAACTTTTATTGTAATTGTGCTCCCTCGATAATTGCTGACATAGTTTATAACATATGCGAATAAAAGATAATGAAATTAATGTTTTAGTATAAAGTTTATAAATAGGGGTATTATAGGGAAAAAATGACAAAAGTTAAAACTTGTTATTATAATTAGGACCAAAACCAACTCTAAAATTTGCTCCTATAATTTGGACCGGAGGGAGTATTATATTATTGAGATATATGTAATTTTTATGAAAAATAAGACATGATATTTGTTTTAATCTAATTGGCTAATACAGATTATTATTGTGAAGGGAACACATGGAAAGGTGAATAATCATGGAAGAGACACCTAAGTAGACATATGGAAGGTAGACCATTATGCAAGGGACACCTAAACAATTATGCAAGGGACACCTAAGCACCCATGTGGCAAAATAATATTTAAAGGAGAAAAGTTGAGGACACATATGTATATTTAATCAATTAAGGGAACACCTACGGGGACACCTAAGCTACGTAGGTGGCAACATACAATTTAAAGAGAAAAGCATGGGGACACTTGGATATATTTTATGGACAACTTATGCCACCTAACCATCTTACCCATTAAGCAAAGCATAATAACCACAAGAATAAGGCATGTGATTGGAAAAATATACTTGGCTCAAAAAGAAGGACCAAGTGGCGTGACATGCATGGAAGGGAGGAAGAAAAAAAAAAAAAATCAGATTTTATCTCAAAAATTAGAAGAATCTAGAGAACTTTAAGAGGCATTGGAAGGGCAAATTAGTAAAAGTACAAGGGGATATTTTTGGGCGCCTTACCTCTATAAATAGGACCACACTCTTCTTCATTTTAGAGTAAGAGACACCACATAAGGAGAAGAAAGAAAGATAGGAGAGTTTTGTAAGAATCTCAAGCAAAGAGAATTTCAAGAAGAAAAGAGGTAAGACAGTTATGAAAATTATCTTAATTCTTTCAAATTCATACAAGTATGTTTAAGTCTTCAATTAGTAATATTGTATAATATTGATGGAGTTCTAGCTATAACTATAAGGAGATCAAGGTGAAAGAAGCCAAAGAAGTTAGGACTTCAAGTAAGTAAGTTCTTTTCCCTAACTTTTTGAAATTTTGCAAAAGTTTAAGGAAATTTTGGTCAATAGCTAGAACTTGGTGATATTATTTTATTTTGATGATTTTGATGGTTTATTTAAAATGAAATTTTGTATGAGAAAGAGTATGCGGTACAATTTAGAAAGCATAATGTATGAACATATGCAAATAAGAAGGTAGAAAAACCAACAGGGGTATTTTCAGAAACTGAGAATAATTTACGTATTTTTGGACTTGGCAAGTATTTTTAGTCAAAAATAGACATGTCAAGGATTACGTATATTTTTGTAACACCCCAATCAGATTTTTCTACAATTAACTATGAATTTTTGAATTTGGGTCAAATTTCAGAAACTTTCTGCACCTTGTGCGAAAATAAAGAAAAATTTACCAAAGAAGAAATACTCATTAATAAAGGAAATTAATGAGTTACAAAAGTGGAAAGACCCTTTATGCAAGTGTATAATTACATAACTTAAAGGAAGGAGTTATATTGATAGTAGCACCATTGTATTATTTTATTTTAGGTCTATCGTTCTTATTTAGCGGCCGAGTGTTTGCTATTTTATTGATCAACTACTTGTAGGTAAGTAACCTTAATTTCATGTACTTTGTGTGACTTTGTATGTATGATTTACCGTGATTGGTTATGCATTCGATCTTATGTGTTCCAATCACTTTGGATACTGGAGCCGCTGTGTGCGACCCCCGGCATGGTTATGTGCCATATTTGAGCAATGTATGTTATATATGACTGCTTGTTCCGGTTTAGGCTGTATGCCTCGTTGTGTGCGATCTGTTGAATGCTGTATGTTTTTATGGTTTTCTTGCATACTTTGTACATACACTGTATATGAAATTAATGGTTACTCTGGGATTCATCTATGAATCCCAGACTATTATAAGAATACATGAAGTGCATCTAAGATGGGGCAGAGTTCTGGAGGTAAGATGGGAGAGCTTGATTGAGGATTTGTGGAGCATGGAGGCAGCTTTTTGTCATTACATCTTTAGTTTTGGATGACCGTATATTAATAGTTATTTGTGGAGGATTTATCTGGATGATTGTATATTAACCCTTGGAGGGAGTTATTTTGTTTAGAAATTTACTTTATCTATATTGTCCAAATTATTCTTATTGCTCTTCTGCGTAAATACTCTGATACGTATTTATTTATTTGAAAGTAAAAGTCACTTTACCCGCCACCTGAAAATGTGAGGTCGGTAGGAGTGTAACATATATGATACACACACACCTCTGATACGTATTTATTTATTTGAAAGTAAAAGTCACTTTACCCGCCACCTGAAAAGGCGAGGCCGGTAGGAGTGTAACATATATGAGGCCGGTAGGAGTGTAAAAACACACACACACACACACACACACACACACACACACACACACACACACACACACACACACACACACACACACACACACACGTATGTATGTATGTATGTATGTATGTATGTATGTATGTATGTATGTAATTGATCTCATTCAGCTAATTATTTAGCTGATGATTTATGCAACAATCCACAATTTTCTCATCTAATCTATTAATTAATTAATCTCCTAATTAATTGACCAATTAATTATGATTTACTCTAATTTCCCAATGAATTAATCTGGCCTATCAAGGGCGGATTCAGATCCAAAAATTCCATACTTATAAGTTGTTTTCAACATGTTTTAGGAAGAGTAAGAAAAAAATTTAAACTTCATTAACTTTGACTTAAAATTCAACAACATTATAACTTTATCCCTCTTTAATCTAGTTCTTTTTACAAGTCAGTATGACTGAATCTCACCTACAAAGAAATAGAAGTTAAGACATTAAATATATCTTAAATTGATTAGCTTTTCCAAATTTGCCTCTATTTAATGAGTATTGACAAAAAAATTGTTATTCAGTTTCTATCACCTACATTTTAATAAAGGGTTAAATTGAAAAAAAGTCATTAACGACTCACAATGTGGACTTATATTTAGTACCAAAAGTTTTGATAAACTAAATTTATAATAAGGACCAAAGTAGTACATTATAACCTATAAGGAAAAAGTCAAATAAAAGGTAAAATTATACATTCATATAAATAAAAAAAATTAACGTTGTAACTTATAAATAAACCAAAAAATTCCTTCTCTCTCTATCCTAACCTTACTATAAATAGGTAGGAGGAGTAGCGATAACCAAACTTACTTCCCTACACGAGATCTTTTTTTTTTTTTTTGGATACTTTCAAACGGTATTCAGCTTCGGGGTTTGTGACTTCCCCTCCTAACACAAGTATCTCATATAAGATTCAAACTTGAGAGTTGGAGGAATCTAATGAATACTTGCACCGTCAGGCCAACCATGTGTTGGTTTACATCATATCACTTTCTATAGACCATATATGATGTCACTTTCTCTCTCTATTGAGAAGGACATGTCCACTAATTTGAACCGGCCTTACTAGGTTCATATATAAGCTCTCATTAGTTACCAGTATAATTGGGATCTAGGGATGATCTTTCTTTCTTGTCTTAATCTCTACATCAGCTTGTGTGGAAGTAATATTTATATATCCTTGTTATAATTGTTTTTTATTTTATTTTAATATATTGGTGAAGTCTTAACCCATCATTGTTAATAAACGGCGATGCTTTTTCTATCCGGTAGGCGCATTAGTCCCACAAAATTAACCGATGAACTTTTCTTTGAAGTATCCGTTAGAATTTTCTCTAATGCATTTCTTCAAAACCAACATGACACCCATTAGAAACCACACTTTGTTTGTTTCTCGTGATAATATAATTTCGAAAGGAAATTTGTCTCAATACAGATGCGACAAAATTGTTAACTTATTATTCTATTATTTCCAAGTGAAGACCCTCACACAGATGCATCCAAAATTTATACAATATTTCATGGACCCCAATTATAGCTGAATATAATATTTCTAAATCCTGGAATATTCTCAATGATGCTGCTGCTTCCGGCCTTCAACACCTAATACAAGATACACACAGATTTAGGCTATTCCCTCCACACACACATTAATACAATCTTTAGTTCCTCAAGTTTATCCTCATTTCAAATTTGGCTGCTCATGTTTTAAATTATTAGTTTTGGTATATCAAGTTTTATTTCTTTTAAAACATGGTTCATATAGCTTAATGAAGACATAGACTAGTTTGATCTTTGAAGGACCAAAACCCATAGTTTGAAATTTGATGGACTAAAACCAACATGAAGGTAAACTTTGTGGGATCAAAGCTATATATGCATCATTATGTTTCAAATACTCCCTCTAGTAAAGGAAAAAAGTTCTCCCCGTGCACTCGTGTGGGAGCCTTGTTCTCTCCATCAAGCGTGAGAGTGGTTCGGTGAGGAGGTTTGGAGGACGTCCGACGTAGAAGGACGAAGGTTCGAAGGGGCAATCGGAGGATCGGATAAGGACGTAGCAGCTGGAGTGGTTACGGGTGCTTTGTTTCCCGATGGAGTTGCCCTAAACTCGAATTCGATTAAGCTCTTAACAACATGGAAGTGTCTCAGATCTCGGCTCCGCTGGAATGGTGGAAGGAGGCGAATGCTGAGAGGATCTTAGTAGGAAAAGTTATGTCAAGCAAGATGTATACGCGACCGATAATGGAGTCGATTCTACAAAAAGCCTGGAATCTACAGTCAGGTTTGAGTGTAATTGAAATCTATGGAAATGCTTTTCTATTCAAATTTTCTGCAATTGAGGAGTATTATAGAATCCTCCACGGAAGACCGTGGTCCATTAATGGATGTTTGCTGAATCTCTTAGAGAGATCGAAGTATAACTCATGCGAGGAACTGGATTTTAGTCGTTGTCTTGTGTGGATTTAGATGCTTAACGTTCCTATGTAAGCCATTTGTTTAAAGAATGTAATCACGATTGGTGGTTATGTTGGAGAAGTAGTGATGGCGGAGGATCCTTGTTCTAATGGTAGGCTTGTTCGTAGTTTCTTGCCCACCAGAGTAATTCTGGATCTGTGAAAGTCGTTAGCTCATGGCTTTTGGATTCCTAAACCGGATGGCTGTCAGGTATGGATTCCAATCCGTTACGAGAAATTGCAAAGTTTTTGATATTCCTGTGGTAAGGTTGGGCATGATAATCCTAATTGCAATTCAGAAAAGTTAATGTCGGTGCCTAATCCCAACAAACCTCGATATGGAGCCTGGTTAACTATTACGGCATGTCGTAATTGGGAGGAGGTTATGGAAGAGGTGTGCCATGCTTGGGGCGAGGTAGAGTATGTTAAAAGAAGGAAGGCGAAACTCCTATTGAGACGCAAGGTTGACCATGATCAGCGAAATGACCTTAATTCTGTATATGACGAGGAGGAATTGTTCTGTATAAAGGTGAATAAGGCAGAGTCGAATGCAAAGGAAGCTGGTATGCCGAGGAATAAGGAGGGAGCATTCTGAAGCAGGATGTAAGGGCTACCGATATTAAACCTAACTTGGATTAAAAGGTTATTGGGCAAGAGCACTTTAGGAAGTCAGAAAAGGAGTATGGTGGTGAGGACGACCAGGATGTTTTCATTGCTGCTAGGAGTGTGATAAGACAGAGCAAGGATGAGACCTTGATTCGCTCAACCAAAGCAGTAGAGGAGAACCCTGATTATCCCACTGGCTCTTTGTCCAAGGACCAATCTGATAACTCCTTAGCTGTTGTGCTTTATAATGGCCAAGTAATGAAGGATGTTATTTGTAGTTTTAGCGGGCTTGGTATTAAAAGAAGTGTGGATGAAGAACTGACCCTCCCTGCTCCTAAGAGGAGGAGAAAAATCTAGTGGATGTTGGTCCCAAGTTTGCAGTATCTGTGTATGCAGATAATTTGAGGAAGACTAAGGCAAGAATAAAAAAGAAGTGCGAAGAGGAAGGGCGAGATGTTAAGGCACAAGAAGCTACCGGTGAGATGGTGCTGGATGCAGTAATGGAGGGATCAGAGGAACCTGACCCTGATGGGTTTAGGTTTATTTTTAGAGCGGGCAAAGGTGTCTCTAATAAGAATTTAACTGAGGGTGCTGGTGGTTGGCCTATAACAGCCACCGGGTCGCCATGAAGCTCTTATCATGGAACTGTCAAGGCTTAGGAAGAGCCTTGACAATTAGGAACTTGAGGGATATGGTGAAAAAGTTTCATTCCTCAATAATCTTCCTAATGGAGACTAAAGCAAGTTCAGTGAAGGGTAAGAGGTGTTAGTTCTCTAAGGGTTTTGATGATTTCCATTGGTGTAAACAAAGCATGAGGTTTTGCTCTCAATTGGTGAAAAATCCACTATAAGAGCAAACCTCGAGGTTTGCCAAGAAACCTCGAGGTTTGGCCTTACAGAGGAGTCCTCAAGGTTCTACGTTTTTAACTTGAAAAACCTGGTTTCACAAAGTTATGTGAAACCTCGAGGTTTAGCAAGAAACCTCGAGGTTTTGTCAAACAGAGACAAAACGCTTTTCTGCTTGTTGAAAAACCTCCAGGCTTTGGAGAAACCTCCAGGTTTGGTGTTTTGGACTTAAACCTCTTTCACTTGCTACAAATCCAAAACCTCGAGGTTTCGGAGAAACCTCCAGTTTCTCGGCGTTTTTAAATTCAAATCGACGATTTTTCTATGCCTTCTTGTTTGATCTTAATGCTTCCTATGATTAATCTCTAATATTCCTGGACATGTTTAACCACTTTATTGCTGAGTTTCAGACAGATTAGAGAATGTACATTGAAGGTTTAAAGCAAAAGCAAAAGTAATGTCAACACATTAAATGCAAACCCAGAAAGTTGCATTCTTTTGGATAATCCATCTCGCACACACCTACAAGAGATTAAAGAATGATTTCTACATCTAGTAGCCGCTATTCCAACGAGACAAATTCGAGAGAGTCAACTCGAACTTACGCCCATTTGGATTAAGTGAAGTTTAGAGAGAAGAAGACCAAAGCTTAACCAAAACATTGGTTAATCAAAGCAACGGTTATATTGATAAATCCAACGGTCATTTAATGCACTCTGAGTATAAATAGAGTTGCATTCAAGCCTTCTCAACAACTACAACTACCAAAAACGCATAGCATTCAAAGTTCTTCAACTACCTTTCTGTTTTCAGTGATATTGTGTCTTTTGACATTATAAACTTTAGTGTTTATCATTATCCACTCTTAGAGAGAGTTTCTATTTGTAAATTATTTATTGTAAAGAATCACAAGTCAGGGGACTTGGTGATTTGGGAGTTCATTGATTACAACTTGTAAGGGGGAGTGAGTTCTAGTGAGAGAACTACTCTTGAGTGTAGAGTGTGTAATCAATTGTGATAGTGAAAAACCCAGAGATTCTGGGGACTGGACGTAGGTCAAGTGGTTGGACCGAACCAGTATAAATCTCTGTGTCTAGCTCTTCTTCTCTACACTCTGTTCATCCCTGTTTTGCTGTTACAAAACAGAACAGTTTTTTTAAAAGTTTTTGAAATCCCCAATTCACCCCCTCTTGGGTATTTAGGTCCATTTTCAAGAGGATCATGTTGAAATGTGGTTTTAGTCATGAGTTGTATGTGGAGTCGTGTGAGTTGGATGGGGGTCTAGCTGTATGGTGGAAGGATGGTGTTACCTTATCTATTTTATACAAATCCAAGAACATCATACACACGATTATTGATGATGGTAATCTCAATATGCCCAAATATGTGACGTTTGTGTATGGCCCTCCTAAGGAACGAGAACGAAGAGCTTCTTGGGATGTCTTGCGGAATTTAGCCTCTCGAATTCAGGGTTCATGGCTGGCAGTGGGGATTTCAACGACATTTTATCTCAAGCTGAAAAGGAAGGAGGAAACCCAAGGGCAATAAGGAAAATCATTAATTTTCAGTGCCTACTGTCTGATTGCAACATCTTAGACTTAGAATTTCAAGGATCTAAATTCACCTGGTGCAATAAGAGGCCTGATTCTATTGTAAGGGAGCGGCTGGACCATGCAGTGGGCAATGTAGAGTTCAGGGAGGAGTTTGAAAAGGTTGTGGTTTTTCATGTGGAACCTGTTGGTTCGGATCACCATGCTTTAGTCGTGGATTGTTGTTTTGTCAATGATAAATCTCCAAGGCCCTTTTGCCTTGAAGCTAGCTGGGTAACCCATAGTGGTTTTTGTGAGGTTGTGAAACTCGGCTGGAATGAGGTGGAGGGGATTATGGAAGATAAAGTGCTAGAGCTATGTTGCAGATTGGAGGCATGTAAAAAAAGACTTATAGCATGGACCAAGAAGGAGTTTCCTAACTTTAGGAAAGTGATTGACCAGTTGAGATATGAATTAATGGCTTCTCAAACAGGTGTGATTTCTGCTGGTAAATTACAGGAAGCTGAAGCAATAATTAAACAAATTGATGTTGCTTTGGAAAGAGAGGAGATGTAATGGTGGCAAAGGTCGAGGATTGCTTGGCTAAAATGTGGGGATAAAAATTCAAAAAAATTTCACAATTGCATCATTCAAAGAAGGTAGCGAAACAAAATCCTACGGCTAAAGGATGAGAATGGGGTTTGGTTGGAAGATACGGAAGCGATCAACAAGGCTTTTTGTGATTTTTATTCGAGTCTCTTTTGATCAGGGGGCCCTAGATAGTTGGATGAGGTTTTGTCATATGTTCCAAGTGTGATTACGGTGGAGGACAACGATGGTCTGATGTAGCCGATTACTAATCTTGAAATTGAGGAGGCTGTTTTTTAGCTTGGAGCCAACAAAGCCCTAGGTCCAGATGGGTTTTTCGCTCTGTTTTATCAGTCAGCTTGGAAGGAGATCAGCAAGGAGGTATGTGAGATGGTCCATAATTTTTTTCATAGCAACAGAAGCCTAAAGGGGATAAATGCTACAAATATTGTTCGAATTCTAGGATTGACAAGCCGGAGGGAGTCAACCACTTCAAACCTATCGGTCTATGTAATGTGGCTTACAAGATCATTGTTAGGATTCTGACGAATAGACTGAGGGGCTTGATGGATAGAATAATTTCCCCCAACCAACGAGCTTTTATGATCCAAGATAATGTCATCTTGGCACACGAAGCTTTTCATTACCTTAACCACAAGAAGAAAGGGAGGAAGTATGAGATGGCTTTAAAAATTGACATGAACAGGGCCTACGATCGGGTTGAATGGGATTTCCTAGAGGCTGTGATGTTGAAGTTGGGGTTTTGTAAAGGTTGGGTAGGGTGGATCATAGGCTGTATCTCTACGGTGGCTTTCAATTTGCAAATTGATGGGCGCAAAATAAACACCTTCAGCCCGGAACGTGGTGTACAACAAGGGGACCCATTGTCTCCTTTTATGTTCATCTTTGTTTCTGAGGTTTTATCTCTTATGATCCAGAAAAATGTTGATAGGAAGGACTTGAAAGGTGTGAAATTAGCTCGTAAAGCCCCTGCATTATCTCACTGTTTTTTTTGGGACGATGCTCTTCTTTTCTTGGCATCGGATGAAGTGAATTGTCGTGTGCTGAAAATGATCCTTGAGACTTATTGCCAAGCTTTAGGACAAATGATTAATCTAGAAAAGTCGAGCATCTATTTTTCCTCCAATGTCCCTAATCTAGTTAAAGATCAGATCTCGACATGCCTTGGAATCAAGTTTTCTGATTAAGCTAGGAAGTACCTCGGCCTACCAGTTATTTGGGGTCGTTCTAAATCAGCTGCCACTTGCCTTTGTTCGGGATAAAATCGGTATGAAACTGCAAGGATGGAAACAGAAAACACTTAATTTTGCTGGAAGGGAGGTCCTTATCAAAGCCGTTGCCAATGCCATACCTTCGTACCCTATGACTTGCTTCCTCTTCCCTAAAAAGGCTTGTATGGACATCGACCAACTGATATCCAGGTTTTGGTGGGGTTAGCAGGGAGAGGAAGGTGCTATTCAATGGAAAAGTTGGAAGCATATGACCTTGAAGAAGGGTAAGGGAGGTATGGGCTTTAGGGATTTATTGTGTTTCAACAAGGCCTTGCTTGCGAAAACTGCTTGGCTGCTCCTATTGCAGCCAAATGATCTTTGGTGTAATATTCTCAAGGGAATATATTTCCCTAAGAGTGGTTTTCTGCAGGCACAAAAAGGGAGACATGCCTCATGGGGTTGGTCGAGCTTGTTGGAGGGGCGTGATTTGCTGTTGAAGGAGTTTTGCTGGAAAATTGGCAAAGGTAATTCAGTGAAGGTTTGGCAAGATCAATGGATTCAGGGGCTGAATGGCTACAAGTTGAGTAGTGAATCTCAATCAGGGGATGATGACAGTACTAGAGTGGCTGATCTGATTAGTATGGGATGGTGGGATCTGACTCCAATTGCCTCAAGGATCTCTAGCCTGGAAAGGGACATGATTCTCAAGATTCCTAGTCCCCTTTTTGGCTGTAAGGACCAAGCAATCTAGCTATAAAATAGAGATGGCTGTTGTTCTGTCAAATCTGGCTATGTGGTAGCTAAAGGTGCTATGGAGGGTGCAAAATCAAAAGACCCAGGTACATCGTTCTTTGTCCCTAAACTTTTGTGGAAGAGTATCTGGAAGGTAGTGGCCCCTCCTAAAATCCAATATTTATTATGGCGGTTGGGTACTGGGGCCTTGGCAAATCGAGATAATCTCTTTAGAAGAAAATGTGCTGTCAGTTCTACTTGTCCTATGTGTCTGAATGCTAAGAAAACCATTGAGCACTTGCTCTTTTTATGCCCATGGACTAAGCATTGTTGGTTTGGCAGTCCTTTAGGGCTCAAATTCAATAAGTGGGCTATGAATTTAAAAGAAGTGAGGAATGGCTATGTGAGATGTTACAGGGGACTAGTGCTCTGTCTGATTATGGGAAGTCACTTTTTGCAACAATGTGCTGGTGGATTTGGAAGTCACTATGCAATTGGGTCTTTAAGGAGGAAAAGCTCGATGCTCGACGTGTAGTTAGGGTATTCCCAGGGTTTATACCCCTTTACATACATTTATATTCATTACAGATGGTGAAAACTAAAACCAACTAAACATCGTCGTCCCTCGATTCTTCTGCCGTCCCCATGGACCGTCTTCAAGTAACGCTCCCTCCTTGAACCTCGTGCAACACTTTTCTTCCGTGCTCTTTGTCTATTGGTTGGTAGTGGAGGGTGAGATTCTTAGGAATCCCGAGCGTGACAATACCAATACAGTGCATGCAAGATAAATGCTAATGTATGATATACTTGCCTTGCACAAGCTCATGTTAACATAATGACTTATCTGCATGCTCAATGTTTCATGCATCATACTCATGGCCATAGCATAATCATAAATGAGCTTCAATCATTCAAGTATGTTAAACGTAGCAAGCAAGTATAGCAATCAAACATATACATACAAGCAATAATATCAATACATACAAGTAAGGTAAGCCCACCACTTTTTAAGGACTACTGTCCTTACACGGGTTCCTCTTTTTGCTAACCGTCATGGTTACTTGAAGTTCTTTCCTTCGTTCTTCTTATGGCCCTAATGATATAACCATACTTTTAGAACCATAGAAAATGAATGTTTACTTTCCTTTTTGACCCTTATTATATTAGGGCTTTAATTAATTTCCCAAACTTGTTACAAAACTTACATTTCTTAAATGCTCGGTGAGTCCTCTATATGCATGTAAAATTTCACCCCATTCTAACCACTTTAACCCAGTCAAATCAGATGTTTAAGTCTCCTTCCCAGTTTTGATGTGCAGGACACAGGGTCATTTGTGAGAATTTATTACTCACTGACCTGAGGTCAAAATAATGTAACCTGCACATCATTTTAAAGATATGCATGTCCTCTATATCCTGGAATATTTTCAGAATTTTTAAAATACTTTTACCCAATGAAACCTCGCTTACAAGCTCTCTGGGTTTAGTGGCTCAAAACTGGCAGATTGACCCTCTTTATTGTGCTCGTGATTTTATGTTTAAAAACGCCTTTGAAAAATCATCAAAAATATTTTTACCACACAATTTTTCATAAGGAAAACGACGGTGATCTCTGATTTTTCATATTCCCATGTTTGCTTTGAGTTTACCACAGATTTCCAGATCTGGGTTTTTCAATGAAATCTCAAAATCTTCAAGAAGAAGATGGAGATTCTTACCACAACTCTTGATCTAGCTCTTGTGGATCGTCCTACTTCACATTTTTCCTCTTCTTCCTTCAATCTAAACCCAGAAATCACATGCATGTGGGTTGTTCTTCATCAATCAAGACATGCATGAGACTATAAGCAACTTTGACTAGTAGTAAGATTGCAATTTACCTACTTTTGATTCTTTTTCTTTTTCTTTTTTTTAATTCATCTTGCTTCAACCCATGGCTTCCTCATGAGTTGAATGTTGACGATGATCATGAAGGGCGTAGGAGGAGAGGAGAGGAGTTGAGATTGATTAAAATTGATGATTGAAGGGGGAAAGGGTTATGGTCTTGAGAGAAGAAGATAAAGAAAATTGTTAGTGTTTGTGGAAGGGGATCCGTGAGGTTGAGAGGAAAGGATGTAGACTTGTTGAAATTTTGGAATGGATATTGATTAGTGCATGTGTGTGTAGGTGTCCACGGCCAAAGGGAGGAAATTAATGAAAATCTGATTGTGGTTTAAGTTTAAAGTGTGTATTATGTGTTGTTAATGTGTGGTTGTGCCATGTGTGTATACATGCATAATAGCATGTGTCATGCAAGGTGTGTGTGTGAATGTTGGCCACGGCAAAGAGAAAATGAGAGTGTAAAGTCTGATTTGTTAATTGTGTATGTGTGTATGAATGCCACGGCCAAATGAGAGAATGGAAGGGAAATAATGGAATTAATTAATGGTTGTGTGTGTGCAAATGTGTTCACAGCATAAGAAGAAAAAAAAAGGCATAAAAATCTGATTTAATAAAGCTTTGCCATGTGTCATCAATATTGCATTGTTGTGTGTTTGTGCTTGACATGTGTGTTGTGAGGTGTCAATAAGAGGTGATGCCATGTGTTGTGTGTAATGTGGTGCCAAGAGTCTTGTTTGTGTGTGTACGTTGTCTCGGTTTTCGTGTTTTTGGTTATGTTGTAGGTGTGGCACAATTTTCGAGGAAGTATCCGGAATTCTTGCTCGGGTTTCACTCGGGATTGCGACACGAATACCAAAACCCGACAAACGAATGCCACGTACCGGTGTTTTCTTCAAAAACGGGGCATATCCTACTACCCCGGAAATGCCAAATACTCACTTATACCGGAAACTTACGCTCAACTAATCGTCCCAAACCTTAGGACATAGTTGGGTGGCATCTTTTCCAACCGGATGTACATCGTATAAGTGCCAGTGCCCTTTTTCACTAACACTTTAATTCCACGGCTTATATATACTAGGTCAACCGACCCGTATAGCCGAGTTACTTAGTCCCCGAGAGACTTCCTATATCTCAACATTCTTGGGACTCTTCCCAAATTGGGCTTAGCTGTCCGTCTAATTCAGGCTTATTCTCAATTCTCAGGCCCAAAATTCGAGATGTTACATAGTTAGTCTTGTCTCTGGGCAGGTGGAGGAGTTTGGTGCTCTAAAACTATTGCTGACAGGAATAACAAGAAGGTCTATGAGGACAAACCAACAAGAGACAAGTATTGGGTGGCGCCTCCCAACGGATGCATAAAAATAAATGTACTGTGGATGGGGCCTTTCGGGAAGCTCAAAGGGAGGTTGGTATTGCTTTGGTTTGCAGGAACAGTAGAGGTGAATTTGTTGGAGGCTTAGGGAGGGTTGTGCAAGCTGAGTCCCCACTCATGGCTAAATGCATAGCATTGAAAGAGGCTTTACTGTACAGACATAAGTTTCTCATGTCCCAGGTAATTGTTGAAATGGACTATGAGATTTTGTATAGGCTAATACAGAAAAATTCATTGATTGGTTGTGATTGGTGTTGCCGAGATATACTGGAAGAGATTCTGGGTTTGATGGAGTCTTTGGAGGAGCCTGTTACTGTTTCTTGGGTTTCTAGAAATGGTAATAAAGTTGCGGACCAGTTAGCAGCTGATGCAACAAGGGAGGTGTATCCGCCGTCTTGGCTGGAAATTACCCCACTTTCCTTAGGCAATATTCTGCTCCATGATTCTGTTTCTCTCAGCAATCGTAGCAGTACTTCGGCCACGGTATTTGCTAGAACAGGAGTGGGCTAATTAACACTTCATGTTCCTAATACTATTGAGTATTGTTTTCTAGTTGATAGGCGATGATTGGTAGGTTGTAATGTAGGTTTTTGCTGTTATGAGAGAAGTGTGTTAGGTTGTATACATAGGTTTTTTTTAAGGGTTTATTGGCTTTGGCTATTAGTGCATGTAATTCTTATTTTGTTATTAATAAAATTGACTTTTTGGGCAAAAAAAAAAAAAAAAAAATCCCTCTAGTCCTTATTAAAATCCACTAATTAGAAAAAAAAATTTTTGGTCTCCAATATAAGGCGCCAATCCCCGTAATAATGACATTTTTTTCACTTTGCCCTTGTTATTGATTGAGATTCAAAGTTGAAAAATTAAGTAACATCATTTTAAGAGAGGATTAAAATTGAAAAAAATTTAGCAATTTTGGATAAATTTAATGACTTAACTGTCATTCATTGGTTCATAAGAATTAGTTGTTGGTGTCTTTATAATAAAAACCAAGGGAGTTTATATGTATAAGATAAATGAAATGTTTTGCGGTTTGTTTTTAGGGTTACGATTATTCTTCAGGGGTATGGCTATTTGAAGGGCGTGGATACGTACCAAGTGGAAGTACAGGAGTGTGCATTATGCAAATGTTCGGGTGGGATCCTCCAACAGCGACGACTTTGATGATAAGAACTTAAAATGGGTCACTTACGTATTACAAGAGGCCAGTTCTAGTTCCATATATATGGGACAGATGGTTTCAGTTGAATGTGATTCATGACGTGGAAGCTTCGATTGTAATTAAGGGTTTATATAGATAGGGTTTTGGTTTATGAAGCTCCTGGCTTACTTCAACTTTGGAGTCTATAAACAAAACGATCCTTCTCACTACATGGAGTCTCGTTGGAAGGGAATTAAAGTCCTTCGTAAACTTCACCATCCACGATTATTTGGCGATCTGCAGATCTATATATGCATGCCCTCTTATGTCATCTTTTTATTAAATTGAGTAAAGTAAATGTGTGAAATTATTTTTATTGCAATGGTTGTGTCGTCCCTTTGGCACTGTATTAAAAAAAAAAAAATTTGTCCCCTTCGCATGTTCGACATATTAACTTTGAAAGAAATGATAGGATTCAATGGATAATAATGTTGGTTTTTTTTTTTTTTCCTTCTCAACCGATAATTCGTAACTCCTTATAATTTTACTTTATTTGTAATTTTTGTCTTAATTGATCCCTTTTAATTTTCTCATTTATAGATATCAGTCCTTAGATTCATAAGCATGGTTATGAAACCCAAATGGGACCATGCGGTTTGGAGCTGAAACCGGACGTGAAACCGGTTCAATCTGTCATAGAAACCGAAGTCATTTTTTTCTCTTTTTTTTTTTAATAGAGAAAACATCACTACAAGAGAGAATCGATGGAGGAGTCGATGATTGAAGAGACAGAAAGAGTGAGAGATGAGAGAGAGAGAGAGAGATAGACGAAATGCTCCGTTCGACGTCACTAGTTTTGTGTGATGAAGACTATGAACAGTATCTTGTATGATGAGGATGATGAACAGTACCCTGTTCACATTCTCTCTCTCTCTGGTTCATTTGCATTTCAAGGAAGAGGATGACTCACTACTACAAAAATTGGATATTACTACCCTAAAAAACGTCCTAATTAAAAAACAGGTAGTAAAAAATGAAGCCAGTGGCATTCTTGTAATTATTTATAAGGAAAGTGAGCCTTCAACGTCCTGAATAAGAGTTTAGGACTTCTAAAATTGTTTTTTTGCGATCTAACATTTTTTAAGGACGCTTTAATTGCTTCCGCCATAAGAAATATGAGAATTTTTTGTTTGGCGCCATGATATTTAATTTTTTTTTGGAATAAAATTTATTTTTGGCGTCCCGTATATATTTCAAGACGCCTAAAATCCGACTAATTACTTGGCGCCAAGAAAAATATGGAAAATATTTGTTTGGCGGCGTAAGTTTATCGAAAATAGGCGACCGAACTATATTCAAAGTTGCCAATGTTTTGAAAATTGGCGATTCGATTGTATTTCAGGTCGCCTATTTGCTTTACTTTTTTTAAATTTAATTTAATTTTAATTTTTCCCTTCTATTCTTTCGCCGTTCGCGCCCTCCATTATCTCGTCCTTAGTGTGTTGAAAATTGGCGACCCGATTGTATTTCAAGTCGCTTTAATTTTTTGAAAAATTGGCGTTTGATTATATTTCAAGTCGCCTATTTTTTTAAAGGGCGACGATTATATTTCAGTCGCCTATATTTTTAAAAGTGGCGACGATTGTGTTTCAGTCGCCTATTTTCATAAAGAAAGGGGCGACGATTATATTTCAGTCGCCTATATTGTTAAAATTGGCGACGATTGTGTTTCAGTCGCCTATTTTCGCAAAAATGGCGACTGAATTGCTTTTCGTGTCGCCTACTACTTTTTTTTTTTTTTTTAAATTTTATTTTAATTTTTCCCTTCTATGCCTTCGCCGATTCGCGCCCCTCCATTATCCATCCTCAATCAATACACGGCTCACTCTTCTCCTTCCCTCTTTTTTCGACCTAGCGAGACGAAGCTCGGACAATCGAACGCACCCACGGCTCGGACCCGAAGCTCACTCGCTCATTCCTCCTTCCATTATCGGCACCACCCACCTCCGTCGTCTTTCTACTGTTCGACACAACCCAGAACTCCAGAAGCTCCGACGCACAAAAGCTCGGAGTCGGACCCAGAAACTCTTCTCGTTCCCTCTTTTCTAACCTAGCGAGACAAAAGCTCGGAGAATTAGACGCACCCACGGCTCGGACCTTAAACTCACTCTGCTCCTTCCTCCTTCCATTATCGCCGCCACCCACCTCCGTCGTCCTTCTGTTCGGCACGACCTGAACTCGAAGCTCGAGACCCACACAAGCTCGGAGTCGGACCGGCTCAGGGAGGTCTTGGCTTTTCCTTTTCATGACTTCGCCGCTATTCCAAACCATTGCTTCGTGTCGGTTTAATCTTCCCACGGCTTCCATTTCCAATCCATGGCTTCGTTGTTTCCGAACTCATTAAAATCGTGGTTTGTCTCGATCTACTTTTGTGCTCAAATCTAGCCACATTTCGCCTTGATTTAGTGCTAATAGGTTAATTTAACATGGCTTCTCTGATTTTGTGTTAAATTCTTCCAGTGTTGCTTCTCTGATTTTGGTCGACATTTTGATTTGTCTTGTAATGTTGCCCATTTCCGGGAAAAAAAAAATCTTCATCTTGCTTTTACTCGCTCACCTTCTTTTGAAAGCCTTTAGTATGATTTCAATTTGATCTTTGGTTGACTCAATGTCTTATCTTATGGAATTTGAATGTTCTTGAAATTGGATCCCCGAAAATCTAATTCTCAAAATGAATCAAATTCTAGTAGTTTTATTTTTGTATTGGCTGTTTTTTATGAGGAAAGCCTATCATATTGTTGATCATCTCATTTCTTTATTCTTGAACCTATTCAAATTTCGAATTGGTTCTTTTGTCTTTGCTGAGTTTTAATTTTCCCAGAAGACTTAGTGCCTATTGGTAGCAACTCAAACATGGAAAATAAAAGAAAGTCTCTACTGAGGATTAGATGGGATACCAAAAGATCAATGTATTATGGTTATAGACCCATCTTTGGAAGATATAAAATTATAAACAAGTTGTCTGCTTTTGCATTTAACTTAAACTAAATCTTTAGATGGTTTCAATAGCCTTTCGTTTGGATTATTCCTCCTCCTTTTTTTAGTGTTCTTAAACTAAATAAATTAAAAGTTAACACATTTGACATGATATTGAATGCCACTTACCGGGACCGAAAAAAAAAAAAAGCTAGTATTGAATGGGGCCGTCGCATAAATTCCCTAATGTCATTGTGCTTTGTCCGAGACAAATGCTACCTATAAGTCATTAAGAGATACCGATGTGACCTTATAGCTTTAAATATAAGTATTTTTTTTTATTAAAGGCAATCCTTAAAGCACAATTCATGTTGTCAAGAACTGATGCCTTTCATTAGATTTAAACTTACGGTTGATTAATGACTTCTTCAATTGCAAATGTCATAAAACTATGTTAGATTTAAATTCATGGGTACTTAATGACTTCTTCAAGTGCAAATATCATATTGAATAACTTTGACAAATTTAGTTGGCAGAAAAGAGATTTGATGTGTTTAATTTCAATTAGAATGAGTTCATTTCTTTATTATCACAAGATTCTTCTCTTCATAATATCGAAGGTTGATTTCTTATGTATCTTATCTTTCAAACCATGTTGTGGAAGTGTTGATTAAATTTTTTAAACTTAATATTCCTTCCTCCCGATTTTTACGTGTTTGTGATCTTTTTCATTATTTGGCAGCCTTTGATGAGGCAATTTAGAACTTGACACGTTGGGTGAAGAGTCATACAAAGATAGTACATTGATCTTGGTCAAAGGTTTGAAACAAACGGTTGTGCTCCCAAATTAGGTCGCTTGCTTTTATTTTATTGACACACACATATATTGTCCTTATATGATACCTTCTTCCTATGAGAGAACAACACTTTTGTCTTATGGCTTCATGGTTTACCATTATTGATTGAAGTATATGTCAAGTAGGAATAATTCCAATGTTCTCTTAGTTGATGAAATTGTTGGATTTAATAGTTGATATTGTTCGAATTGCTTTAGTTATAAGTTTTGTTGAATTATGTGAAATTGCTTGTTATTGAAATTTTGGGATGTCTTGCTTTTGGGGGGAAATCTTTGCCAAATTTTTTTACAAACAAAGCATGTCAAATATGAACTTGATTTGTTGTTGGAAATGTCTTAGGTGATAAGAAAATGGGTCATAGTTGGATGAATGCTTTGAGAACTAGTGAAGAATATGAGAATGGGGTGGAAGAGTTTATTGAATTTGCTAGAAGGAATGTGGCTACAAAAAATGGGATGTACTATTGTCCATGTGTTAATTGTTTAAATGGGGTTCGAAGGGATATTGCTGATATAAGGGACCACCTAATTTGTGATGGAATAAACCTTCGATACACAACGTGGATATGGCATGGTGAGGAGGTAACTCCCATTGCATCATACGAAAATGAAGTTGAGGTAGATGATGATGGAATGGAGAGAATGATTCATGATGTTGAGGTCGAATCCTTTGCACAACCGCATGAATATGATAGCGTGCGGAGTGATGCGAGACACCTTTGTTCCCTGGGTGTACTAAGTATACAGGTTGACTGGGACCTTACATTTGGTCAACTTAAAGGCAACATGTGGGTGGACCGATAGCGTTTCACGTCGTTGCTTGAATTGTTGTGTGATATGTTGCCGATAATAATGTACTTCCAAATCGTATGTATGAGGCCAAGAAAATCTTATCTACGATGGGTATGGAGTATAAAAAGATACATGTTGCCCTAATGACGCATATTGTACAGAAATGAGTATGAAGGCCTTAGTAATTGTCCGAAGTGTAAAACTTCACGATACAAAGTGAAGAAAGGTGGTGGTTCTGGAGATCACACAAAAAAAAGGCAACCTTTGAAGGCCTTGTGGTATCTTCCCATAATTCCTCGGTTTAAGCGTCTGTTTACTAGTGAAGCAATATCAAAGAAGTTGAGATGGCATTCTGATGAGAGAATATCCGATGGAAAATATCTACGGCACCACCGACTCTCTCCAATGGAAGAAAATAGACGAAATGTTCCCGTAATTTGGCATTGAGCCAAGAAACCTTCTACGGGGCTTTTACAGATGGCTTCAATCCGTATCGAACTCTTAGCAAGTACCATAGTGCATGGCCGGTTCTCCTTGTAATATACAACTTACCTCCCCGGCTATGTATGAAACGCAAGTATGTGATGCTTTCTATGATGATTTCGGACCAAAAAACTTTGGTAACAATATCGATGTGTACTTGGCGCCTTTGGTTGAGGATTTGAAGAAGTTGTGGGAGGAAGGCATAGATGTGTTTGATGCATATAAGAAGGAGTCCTTCAAGTTGCGTGCAATGATTTTTACCACGATCAACGACTTTCCCGCATACGGAAATTTGTCCGGGTACGGTGTGAAGGGGCATAAAGCATGTCCAATATGTGAAGCTGACACAAACTTCCAGCAATTAAAGCATGGAAAAAAATGGTCTACCTCGGTCACAGGAGGTTTCTTGATCGGTTCCACCCATATCGTAAGTTAAGAAAGCGTTTTAACGGCTTACCGGATCATAGAACGGCTCCAAAGGCATTAACCTAGGAGAGGAAGTCTATAGTCGGGTGATGCATATCAATGTCACATTGGGTAAAAAAAAGGATTGCGGGTGAGAAGAATATATGGAAGAAGAGATCAATTTTCTTTGATCTTCCATATTGGCGTAGTCTTGATGTGAGACACATCTTGATGTGATGCATGTGGAAAAAAATGTTTGCGATAGCCTTGTCGATCTCTTTTGCACATACCAGGGAAGACTAAGGATGGAATTAGTGCGAGACTAGACCTGGTTGATATGGGAATAAGAGAACGGTTACATCCACGAGTAACGGAAGATGGTAAGAGGGCATACATGGAGCCGGCGAGCTCATACACTATCAAAAGCGGAGAAAAAAAGTTTGTGTGGGTGTCTATATGACATTAAGGTTCCACAAGGATATTCTTCAAATTTGAGAAGGTGTGTTTCAATGGACGATTTGAAGTTAGTGGGAATGAAGTCTCATGATTATCATGTGTTGATGCAACAACTATTACCGGTAGCTATTAGGGGCATTATGAAAGATGAAGTGCGGACCACTATAACAAAATTGTGTATTTTCTTTAATGCTATATGTAACAAAGTCATTGACATTGAAAAGTTGGATGAATTGGAAAATGAGCGTTATATTATTTTGTCCCAACTAGAGATGCTTTTTCCTCCTGCATTTTTCGATATAATGGTGCACCCGATAGCGCACTTGGTAAGGGAGGTAAGGCTCTGCGGTCCGCTTTACCTAAGGTGGATGTACCCTTTCGAGCGATACATGAAGATCTGAAAAGGGTATTCTAAAAATCCTTATCGGCCAGGAAGCCTCAATCGTTGAGAGATATGTAGTGGAAGAGGCTATGGAGTTACTCAAAGATTATCTATCGGGCGACGTTACAATCTCAAAGCATGATAAGGGGATAAGTGAGGGAACTCGAGGAATCAAACTGAAGAATATGCTTCGGCAGAGGTGTTGCAAGCACACCTGTACATCTTGAATAATACGGAAGAAGTTCAACCATACATTGATGAACACGAAAGAGTTTGAAGAATATGAATCCAAGGAAGAATGACATGCAGATAGCTAATGAGCAAAAGAAGACATTTATAAAGTGGTTCCAGGAGAAGGTATTGCACGAGACCGGTGTGTCGGCTACAATCGAGTGGTTAGCCTGGGGCCTTCTTATCGGTCATCACTTGACAGTTATGATATCAATGGATATTCTTTCTACACAAAAGACCAAGATGACAGGAGTTTTGTGCAAAACAAAGTGGGGTGATGGTTGAAGTGAATCCATGCACTTTTCGAAGTTCGAAAGACAAAAACCCGGTGTTAGCATCTATGGCCTATTATGGAGTTATTGAAGAAATATGGGAGATGAGCTACACCAAGTTCAAAGTTGCTTTATTTAAATGTAAGTGGGTTAACAATAATGCTATTGTAATAGATCCTAAATTTGGATTTGTCTCGGTTGATCTTCAAAGACTTGGTCATGAGACGAGCCATTCATTCTAGCAAGCCAGCGAAACAAGTGTTTTATGTTACGGACCGCAAATAACAAAATGTCCATTGTACTTCAAAGTAAAAAAATGACGTATGGTGAAGAATCCTTGAACCTGGACGATACACTCCCTTTCACAACAAATCCACCGACAACACGTGAAGTAGAATTGGTAGATGATGAAGAATATGCTCCAAGGAAGGATCATTCGAAGGAATATGGGAAACCATATAAAGTAAGATCTTAAGTTATGAGAAAGTCCTATGTTATTTTTGGACAGGTTTAACATGTTAGTTCATTTTATTCATTCGTTTATTATTTAATAATAACCCTATCTAACATTATTCATTTGTCTTTGATGAAGGAATATGTCTAGCTCGACGAGTCATCGGGTGACGGTGGGAATGATGTACCGGTGGTGAGAAGGGGTAGAGGTAGCACACATATGGGTGCGTTAATTGCACGTCGTGGCGGTCAGAAAAAAGAGGCGCATGTGGAGTTCGATGCCAATATGAATCCAATTGGTCCAGAGGAAGACAATTTCATTAGCTATGTAGGCTATCGGCTCGAAGCAAAGTTCACATTGTATTCTCTCATTGGAAGTTGGTTCCTCCTAAAACGAAGGAGTTGATCGGGGCACAACTTTTGGTATCTCACTTTCGATATCTTATGCATTTGTATCTTTAGTTTTATCACTTGATTTCTTTCATATCTTCTCTTTTACCTTGCAAAGCAAACGTATGATGTGCCTAACAATAAGGCCATGAACAAGCATTGGATGGGCGAGGTTCGTATACGTTGGAAAGACTTTAAGAACAAGCTCACTAGAAAGTATATTCGAGGGCAAAGAGGGACAAGGACCCATGTCGGGACTATGATTACATTAGTCCGCAGGAGTTTGGGAGGGAGTTTGTGGCGTCATGCCGTAATCCTGAATTTCTTGTAAAATTTCTTTCGTTTAACAATTTGTTTTTTATTTATAGTGCCATCACCAACCAGGGAACACCGAGTGCGGATACTACGTTATCAATTGGATGCAATCTATCGCTGGGCTACGGACGTACTACGGCTTGCAAAACATACGTAATGCTCCGTGATCCTCAAATGATGATATTTTTGTTGTGGTACTTCGGTTGTTAATTATACCTTGTTTTCCAATTTACGTTTTTTCGACATGCGAGGATCCGTACTCACAGGATGACATCGATTCGATTCGAGACATGATGGCTAGATATCTTCTTGAACATGGCTCAATGTGAATATATAGGCAAGTCATTACTTGTTAGGGTGATTGTCATTGTGAAACTTATTAAGTCGTGTCGACATCGGTTTCGTAAATTATTGGTGCTGCTCTTGAATTTGCCACTTTAATTGTGTGAATATGAGGTTAGATCACTTGTTTAATTCTCGGAAATAGATCACTGTCATATGAGGTTTGATTTTTCCATTATACCTTACTTGCATTTGATTTTCCAATAACCAAGACTTGAGAATTTTGTTGAATCATACCATCATAACCGATTTGCTGAAAGTTTTATGTGTGCTTCTTGCTTGGGAGGTGTTTGATTTGCTTGTGTGAAATACTGTGATTATTACTAGGTGGCTCTCATTCACTTTAGCATTAGAGTTGAGCTAAATTCGTATGCCGAAAACCTTGAAATTCGTTAAGCTTCGTGTTCAAAAGTCATTGCTGCTATATATATTTGCCTCTTGTCGCATATCAGTGTTATTTGCCAATTGAAGGGAATGTTGATGCTATCTAATTGCTGCATTAAATTGTGAAAGCTGTTGTGAAAATTTGGAGATTAATTGCCTCCAAATGTGAGAAAAATTTGTTGTCATAGTGGTGCTTTGTTTGTTGTTTTGGTCTAGTTTTAGTAACCAAAATCTAGGTCATACATTCTTCCTTTTCTGTTGTTGAAGTTCTTTGAAAGTTTCGATCGCCTCTAATGAAGCATTGTGTCCGATGAGAGTAATACGTAAACTTGCGATCTCCGCGGAAATTAATCTTTCACGCCGAAATCACCAAGGCTTTAGAGGATAATAAGCTTTAGGATGTTTAGTCGATTCTTGTTTTTGATAATTTTCTCGCTTGTTTTTTCTCTTAATTTTCTTGTGTACATGCATATTCTCCAGTTATGTATGGAATCAGTAAAACTAAGCTTGTTTCTTTCTAATATTCATATTCTCCAGTTTTCCTTTAATTTATTTTGTTAATTCGGTTTATCTTTGGCTCGCCAAATGCAAACCTCTTCTCTCTTTTTTTAGTTAAATTAATATACGAAATACTTTTAGGACCGTAGTTCTTATAACCTGGTCTTAAAATTAAATGAATCTTGAAAGTTAGGACCGAGTATTCTTAACCATTTGGTCTTAAAAATTAGTTAATAAATGTTTGACTTTTAGGACCGGACGCTTTATAAATCTCCGACCTTAAAATTAAATGAATACTAAAATTTAGGACCGCAGTATTGTTAACCTCCGGTCTTAAAAATTTATTAATAGAATTATATCTTTAGGACCATATATTGTATAATTAACCGGTCTTATTAAAATCTAAAATATAAAGACATATCTATGTCGCGGGGAAAATTAAATTTCCCTCTTGGAACTTCTCTTGTCGCGAAAGTGATTACACAAGTTGTCTCGATTGTGTGTGTTGCGTCGTTCGCTTCGCGTTCCTCTCTCGAGATTAACTCTCCTGGTTCCTTAGCTAAACGTCTATAGACCAAGCTTTGTACAAGGTGTTTCGGTTATATAACTTTATGATTTTCCTTCTAATGGTTCGGGGTTTTCATGGGTTGAATGAAATCGATGAAATGTTATTGTGGGTTTCTATGTTGTTAATGAATATTGTATTTTGAAGATTATATTTACACTTTAGACCTACCCAACTGACCAAGAAATGTTTTTAGGTTATCTTGCTGTCTGCAACATCAACGTTCATGGCGGGAGAAGAAAACTCAAGCAAACGCATTTGAATTTATATTGTACAGTGAGTCCACAAGACCTTCATGCAATGCATTTAATTTCCTCGTCATGTATTTATTTTGCTTCTTGTATTCACAAGTGATACATTTATGACCAAAAGTGATTCTTCGTTATGCATTTAATGGGCAAGTTTCTCAGTAAAACCAAAAAAAAAAAAAAGACATGCATAAATGACATTGAGCATAAATATGCATTTGGAGTTGGCTTATTTTATATGCAAGTCTCGCCTTTTTCGGATTATGTATATGTTAAATCTTTCCGTCTATAGGAATACTACTATGGACCACAGTTGGATAAATGCTTTACGGACGAGTGTTGAATATCAGAATGGGGTGAGGGACTTTATTGAATTTGCTAAACAAAATGCTCATGATGATAGTGGGAAGTTTTATTGCCCTTGTGTAAAATTTCTGAATGAGAGGCGACTAAGTGTTGAAGTTATACACACACATTTAATTTGTGAAGGATTTTGTAAGACTTATACAGTATGGGTATGGCATGGTGAAAAAATACCAAGTGGGTCTCAACATGGGGAAGTGGTCTTTGATGATAATGACACGGATATGGATGATCGCATAGAGGACATGATCCATGATGTAGGAGAAGAGACTTTTCATCAATCACATGCATATGGTAATATGTGTAGTGATGCAGAGACCCCTCTATACCGTGGGTGTAAAAAATACCAATTGTTAAACGCTGTATTGAAATTGGTAAGCTTGAAGGCACATCATGGATGGAGCGACAAGAGTTTTTCTGAAATGCTTGAGGCTTTTAAGGACATGCTTCCAGATGATAATGTGTTGCCACATCGATACTATGATGCTAAGAAAATACTTTGTCCACTGGGGATGGAGTACAAAAAGATCCATGCATGCCCGAATGATTATGTATTGTATAGAAAAGAGTTTGAAGAGAAGCATAATTGTCTGAAATGTGAAACTCCAAGGTACAAGTCAAATAAGGGGCCTGCAAAAGTGTTGTGGTATCTTCCAATCATACCAAGGTTCAAGCGGTTGTTTGCGAATGAAAATGATGCAAAAAATTTGAGGTGGCATGCAGATGAGAAGATTTCTGATGGAAAGCTTCGACATCCGGCTGATTCTTCTCAATGGAAGAAAATTGATCAATTAATTCCGATGTTCGGCGAAGAACCTAGGAACCTTAGGCTTTCCCTTAGCACGGATGGCATGAATCCATATGGAAGCCTTAGCAAAGATACATAGTTCATGGCCTCGTACTACTGATTATTTACAACTTATCTCCAATGTTATGCATGAAACGAAAGTACATCATGCTATCTATGTTGATTTTGGGACCGAAACAACCGGAAATGACATTGATGTTTACCTTGACCCTTGATCGAAGACTTGAAGGAGTTGTGGGCGAGAAGGTGTTGATGTTTTTGACTCTTTCAAGAAGGAGGTGTTTAAAATGCGAGCCATGATATTTTGTACTATAAACGACTTCCCGGCATAGATATGGGAACTTGTCGAGGTATAGTGTAAAAGGCCATAAAGCATGTCCGGTTTGTGAAGAAGGCACACGCTACCATCAACTTCAACATGGAAGAAAGACGGTTTATCTTGGACATAGGAGATTTCTTAGACGGGGCCACCCATATCGTCGATTAAAGAAAGCCTTTTTGGTGGCCAAGAGTATGAAGATGCTCCGGTGGCATTGAGGGGAGCAAGTTTATGAAAAGGTGAAAAATATCAATGTCGTCTTTCAGAAGACGGAAAGAGTAGAAAAGAAACAAATATGTGGAAAAAGAGATATGTATTCTTCGATCTTCCATATTGGCGCAATCTTGATGTGAGACACGAGTATTGATGTCATGCATGTGGAGAAAAACGTATGTGATAGTATTGTCGCACGCTTCTCAACATACATGGTAGTTCCAAGGATGGTGTGAAGGCAAGATTGGATCGATAGCAATGGGAATACGCGAAGAGTTACATCCAAGGCCAGATGGGAAGAGAACTTATTGTCCTCGGCTTCTCATACTTTGTCTAAGGATGAGAAACGAAGTTTTGTGAGTGTTTACATGGCACAAAAGTTCCACGGGGTATTCTTCAAATTTGAAGAGGCTTGTATCGATGAAGGACTTGAAATTAGTAGGCCAAAAGTCTTATGATTGTCATGTCTTGATGCAACAACTACTCCCAATAGCTATTCGAGGCATCGCCGAATATGATCTTTGGGTCGTTTTGACTAGACTTTGTGTCTTCTTCAATGCGCTTTGTAGTAAAGTT
Organism: Acacia acuminata; assembly: GCA_019022655.1. Classification (NCBI taxonomy): domain Eukaryota; kingdom Viridiplantae; phylum Streptophyta; class Magnoliopsida; order Fabales; family Fabaceae; genus Acacia; species Acacia acuminata. The sequence continues at coordinate 1,026,664 of JAFJYI010000140.1, forward strand.
TTCGAGATTGAAAAGTTGGATGAATTGGAGAATGAAGGATATCTTATCTTGTGCCACCTTGAGAAGCTTTTTGTTCCTACATTTTTTGACATCATGGTTCATCTAATTGTTCATCTAGTAAGGGAGATAAAGATGTGCGGCCCTATCCATTTACGGTGGATGTACCCAATTGAAAGATCTATGAAATTCCTAAAAGGGTACGTGAAGAACGCATACCCCCGGAAGCATCGATTATTCAGAAATATGTTTGAAGAAGCCATGAAATTTTGTCAAAATTATTTGGCCAAAGTAAGACATATTGGGCTTCCAAAACGTCGGCATCTTTGAAGGGGGTAGACGAGGGGCTTCCGTAAAGAGTGTGGATCCCGATGAATTGTCACAAGTCCACTTATACATCTTGAATAATGTTGATGAAGTTCAAGCCGGTATAGCTGAACATAAAGAAGTCATGTAAGGAAAGAAAATCATCGAATGACCGAACAAAGGTTGATTAGGGAGCATAACGGAACTTTTGCAACTGGTTCAAACAAAAGGTCGAGGGAGAGGAATGTGTTTCGATACAATCAAATGGTTATCACGTGGTCCGAGGTCAATGTCATAAGTTGGAATTTGTATGTGATCAATGGTTATACATTTTACACAAAGTCCCTAGATGATAGGAGCATAGTCCAGAACAGTGGTGTTATGTTAGAGGCTGAATCTATGCACTTCTCCAATTTGAAAGACAAGATCCCTTTATTGGCAGTCATGCCATATTATGAGGTTATTGAAGAGATTTGGGAGGTGGACTACGTGAAAATTAGATTTCCCATTTTCAAATGCAAGTGGGTCAATGTCAATAATGGTGTTCGGATCGATCGCCTAGGATTTATATTAGTCCATGTCCATGGTAGAAGTTTTGGAGATGAACCTTTTATTATGGTAGACCAGGCAAAACAAGTGTTCTATATCACCGATCAAGAAAATAAAATGTGGTCTGTAGCTCTCCAAGGAAAGAGGGTCATTGATATTGATGAGGAAATAAATTCGAATTATGGTATTCCTGAGAGTACTCATTTTTCAAGGTGTCTACCAAACATAAACGAAGAAGATGAAGCGGATAATGAACCCGACATAAGAAGTGATCATCAAGAAGGGATATGGGAAGATATCACTTTATAAAAGAGTCAATTCATAAGGTAATATTCATATGCAGATTTCTTTGAAAACTTTAAGGTTTTAACTATATTATATTCCTTCTATGTTCATAAACAATGTCACTGACTATGAAGTTTGTTCTTGTTTTATTTTTGTGGCAGGATTCGATCCAAAGGGGCATGTTATAAAAGAGGATGTTACTTTGTTGGGTGGGAATCAGATGAAGGCATGGTGAATATTATTTTGGGCATGTGTATTATATTTGTAACTTATTGTATTTGTAAGTAAGTTATCTTATTGTATGAATTAATTTGGGTGTTGTAGTCATAGTATAAACATTAATTAAGAAGCCAAATAACTCATGGTGAATAATATTTGTATTCTTTTTCCAATTCAATTTATTCAAATAATTGTTCATAACTTACTGCTTAAAGTATCACTTTTATGTGCTGGATTGGGTGGTGGATTTGTGTGTAATACAATCGGGAAGAACGAATAGGAAAAATTCAGGAAAATTTACACCGCAAATAAATGCGGTCTTAAATGGTGAGTTTTTAAGACCGGATGTATTTATATGTCCGGTCTTAAAGGTCGTAACACATTTCATTATAAGTGCCGGTCTTAAAAGTCGGTCTTTTTAAGACGGTAAATTTATACATGCAAAGTCTAAAATAAAATTTTTAAGACCGCATTTATTTATCATCCAGTCTTGAAAGTCAATCTTTTAAGACCGCGTATAATTAGTCAGGTCTTAGAAGCCGCTAAGTTTAAGACCGTATTTATTTGTGTCCGGTCTTAAAATTCTATCTTTTAAGAGCGGCCTAATTATTAGCCGCCTTTAAAGTTGAGTATTAGGACCGAACAAAAAGTATTTTAGGTTTATTTTAGTACGACTTTTAAGACCCAATGTTTTAAATGTCCTAGGTCTAAAATATTTTCTTTAAGATCAATTAAAGTCGGTCTTGAAAGTAGACTTTTAATACCTATTTGGAACAAGAACGGTTGCGGGTCGGTCTACGATGCCTCTTTTGTCCGGTCTTTAAAGCCTTTTTTGCACTAGTGTTAATAACCTTGCTCACAATAAGTAATCTATTAATTAGGGTTAATATAGATGCTTACTAAATGAGATGGGGGAAAAAAGATGCTTACTAAATGATAAGTTGCCACAAAATACAAAAATTAAAAATAAATGATGGAATATATATACATATATACATATATGGGGGCTTACACTTCTCATTAGAGCCGGGAAATCGGGCCAAGCCCGTCGGGCCGGCCCGTTTAAGCCCTGGCCCTGTAGGGCTCGGACTTAAAAAATCAGTCAGAATTTTGAATTTGGCCCTGTAGGGCCGGCCCTGCAGGGCTTCGGGCCGGCCCGTTAGGCCCGTTTCACTGTAGCATCTTTTTTTTAAAAAAAAAAAATTAATTACTTGGCCTTTATCTATGTATTTTATATGTTATAGAGTTATTTATCCATCTAAGCACAACTACATAAATATATAATAACTATACTCCGAAGGTGACAATTGACAAAGATAGTTGTATGCTTCGTATATTTTATGTGAGTCATCTAATCTTGTTTAGTTTAATGCTTCTTATGTTTTATGTGAGTCAATTGTAGACAATAGTTTTTTTTTTTTTGTTAAATATGAATTAATGAATGTGTTTATTTGTTGGATGATTTGTATTGTTTAGATATTTATGTTGATAATATTTATTTGATAGATTAGAATTTTAATGGTTGCAATTTACTAATTATATTTCTTTGGAAAAAACTAGAAGAAAAATAGTTAAAATTTGGAATAGTAATTTTCAGGCCCTGTAGGGCCGGCCCTGGCCCCGGTACTATCGGTAGGGCTTTGAAAAACAGAGACATTTTCGTTTTTCCAGGCCCGGGAGGGCCGGTAGTAGGGCCCAGGCCCCGGAGGGCCAGGCCTCGTAGGGGCCGGGCCGGCCCCGATTTGCCTCTACTTCTCATGTTGCATGAGAAGAAGAAAATTCCTACACACACATGAAATGGTGGGACCCACATCTTTTTTTATTTTAAAAAAAAACTCAAACATGGAAATGGTGGGACCCACATCTTTTTGTATCTATGACATGAGAATACACTTCTCCTACAACATGAGAAGTGTATTTCCCTACACACACACATATATATATGTATGTATGTATGTATGTATATAAATCTAAATAAAATTAAAATCAACCAACGGTGCAAAATAAACTTTAGTAAAATAAATCAAGATATATTTATGCTGAGTAAGGGTCATCGCGTCATCGGTTGGAAAAATCAGTTTTCTTACACATTACGCCTCTGGTTATTAATATAAGACATATTTATCTAATTTAATTAGATTAAGCAAGTTAGTTGAGTTAGTTAATATGACATGTATTTTTTAAAACACCCGATTCATCTTTTTTAATTCCTCTCATTCTCTCTAATCTTTGATTATTGTTGAGGGAGAATCAATAAGGGTTAGTTGGGAAAAGATTGAAAAATATAAAAACTATGTTTTATATTTAAGGTTGATATCAACTTTCTAAATATGTCTTATATTAAGAACCGGAGGGAGTAATAAATTCTAAGTGTAGGGACTAATATCTATAATTGAAGAAACTATAAGGACCCAATAATATAAGGAAAAAAACTACAACAACCTAATTAAAAATAAGATGAGATTAAGGATTTGCATAATAATTTTTCCTAAAAATATTACTTCCGTGACATTATTTGCATTGATATTAATCTAACTCGTCATAGCATATTTGAAATTATATTCCATGAATATTGGGAGAGAGAGAAGAAAGGTGAGCCTTAGGATCAAGCTTTCTTACAAGTTAAAAAAATCCAAAAAAAGTGCCAAGGTAACAAAGATTTATCTAAATAAGTCCTCATGCTAAATGTGTGGGTTCAAGTTTTATTGTGGGCGTACGTAAAGGCTTATTCCAGAGGTAAACAATTTAGAAGTATTTACGCAATGTTCATTAAGACGTGAGAAATGCCCTAATCTTATTTAACCTTTGTGTGCATGGTTCAATTAATCTAAGTTTACGCCCCAAAGAAATTCCATAAAGAATTGGTTACGAAGATCGAAGATCATGAGTCCTGCGCTTCTGAAACAGATATAAAAAGTGGAAGGGTCTTGATTGAAGTAGAATATGATGTGGCAGCTTTTGACTGTTGCAACCAATAGTTATCACTTTGCTTCTTCAAAGTCCTTCGCCTATTCAATTGGGATCTCAAGATCGAACCTCAAATCTTTAACAAAAAGTTTCATGTCATTAATTTTCCGTGGAAAAAATAGTGATGCTTATGCTACTATAACGTCATTAGTTATTTTAAGCGTTTTTATTGATAGTTATTGTAAGCTACATTAAAATATTCCATCTTCGTTTTTATCGTATTTTCCTATTCAATTTTTTTAAAAAATATAATATGTGCTTCTCTGGGTAGAAACATTTATCGTTTTCAGTGTATATGGAAGATGAAGAGTGCGTCAAAGAAATTAAAAATAACTCCGAAGACAATAGCAGTCCTTGCAAATTCAGACGCTGATCTATATTTAATCGAATCGTCGTCATTCTCAAATTGTAATGGATGCATCAAAGTTTTGGGGAAAAAACTATTCTTCATTTGTTTTTTCACTTGAATTTTTCAGTTGTTTGAATGCTTATAAAACGACTTTTTCATCATAACAATCGCTAATAAAAAGCCGTCACTCCCATAACAATCGATAATAAAAAGCCGTCATCACTCCCAAAAAACAAAAGCAAAATTCAGATGCTGATCGATATGATACCAACGCTTTAAATAAATAAATTGGATAAGAAAGAACTCTTTAGCCTTTACAATAAAATACATACCCAGTGCGCAGGCCGAGCTAGATAGCTAGGTTAAGCTCCCATTAGTTATGACCATATGTATTTGGGACCTTGTGATGTTTCTTGTGTTAATGTTGATATGTATAACAGCTTGTGAAAATGAAAGTAATATTTATTTCATCATCGTAACTTTTCTAAAAGATTATTCAGGTGAAGTTTTAATGTTTATGAAATCTAATTATTGAAGATGACACGCATTACAAACCACACTTTTTCTCATGATAATATAATTTCTAAATGAAACCTATCTCAATTCTTAACCTCACCTTAACTATATTATTCTTGAACTCAAATTATGGCTGAATATAATATTTCTAAATCCTGGAATATTCTTAATTATGCTGATGCTTCTGGCCTTCAACACCTAATATAAATAGGCACAGATTTAGGCTAGCTATATCTCATTATTCTCACTACCTAATACCACCTTATATCTGTCTGCTTTTAAACATGGGATCTATTTATCAGAGTACTGTGTTGAGCGTACTTTTTGTTTTTTCTTATTTATTCGTAATTGTTAGAACCTCCCATCTTGTTGACCTAACCCTAGGTTTCACTGAACTCCCTCTCAACACTTCCAATTTCAAGCATGACAAGCCTTATGATTTACCAGTAAACTCAAGGTACAGCTTCCATGACGGAGTACACAAATTTTGGGTATACTCTAATGACAAACCTCTCAGCAAAAACAGCCCTACTAGGCTTCGATCCGAAATTAAAATCCAGGTATGCCCCACACACACACACACACACATAATCACATTTGTATAATTCTCTTTTTGACTATATATGACTTAACCAATATAAAGAGTCCAGAAGGTGATGGTTTAGCTATGTTTTTTTAGGGTTACGAATATTCTTCAGGAGTGTGGCAATTTGAAGGGCATGGATACGTACCTAGTGGTACTTCAGGGTTTTGCATTATGCAAGTGTTCGGGTCAGATCCTCCACACGCGACGACTTTGATGGTTAGGACTTACAATGATTCACTTGCGTATTACAGGAGGCCAGTTCTAGTTCCCTGTATATGGGACAAATGGTTTCAGTTGAATGTGATTCATGATGTAGAAGCTTCGATTGTGAGGATTTATATAGATAGGGTTTTGGTTTATGAAGCTCCTGGTCATGGAGGTCATTCTCATTACTTCAAATTTGGAGTCTACACACAAAACTATCCTACTTTCTATATGGAGTCTCGTTGGAAGGGAATTAGAGTTTTTCATAAAATTCACTACCCATGATTTTAAAGGGGTTATTTATTTATGATTTGTATTGTCTAGCTAGGAGACGTCAGATAAACTTTGAAAAGTAGTAATAATGATCATGTACGTTGAATGAAAGTTGAGTATTTAATTGGGTAAATATATGACTCTATAATTTTTAAGGGGCTGTTTGGCATGAGAGATTTGAAGGGGAAGGAGGGTGGATTTGAAATAATTAGAGTAGTGGGGTTATAAAATCTTAATAAAGGAAAGATGTAAAATAAAATAATAAGAAAAACTCATTAATAGTATTTTTTATAAACTCTATATATATATATATATATTTTTTTTTTTTAAATCTAACTCTTACCAAATCCTCGTACAGTTGAATCTTGCAATCTTTAAGAGCATTATTGTTAAAACATTAAGTGCAGTGTATAACAAAAATTTTGTCTCAGTTTATGTCTCATGCTCGGGTTAAGTATGGAAATTGACAAGTTAAGTAGCAAAATGTAAAAGCAGTCTCTTTGAAAACAAAGTTTCACTAATGTCTTAATAAATAGTCCTACATATGTTAAAGGAAATGGTTAAAGCGTTAAGATATTTTCAAAAGTGTAGTAAGAATTGGAGAGGAACTTCACACAGTAAGTAAAATGGTTATCTTGTTAAGTGTAGTTAAATGGGTTATTCATGAACCCTACAAAAAAATCTTTAAGAGTAATTTTACTTACTGTTATATAGTAATTTTGTTGTCATGAAAACAAAGTGGTTCAATGCATATGACAGGTAATATTTTAAGCGTTTGTATTTGAATTTTGTTGGCATAATTAACATAAAGAGGTAATTGGTCCTTAATAGCACATATCTGTTTTAATTCACCTTGGTAAAAGTGGCTTTTTTTTTTTTTTTTTTTTTTTTTTTTTTTTTTTTTTTTTTTTTTTATTATCATCGGTGGTTTGGGATTTGTGGCTGCCTCTTTCCAACACAAATATCTCCTTTGAGAATCAAACTCAAGGTTTAGAGGGATTTTGTGGGACTTTATACCGCTAGACCAACTCTATGGGTTAAAAAGTGACTTTTTTTTTTTTCAATATGACTTTTGAAAACATAAAAAAGAGTAAAATTTAGATAGTATAATGTGATTTATATTTAGATTGATGATAGCAAAAGTGGTTTTTTAAAATTTGGATGATTATTTTATTTTGAAGACGGAAAGCAAGTTCACACACATATATATTATGTATATATTGTGATAATTTTGGGGAAAAAATTAGAATCATAAAAGTTTTTAATTTATTATTTGGAAAAACTTGAAAATACTAAAATACTTAATTAAATATATTTAAGGGATAAAAATGCATATAAACTAGAAATCATACAAATTTAAAATTTTCTAATAAAATAATATTGCATAACTAATTAGATCACATGTTCCCGTAAAATAATAGTTGCACGTTTAGCTTAAACTTTAGTAAATACGACCTTGAGCTGAGTGAGAGAGAGAGACAGAGAGTCCTGTTAATTGAGATTAAAGTTTTTGTCAATGGCAGCAGGCGGTGGTAGATCATAAGCTTTCATTAGTTTTGACCTTTTATTTACATCCTTGTGATGTTTCTTGTCTTCATATGTATAACAGCTCGTGGAAGTGGTAATATTTATTACATCCCTGTATCTTTTTAAGAACTTATTGTACGGTTAAGTGTTAAAATGTTTTATTAAATCGCAGTCATATATCAACCGGCAATGATTATAATTTTTCAACGTATGTAACGCGAAGACCTTTTCTTTTTTGTCTTTCTTTCTACTATATGTTTGTTTGTTAATACCCTTGACCTTTTCTTATGAAAGCCTCTGTTAGAACTTTATCTTACATTTTAAAATCGAAGATGACATAGCTATAACCTCTTTTCATTTTCTAACGACAACTTGTACATACAAGTAACTTGTCTTTGATCGAGTTGGTGCCACCCTACTTAGCACTACACTAATATTTTTTTATTCCCAATTATGATTCTGTTTCCAAGCCATCAATTGCGCACTTTCTAAGATTTCCTGCTGATAACTACGATAACACCAATTGTCTACTTCTCGGTTTACCTACTGATAACTTCCTTTAATCAAATAGATTTTATTTTTGATATACCTATTTTAAAAATATTTTATTTTATAAATTTATTCCCCCCCCCCCCCCCCCCTATATTTAAGACTTTCGAATTAACTACCTCCCCATATCTCTAACAATAGCCGTGTTGTCCTCATTATTTCGACTTATTTTAATGATATTTTGTTTTATAACTTTATTTGATTCTTTATGGTAAGGATTGGGATTAGGTCAGGGATTAAGTCAAATTGTATTATTTGGTATGAGGGACTAGGGATAAATTTGGATTGGGAGTATCATGAATGTAGGATTTGTGCAAAACCACCTTCCCTGGCATTTAGGGACAAAAGTGCCCTGTTTATAATAGTTTTTGGACAAAAGTAACCCTCCCATTTTAACCTAGGACAGTAGGACTCATCCTTCTTCACCAAATACAATCGCTAGGTACTCTGATCTCTGGCTATTCCCTTTTCTTGTCTGGCTCATCGCTCCATTCCTGCTTGTCTTTGACTTTGATTCGGCGGCGTCTCTTTCGTCCACTGTTCTACCATCTTCTTGAATCTTTGTAGACTTTGCTTGTACCCACAACAGACGCAACCTAGCGATTGTATTTAGCTTCGTTGTCCTGGTATGTACTATTTGATTCTTGACGAATGAAGTAGGTAAATAGTCACAGAAACTCAAAACTTGAATGCTTCTACCATTCGTTCTGTTCTTTATATTTGGTTTCTTTATAAAATTTATGTTGGGTTGTAAATCAAGTTTGGAAGTGATTTCCCAAATCACTCAAGTGTGCAGTGATTTCACTTGTGAAATTTTGGAAGTGAAAATTCATCACTCGAGTGCCTTTTTTCCTTTTTCAAAACATAGATAATTTGCACAGAGGTCAAATTCTAGTAGGCAATTTTTTTTTTAATATAACTCTAAATTTGGAAAATGACTTATCCCCTTAATGATCTCAAGTATTATTTCCAATACAAAAATAATCAACTCCAAATTCATTTTATTCTAAACGTTTTGATCAAATTCATAGCAAGCTGGTTTGAAGCAATGTCTTTATGCGACTATGAAATTTCAAAATTCATATTTCTTCCAAATATTCTTTGATAAGTGTGATATTGATATTTTTGAAACGCTTCTTGAGTCTAATTTTTTATGCAACAAGTTTCAATACCAATCTCATTGTCTTCGAAAGTTATGATCTAAATAATTACAGCTAGTCTGGAATATCATAAGAACATCAAGCGTCACCTTTCATGATCCATATGTCTTTTGTTTGAGTCTCTTTGAGCTTGATCTAAGCTTCTATGAAAATAATCAACAAGGTTTGTTCCACGAAAATTAAACAACAAGAAGCACAAATTAAATTCATATATCAAAGAGAGTATAGCTACAATGAAAGACTAGGTAGAGAACTTCCAACAAAGACAAAATAATCAACAAGGTTTGTTCCACGAAAATGAAAAATCATCAGCAAGGAAGTTTTACTATAAATCACCATAGCATCAATGGTAGCAAATGCTAATTAAAATGATCCCCACAAGAATTTGAAATTTCATACAAGAAGCCTCATCCATACAAGTCGCCTCCATAACAAGTAGACGAAAAAAACGCCTCCATTCAGACAATGCCACATAGATAATTGAATTCATGGAGTTTCCAGGTTCCATTAATGCCTTTAAAACATCTAAAGATCCCATTTTACATTGCCATCACCACTCTAATTCAGGTTATCATATTGAGTAAGCATTAATTAATCTTGGCAAAAAGCAAATGCAGAAGTTGTTCTGCTGAATAAAGCACAAGGACAATTGCCAATAAAATAATTCACAGTTGATACAATCTTAAATTCTTAATTAGTGACAATGGCACTCCCACCTATGTATTGTTAGTGTTTAGGTGTTTTAGAGACAATCTGTAAGGGCATATATGAAAGTGGAGCTTAATCACCAAGAGGGGGTGAATTGGGGATTTTAAAATCTTTTTAAAACTACTCTATTTATGACAGCAAAAAAAGAGATGAACAGAGTGAGAGAGAAAAGAGCAAGACACACGAATTTACACTGGTTCGGTCCAACCTCTTGACCTACGTCCAGTCCCCAGACTCTCTGGGATTTCCACTATGTCAAATGATTACACACTCGTACTCAAGAGTAATTCTCTCACTAGAACTTACTCCCCTTACAAGTTGTAATCAATGAACCCAATCACCAAGTCCCCGGACTTGTGATTCTATTACAATGAATGATTTAGATAGAAACTCTCTAAGAGTAGATAATGATAAACACTGAAGCTTAATGTATCAGAAGATACTTTACAAGTGAAAACTGAAGGTAGTTGAAGAACTTTTAATGCAATTCATTTTCAGTAGATGTGTTAGTTGAGAAGACTTGAATGCTGCTCTATATATACTGAGAGAGCATTAAGTGACCGTTGTAATCTTGATTATAACCGTTGCCTTCATTAGACAAGGTTTAGGTTAAGCTTTGGTCTTCTTCTCTCTAAACTTCACTTAATCCAGTGGGCGAAGTTCTAGAGTTGACTCTCTCGAAAATTAATCCATTGGAGTAGCAATGCTGGATGTGGAAAACATTCTTTAATGCTCTACAAACGTGTGCGAGATGGATTACCCAAAAGTATGCAACTTTCTGGGTTTTGCATTTAATGGGCTGACATCACTTTTTGCTTTTGCTTTAAACCTTCAATAAACATTCTTTAAAGCATCTAAAACTTACTAACAAAGTGGTTAAACATAGCTAGGAATGTATAAGAATAATTATAGGAAGTATTGAAATCAAACATGAAGGTTTTACAAATTCGACAGATTTGAATTTCCGTCATCGGGATGGAAACTCGAGTTTGTTCATGTAAACTAGAGTTTTCAAATGTGCACTTAAGTCAAAACTCGAGTTTCAATATCAAGACTCAAGTTTCCTCCATACAGAGAGGAAAGTTGCGATTTGAGCTACTGGGACACGATTTTGGTTGAAACTCAAAACTCGAGTTTCCAAAACAAAACTCGAGTGTTGGACTTTTAATGAAAACAATGAGTTTAAGTCCAAAACATCAAAATTGGGGTTTTCAAAACATTGAAAAAGCTCAAAGCTCGGCTTGGCCAAAACTCGAGTTTCCAAAACAAAACTCGAGTTTCCATTTAAGTATGAAAACATTGAGAAATCGAGCCCAAGGCCAAAACTCGAGTTTCCTTATAGAAACTTGAGTTTTCAAATCTTAGAAAAAATGCATTGCTCTCGCTTGGCTCAAAACTCGAGTTTTCAAATCAAAACTCGAGTTTTCATATATTTATGAAAACGTTGAGAAATTGTGCCAAGTCAAAACTTGAGTTTTCTCTGAAGACTCGAGTTTTCAAAGACTGAGTGAAAGCTTGAAAACTCTCTATCAAGTCGAAACTCAAGTTTTCCCTTAACTTGAGAAAACTTAGAAAAGCTCGTAGCAAAGCAAGAAAATCCTACGCTTGTAGCGTGAAACCGAGTTCAAAAGGTTCAAGACTCTCCGCCTGGCCAAAACTCGAGTTTCCAATCCAAGACTCGAGTTTTGTCCTTATTTGAAAATAATGTCAAGTCTCTGTGTAAGCCAAAAACTCGAGTTTTGAAATCAAAACTCGAGTTTTGTCTATAAGTGAAAACCGAGTGCTCTCTATAAGTCCGAAAACTCGAGTTTTCATCTGAAAACTCAAGTTTTGCTTTGATCACTAAAAATGAGCCACTCTCTGTCAAGTCCAAAACTCGAGTTTTAAATCCAAAACTCGAGTTTTGTCTTGACAGTAAGTTTTCAACTTACCAAAGACAAAACTATATCTTGTGTTTACAATTGTGAGTTATCATCAAAACATATAGAGAACTAACATTCTCCCCCTTTTTGATGATGACAACACTTGTAAACCAAACTTCCAAGAATTTGTGAGAGCTAATATGTTGAAATGAAATTTTTCAAAAAAAAAATGTTTCACATTTCAAAAAGCCGACACAAGAGAGTGGCATTTTACAATTCTTTGTTCATTTGAAAGTGCTTTTGCACATTAGATAAAATACAATATATGGACAGATTAGAGGCAAGCAAATGTAAGCACCGAACATTCAGAAAATATTATTCATAAACTGCAAGATTGTACATCAGTTAAACCAGAAACAAAGAAACAGACTACTGACAACAAAATAAAATACACAATTGTAAACTGGATTGAACAAGATGTTACAGAAGCCTCAAAACTCAAATTCTATCTAGTCCACTTTCTTTCCCCCTTTGTCATCTTCAAACGTGGGAGGGAGTGTGAGAGAGGTGAAGAACCTCAGTAGAGGAGTAACGGGAGAGGAGAGAATTTCAGTGGTTGGTGTTGAGGTGGGAACTGGGGAAGGGAAAATAGGAGTGGCTGGATCAGGTGAGGATGTAGGAACTCGAGGACTAGTGAAAGTGAATGGGGGTGAGGAAGAAGTTTCAGGGTCGAGGCTTTGGATGTGAGGAACTTGGACCAGCACCAGACCCAAACGCAGAAGCAGAACCAATCCCAAGGTGCTTCAAAATTTTCTCAACCTTGCCACCCAAGCTGATGTTTGAAACTAGTTGATAATTGAATATTCCATACACTATTTTTTCTCTCTTGATTTATAATTTAGGACTCTTTAGCTAATAAATAATGGCTTTTATACTTATTTGGGCCTTGGGCCTTTTATTATATTTTAGCCATTATTTAATCATAAATTCCAGTTTTACATTGTTTCCCCATTTTTACCATAACGCTTGAACCAGACATCGGATTTGCCTCATTTTTGTCTCATATTTCAGATGATTCATAGAGCTACAATTGTTATGAAGACATGAAGAGCAAATTCGGACAAGAGGGTGGTCGATTTTGGAGCCAAAGTCATATGTAGTTTTGGGCTCAAATTTTGTAATTAAAGCCCATTTTATTTTATTTTCGTTCGGGCCGAATTGTGGATTGGAGCCCCATTTCGTTTTGTCATTTTAGGTTAAGTGAGGCAGCAGCCAAAAACACACTCTCATTCACGTTTTTAGAATTCGAGAGGATCAAAATAGTAGTTTTCAAATTCTCTCGCAATGTTCTTCGTGTTCTTCGCGTTCTTCATCTCGTTTTTCGTCTTTCTTAATTATGTTCGGCTAAATTTCGAGATTGATCCACGATGAGGGTTCCATCCACTATGCAGAGGATTCGCCTAATCGGTAACCGTCTAACTCGTTTCGTATCCCTTAATCGATTTGATTTTTAGTTCGGATTGGGTTTTTGATTAAAAACGCAAATCGATATTTCCCAAGGACTAAGTTTGATCGGGTTAAAGTATTTATGTGCGATCGTACAGAGGTGCGCCATTGATTCGAACAAATTCTGAACGATTGTTCAGTTGAGGGAATTTCTAGACAAATGCAGAGATTTCGGTTTGTTTAGAGTCGATTACGAGTTCGATTATAAATCTGTTTCGTTCGAGGAAGGGTAGTGGGTGAATCCGAAATCGTGGGTTGATCCTTTAATCCTCTGTTTTTTTGCTCAATTCGTGTTATTTCGTTTTGTCTTTGTTACTTCGTCTTTAATATTATTTTGAATCAAAAAAACCCCCATTTATCCTTTGTTTTATTTTTGTGCGAATTGAACCGGATGCAATTCGTTGGGAAACGACCCAGGTTACATTATACTACAAATCCTTTTCTAACGGTTATTTTGGGAGATTACAGAAAATCTCTGTCAAAATATGGTGCCGCTGCCAGGGAATTTGCATCAGTTTGATTAGTAACAGTACTATAAATAGCTTCGTTTCAGTTGTTTAGGTGGTTTGGGTGGCTGGATAGAAATTTTTTCTGTCCTAGATCACTCAAACTAGGTCTTATTCACAAGGAATTGGGCATTCTAAGAAAGAGTCACTCCCAAATAGGGAGTGAAGTATACCCTATTTTCCCCAAATTCCAACGTTTAGACCACTTTTTTTGTTTTAAGTTTTGATTTTTTTGATTTGTACTAGTCGGCTTTTTTCAAGTATCTCCCGAATGGGGTGAAATTTGGTACGGTGATAGAAAATGGCCTATTCACATGACACATAGAAAATCTTGGATTTTCCATGTGGTAAGCTCCGCTTTTTCCAAATTCCATCGTTTAGACCACTTTTTCAATTTTGAAGTTTTTTTATTCCATTTTTGGGTTCCCCAATGGTCTAGGAGTTGCCTTGTCCAAGTCCCAAAAATTTTAAAAATCATTTGATAGTGTTTCTGGACTTTTTAGGTCAATTTCTACCATAGGTTTTGTTTTTGTGTTTGCTTTTGTGTGTCCTAGTGTTTTTCTCCTTTTTACCACTTTTAGTGGCATTTTTGTAATTCTGATTGGCTGGTGGCATTTTCGTAATTCTGATTGGCTGGTGGCATTTTCATAATTCTGATTTTCTGCAAATTCTGCCTTGTGATTATGCTGCATGAGTACTAGGAGCACTATCAATCCAGAAGACTTGTTGCCATTTGGTCCTCGAAATAGAAAGAACAATTCTTACCGCTAGAAGAGTTGTTAGGCTAAGTCGTGGGATTAATAATCGAATTGAACATTGAACTTAAGTCGACCATTCCGATTGTGTTCATTCGTTGATCTTTCCGATTGTGTTTCGATAGTACTTCGATAGTCTTGTTGTTTTCACCGATTTTAGTAGCAATTTTCCTAACTCGAAATTATGGCGAAGAACAGAAAATCGACCTACTTTAAAGGAATTGAATGAACCGATGTTAATTATCAACCTTTGTGCATTCAATATCCCGCCCTTGCGCTAACTTTGAGCTTAAATCTGGTCTAATACACTTGTTGCCTAAGTTTCATGGTCTTTCAGGTGAGTGTGCCATTAAGCATTTGAAGGAATTCCATCTAGTGTGCAGCATAATGAAACCACATGCCATTGATGAAGATCAAATCAAGCTGAGAGCTTTTCCTTTCTCATTGGAAGGTGGAGCCAAAAAGACGGGTTGTTGTACCTTCGGCCTTCATCTATTGGGAGCTGGACGATGTTCAAAGGTTATTTATGGAGAAATATTACCCCGCCTCAAGAGCAACCGCGATCAAGAAAGAAATTCCCAACATTAAAAACAGCAATGGGGAGACTTTGCATGAGTACTAGGAGAGGTTCAAAAGGTTATGTGCAAGCCGTCCACACCACCAGATCACCGAGCAACTCTTGATTACCCATTTCTATGATGGTTTGCTACCGTAGACAAAGGTTTGGTGGATGCTTCTAGCAAGTGGGCTCTACGTAACAAGACACCCGAAGATGCCCAAGAGTTGATATCCGAGATGGCGCCAACTCTCGCAATTTGGCACCAGGGCCAATAGTACTCTTGTTTACCATGTGCAAACACCTCCAAATTCCAGTACGATTCTCGAGATTAGAGAATAGACTTGATGATCGACCTCTCCGTGAGGGTACCGGCAAGGACACAAACAAGTACAATCTTCTCCTCCTCGGATTGGCTACTCATGTGGGTTCCGTTTCGACCCTTACCATTCTATCGACTCTTGCCCTACCTTGCATGATCCTACTTATCAAGACCGGTCAAGAAGCTTCAAATTGGGTGCTTTTCCGGGAAAGCCACAATACCAACGAGAATAATGCCTTCTCCAATACCTACAATCCTAGTTGGAGAAATCACCCCAATTTTCGTTGGAACCGTAATCGAACCGAAAGTAACCAATATCGCAGAAGACTCCGGGGAATTACCAACGAGACAAGATGACACACGGGAAATTTCCAACAACAATCTGCACCTCCTTTGCCTTTGCCGCACTCACCTGCTTCGACCAGACCATATGTGCACCTCCACAAAGACAACAAAGAAGCTAGTAGTAGTGGTAGTGGTGGTTCCTCACTTGAAGATATAATGAAGCAATTTGTCACAGCCAATATGCGGTTCCAACAAGAACCGACACTTCCATTCGAGTTTGCAAAACAAAGATTGGGCGGTTGGCAACCTCATTGAACCAGGTTCAACCTCGTGGATCCAACACTCTTCCTTCACAAACAATTCCTAATCCTAAGGGGAATGTGAGTGCTATCTCCCTTCGTTCGGCAAGCAATTGAAGGAACCTAAACACTGCGCAGATGTGACTTCCACATCGAAAGAGAGTCGAAAATGTGAAGATTGACTCTAAAAATAAAAAGGCAAAAAGTGCAGCAAGGTGAAGAGGAAGACATCCCCATTCCTCTTCCTTTCCCTCGGGAAGAGCGATTCAATCCAAGAAGTTGGCGAAAAAGCACAAGAAAATGATATACTTGAGACATTCAGAAGAGTAGAGATCAACATTCCTCTCTTAGATGCGGTCAAACAAATTCCTAAATATGCCAAGTTTCTGAAGGAGTTGTGCACCAACAAGAGGCGACTGAAGGAGAGTGAACGAGTGAGTTTGAACCGGAATGTATCAGCACTCATCCAGCCTACAATGCCTCGCAAGTGCAAGGATCCAGGGACGTTTTCTATCCCTTGTTGTTTTGGTAACTATAGATTTGATGATTGCATGCTAGATTTAGGTGCTTCTATTAATGTCATGCCTCGCATCTATTTATAAATCTCTTGGTCTTGGTCCTTTACGTCCCACGGTGTTGTTGTTCAGCTAGCTAATAGGAGTAATGTTCATCCTTCGGGTTTAGTTGAAGATGTATTAGTCAACGTTAATGAACCGATATTTCCGCTGATTTTTACATCTTGGATATGGAGGATGAGTCTCCCAGTAGTAGGTTACCAATCATTCTAGGGAGACCTTTCATGAAAATAGCTAGGACTAAGATAGATGTGCATTCTGGTACTCTTTCCATGGAGTTTGGTGATATATATGTGAATTTCAATATCTTTGATGCCATGAAACATCCTAGGGAAGAACACTCTATTTTCTCGCATTGATGTGATTGATGATCTTGTGGATGATGTTATTGCTGATTGGTGTGCTTGATTATCGATTTTGCATCCGAGAGTGATTCTCTCATTTGTGCATGTCTTGATAATGAATGGTGCTCTATTTGCACCGATTTGCTTAATGCCGCATTATTTGGTGATTCGACTTGCTTGGTGATTCGCATTACATGTGGATTCTGATATTGATTCTGAGTTTGAGCTTCATCGTGATCCTAATGTGCATCCTGATTCTGATTTTGATGAGCCTAACTCTGATTTTGATGAGCTTGTTTCTGATGTTAACATTGAGCTGTATAGACACAGTTCTTCTGTTTCTTTGAATGTGGTTTCAGGAATTTCCAGTGTGATGACATCAGAGTTGTTGCAACAACCACCCAAGCTTCTTCCCTCTACTGAGCAACCACCCAAGCTTGAGTTGAAATCTCTTCCAGATCACTTGAAGTATGCATTTCTGGAGGTGGATGAACAGTTGCCAGTCATTGTGGCAAATAATCTTCTTCCTGACCAAGAAGAGAAGCTGCTAAGCTTATTGAGAGCGAACAAGAAAGCCATTGGGTGGACATTAGCTGATATCGTTGGCATCAGCCCTTCCATGTGTATGCATTGCATTCTGTTGGAAGAGGGCTCTAAGCCGGTGAGGCAACCCCAGAGACGCCTTAATCCTCTTATCCTTGATGTGGTGAAGAAGGAGGTCACTAAGCTTCTGCAAGCTGGTATCATCTATCCCATTTCTGATAGCCAGTGGGTTAGCCCGGTCCAGGTGGTTCCTAAGAAGTCCGGAGTTACTGTGGTAGCCAATCAGAAGAATGAGCTCATTCCTACTCGAGTTCAAAATAGTTGGAGAGTTTGCATCGACTATAGGAGACTCAACCAAGCCACTCGCAAGGATCATTACCCTCTACCTTTCATTGATCAAATGTTAGAGCGATTGGCTGGCAAGTCCTATTACTGCTTCTTGGATGGCTACTTCGGATACTTCCAGATCCATATTGCTCCTGAGGATCAGGAGAAGACGACCTTCACATGCCCCTTTGGAACATATGCCTACCGAAGGATGCCTTTTGGCCTTTGCAACGCACGGCACCTTTCGGCGTTGTATGATAAGCATTTTCCGAATTTTTAGAGGACCGCATGGAGGTTTTTATGGATGATTTCACCGTATATGGGTCTGCTTTTGATGCATGCTTAGCTAATTTGTCTAGAGTTTTGCATAGGTGTATTGAGTCTAATCTTGTGCTGAATTATGAGAAGTGTCACTTTATGGTTGAGTCGGGTATAGTCTTGGGACACATAGTATCTAGGAAAGGGATTGAGGTAGATCCTGCTAAGATAGATGTAATTACTGCTTTGCCTTACCCCGCATCTGTGCGGGAAGTTCACTCTTTTCTTGGTCATGCAGGTTTCTATCGGCGTTTCATCCAGGATTTTAGCAAGACTGCCCGACCCTTGTCCAACCTTCTGCATAAGGACACTGACTTTGTATTTGACGATGCTTGCAAGGCGGCCTTCAATCATTTGAAGCAATGCTTGACTACAGCCCCAGTGATCCAAGCCCCTGATTGGTGCCTCCCCTTTGAGTTGATGTGTGATGCTTCCAACTATGCGGTTGGTGCTATCTTGGCACAGCGTGTTGATAGAACATCTCATGTCATTGCATATGCCTCCAAGACTTTGGATCCTGCCCAGTCTAATTACACCACTACTGAGAAAGAGTTGTTGGCTATTGTATTTGTTTTTGATAAGTTTAGGTCATATATGCTAGCAAGTAGAGTAGTTGTTTTCTCTGACCATGCTGCTTTGAAGTTTCTGTTGGAAAAGGCAGATGCTAAGCCACGACTCATCTGGTGGATGCTATTGCTCCAAGAGTTTGATGTTGAGATTCGAGACAAAAGTGGAGCACAAAACTGGGTAGCTGACCACTTGAGTCGCATCACTCATTCTCCTTCTCACCCTCTTGTATTCGAGATGATTTCCCGATGAGCAGCCTTCTACAACCGCAAGGTAAGCTTCCATGGTATCGATCCGGTTAACTACTTGGTAGCCGGTGTTTTGCCTCGTAGATTCCACTAAGGCCCAAACTCTTAAATTAAAGAGTGAGTCTAAATATTATGTTTGGGATGACCCTTATTTGTTGAAATTTTGTAGTGACCAAGTAGTTAGGAGATGTGTTCCTGATCATGAGTTTCACTCTATATTGCATTTTGCTCATGCTTTCGCTTGTGGTGGTCACTTTGGACCACAAAGAACTGCTAGGAAAGTTTTAGACAATGGATTGTTTTAGCCTTCCTTGTTTCGTGATTCCCATCTATTTTGTAAGTCATGTGATAACCGGAGAGCGCGGGAGTATTTCCGTAGGCATGAGATGCCCCGAGAACCCTATATTGTTTTGTGAGATCTTTGATGTTTGGGGTATTGATTTTATGGGTCCATTTCCTACTTCATATGGTTATACTTACATACCGCTAGTTTGTTGATTATGTCTCAAAATGGGTTGAGGCGAAAGCCACCCGGACTAATGATTCTTCTGTGGTGGTGGATTTTGTTAGGTCTAACATTTTTTGCAGGTTTGGTATTCCTAGAGCCATTATCAGTGACCAGGGGTCTCATTTTTGCAACCGAAGCATGGGTGCCTTGTTACGCAAGTATGGAGTGCTCCATAAGGTCTCCACAGCATACCATCCTCAGACCAACGGTCAAGTTGAAGTCTCCAATAGAGAGATTAAGAAAATCCTTCAGAAGACAGTTAACTCTACCCGAAAGACTGGAGTAAGCGATTAGATGATGCTTTGTGGGCCTATCGCACTGCCTACAAGACCCCAATTGGGATGTCCCCCTATCGGCTTGTCTTTGGTAAGGCATGTCATCTTCCGGTTGAGTTGGAGCATCAAGCCTATTGGGCTATTAAGCAGTGTAACATGGATTTGGCTAAGTCTGGGATGGAGAGAAAGCTACAATTGCAAGAGTTGGATGAGCTTAGATTGGATGCCTATGAGAGTTCGCGGTTATACAAGGAAAAGACTAAGGCATTCCATGATAAGCAGATTCTGAGGAAAGACTTTTCTGTGGGCCAGAAAGTTCTTCTGTTTAACTCCCATTTGAGGTTTATGCCTGGTAAGCTTCGATCTAAATGGGATGGCCCTTTTGATATCACTAACATTTGTCCATTTGGTGCTGTTGAGCTATGTGATCCACCCACAGGACGAACCTTTAAGGTCAATGGGCATCGCCTCAAGCCATTTCATGAGGGATCCTAGCAGCAGCCTGAGGAAGCAAAGATTCTCCTCATTGATGCCACTTATCCTCCATAAACCCCTTGGGGAGTATTCTTCTTTCTTTCTCCTCTTTCTTCTATTTGTTTTCCTTTTTCTACTTTGCTTTTTGAAATAAATACAGTCTCTCTTTCTATGATTGCTACATATTATGAACTTGGACATTTTGGTTTTAATGGATCATTCGTTTGGTCTGCCATTCTTGACTCTTTGATTACATGTCTTGGTAGTTGATTTGATGTTGTTGATTGCCTAAGTTGGTATTGACCTTGTGAGGTTTTGGGCCTCGCATGAATGGAATTCATCTTTTGCCATTCTTTCTTTCATGTGTGCATCTCCTCATGATTTGTGTTCTCTAGAACTTGCTCCTTTTCTTTTTGAAACTACATTTTTCATTTACGTGCATAAGTATGATGGAAGCTTGTTTTCTTTCTTTTATTTTCCCTACTTTGGCCAAATAGCCTTTCCCTTGCATTATGATTCCTTTGCTAGCCCTTTGTGCCTTTTTGACTCATTCTTTTCTAAGCCACATTACAAGCCTAAGCGTAAAACCATTTTATTCCGCACCTTGAAAATTTTTTTTGAGCATTGGTTTCACCTTGCTTTGTGTTTAAGTGTGGGGGTTGCTCAGGAGTGCAACAATTTAAGTGTGGGGGCGATGTTTGCTTCTGTCATTGTGATTATGTATATAGTATGGTTTTTCTCAAAAAAAAAAGGAAAGAAAGAAAAAGAAAGAAAGAAAGAAAGAAAGAAATAAATAAAAGAAAAAGAAAAAAGAAAAAAGAAAAGAAAAGAAAGAAAATCAGAAAAAGAAAAAAAAGAGAAGAAATAAAGAAAGAAAATACATAGAAAGAAAGAAGATATACAAGTAAAATAAAAATTTTCTTACATAGAGAATGATTGTATTAATTAGTGCTCTTTTAATTTCTTTGGTGCTTAGTCTCTCATTCCATACTATTACCTACCTTCACCCTAACCCCATTACAACCTTTCATAACAAGCTCTCTTGATTTGTGCATGCATGTGTTATGAGTAGTGGAGACGTAGAAATTGAGCAAGCTTATGGTAGGACAATTTTCTTGAGTAGAATTTGAGCGATACATTTATTTACCTTAAACACTTGAGAGAATGATTTATTGAGTGCATCATTTGAGAGACACTACTACAAAAAATGCTTACTACTTCCCTAAAAGACGTCCTCATTTTTAAAAAGGAAGTTAAAAGTAAACGCAATGGCATTCTTGTAATTATATACTTGAATTCTAAGAATTTGGCGTCCTAAAATATATCTTAGGACGCCTAAAATTAATTAAGACGTCCTAAAATAATTTCAGGATGTTTAACATTAATTGTTTAGCGCCAAAAATTAGCACTATGGTGCCATTTTTGGGATTTTTTAGGTGGGAGCTAATAATTTTTTATTTTAGGCGTCCTAAATAAGGTTAAGGACGCCTTAATTTTTTTTTTTTGAAGTCCAGAAATATATTTCAAGACGTCTTAAAGGTTTTTTTTTTATGCCTAGCTAATTTTTAGGCTTATTTTTGTTTTTTGGGCGTCCTGAATAGCTATAAGGACGACTTAATAAATTTTTTGTCGTCCCGAATCTTATTTCAGGACACCAAAAGCTAAGCATTTGCAAGTAGACCCATCAATCTCTCATTCACATGTTTTCAGTCCCCTCCCTTCTATCTCATTCACACCGAACACCAAAGCCCTAACTCGCGGCGTCTTCTCTCCAAACCTTCCCGCGCTTGCTCACCGCGTAGGCCACGGCAGTCGCTCACCGCGTCGGTCACGGCAGTCGCTCACTGTGTTGCCCTCAACCCTCGCTCTCCTACTAGCCCACGTCTTCTGTGTCGCTCGCTCGCCGTTCCAGCTTCAAATCCAACTCTTCGATCTGCGGTTTCAGGTCTCGATCTTTGCTTTGAGTTTTGGTTTTTGGTTTTTGATTTTTGCTATGAGTTTTTGTAGATCTCTAGAGTTTCTTCCCTTTTGCTATTTGTGTTTCGTTGGTCTGCAGGATAACTATGCAATTTGGTCTCATTGATTAAATCTTTTGTGCGTAATGTCGTGGATATGGCTTTGGCGATTCTCGAGTGTTCGTGGCTTGCAAGTTCTAACGCAAGACCGCCTTTGTTTCGAGTGTTCACGGCTTGCAAGTTTTGTGCACTCGGAGATTGTATCTATATCAGAACGAGCAATTGACAGTTTGTCTTCTTCTGTAGGCACTCCTGCTCCAGTTTTTCGCTTTGCTTCTCATACTTATGATCTGATTAGCTTTCGTTGTGTTTGAGATAGACTTGTGTGTTACAGATCTGATCTGCTTGTTCAGCTTCACTGCTTCGTTTTGTTTTGAGAGCTCTTTCTCAATGGAAATTCACCAAATTAAGGTTTCTTTACTTTGATTTTTCTTGGAGCATATGTAGTTGTATTTAGAGTTACAATATGATAATCTCATACTGTTGTGCTTGACCCTTCCTCATGCATCCGTGCACGCAATGGTATTTTTTACATGATTATGTGCACTATCCAATGTATCTTACATCTCGTAAAATTCCCTCACCTAATTATAAATAATTTATGAACTAATTTTATGCTTTACCTAAATTTAAGTTGAAAGTCGTAATGCACTTGTGTTTTAGTTAATATTCTCTTCATCTCTTAGAAATGAAAAATAACAAAACTAAACATATGTGAAATGATTCTACAAATTTGAGCCTCGAAAATTTTGCATATTTTAGTTATGGACTATTTGAAATTTGATCGAAAGGGCTATCTCGGGTATGGTTGAGTAGCGAGACTCTAAAATGGAAACCAAGAAATTGGGAACTCTGACTAGAGTACTAGACTAGAAAAGCAACTAGCGGTGGTGCTATAATGTAATGAATTTATTAGCTGCATTATGTTTCTTTGCCAGCTGTAAGTTGTCTGATTTTGTTTTCTACTTGAATTTTGTTGCAGAGGTGTCTTGTACAAATGATATTACTAGCGGTCCAGGTGTTGTGATATCAACCTTCGCCTTGGATTTGTGTTGAAGGTACATGAATTTGTGCGCTTAGGTTTCATCTTCCATATCATTTCTTAATCAATTTTATATCATAATGCAGTTCACTTTTCCATATAACTCGGAGTTGGAAAACATCACTATTGCTTCTTGGGACTTCTAAGTGCAACCGATCCCTAGCGCTTGTGGCTTTGTTTAGAGAGCTTGGTGCCGCAAGAAATTGAGTACAATAATTGAAGGGGAATCCTTGATGAATGACGGGTATTCAAATTTAGATGATTTTGCACTTATTCAATTTTCCTTCTTGTTTGTTGAGGAAGTGGCTAAAAGACCTAAATAGATAACCTTGTATTTGTTTTTGCATATGATGATTCTATGTCCTTTACATAATTTGTTTTTGAAAGTGCTTACTTTTTGTGTGTCCAGATCTGCAATTGTGGTCTATACTCTATTTTATTGGATGGTCCTTGGAGAGAGCTTCAACTCAGCGTCCATAATCAAATTTCTACCACAAGTTTCTCTTAGACCAAAAATCTGATTTTTGGCTTCCCGATTCCAAAATCGGGACGCCGCAAATCACACCATTTCCCACTGATTCGTATTTTTGGCGTCCTGAATAAAACATAGGACGCCTTTTTTAAGGCGTCCTGAATTAATCATAGGACGCCAAAAATCTTAAATTACAACTACCTCTGGTCAGACGTCCTTCTGAAAAAGGACGTTAATTGCCTCTAATTTAGGACGTTAATTTGCTTTTTTGTAGTAGTGAGACCATCTTTTGTGATTAGCATCATTGATTGAGATTACCATGAATTGTAATTTGAGATGAAGGGATTGTGGTCTTGATTGATTGATCTTTTGGAGATTTGTGTCCCTTGTTCAATTTTTGCGTTGTTAGCAATTGTTAGAAAAAAGAGTTTCTCCTTTAGGTCTTTTTCTTTGAATTTTGCTCAGAGTTCAAAAAGATAAGTGTGGGGGAATTTGATAATTGAATATTCCATACACTACTTCTTGTCTCTTGATTTATAATTTAGGACTCTTTAGCTAATAAATAATGGCTTTTATACTTATTTGGGCCTTGGGCCTTTTATTATATTTTAGCCATTATTTAATCATAAATTCCAGTTTTACATTGCTTCACCATTTTTACCATAACTCTTGAACCAGACATCGGATTTGCCTCATTTTTGTCTCATATTTCAGATGATTCAGAGAGCTACAATTGTTATGAAGACATGAAGAGCAAATTCGGACAAGAGGGTGGTCGATTTTGGAGCCGAAGTCATATGTATTTTTGGGCTCGAATTTTGTAATTAAAGCCTATTTTATTTTATTTTCGTTCGGGCCCGAATTGTGGATTGGAGCCCCATTTCGTTTTGTCATTTTAGGTTAAGTGAGGCAGCAGCCAAAAACACACTCTCATTCACGTTTTTAGAATTCGAGGATCAAAATAGTAGTTTTCAAATTCTCTCGCAATGTTCTTCGTGTTCTTCGCATTCTTCATCTGTTTTTCGTCTTTCTTAATTATGTTCGGCTAAATTTCGAGATTGATCCACGATGAGGGTTCCATCCACTATGCAGAGGATTCGCGCCTAATCGGTAACCGTCTAACTCGTTTCGTATCCCTTAATTAGATTTGATTTTTGGTTCGGATTGGGTTTTGATTAAAAACCCAAATCGATATTTCCCAAGGACGAAGTTCGATCGGGTTAAAGTATTTATGTGCGATCGTATGAGGTGCGCCATTGATTCGAACAAATTCTGAACGATTGTTCAGTTGAGGGAATTTCTAGACAAATGCGAGATTTCGATTTGTCTAGAGTCGATTACGAGTTCGGTTATAAACTGTTTCGTTCGAGGAAGGGTAGTGGGTGAATTTGAAATCATGGGTTGATCCTTTAATCCTCTGTTTTCTGTTCAATTCGTGTTATTTCGTTTTGTCTTTGTTACTTCGTCTTTAATATTATTTTGAATCAAAAAAACCCCCATTTACTGTCACTGTTTTATTGCTGTGCGAATTGAACCGACTGCGAATTCGTTGGGAAACGACCCGGTTACATTATACCGCAAATCCTTTTCTAATCTGGTTATTTTGGGAGATTACGGCAAATCTCTATCACTAGTCGAGTAGACATCTTGGCCTCAAGATCCATGATCTCGATCGCATACCACCGTGGGATTGTTTATATTGTTCTTTTAGCCCATCAAGTTGAACCTTCATAGCTTCCTCGGGCATCCACACTCTCATGATTACCTTCTTTAACCTCAAGAACTTGACTTCCCAATTTCATACTCAATCTGATTGAAAGTTGAGCAACTGCACGTTCCATAATTTCCTTGACCCGAGACTCAAAGTCGATGGCGGTGAGGATCGAGCAGAGTAGATTGAGCCTCTTGAGCTCGAACCGAGATGCTCTAGCCTGAGATTGTGAAGGAGCCCGAGACTGACCAGAACCTTCACCCTCAACAATGATCTTCATATAGTTAAGTTGGTTCTTTCCAAAAGCAGTTGGCTTCTTGATGGAATCTGGAGGACCCAGATACCAAATCTTGTGGTAAAATAAGATCACAGAAACTAGAGGTGGGTAAGGAATGTGAGAGGGTCGCCTGGATGAGAATTTAAACTTGATCATCTCTTTGAATATCCAGTGACCAAGATCAAAAGGCGTTTGCCTCACAAAAGCTGCAAACACAGGATAGTCCTTTTGAATGAAGTGGGTAAAGTTCCCACCCTTCTGGATAAAATTTCTGGAGTAAATGTACCCAGAATTTCGTTAATGTTGGATATATCAACTGGTTTGAAAGAAAGGGTGTGAGACTGATTTGTCGGAAAGGGCTTGTTGGGACATAGAGTAGTGAAGATCTCATGGTTGCTCAAGCTGATGTCAGGAACAGGAGGTGGATTAGCAATCTTCAAGATTGCGTTAATGATAGAAGCAGATATGGTGAATTTAACACCCTTAACATAGGTGGTCACTCGCTCCTCAATCAGATTCCCCTCAGAGTCCAAAATGTTATCAGAAACCATGTCAAAATAGCAAATTTTAACAATATTTGGGGTATAGGAGGCAGAAATCGAAATGAAAGATTCATAGTCTTTTAACCAAGGTGACAAATCCAGATTATGCTCATCTTTGAGCTTGGCTAAATCTACTGAAACAGAGGGGCAGAAAGCTTTATTTATGAAGAATTCCTTAAACCTGTCTACTTCTTCTTTTGACATCTGTGTGGCGGCAAAGGTAAAGCCTTCTGGAGCAGAATTGTGGTTGTAAATTTCTGTGATTGCATCTACCTCAAACTCAGTGACTTCCGGAACAGGAGCTTTAGGAGTAGGGTCAGGCACATAAGAGGCTTGCACCTTTTCAGGAATAGAAGCAGTCCTCGATCTCTTGGCTTTGGGAGGCTTAGGGATTTCTGGCTCCTTCTGCTTCCCTTTTCCTTCAGATGTGGCATCTTGATCATATCGCTTCTTCGAGCGAATTTCAGAGGGGTCAGTGAAGGAAATCCCCTTTGCTCGAGGTGTAGAAGAAGAGGTACTCTTTTTGCTCTTGGATTAAGGAGGACTCGTTGATTCTGAAGGAACGGAGGGAGTATCAGACGACGTTTTCCTCTTCTTACTTCTGGTTGAATGATCTACACCGTGGCGAAGACGAGTAGAGCGCGTTTTGAGTCTCACTGGGCGTTCAGAGGGAGTAATAGTTGGATTAGGTTCCCTTTTAGAGTTAGTGTCGCTGTGGGTAGGCTTGGAAGGGGTAGATGAAGACATCTTTAGGGTTTGGGAGGAGGATTTGGCCGAGAAGGAGAGAAGTCAGAGATTTGGAGAAGAGGAAGGCGAGAGAGATAGCGAGGCGCTAGGGCAAGACTTGAGTTTTGAAGCGAGTTTTGAAGAACTTAAATAGTAACTCAATTAATAGACACGACTAAAACTTGATTTTTGATTTCAAAACTTGAGTTTGGATGAATGGTTACTAACCTGGACTTCAAAGGTGTATCGCGAACCTTTGAACTTCTCCGACCAAAACTCGAGTTTCGCATGAAAACTCGAGTTTTTACCACGCTTCAAAACTTGGTTGCTTTCTTCGGACGGAAACTCGAGTTTCCACTTGCAAACTCGAGTTTTCATTCCTTCAAAATTCAAGATTGCTCTTTGGTCCCCGATAAAACAGTGCAAAACTCGAGTTTTGTCCACAAAACTCGAGTTTTTCTCCTCGACAAAGAAACATCATAATTTTGAGCATCCTGCATAAAACACAACTAGATACTCCGATGCTTAAGTTAGTAACATCCAATCATCAAAACCATAACTAACATTGTTTGAGTGAGAAATACTTACAACTCATTGGGATTTACCATTCCCAATTCTCTTCTTATGAAATTAAATTGCTCCTTAGCTAATGGTTTGGTGAAAATGTCACAAGTTGAAGATGAGTTGGGATGAACATGACTTTGACATCTTTCTTTTGAACGTGATCCCTTATGAAATGATGCCTCACATCAATATGCTTGGTTCGAGTATGTTGAACTGGATTCTTAGCCAAGCTTATTGTACTAGTGTTGTCACACAATATTGGGATCTCCTTCAAGTTGATTCCCAAGTCTGATAGTTGCTGTTTGAGCCATAAAACTTGAGCACAGCAACTTGAGGGCTACATATTCAGCTTCGAGAAGACACGACCACACCGGTTTGCTTCTTTTGAACCATGACACAAGTGAACCACCAAGAAATTCACATTGGCCACTTGTGCTCTTTCTATCGTCTTGTATCCAAGTATGATCTGAGTCTGAATATACCACCAAATGTTCAGGTTGACCTTTGAGGAACCACAATCCCAGTGCCTTTGTGTCAACAAGATATCTGAAGATTCTCTTCACATTTTCAGCATGGGACTCCTTAGGAGCATATTGGAACCTTGCACACATTCCCACACTGAATTGGATGTCAGGACGACTTGCAATAAGATAGAGCAATGATCCAATCATTCCTCGATATCTTGTAATGTTGAAGTCCTTGCCCTCTTCATCAGCATCCAATGAAGCAGCTGAACTCATAGGAGTATCAGCTCCATTGCATTGATCCATTCCAAACTTCTTCAACAGATCATTGAGATACTTGGTCTGAGATATGAAGATACCATCCTTCTTTTGCTTGATTTGCAGACCAAGAAAATAATTGAGCTCACCCATCATGGACATCTCAAATTCTCCCTGCATATTCTTAGCAAACTCTTCACACAAAACATCATTAGAGGCACCAAATATAATATCATCAACATATATTTGGACAATTAAGATTTCACCAAGCTTATTACTCTTTATGAAAATAGTTGTATCTGCTTTTCCTCTGATAAATCCTTGATCAAGAAGGAATTTACTTAATCGTTCATACCAAGCTCTAGGAGCTTGCTTAAGGCCATAGAGAGCCTTTTTGAGACAAAAAACGTGATCTGGATGATGTTCACTTTGAAAACCGGGAGGTTGTTCAACATAAACTTCCTCTTGTATAAAACCATTTAGAAAAGCACTTTTCACATCCATTTGATAGAGCTTGAATCCTTTGACACAAGCAAAGTCTAGAAGAAATCTTATGGCTTCCAATCTTGCCATTGAGCATAAGTTTCTTCATAATAAATTCCTTCTTCTTGATTATAGCCTTTAGCAACCAATCTTGCCTTGTTACGGACAATGATTGCTGACTCATCTCGTTTGTTCTTGAATACCCATTTAGTGCCAATGACCGGATGATCCTTAGGCCTGGGTACCAAATCCCAAACTTGATTTCTATCAAATTGATGTAATTCCTCTTGTATTGCTATCACCCAATCATTGTCTGAAAGGGCTTCATCAATCTTAGAGGGTTCAATATGTGATATAAAAGCAGAAAATGTTACCTCATTTAAAGTACTGTTTCTGGTTCTCACTCCTTGATTTACATCACCTATAACTTGGTCCAAAGGATGATTCCTAATGAACTTCCAAGCTCTAGGCTGAGATTGATCAGGGTTTTCCAAATTATTTTGAGATTAGCTTCAAAAACATCTTCATGGTTTTCAAAAGAAGCAGGAGTAGTTTTTGAAAAGAATTGATTTTTGAGAACATTTTCCTCATCATCATCCATAGGTCTATCAGATTTGGATTCATAAAAAACAACATGCATAGACTCTTCAACAATACGAGTACGAGTATTAAAGACTCTATAAGCTTTACTCCTATTAGAATAACCCAAAAATATACCTTCATCTGCCTTGGGATCAAACTTTCCCAAGTTATCCTTACCATTGTTGTGGATGAAACACTTACATCCAAACACATGCAGATGAGCCAGATTTGGTTTCCTTCCTTTGTACAGCTCATAGGGAGTCTTGTTCAACTTCTTCCGGAGGTATGCCCGATTTGAGATGTAGCAAACGGTGCTCATTGCATCAGCCCAAAACACTTGAGAAGTGTTGTTTTCATTCAGCATGGCTCTTGCCATCTCGATGAGGACCCGATTTTTCCTTTCCACAACACCATTTTGTTGAGGAGTCCTTGGGGCTGAGAAGTTGTGGTCTATCCCCATGTTGTCACAAAACTCGCAAATGCATTGTTTTCGAATTCTCCTCCATGATCGTTCGATTCGAAATAGAGAAGCCTTTCTCGTTTTGGACCTTCTTGGCAAAAACAACAAACTGATCAAATATTTCATCTTTAGAAGACAAAAATATAGTCCATGCAAATCTTGAGAAATCATCAACTATGATAAAGATTGCTACCAAGACTTTTTACTCTAGTTGGACCAACTAGATCCATATGAAGCAATTGAAGAGGTCTATTAGTTGAAATCTCATTTTTAGATTTGAAATATGATTTGGTTTGTTTTCCCTTTTGACAAGCGTCACAAATCATGTCATTCTTGAAATGGAGTTTGGGAACACCAATTATCAAATCCTTTTTAAGCAATCTGTCAAGTTGAATCATATTGACATGAGCTAAGCACTTGTGCCATAACCAACTCTCATCCAAATTACTAACAAAACATTTTTCAGAAACAGAACCATTACTAGAGAGGTTAAGTGTATAACAATTGACATCTCTAGGGGCTCTAAATAAAGCTCTTGGTTTTATGTTTTCTAAAGGGGGAATATCCTTGCTCACAATCAATCACTCCTCAGAATCGAAGATAACTAAGTTACCTTTATCAGTGCTTTGACTCATGCTGAGGAGATTGTGTCAAAGTCCTTCCACAAAGTAGACATCTTTGATGAGTGGTCCTTCATTGTTGCCAATTTCACCAATCTTTCCAGATTGCTCTCCACCAAAGGTCACCTTACCACCATCCTTGGGCTTGATTGAGGCAAATTTGGATTGGTCTCCCGTCATGTGCCTAGAGCATCCACTGCCAATGTACCATTTGTTGGATTTTGATGCTCTTAGACAAACCTGCAAGACACAACAAATTAGGGCTTAGGTACCTATCTTTTCTTGGGTCCTTTGGGGTTAGTTTGTGTCTTAGGAATCTTGTAAGATCCCTTTGGCACCCATTGATAATTCCCTATGGGTTTACTCTTTCTTTCCTTCTTATGAAAGTAAGAAGAAGTAGTATGACCCTTTCTATTGCAGTAATTACAGTGTGCAAAAGGATTTGAAGAATGGACTGATTTTGTAAAATAGTTCATATAGGATTTTTCACTAGACTTCTTTCTTCCTTTCTTTTTATCAAAATTAGGTTTGTAACCAATTCGATCTGTCATTTATAAATCTTTGTTGTTTCAAAATGACATTGAGCATTTCACTTCTCTAGTGAATTTCTCAAGTGCCTTTGTAAGATGTAAATTCTTTTTCTTCAGATCGGGACAATCTTCACAAGCCAGATTTTCAGGGGAAGAAAGTTTTTCAATTTATAATTCAAGAGTAATATTTTTGTTTTTCAACTTGAAGTATTTATCAGCAAGTTTTTCAAATTCTGATTGCACAACAAGGTATTCAGCAAATAATTCATCATAAGGTGGTTTTGAATCATATACCTCATCATTATTGGCATGTTGCTCTTCCTCTTCAGCAACTAGGCAAATATTTGCTTTCTCTTCCTCATCCTCATCATCTTCATCAGATGAGCTATCACCCCAGATACCAGAGATATATGCCTTCTTTTTGAATCTGTTGAACTTCTTCTTTTCTTTGTCTTTGTTCTTCAGATTGGGGCATTCTGATTTGATGTGACCAGGCTTCTCACACTCGTAGAAAATGATTGGATTCTTTGCCTCATAGCTGGAGCTACCCTTGTGAAACTTCTTGAAACTTTGGTCCTTCTTGTATAATTTCTTGAATCTCCGGACCATCATGCCTATCTCCTCATCTTCGTCTTGATCTTCATCATCATCTCGATTCCTTAGCTTCTTTGACGGCTTTAAGGAAATTCCTTATTCTTGCCATGAACTTCATCAAGTACCTTCTTGAACTTGAGCTTGGCTTCATATTGAAAGGCTCCAAGAGGGTCGCCACAGATGCCATAGAATCTCCACGAGCTTCTTCAATGCGTGACTTTGGCTTCCCATTCCTTGTTGAGAATATTGAGAATCTTCCTCACTTGGACAGGTTTCTCATACTCTTTGCCCAATGCAAACAAGCGATTGATCGATGAGTGAACCTCACTGAAATCGCCAATAGATTCTCCGTGCTTCATACGAAGAAGATCATACTCAGTCATGAGGGTGTTGACTCTATTTTGCTTTACTCCAGTAGTTCCTTCATGAGAAATTCCAAGTGCATCCCACATGGCTTTAGCAGAAGTTAAGTTGCAGATACGAAAATACTCTTGTTGACTAAGAGCACTTTGAAGTAGGAGGACGACCTTTTTGTTGAGTGTGACATTTCTTGTCATTCTCATCAAATTCTTCTTCTAGCTTAGGAGTTCTTACACCATCTTCAACAGTTGATGGCTCATAATCTCCTCTTTCGAATACTCTCCCGAGACCATATACGTAGCCATCACAAAGACTCTGAACTTGGCTTTCCAGAAAGAGTAATGCTTTCCACTAAATCCTGGTGGTCTGTTGATCGAAGCTCCATCAGGTAGAATACCTTCCATAGTGATCCTTCTCGAGATGTTAAGCTCTTAAGAGAAAACCTTGCTCTGATACCAAATGAAAGTGGAGCTTAATCACCAAGAGGGGGTGAATTGGGGATTTTAAAATCTTTTTAAAACTACTCTGTTTATGACAGCAAAAATAGAGATGAACAGAGTGAGAGAGAAAAGAGCAAGACACACAAATTTATACTGGTTCGGTCCAACCTCTTGACCTACGTCCAGTCCCTAGACTCTCTGGGATTTCCACTATGTCAAATGATTACATACTCTGTACTCAAGAGTAATTCTCTCACTAGAACTTACTCCCCTTACAAGTTGTAATCAATGAACCCAATCACCAAGTCCCAGAGACTTGTGATTCTATTACAATAAATGATTTACGATAGAAACTCTCTCTAAGAGTAGATAATGATAAACACCGAAGCTTAATGTATCGAAGATACTTTACAAGTGGCGAAGGTAGTTGACAAACTTTTAATGCAATTCGTTTTCAGCAGATGTGTTAGTTGAGAAGACTTGAATGCTGCTCTATATATACTGAGAGAGCATTAAGTGGCCGTTCTAATCTTGATTATAATTGTTGCCTTCATTAGACAAGGTTTAGGTTAAGCTTTGGTCTTCTTCTCTCTCTAAACTTCACTTAATCCAGCTGGGCAGAAGTTCAGAGTTGACTCTTTGCAAATTAATCCATTGGAGTAGCAGCTGCTGGATGTGGAAAACATTCTTTAATACTCGCAAACGTGTGCGAGATGGATTACCCAAAAGTATGCAACTCGGGTTTTGCATTTAATGGGCTGACATCACTTTTTGCTTTTGCTTTAAACCTTCAATAAACATTCTTTAAAGCATCCGAAACTTACTAACAAAGTGGTTAAACATAGCTAGGAATGTATAAAAATAATTATAGGAAGTCTTGAAATCAAACATGAAGGTTTTACAAATTCGACAGATTTGAATTTATGTCATCGCGATGGAAACTCGAGTTTGTTCATGTAAACTCGAGTTTTCAAATGTGCACTTAAGTCAAAACTCGAGTTTCAATATCAAGACACGAGTTTCCTCCATACAGAGAGGAAAGTCACGATTTGAGCTCTTGGACACAGTTTTGGCTGAAACTCAAAACTCGAGTTTCCAAAACAAAACTCGAGTTTTGGACTTTTAATGAAAACAGTGAGTTTAAGTCTAAATCATCAAAATTGGGGTTTTCAAAACATTGAAAAAGCTCAAAGCTCTCGGCTTGGCCAAAACTCGAGTTTCCAAAACAAAACTCGAGTTTCCATTTAAGTATGAAAACATTGAGAAATTTAAGCCAGGCCAAAACTCGAGTTTCCTTATGGAAACTTGAGTTTTCAAATCTTAGAAAAATGCATTGCTCTCTGCTTGGCTCAAAAACTCGAGTTTTCATATATTTATGAAAACGTTGAGAAATTGTGCCAAGTCAAAACTTGAGTTTTCTCTGAAGACTCGAGTTTTCAAAGACTGAGTGAAAGCTTGAAAACTCTCTGTCAAGTCAAAACTCGAGTTTTGAAACCAAAACCCGAGTTTTCCCTTAACTTGGAGAAAACTCTAAAAAGCTCAGAGCAGCGCAAAATCCTGCGCTTGTAGCGCGAAACCGAGTTCAAAAGGTTCAAGACTCTCGTCCGGCCAAAACTCGAGTTTCCGGTCCAAGACTCGAGTTTTGTCCTTATTTGAAAATAATGTCAATCTCTCGTGTAAGCCAAAACTCGAGTTTTGAAATCAAAACTCGAGTTTTGTCTATAAGTGAAAACCGAGTGCTCTCTATAAGTCCCAAAACTCGAGTTTTCATCTGAAAACTCAAGTTTTGCTTTGATCACGAAAATGAGCCACTGTCAAGTCCAAAACTTGAGTTTTAAATCCAAAACTCGAGTTTTGTCTTGACAGTAAGTTTTCAACTTACCAAAGACAAAACTATATCTTGTGTTTACAATTGTCATTTATCATCAAAACATATAGAGAACTAACAATATCAACACCATTTCTATGTTATAGTATTTCATTATTAATAAATGAGCACATTTTATATTTATCATATTTATGTCTCGCCTTTATATTAAAGTAAATGTGTTTGAAGATAAAAACTCTAGAAATAGAACATGTGTTAATTTTGAGGATCAATGATAGGGATCATGATCATAAAGACTCGAGAACACTGGATATCTATTGCCTAAAACTTGTTCCTAGTCTTAAATCACCAAGAAAGGGCATTGATGATCTCAGTAAGACTAGTACGACATTAGCTGCATGTATAAGATACAAGGTAGGGACCTCATGGAATACATGCATGGTGATGCCTTAGCTGATGTCGTGGGTGGATCTATTGGAGATAGATAGTACTGAACTAACCCACTGAGAAACTCCACAAAGATTCATTGTAGAGTATAATTGGATATGTAAAGTCTTCCATCGTTTGGTAGTGCAGATCGTCCTGAACTTAAGGATGTCATCGGACATATGTCCTAGGGTTACACTTTGATTGTACAACTCTATCCGCCTGAAAATGGAGAGAGCAAAGTGTACTCTAGGGTGTAACTCAAATATATGAATATAGATGTACATGCTGAAAGGACTCACAATCCCCTAAAAGAGATTAATTGTTCACAAGACCGATAGAGCTTGGATAGCTTCTAATTAACTCGAGAGTCCATGCGTACATCAAGTGATCATAAAGAGTTATGATCTGCTATAGAGTTAATATAAGAAGATTCATAGTTCTGTGAATTAGCTACATTTAGTCAATAAAAAAAAGACGATACTCTATCTTTGCTCTCGACTAAATATGAATGATAATGTAAGGGATGATACCTGCAATCCAAATATGAAAGCCAGATCACTTGATCAACTCAATTAGTTCTGGGGCCACAGAGGAGCATTATTAGTGTCTTATGAGGTTATTAAATAAATTGGGCCCATTAAAGGAGTTTTAATCGGTCTAAGTTTATTTGTGTCAGTGACTAATTGGGCCTAATGGGTCATACATAAAGGTTATTCTTGATTGTTTAAAATTAGCAAAGTTGGGCCAATAATTGTTATTGGGCTTTATCAAGGATAAAGACGTAATTGGGTTGGAGTGAGACTTCAAGCCCAACAAGAAGTAAAATGGCGTCACATATATGGTCCCGAGTAGGAAATCAATTTCTCCACAAAAGGGCCCAAATGTATTGGAAGATCCGACGGGGTCTTAAGCCAAGTTGAATTTGGAATTCAAATTTTGAATTTAAGGTTGAAATTTTAATTCAAAATTTTAGGTTATAAAAGATAGTTCTGAATGGATCCCACTAATATTTTCTCTCTCTTCTCTTTATAATGGGATCCATTCACTTTTATGTGAGTATGGTAGAAAAAATGTTTCTGCAGCAAAAGCAGAAACATTAAACCCTATATATATATATAAAGATCCAATAATGATTGGGTGAAGATAGGAGAAATAATAAATGATGATTGAATTAAAAATGATTTTGAATTTTAGTTTAAGAGATAAATGTGATTCATCATCTTAAATTATTATTCAATTAAATCAATTAAGGTATAAATATGATCCATCATCTTAAATGGTTGACTCAATCAATTAATCAAGAAATAAATGTGATCCATCATCTTAAATGATTGATTCAATTAATCAATCAAGATACGAATTTAATTCATTATGATTTGGATTTTCCAATTCAAGCTTGGATTGGGTCTTTCTTGCAAGCATTTAAATTAGAATTAAACTCTTATAAAGTGCTTATTTTTTGTGTGCCCCTTTCTTGCACGTTTTTTTAGGAGAAAAACAAGATTCCTTATGCTCTCTAAATTTCGATCATTACCAAAGGTTTAGAGGGAAAGGGCGCCCTCCAAGAAAGGCAAGGCTCCAATGATCTTGCTCCTCCTATCTTTAACCTAATTTCATGATCCACCACCTTTTTGAAAAGATAAAAAAACAAAAGGAAACCAAACCTCAATCTTGTCTTCACCTAGCAAGCATCTAAGGAGTGGGAGATTTCAATAGAATGAGTTCTCGTTGCAATCGGGGGTAGCCGTGTGGATCAACGTTAAAGGACATCAACAACATTGAGGTCTTCAAGTGATCTAAGGTAATCCTAATCTCCAATAGTCGTGTTATCACTTTATCCTAATCCTCAATAGTTGTTTGAACGAGTAATCCTAAAGTTCAAGAATATTATAAATTGTTATAATTCTCATGAGCACCGTAAAGAGTTACGGATTAATAATTATTAACTAAGTAATGTAATGAGTTAAAGCTAATAATTCATGAAGACCGTAAGGAGTTCTGAAACGATTAAACAAAATTTTTGTTTTCAACCTCATGAACCTTTGCATGAAAGTCATGTAATAAGCAAAATTAACCAATATGTATAAGGCGGAACAAGATGTTCATGATTACAATTTAATCGTTGTTACAGGATACATATCTGCTTGTTTTTTTTTTTTTTGTTAAAAAATGTTTGTGTCTGAGGAACACATTCAAATTTCTCTGGTCAATTTTAATTAAAAAAAGCATCATTATGTAACTAAGTGCTTTAGATTATTTGAGCTTCCTTCTTGGAGACATTTTTCACAACACCTAACCAATGTAGAGAGGCTTCAGCCCATTTAAAAAGTTCAGATGGCAGGTGAAAGATGGAAACTTGAGGCACATTGAATGTACAGCTTCCATCAGTAGCCATATATCAAGTGTTGACTAACTTTATTTCAATCTAATGTAATCAAAATTATTAAAAACTATACTTACATGAGTTGCAGCCTCACGGTATTCCACAAATTCTCCAATTTTCTCATTATAATGAATCTTTTTGAACAATTCGAAACTGAAGTCTCCCTTCCCAAATCTTCAGCTTGTATGTATTTATAAAGATGTATTATATGAAACATTAAATAAATAATGATTGAATAATTTGAAGATAAAGTCTTACCATCCTCCTCTTATGCTGTGTCATTTGGAGATGATCTTTCCTCCATCCTTTTTCATGGTGATGGTTCACCTGATAGTACACCTTGCTCACAAAACAAAGCTTACTGGCCCAGTTCACTACCGATGGATGTATCTTATTGAGAGGTATTCATTTAAAATTAATTACTTTTCCTAGTCGCACATTTTAGCATTGATATATCAATATTTTTCCTTCTTTACTTAATAGGTTTCTTGGGAGACTGAAATCATATGTGAGGAATAAGGCATGGTGCGAAGGTTCAATAGCGAAGGTTATATAGGGGATGAGGTCTTATATTTTTGTTCAAGGTACATTGATGACATTAAGACGTCTTTCAACCGACCACCTCATGTAGACAATTGTCCTGAGCTAGAGCCAGAGCCATCATCAACAGAGTTGTTAATCCTCGGTGTTGGTAAACCAGTTGGCAGAAGTAGGAACTTCAAACTGACTGCACTTGAAGAAGTTTCAAGCACATAGACATGTCTTGATTAATTGCACTAAAGTTGAATCATACTTTAGTAAGTATGGCACACAAATATATGTTATCATATATATTTCCTTACATTTTATACTTGCATTTCATGATCGTCATCGCATGTTCAATTGCGGGAATTCGGGAGTCATGTGAAGCGTCAAGCGAAGATCCGTCGGACATCCTCTGAAATTGATAGAAAGGTCCACAGAGAATTCTCGGGTTGGTTTACGAGAAGAATATTAAATGATCAAAACCCCCACTCACCAAAATTAGAGCTCTCGCACTTGGCTCGCTTGACCACGCCTAAAGATTTACGACATACAATGTCAATGGTTTCAAGTTTTACACAATTTCACGGGATTAGAGATTGCTAACCCAAAACTCGGGTGTTTATGGCACGTTCGAGACAAGGAGTTATGCAAGTAGTAGTGACGGGAACATGCAGTTCGGTGACGTCCTGTATTATAGAAAGCTACTTGATGTGGTCAAAATAAATTACCAAGGCCATTTCACCATGATGCTGTTCAAGTGTTTGTAGGCAAATATGACAACGTTCCGGGGACTCATGACTGACGACTTATAGGCATCATATTAGTGAATTTCTCCCAGCCTATTCACACTGGGCAGTCTGAAGATGATGAGCCATATATTCTTGCCTTAAAGGCACATCATGTTTATTATGTCGCCGATAATATGCACAAGGATTGGAATATGGTGGTTCACTTAAAGCCTCAGAACCTTTACGACATGGGCGATCGTGATAACGTCGCCTATGAGAGTGGGCCATTCTAGCCCACCATTTTTGAAAACTTCTTCTCAGATGGCGATGACAATTTACCTATAGTTCGGTACGGTTTTTAAGATATGATTTATGAAATAATAACATTTAATTTAATTTTAATTTGTGTTCAAACATATTAAACTCACAAGTAACATTTTCTCTATACTTTTTTTGTAGAGATGGTGGCAAAGATTGAGATAAAAAATTCCGTTTACAATTTAATCTATAATCTTTTTTTTTTTTTTAATTTTTTTTTTTAAAACATATTAGGATTTGTAGGGTTGTCAAACTGTTACAAAATAAACCCACCTTTGCTACAAAAACCGTCGCCTTAATTGCTACTAACTGAAACCACTACAACAAACGTCATATCAACCGCTACAAGTGTTACGTAGATATCAATATAAATACCTCCACCCCACCTCATTTTATATGCTTCAGATTCGATTTCTGAACACATTTTCTCTTGGTTTCTCTCATCTGTTTACATTTTCTCAAAGAGTTTAAGTGTTTGAAAAAGGTAAGTGTTGTTCAAGCAAATTAAATATGATGATCATCGAAATATTTTTTTTCCTTCTAAATCTGTGATACTTTTTTTTTTTAATTCACAATTTTACAAACATTTTTCAAATTTTCTTCCACTTTCACTTACTTTATTTTCAGAATTAAGTTGTTATTATACCTACATAGTCTCATTTTTTTACACCTATATAATAACCATATATAATCAAATATCATATTTGAATATTAATTATTTTTACTAAAAATATAAATCATTTATATTACAATTATTAGTTAATTAATAAAATAATCTAAAACAACTTTTTTACTTTTTTAAAAAAAAAAATTATTCATTTGTAGCGGTTCCATAACCGCTACAAATTCCCACATAAAAATTTATCGGACATTTTGTAGCGGTTTACAACCGATATAAAGCTAAAAAATTAAAAATAAAAAAAGGTGGCAAATTTTTTTACAAAAATATGATAGGAATATTTTGTGGAGATTATATAACCGCTACACTATAGTTTGAAAATTTGGCACCTCTTGAAATTTCATCAAATGTTGTAGCGGTTGTCAAACCACTACAAATTGTCCGCCAATTTTCAAAAATCTAGTGATATATTTAGTAGCGGTTATGTAACCCTATGATTTTTGTTTATTTTATGTTGTAGCGGTTTGTTAACCGCTACAAATTCTTTACATACGATGTCATCCCAGCCTCATATAGTAACAGTAGTGTGAAATCGCTACGATTATAGTAGCGGTCAAGGTATATGTAATAGTGGTTTTTTATAACCGCTACAAAATATTTTGTAATATAATGATGTGTTTTGTAGCGGTTTTTCTAACCGCTATGAATGTCATCTTTAGTAATTAAAACCGCTACAAATAATCCCTTTTTTTTTTGTAGTTTCTTTAGACTTTACAATAAAATGAATACCCAGTGAGCAGGCCAAGCCAGCTAGCTAGGTTAAGCTCTCATTAGTTATGATCATGTTTGGGACTTTTTGTTCTTTCTTGTCTTAATGTTAATAGGTATAACAGCTTGTGAAAGTGAAAGTAATATTTATTTTATCAACGAAACTTTTCTAAAAGATTATTCAGGTGAAGTTTTAATGTTTATTAAATCTAATTATTGAAGATGACACGCATTACAAACCACACTTTTACTCATGATAATATAATTTCTAAATTAAACTTATCTAAATTCTCAACCAACCTCACCTTAACTATATTATTCTTGAACCCCAATTATGGCTGAATATAATATTTCTAAATCCTGGAATATTCTCAATTATGCTGATGCTTCTGGCCTTCAAGACCTAATATATATATATATATATATAGGCACATATTTACGCTCGCTATATCTCATTATTCTCACTAGCTAATACCGCCTTATATCTGTCTGCTTTTAAACATGGGATCTAATTATCAGAGTACTGTGTTGAGCTTCCTTTTTGTTTGTTCTTATTTATTCGTAATTGTTAGAACCTCCCATCTTGTTGACCTAACCCTAGGTTTCACTGAACTCCCACTCAACACTTCCAATTTCAAGCATCACAAGCCTTATGATATACCAGTAAGCTCAAGGTACAGCTTCCATGACGAAGTACACAAATTTTGGGTATACTCTATGTTGTTTCTAATATAATGGTAGGTAGAAATTGAATATAAAGCACACAGACTATCAAAACAAGAATCTGTATTATTAAGTAAAGCATACAGGGAACATTCACTTAGTCTGTATAAAATAAAAAAGTTGTAAAACGAACTCACAAGACTGCTGATATGGAATGGAAAAATGCAGAAATCCGGGCCCAACTTTCGTTGTGTCCTTAAGACAATTTTGCTCCCTCAATACGGATGCCGAAGGTTTTCTGAGCAATTGCCTCCCAGGATAGAGCGGATTATTCGTCTCCAGAAAGATGGCTCTGTCTGTCTGAAGCCCAAGCGAAGCCAATGAGTCTACTTTCGGAATGCACAGAGTGTTTATGCAGAATGCAGAGAGAGAGTATGCAGAGAAATTGTGTGTCTAAACTGTGACTAGGGCGCCCTATTTATAGACTCTGAAAGACCACGATCAGATGGACAAGCTCTTGCTGCGAACCGGTGCGTTGTGCAAACAAACGCACCGAACGGAACGAACAGAGGCGGCCGCGTACGTTCACACGAACCGGTGCGTCTTGGACGAACGATCACACTAGAACGAAGCGAACGGAGGCGACCCGCATCTGCGTTCACGGCGGATGATCCGAACGGATTGCAAAAACGCGCCCGCCGGTTGGAAAAGTCGGAGAGGCACAACGGGAATATCTAAACGTTCGGAAATTCAAAAAATAATTTAATAAAAAATTATTTTTTAATCCGAAAAATAATTTAATAAAAAATTAATATTTTATTTCACACGCGCGGACCGGACGGGCCGGGCGGGCGCGACCAACCGAGCCGGCCGGATTTGGTGGCACGCGCGCGTGTGTGTGGTGGACCAAGGGTCACCTAAGTCCTCACCCCTCCACAAAAGTGGGTTGGCCCAAGGGCCCAATTAGTAGGAGCCAAGTTGGGGCTTATATACCCTCCAACTTCTCTCCAACTAAGCAATGTGGGACTATTCTCTCACATACATTCCTTTTTCCTTTTTCCTCTTCTTTTCCATCCTTCTTCTTATTCATAACCCATGGGATTTTATCCAAAAAATTCCAACACTCTAATGACAAACCCCTCAGCAAAAACAGCCCTACTAGGCCTCGATCCGAAATTAAGATCCAGGTAAGCCTCAAATATATATATAATCACATTTGTGTAATTCTTTTTTTGACTATATATGACTTAATCAATATAAAGAGTCCAGAAGGTGATGTTCTAGCTATGTTTTTTCAGGGTTACGATTATTCTTTAGGAGTGTGGCAATTTGAAGGGCATGGATTCGTACCTAGTGGTACTTCAGGGTTTTGCATTATGCAAGTGTTCGGGTATCCTCCAGGCGGGTCGACTTTGATGGTTAGGACTTACAATGATTCGCTTACGTATTACAGGGGGCCAGTTCTAGTTCCATGTATATGGGACAAATGGTTTCAGTTGAATGTGATTCATGATGTGGAAGCTTCGATTGTGACGGTTTATATAGACAGGGTTTTGGTTTATGAAGCTCCTGGTCATGAAGGTCATTCTTATTACTTCAAATTTGGAGTCTACACACAAAACGATCCTACTATCTATATGGAGTCTCGTTGGAAGGGAATTAGAGTTTTTCAAAAAATTCACTACCCATGATTTTAAATGGGTTATTTATGCGCTTGTATGATTTGGATGTCTAACTAGGAGACGTCAGATAAACTTTGAAAAGTAGTAATAATGATCATGTTTTTTTGCCCGCTCGAGGATAATGATCATGTACGTTGAATGAAAGTTGAGTATTTAGTTGGGTAAATATATGACTCTATAGTTAAAGGGGGTCGATTTAAAATAATTAGAGAAGTGGGGTTATAAAACTTTAATAAAGGAAGATGTAAAGTAAAATAATAAGAAAAATTCATCAATAGTATTTTTTTGTTTAACCTCACCTCTATAATTTTTTTAAATCTAACTCTTATCAAATCCTCGTATAGTTGAATCTTGCAATCTTTGAGAGCATAGTTAACACACTAAGTGCAGTGTATAACAAAAAATTTGGCTCAGTTAATGTCTCATGCTCGGGTTAAGTATTGAAGTTGTTCTGGTATAGAACAAAGATTTCCAGCCAAGGGCTGGTATATTGATCTTAGATGGATCGGCTCTGCCTGAATATCTATGGAGGAGATAACCAGGAGAGCGTGGGATCACCATACACGACAAAGGGGTGATGTGTGTGCACAGTGAGTCTGTATGTAAATAGTCTAGGTTAGAATGTGTGCACCTTGTTACTTGTCCTCTGTATTTATAGAGGTGTCTGGTGCGATCTCCGGGGCACGCCATTAATGGGGCACGCCATTAATGGCGCGCCATTAATGGGGAAGATATCCGGGGTACGCCATTAATGGGACGTGTCATTAATGGGGCGAGTATCTCGGTAGGCCGTTACGATATGGATGGATCTTGCCTAGCCGAGATTTCCGAATCTCCACCTATGATTAGCGGATCACGCTTCGGCTCGTCTCGGGCCGTGCTTTGGACTTGGGGCTTTGGGCCGGTCCGTAAGCTTGCCCCCGCCTTGGTCGCATTCGGGCTTCGGGCGCCGAGGTGTGTAATGCCCCCGGTCCAGGTTTAGGTCCGGGGCCTATGCTTCATCTGGTCCGGCTTCTAACATTGTGGCCTGTCCCTATTATGACAATCTGGGTGGTGCCCTGGGTTATGCCTGACCAGGACGTTTCGATCGGCCTCGGTCTTATATAATTAGCCCCCTGTTCGTGGGTAAGCCGTTTGGCCTTCTTTCCGCAGGCGTCATAATTGTTGCTTTACACCTGGCTTGCCCTGATTGGAAAGAGTCCGCGGCCGCGCGCCCCTCCGAGTGCCGATTTGCGTGAACATTTAATGCTCCTACGTCATTCTGTGCATTTCCCATTGTGTCTGGGTTCAAAGACCGAATTGCCCCCGGTGTTCCCTTTCCTTGTCACTTATATGAAGTATTTATTTCGTGTTTGCCTCTTCACTTTTTCCCGTTACAACTTCTCTGTGAACTTGCTCTAGGTTTATAGGATTATCTTCCCTGCCAAAACTCCACTGTTCTCCATTTCCACCGTTCGAGTTTCCCTCTTCTTACTCATACAGGTATTTTCCTTATTCTTCTTTGCTCTTTTACGGCGTACTTCATACCGATTATATATCCTTTGGTCTTTTATCTACGTTTCCCACTCCCTTTTCTTTCTGGTTTTCTGAGTATCCATTTGAGACCATTTTCGGGTTTTGCTCGCTTTTGACACATACGCGTACGTGCTTGCCTCTCTTTCGACATAAGGCCTTTAGTTCTTTAGGTTCTAGTTCCTTCCTGATGGCTAGAAATAGGCATTTTCCTAAACCCAGATCGATGCTAACCCCTGAGGAAGAGGAGTTTCTGTTGGAAATTATGCCCTAGGGGCAAGTCATTGTTCTCCATTAAGTTATCACTTCATACGCATGTTTATGGTGATAACTATATCCCT
The DNA here is from genome assembly GCA_019022655.1 of Acacia acuminata. Lineage (NCBI taxonomy): Eukaryota > Viridiplantae > Streptophyta > Magnoliopsida > Fabales > Fabaceae > Acacia > Acacia acuminata. Next base: position 1,071,065 of record JAFJYI010000140.1, read on the forward strand.
GGATATATCTTATAGATTATCCTAAATGTCCACGGTCGGTCATCTACGCGGGAGCGAAGATGAGTTAAGACCGATGACTTTGATAAGGTATGGAGATACGAATCAAAGTCATGGGCACTTGTAAGAGTACAAGGTCTTTGGACCGACCCACTATGAGAAAGCCGCATGGATCTAGTCATAAGCTTATCTCATGTATAACCGCGTCACGACGCCCTATGACTCGAGATCATCATGGATTCCTACATGATGAGTCATCGACCTTTGACCTAGTCAAAAGTCACCTTTGACCGGGTGATGATAAAGGCTAGGATCGGGATCGGTGGTTTTCATGCGGAGGGATGTGAATGGTCAAGATGGAATTTGTCCCTCACATTTGTAGAGAGATAATCTTGGGCCCCTCGATGAGTGAGTCTAAGAAATGTACGGCCGTCTTTTGTGATGGAAAGGAGTTTCCATTTCACTTATTAGACTAACTCGAGAATCGAGAAAGTAATGGTCAAGAAAAGGAAGTTGACATTCTCCATGCCTCATCCTTGACCAAATTATCGCGTGACAAAAGGGACGTGACATGGTTGTACGATAGGTGTATCGTGTCATCGATCCCCATGTGAGTTGGGTAGTCGCAATGTCTTGCTAGAGGCCGCTTGCGATTTGTGGGTCGACACGGTGTTGGCCCACCGCCAATCTCATATGGGCTCGTTGTGGTCGCACACAAGAATAATCCAACACGGGTAAAAGTGTCCAGGTTCATTGAATCTCGATTAATCCGAGATTAATGAATACCGAGTTTAATCAGGGTAAATATATATATATATATATATATAAATTCGAAAATAATATAATGATATTATTTAATTGAGATTAAAATATTATTATTATATTATTTGTTTTATGTTTAATTTATTTGATAAATTAAATATCTAAAACAAAGCGAGATATTGTATCTCATTTAATTTTCGAATAAAGATATTATTGTCTATTTAATTTAAATTGAGATATTAGTATCTCGATTTAAATAAATAGATAGATATCATTTCTCGGATTTAATTTATTGAGATAAATTAAATCGGAAGGCTTTTAAATTTGGATTAAATAAATAGGTTGGATTAAATCTATCGATAGATTTAATTAACTATTTTTTAATCTATATTTGAATTCGAAATTTAAGATCCGGTTTTTAATTCGATTAAATAAATATTATTATATTAGATCTATCGGATAGATTTAATTAATATATATTTAATCCAGATCTAAAGTTTGAATTCAAAAGTTAATACGATTAATTTTGTATTAAATACGTCGAACAACGGGTTTTAGAAACCTACGTGACTTTCGATCGAGCGTATTCTAAAAAGCCGCGAGAAACCCTAGAGTGAAAAACATAGAGAGACGCAAAAGAGGCGCTAGCACGCCGCCATAGCCGTGAACGAGGATTGTTCGTGGATACCAATAGAGGAAGAGGATTCTAAGAGTCGTCTTCGCCGATCGAAAAGGTAGCCCCATTGTTCAACGAAGTAGAAATCGCGAACGAGTTTTCAAAGGTAATATCCGGATTCCCTAGCCTTGATTTAAACGCACCTGAGTGATCCTCGGGACGGATTCGTAGAAATTTTAATCAGCTGCGTTGTACGAATCCCAACAGTTTCTTCACACTCGCTACCCACGGGCTTCTTATTGGGTTCTCTAACCGAGCTTAGGAAGTTGAGAGGTCAGCCCCTTTACTACGAGGCGGGGTCGGTTACTCAGGACGAATCAGGCCCCAACCCGTATCGGCTAAAGTTCCGTCTCCTTCTCCCGTCTCGAGTTTCGCACACAACGTTCCTATCTTATCACCCGTACGGGCGGGGTTGGCTCCTTTGCCGGCTCAGGGTCTCCGCCTTATTGGCCCAACCGCTCAACTTCGCGAGGGTCCACCCTCGCGAGCTCGGATCCTTATCCCGATGATTATCTCGGCCCCCTGACCGCTTGGCCGAGGGTGCATTCCATATTGCGCACGGCGGAGACTCCAGAGCCTCTTCAATTCTTGGTTCTTGCCGGCATCGGCGACCTTCGGGCCCCTCTTCTGGCGTACCCTTTCGTCCGAGTCCGCTATCTGTTTCGCCTTCTAACCTTCTTTTACCAGGTATTTCCAACTCTGCTAATTTCATTTTATGTTGCATATAGGTTAATGGCTCGAAATCTCGCTTCCAAGCAAAGGACCGAGGCCGAGGAATCGAACTCTTCTAGTCCACCCGAGGCTCGTGTCGTAGGTTTCCCGGGTGTCCATGAGGTCTTGAAGACCCGGTCTTTGATGTCGGATACCGATATTGCCCGTTTGAATCTACCCGCCATGGAAGGGTGCGTCCTACGCTGCCCGGAGGCCGACGAGCCTATTTATGCGGAACAGGAAGTAGGCAGTCCCAATTTCTTTTTCTTTTACCGGGAATATCTTACTTGGGTTGGTGTTTGCTTCCCTTTTACCCATTTCCAGATCTCGGCCCCCCTGCTTCGAGACTTGCCCCGTCTCAACTTCATCCGAACGGGTGGGCTTATCTTGTTGCGTTCGAGCAACTGTGTCGCTCCTTCCCGGTTCCGATTACCTGCTCAACCAATCTCTTCTTCTACTATTTTGGCCCCTTTACCCCTGGCTCTCCTAAAGAAAGCGACAAGCTAAAAGGGTTGGTATCTCTCCGTGTTAATCCCGATCGGAAGCTCATGAAGCCCTTCTCTGATTCTTTTAAGCGGTTCAAGAATGCGTTTTTCAAGGTTGTTGTCGTGCCTGGTAAGCAAACCTGGTTTTTGAAGGGGGTTGAGGCTGCCAAGGTAGAGTGGCGTTTCCTATATTGGATGGAGAGTCACCATAAAGCTACTCCCTCATCCTTCCAAATTTCAAAAGATGAGCTCCCGCGAGACGGCCCCGATGTCCCTAGGTTGGACGCCTACGTGGAGAAGTATGGCGTCCGAGTGCAGCCTTTTTCATTTCTGAGGAGGGATCTAAGCCAATCCCCTCTACTTGTAGGAGTCCCTCCTTTGCCATGTTATTTGTCTTTTGGTCATGTTTTGTATATTGTTCGAGTAATTTGTGTTTATTCCTGACTTCCCTTTACCTGTCCTTTTCAGCTCAAGACATGAGGGCTCTTCCAGGTTACTTGAAGAAAGTGAATCCGGCCGCGGCATCACCGAGTGGTCGGGCTCGGAAACGGGCCGTCCCTGTCAAAAATGATCGGTCCAGCTGGAGTCGGCCTTTAACATGGGTTTCTTTAATCCGTCAAGAATGATCTTATTAGCCGACTCGGCCGTCGTTAGATTGCGGATGTTCGATGGAGGAGAAGTGTTGCTGGATGTCCAAGTTGGACATTAAGGCCTGGAATCTATGGTCTGTGAACTGGGTTCCATTATCGGTGCGACTTCAGCAGGTATCCCGAATCGAGCAAAGATGTTATGACGAACGAATCTCATAATTCGAGACGAGGTGATCGTAGTCAATGCCTCTTCTTCAATCCATTTGGTGAAATAGTCCACGACGACAATGAGCCATTTGAGCTGTCCAGGTGCCAGCTTGAACGGTCCGAGGATGTCCATTCCCCATTGATAGAAGGGCCACAGGGCCGACATCCCTTTTAACTCCGTCGGTGGTGGCCATAAGATCCCGGTGTGTTTCGCAACCGTCGCACCGCTGGCGGCTTCCATGGTGTCATGCTTCATGGTGGGCCAATAATAGCCGGCGCGTAATGCCTTCCTTGCCAAAGCCTTGCCCCCCATGTGTTGGCCGTTGCATCCCTCATGTATCTCGGTCAATACGTACCTTGCTTCGGACTCACCGAGGCATCGCATCATCAGGCAGTGCACTCCTTTTCTGTAGAGCTGATCATCGACCATAGTGTAGATGGCGACTTCTCTCATCAGCTTATTTGCTTCAGTGGAATCTGTTGGGATGATCCCCCTTTCCAGGTAATCTTCAATTGGCTTTCTCCAGTCCGTGGCGGACGAGATAGTCATGACGCACGTGGGCTCGGCCAAATTCTGTTGGATCACAGTTCTATGACTCCCCGGACCTTTGGTACTCATGAGTTTGGAGAGAATGTCGGCCCGGGCATTCTCTTCTCTCGGGATGTGAGAGACAATCACTTCTTCGAACTCCGTCATTACTTCTTTTGCTCTGTTCAAGTACTTAGCCAACAGGGGGCCTTTTGCTTGATAGTTGCCATCAATCTGTGCGGCGACGAGTTGTGAGTCGGTGAACACCTTAACTCGCCGCGCTCCACTTTCTTTTGCTTGAGACAATCCGGCTAAGAGGGCCTCGTACTCGGCCTGGTTATTGGAGGTCGGGAATTCCAACTGGAGGGAATGCTCAGTAGCGACCCCCTCGGGGCTTTCAACAATGACTCTTGCTCCACTACCTTTTGGATTGGAAGATCCGTCTACAAATACCTTCCAAAATTCCTCGCTAGCCATAATCAGAGTCAATTCCCTGATGAAATCGACCAATGCTTGTGATTTGATTGCATGCTGGGCTTCAAAAGTGATGTCGAACTCGGACAGTTCAATTGCCCAGCTTGTCATTCGCCCTGCCAGGTCAGGTTTGTGCAAAATTTGCCGGATTGGCTGACTGGTCCGGACTACTATCCGATGTCCCTGGAAGTATGGCCGAAGCCGTCTCACCGTTGTTAGTAATGCGAACGCCATCTTTTCCAGCTTCTGGTATCTGAGCTCAGCGTTTTGTAACGCTTTACTCACAAAGTAGATGGGTGTCCGTCGGCCTCGGTTTCTCTTACCAAGGCGGCGCTTACCGCCTCGTCTCCCACAGATAGGTATAAGAATAAGGTCTCCCCTTGCTCCGGCTTCGTTAGTACCGAAAGGGTTGCCAAACATCGCTTAATTTCTTCAAAGGCTGTTTCACAATCCAAATTTCATCCTTCATGAGTCTCTTTCTTCAATAATTTAAAGAAAGGTAATGCCTTCTCGGCCGATCCGGGTAAGAATCTTGTCGGGCCGCAAGCGACCTTTTGTTAATTCTGAACTTCCTTCTTAGAGTTCGGGACTTGCATGTCTAGCACGGCCTTGCATTTTTCCGGGTTAGCCTCAATCCCTCGATTGGTCAGCATAAAACCTAGGAATTTCCCGGCGGGCACTCCGAAGGCACATTTGGCCGGGTTCAACCTGATTCGGTAGCGTCTTAATTTTTCAAACGTCTGCTATAGGTCCGGATATGCTCCTCTGGTTGTTTTGACTAACGATCATGTCGTCTATATAGACCTCCACATTTCGCCTGATTTGGTCCTCAAAGACGCGGTTCATCATTCGTTGGTACGTAGCTCCGGCGTTCTTCAATCCAAATGGCATGACGTTGTAGCAATAGTTAGCCTTGTCGGTCGTGAAGGCCGTTTTCTCTTGATCCTCTGGGTGCATGGCAATCTGATTGTAGTCGGAGTAAGCATCCATAAAGGAAAGCAACTGGTACCCGGCCGAGTTATCAATGAGTTGATCAATGTTGGGCATAGGGTAGGAGTCTTTTGGACACGCTTTATTCAGATTGGTGTAGTCAGTGCACACCCTCCATTTGCCGGTCGGTTTTAAGACCATGACCACATTCGAGAGCCAAGTTGTGTATTATACCTCTTTGATGAATCCAGCGGCAAGGAGCTCTTCAATGTGACTTTCAAGGGCTTTCTGCCTGTCGTCTGAGATATTCCTCCTCTTCCGGGCCACCGGCTTCGACCCCGCCATATGGCGAGTTTGTGGCAAAGCAAAAGTGTGGGTCGATCCGGTATTTCGGGCCGACGTCCGAGGCGAAGACGTCCCGTTTTTGTCTTAAGAACTTGATCGGTCGCGCTTTTATATCTGCATCCATGTCTCTCGCCGGCTTTAGTTGTCTTGGAGGGATCCGTCCCGAGGATTAATTCCTCCGGCTCCCCCTTCCGCTCCGGGCGTGGGTTTTCGGTTCACAGAGGTCCGGCTCTACCATATTAACCGACTGCCGGGGCTGTCCCTCATTTCTGACATCGGTCATAACCTCGTTGGTTCGGAGCCACGGCGGGGATGATGGTCCTTCCTCCTCAACTCGGAGAGTCTCGAAGTAACATTGCCGTGACACTTTCCGGTCTCCGGACACTTCAACCACCCGATTCTTATCATTGATCATTTTCAATTTCTCGGTGCTTAGTGGACGCTAGCATGTCCCAATTGTGTATAGTGGGTCGGCCCAATATAATATTATAGGGAGAGCGGAAGTCGGCCACTACGAACCTTACATGTTCTGACTTGAAAGCTTCCTTGGTTCCCAGCGTTAGTCTGAGGTCAATATATCCTTTTGGGAAGGAACGCTCTCCATTAAACCCGATTAGGGTGGATTTGTACGGCTTTAGGTCTTCAACATCGAGGTGCATCCTCTGGTAGGCGTCCCAGCTTATGATGTCGGCCGAACTCCCTGCATCCACGAAGATCCATTTGACTCGGCAATTTACTATGATTCCGATGATGACCAATCCATCTTGGTGGCCGGGAATAACCTCCTTGAGCTCCTCGTCCATGAAGACTAATAGGGGTGGTTTCGGTTTCGATGAGCTGCCTTTAAACTTTGGTACATCTTTTATCGTCAGCACCTCCCGCAGGTATTTCTTGCGCTGGCTTATAGTATCTCCACCTTCTCCCAAACCGTCGCTGATGCCGTTGCATTGGAGATCAGTCTCTGGGAAACCGTCGACAAGGCCAGTTTTTCGTTTCTTCTCAGGTTCCCGAGCGTCCGTAGCCGGACTCCTGCTTCGGCGGCTACTATTCCACCTGCTTGTTTTTCCTTGAGTTTTGATGACGTATTGGCGAAGTTTCCCTTCTCTCACAAACTTTTCGATAGCATCCCTGAGTTCATAACATTCGTCGGTGGTATGACCGGAGCAGTCGTGGAAAGTGCAAAATTTTCCTCGATCGGTAGTGGACCGATTTCTAATAGGCCTCGGCTTGGCCATACTTTTCATCTCGGTCTGGGCTACCTCCTTCCATAGCTGCGAACGTGGAACATTCAAAGGGGTATAGTTGCCGTATTTCGCCTTATTATCCGTCCTCTCTTGTCGGGGTCAGCTCTCTCTGCCGCGTCTTCGGGGTTCCGGCTTGTGCTTGTCCGTCAAATCCCTTCTTTCGGGCGATGAATTCCTGGCCTTCTCCGGTTCATCTGCATTGGCAATTTCCATTTGCTCGACATCTAGGTACTTCTTTGCTTTGGTATAGAATTCGATCAATGAATATACTCGATTCTTGCACAGATGTTTAGCCAGGTGTGTCGTTGGGTCCAGACCATTGACGAGGCAATGTACATGGACCTCTTCAGATAATGAGCGTACCTGCATTGCCGTGTCTCTGAACCGATCCAGGTGCTTCTGCAACGTCTCGCCTTTCTTTTGTTTTACCTTACTCAACGTGAATTGAGATTTTGGTTGTTTCTTGCTGGTGGCAAAGTGCAATTCAAACTTACGCCCGAGGTCTTCAAAGTTCCGAATGGAATTATTGGATAATGAACTCAACCATTTATGGGCCGGTCCGGTTAACATGGTCGAGAAGAGCCTTAAGATGACCAGACCTTCTATTGACCTGACCCACATCAACTTTTCAAATATCTCCAGGTGGTGACGTGGATCCTGGGTCCCATCGTACTTGGGAAGATCGGCTAGGTCAAAATTCTTCAGGTAGGGGGCCATGGCCATTGCACGGGAGAATGGGGTCCCACCTGAGCCAGCCAAGTACTTCATCTTATACTGCCGTGATGACCCTCGTGTCCAAGGCGTCGTGATTGCCTCTCGAAGCTCCTCCAAGCCCTGATCAAGGTCTCGGTCTTCATGACTATCAAGGTTACGGTCTTTATAACCGTCATGGCGGTCTTCTCGGCCTCGGTCTTCCGCATCCCGGATCCGCAATTGTCTCTCCTTGTTCCTTCTGGGGGTCGGCTGGCATTCTCGCTCCTTTCTTGCTTCCCCCTCATTCCTGTCACGGGCCCGCCGATTCAAATCTGGGCTGGTTCACAGACTACTACTGTCCAGGCGTACAACCTCCTTTCCCTTACGAGAGCTTATCTGGGTTCCGCGCTGAAACATGTTTTCAAGCTTTTCCTCAATCATTAATTCCAGAGCATGAAAATCCTCTTGCCGTTGGAGGTGATCTAGTTTTTCCTTGTTTTCAAACCTCTGAAGCATCGACTTTTGGGTTCTCCTTAAAATGTGGACGTCGGTGTCTAGTACCTGAGCGTCTGGAGCCGGGGCCGTCTGGGCTCGGACTCTTGGCGGCCCCACTTGTGAAGGTTCGTCGTTGGAAGGAGATGTGCTCTTAGTGTCAGTAATGTGACCCTTCGGAGTCTTTTCTCGTGGAGGTTGATCATGAGTCTGCGGTTGACTCGGTCCGGCCTGAGGTTGATTTGGTGGTAAAGTGCTTTCATCGTGCGGCCGGTCCGATCGCTGGCTTTGCCTGTGGCTTCTGGTGTTGGCCATTAGTGGTCATGGGGAAAGAAATTTAAGGTCCCCACGGGCGGCGCCAATGTTCTGGTATAGAACACGGATGTCCAGCCAAGGGCTGGTATATTGATCTTGGATGGATCGGCTCTGCCTGAATATCTATGGAGGCGATAACCAGGAGAGCGTGGGATCACCGTACACGACAAAGGGGTGATGTGTGTGCACAGTGAGACTGTATGTAAATAGTCTAGGTTAGAATGTGTGCACCTTGTTACATGTCCTTTGTATTTATAGAGGTATCTGGTGCGATATCCGAGGCACGCCATTAATGGGGCACGCCATTAATGGCGCCCATTAATGGGGCGGATATCCGGGGTACGCCATTAATGGGACGTGTCATTAATGGGGCGAGTATCTCGGTAGGCCGTTACGATATGGATGGATCTTGCCTAACCGAGATTTCCGAATCTCCACCTATGATTAGCGGATCACGCTTCCTGGCTCTGTCTGGGCCGTGCTATGGACTTGGGGCTTTTGGGCGGTCCGTAACAGAAGTTGACAAGTTAAGTAGCAAAATGTAAAAAGCAATCTCTTTGAAAACAAAGGTTCACTAATGTCTTAATAAATAGTACTACATATGTTAACGTGCATATGTGTTTGGATTCACCATGGTAAAAGTGGCTTCTTCTTTTTTTATTATCATCCGTTGGTTTGGGATTTGTGGCTGTCTCTTCCAACATAAGTTTTTCCTCTGAGACTTGAACTCGAGGTTTAAAGGGATTTAGCGGGATCTTAATTGTACCGCTAGATTAACTCTATATTGGTTAAAAGTGACTTTTTTTAATATGACTTTTATAAACATAAAATAGAGTAAATGTCAGTTAGTATAATGTGATTTATATTTGAATTGACGATAGCAAAAGAGACTAGCAAAAGAGACATTTTTAACAAAAAAAATTGGAAGACTATTTTGAAGATCAAGTTTGGAATAAACGACATAATCTTGTTAAATATTTCACATACATATATATTATGTATATATTGTGATAATTTTAAGAAAAAATAAAATTATTAAAAAAGAAACAAATTTAATTTATTATTTACAAAAACTTGAAAATACTAAAATATTTAATGGATAAAATGCATATAAACTAGAAATCATACAAATTTAAAATTTTCTAATAAAATAATATTGAATAACTAATTAGATCACATGTTTAGTACAATTTAGCTTGTAAGAAATGATATAGCGAAACTTATGGGAGAAGAGAATCAAGAGTAAATCAAGGTTAACAAGAAAATAATCAAAAATAATAATCATAATAAGTGAAGTAGAGGGGAGCGGCTACATACCACCGCAGTGGACCGTCCATTTCCCTCCTCCGCCCAAAAATTGCATCATTTTTATGCAAACAGTGAAGCTCGCTTTTTTATTTTAATATATTTTAGGGTAATGGTGTACTAAAAAGATATTTTAGGATCCGACTAGTACCGAAAAAATATTTTAAAATCATGAAGTATTTTTTCAGTACCACTCACTATCCTTAAAAATGTTTTTAGTAGCAAATAAGACTCGAATTATTCTTTCAAGATCATGAAATATATTTTTAGTACCTGCTAGTACCCTAAAATGTTTTTTTTTTCCAAAAAAAGGGCAAAGCTTCACTGTTTGCGTAAAAAACAATACATTTTTTGGACAGAGGAGGGAAGTAGACGGTCTACTGCAGTGAATGGTCCACTGCAGTGGACCGTAGCCACTTCCGAAGTAGAGACTGCATAAGCACCTCTTCCTGTGCTAAAGATTTGAAGTAGCTTTTGGCCCATAAACCAAATGGGCTAAAAGCTATCAAACATCTCAAATTTTTCCAAAAGCACTTAAAAGCATGATGCAATAGGTTAAACACATTACCAACAACCATTGGGAGCAAGTGGTATGAGACTTGTTTTCCCACCACCATGTCCTCGGTTCGAGGCATGGAAATGGTGAAAATGCTGTTGGGAGCTCTTCTCCACGACCATGGGCCCGACGTGGGGCGAAATCCAGATTAGTCGGAACCGAAAGTTCCGGTGAACCGGGTGGGATACTTTAAAAAAAAAAGTTACACACATTCAATCATGGATTCAAACACATAACAAGCTAGTTGTGTGTGTCTAACAGCTAGTGAAGACAATATTATTTAGGGTTAAGTACCAATTTTGCCCCTAAAGTACATGCCCAGGAGTAATTTTACCCCTAAAGTTTTCAACGTAGCAGTGTTGCCCCCGAAGTCTCAAAATGTAGCAATGTTGCCCCTCCGTTAACAACCCTAACGGTCAACTAATGTTGACCGTTGGTTTACCGTTAGGGTTGTTAATGGACGTTGACCGTTGGTTTACCGTTAGGGTTGTTAACAGAGGGGCAACATTGATCCAAATAGATACCGGGCAAGAAGTAAAGTATATAGTCATCCAAAATATAAAATACACAAGACGATAGGGCATTCCCTATTTCTTCAATCCCAGCTCCATGCCCTAACCTCAAATCTCCAAACAACTCAGCCAGAAACACCTGTATCTTTATGATGGTCTGGGATTTAAAATTGAATCCCAGAGTAACTGTTAAACTCATATACAATATGTATGCAATGCATGTATGCAACCATAATTAGGAAACATAACATCAACAATGGAAACACATACTACATGCATTCATAACACACATCAACGCCTGACAGGCTATAACATAAGCCCCAGTTCCATAGCACTAGGAAAATAATAGTAGCCAGGGCCTCAAACCCTAACTGCACTGGATGCATCACTGGCTCAGTAGTGACATAAGGACACACAGTCCATTAGGCCCTACGATAGCGACCCAAGGTCACACAGTCCACTAGGCCCTACAGCCCAAACGCATGTCCCACTCACGAGACATGTTCCTTAATCATGGCACAACAAACATACATGGTAACATAGAGTATGCGAGTAAACAGTTACTACCTGGTAGTTGATCAGAAATTAAATAAATTTTTCTAACGCCCGAAAGTCACTTCAGATATGCCCTCATCCTAAACAAATTAAATACATTTTTACTTTCATCGCTTATATAAACTCTCCTCTTATTTTTCATGAAATTCGTCCATAATTCTAGAAATTTCAAAAATTATGCTTTAACTTCAAAAATTCATAATTAATTCTAAAAAATCTAATTGATGTTATTCTAATGGCTATTTAACCTTGACATGTCTAGTTTTTATTAAAAATAATTCCGAGGCCATAAGAATTAACAGATTTTACAATGTAAAAATTCCACTCTGCGGCTAGAGTCAAAGTCCAGTTTTTTTTGGCTATTTTCAAAAATTTATTTCTCCTAGTAGACATCTCGAAAAAATTATAAACGTATATACCAAATAAAATCCCAAGATGTCTACTTTAAGCCTGTAAAATTTTGTGGCCATCCGACATCATTTACTATTTTAAAATGATTTCTTAAGCTTGACCGCCTGATTTCCTTAAAACGGCATATTACCTTAGTTCTTGAAATTTAGGGTTTTGAGTTCCAAAATCATGATCCCAACTTGACCCCACAGAAAATTTCATCTTGGACCCTTTGGCATCATTGAAAACATCAAAATCATTTCATAACTTCATGTATGCAGCTCTAGATGAAAATCACTTTGTGAAAACAACAACCATATTTTCCATTCTAGCTTCATATTCCTTCGTTTCTTGGCTTACTCTTTTCTTAAACATCATTATCGATACTTTATTTTAGTGATTAGGGCAGAGTTTCCCTATAATAAAACTCAATTTTTTAATCAGCCACTTTATGAAAATTACTCAAAAATCCAGAGTACAAAGTCATAACATGCTAGCTTAGTGACTTATTTGATTTTAGACTTGGTTCTTCTTGAAGTTCTTCCTCTTTGTGTCTTTTGATAGGGTCAGCCTAGGCTCTAACAACACCATACAAGAATTTTTCATGAGAGCTTGGAGGATATTCAAGAAGATAGAAGGCCGTTTTAACCAAATCTTGAACCTACTTACCTTGAGCTTCAACTTGAGTGCCTTCTTCTTCCTCTTTGTGTATGAGTTTTCCTTTACTCTCTTCCCTCTTTAAATGGACGAATTGGGCAGCCAAAATGAAGGCTTGGAGGTCTTTAATTGATAGCCTATCACCTCACAAATTATCCCTTTAAGTTGCTTTCCATTGGCTCATGATTTGACTTGGACTTTTGGCTTGTTTCCTACTCTTTTCTCTAGGGTTTTCTTAATTTTTCTTGCCCTTTTTATGGTTGCATGAGTTCTACTTCTTTTTGGCATGAAATTGGCTTGTCCCACAAGCTCTTTTGACTTAAATTTAGGTCTTGTACTTGGTACAATTTGGTTGGCTTCACACTCAAAGTTTTTGACCTTGGTTTCTTGTCATTATGGCTTGACTTTTGATTCATCTTTCTTGTCCCTTGGGCTGGACGAATTTTGGACAAAAAAGGAGAGATATTTTTGTCTCCGATTGCTTCAAAAAGAAGTCATGATTTGTCCCTTGTTGGTTCTTTCCTATTGGCCAAATTTTCCTAAACCTTGACTTCTTCAATTTCGCTTTAAATTTGCCTGAATCTTCTTTCCTTCTCCTTGGTCATGGCTGAACAAAATTCTTGGCTTGTGGAAGAAGATTATTTGACTTTCCATTGTCTTGAATTTTAGTTTGTACACATGTCCTACCAAAAGTCAACTTTAATCCCCAAGTTGACACTTGTCAAACTAGGGAAAATCCTTTGACTTTTGCTTGTCACATGTGGTTTTTGTGTGTTTCTTCTTGCTTCTTCTCTTTGGCTGTGCCATATGGCTTTTTGGGGAAGGAAATTTTGTCTTCAACAAGCCTTTAATAGTTTCCAATTGTCCTACTCCAATAGCCAACTCAATTCCCTATTATGATTGTAATACCCCGATTAATAATAGAAATAATAATAATAATAACAATATAGTAGAATCTAGAAATTATTAATGTTTGTATTGTTATTTATTAATTGGGAATAATTAAAGGGTCTAGCCCATAACAAAAAAACCCTAGATTTTAATTATAAACTTAGGTCTAACCGCTTAAACCTAGAAAACGCTCGATACTTTTTTTCGCCGCTATTTTTTTTTCTCGCTACTACATCCTCGTTTCGTACTCTCATCAATTATTCGTCTAGGAGGTTAACAAAACGGAGACCAGGTAATCATCTTAATCCCATGAGTCTTAGGTTAATTTTATATGAATTTTGATAGGTGATCCTAATCCCTAGATCAATAGAAATCATTTGTTCATAGGTTGTATTCTCTTTAATCCAAAACTCGCGCAATTGCTCACTGCTCTCCGTGATTTTCTTTCTTTTCGTGCGTTTATGCGTCCTTTTATTCTAACTGATCTTCTTATTGTGCAATCCGAAGAGCCCAATGTCTCTTCCAAATTTCTTAAAGATATGGTATATCATATACTTGCATTAGTTTATCTATTCCTCACGTAGGTCCCTTTTTTTTTTTTTTCTCGTGGCATATTACCTTTTGATAATCTCATGTAATACATTATACGTAGTATAATATAATATATTATATTAGATGTACAATGTGTCCTTTGGCCATGCTTTGTACCCATATGATCACCTCTTTAAATGTGTTGAAGTTAATAATCCCAGTGTTTTTTTTTTCTCTATGTGGTTAATGTTGCTGCTTTCCGCTCGTTGCTGATCTCCACAATAAGAGGGATTAAGTTATTTAGTTTTTAAAAGTTTATTGTGTGCTGATTTTTTTATATCATTATAAGCATGTGGTTAGCTATTTTTTTGGGAGTAGTGGAGTCATTTTAATTTACTTTACCGAGTTTATTGGGTAGTGATATTAGTGATCCTAGATATTAGCTATGATCCTAGATTTTAGCTAGATTGACTACTGTGCTATCACAATGCAATGTTTATATATTATTCATTATTTATCAATAAAGTAAGCACATTAATTTTAATGTTTATGCTAGCCGTGTCAGATGCTATATTATTTGATATTTTCCCTTCTTTATATAATATCTCACTGCATAATAAAATAGGACATGATTAGATTTTATATCAAAATATCCTTGTATTATATATTTAAATAAATAATATAAAAGTATATAAAAGATAATTAAATAATGGAAATAATTTAGGAATTGTATTATGAGAGTATTTAAATAATTTAACAGTGGGAGGATAGCTTTGGGATAGTACCTCCCAAAGTGATGCACACAATTAGGCTTTATGCCTGCGATATATATTTTTTGATGTGAACGATAGTATCTATTCTTCCCAAAGTGGTGTCTGGCAGGTTTCTGGGACACTAGTAACAACTTTGAGAAGAGGTGTGCACACTAGGAAGAGAATGTTTTATGGCCAAATTTGATGATCGCGTGGATCGCGGGTTTCCGGGTCACAGGGTAGACAGGTAGGATATCCGGGTCTACCATGATTCTCTTCCCACTAATTAAATTGAATAAAGAATAATAAAATTATTTTCTTGGATGTGTGTGTATATATATATAGAAGATATTTTAATTATGTAAATACTTTGTTTTCTCTATATTGCTTTGTTTTATTAGGATTACCAGCGTTGCTAACGTTTGTATTCATAGGCTGCTATGATCCTTCGAG
Source organism: Acacia acuminata (assembly GCA_019022655.1). Taxonomy (NCBI): domain Eukaryota; kingdom Viridiplantae; phylum Streptophyta; class Magnoliopsida; order Fabales; family Fabaceae; genus Acacia; species Acacia acuminata. The sequence continues at coordinate 1,086,117 of JAFJYI010000140.1, forward strand.
GGAGCAGAATTTCAGTGAAACAGGTGCCAAGAGTTGGGGCTAGCAGTGAGAAGTGAGGAAGATCATTCAGTATTCTAGCTAGTTTTTTTCTTTGTTTTGAATAAAACACATCTATTTAAGTTCTGATTTATGTTAATGTAATAAGTAGCCTTGCACTTGTCCCAGTACAAATGTGGCGGTAACACTTCCCAAAGTTAGTTATTTTGAATTACAATAATGTTCATAAGGATTATTACAATTTTATGTTATTAGATTTGTCAAAAATTTGGGGGTGTTACAATGATATTTGGCATTCAAGGGATAATAGGTTGACTTTTGTGTTTAATATGTGATATTTGTACTTATCTTTTCTTCTCCTCCAAGGCTGATCGAATGCATAGGACACTTGCACACTAAGTCATTTTAGGATGTAAGCATATCTTAGTAAGATTCCATAGTCAAAGGGCTTATATCTCATGAATTCCTTAACTTGTCATGTGTCCTATTCTTAAAAATTCCTTTTATCCCTTGGTCAAAATACTCATGTAAAAGGAAGTGCAAAATGTCTTAAAATATATCAAGAAGGAACTTAAAAATCCCTCAAATCAAATGACCAAAGTGCCCTTACAAAATATCATCTTAACTTGGCTTATTTTGCAAGTTTTGTTGACTTTCTCTTTTGCTCTTTAATTTGGACGAATTTGTGGCTTATTAAAGAAGCCTATGACTCATCTTTATGACATAAACACATGCTTATGTGTCTCTTATAGCAATTGACTAAATTGCCCTTCTATTTATTTTCTCTCATATAGCTTCATTCACAAGCTAACTTTTCAAACAAGTTTCTTGACTTATTATTTAATAAATTCATTATTCTCCTTTTCCTTCTTTATTATTTTGAAAATCACAATACTCATAGGATATCCATGTTTCATTTTTAATTAATCCCATATAACATTTCCAAATTTTAATTATCACATTTTATGAACTGGGTCTAGTCGTCTGCTTGATACAGACTTATCCTCAAGTCTCTAAGCCCAAAATTCAAGATATTACATCATCTATGAAGTTTTCCTGAAGAGTTGAAGAGCTGAGCAAGTTGATTAAATAGTGTAATTTTAAAAAAAAAAATCTTTGATTTCAACATTTTTTTCTTATAATACTTATACTAATTATTTTTTCTTCTCCAGAAATTTAAGGACTCTTCCCCAACATTTTCAACATTCCGCAATAATCATCAATATTCATTCCATAATCAAATAACATCTAGTGGACAACATAATAAATCTTTATTACCTACACATTCTCAATATTAAACTTACATAATATTTATACTTATCTAACTTAATTTAATCATTCTTCTCGAATATTAACTAATATCATTTAAATTGTTGCTTAAATAATAAAACATTCAACATAATATGGTAACGATAGACTCAAATTATAGTCTTACTTTTTTCTAGCAACATTTTGTATTGGTTTTGAAACCGCTACAAATTTAAAAATTCAAATTCAGATTAAATATTGATGCAACTTTTGAAACTTCATCCAATATTAATAGTGGTTTCATAACCGCTACATTTGGTGCCAAATTTTTCAAATTCTTGGATGTACTTAGAAGCGGTTTCAGAACCCCTACAGTGTTAGCACCAAATTTTCAATTTTCATTTCTTGCCACACCAAATTCTACCAAAATTTTGTGCCAACATTTGAAGCAGTTATAGAAGATTCTCAGATAATGTGTCATATACATATGCATCTTGCAATGGTGACATGAAACTGCCACCAATACAGTAGCGGTTCTGTTAAGTGAGTAGCGGTTCTAAAAAACCACTACAAAACCCTTTGAAATAATGTGTTTTGTAGCAGTTATTGAAACCGCTACTACTATCGTTTGTAGTGGTTAAAACTGTTACAAATACACCATTCTAACCACTATAAAATGACAGTTGTTTTGTAGTGTCTTTTGACTCAATAAAATGAATATAAAATAAATAATTTTGTGAGTAGCGGTTCTAAAAAACCACTACAAAACCCTTTGAAATAATGTGTTTTGTAGCAGTTATTGAAACCGCTACTACTATCGTTTGTAGTGGTTAAAACTGTTACAAATACACCATTCTAACCACTATAAAATGACAGTTGTTTTGTAGTGTCTTTTGACTCAATAAAATGAATATAAAATAAATAATTTTGATACATACATACATACATACGTACATACATACATACATACATACATACATACATACATACATACATACATACATACATACATACATACATACATACATACATACATACATACATACATACATACATACATACAAATGTACACACACACATATAGCTGACTCATGATTTAGTCAAAAATCCACAATTTTCTCATCTGATATATTAATTAATTAATCTCTTAGTTAATTAACCAATTAATTAGGATTTACTTTAATTTCCCAATTAATTAATCTGGCCCATCAAGAGCAGACGCGGATCCAAGTATTCTAACACACACACACAAATGTCATAAAGTTGTTTTCAACATGTTTTAGACAAAGTAAGAAAAATTTAAATTTCATTAATTTTGACTTAAAATTTAACAACTTTATAACTTGATCCCTCTTTAATCTAGTCCTTTTTATAAGTTAGTTTGACCAATCTCACATACAAAGAAATAGAAGTTAATACATTTAATATGTCTTAAATTAATTAGCTTTTCCACAGTTACCTTTATTTAATAATGAGCGTTGAAAAAAAATGTTATACAATTTCTCTCACCAACATTTTAATAAGGGGTTAAATTGGAAAACAATCATTAACGACTCTCAATGTAGACTTATATTTAGGACTAAAAAGTTTTCATAAACTGAATTTATGATAAGGATCAGAGTGGTACATTATAACCTATAAGAGCAAAGTAAAAAAAAAAAAGGTAAAATTGTACATTCATATAAAAAAGTTAACGATACGATGTAACTTATAAATAAACAAAAAATTCCTTCTCTCTCTTTACCATACTATTTAATCGAGCATAGGAGTAGCAATAACCAAACTTATTTCCCTACATCAGATTACTTTCTTTCTTTCTTTTTTTGATACTTTCAACCAGTGTTCAGTTTTGGGATTCGTGGCTTCCTCCTCTCCCAACAAAAGTGTCTCCTCTATGATTTGAACTCGAGATCTGAAGGGATCTAGCGGGGTCTTACACCACTAGACCAACTCTCTGTGTTGGTTTACATCATATACTTTCTATAGACCATCGTCTATAATATATAGGGGAAATCGGACGTCCTGTCACAGGATATATGGTTGTGTCCAGTGAATAGCGTACGACATCGTTTAGTTTAGTGAAGAATCCCGTCAGACACTGTAGCGCACTCAAATAATTTATTCTCTGTTTTCGGCATTCAAACCAGAGCACGCATGCAGAACCACACCTCGACTTCTTAAGCTTTCAAGCACCAAAACAAACGTCCGTAACCCATGAAAGCTAGATGGAAATAGGTTTAAAACTCACCTTGATCAGTTCCGGTTTGTATGCATCAGTTCAACCTTCGTCCTTCCTTTGACTTTTCAACACCCTCTAACTTCACCTTCAGAACTCAACTCATGCTCTCGCTAAAACTCAGCATTTTGTGTTCTCTCACTACAAAAAGGGTCATTTGTAGCAATTAAAATAGCAAATTCGTAGCGGTTTTACCGCAACAAACGACATTTGTCGCGGTTAAAGAAACCGCTATGAAAACAGCCAAAACAAGCGTATTAGTCACAGTTAAAATAAACCGCTACTACATCATCATAAACCGCTCATTTTGTATCTATCATGCGGGTTAAAATGACCGCCACTAAATAAGGTCGTGCTCACACAACTTACGTACACATTAGTCGTGGTACAAAATCGCTACAATATGAATTTAATAAAATGGTCGCGGTTTGATAACCGATACTAAATGTTTCGAAATATTTTGTAGCGTTAATGAACCGATACTAACAAGTCCAAATTTACAAAAAAAAAATTACCGCCAAAATATTCGTAGCGGTTAAATAACCGGTACAAATAATTCCCGCCATTTTAAAAAAAACATTTTTATATTTGTAGCGGTTAAATAACCGCTACAAAATATTGACATCATTTATTTGAAAAGCCGCTTTGGCGTGTGCGTTGGTATTACGGTATTTGTAGCGGTTTCATAACCGCTACAAATGGATGAAATTGAAAAAAAAAAAAATATTTTGTTTAACAATTTTAATGTAATTAAAAAAAATTATATTATTAATTACTTATATTTTTACCGAAAATAAAGGATATTAAAACATGATATTCTATTATATAAGGTTAGTAAAACAATTAGAATATATAAGTATAATAACAATAATTTATGAGTTAATTAAATTAAAATTAATTAAAAAACAAAAGTGTGGGTAGATGAAAAAAGCACCTGTAAAATAATATGTATGTGAAAGTAGAAAGAAAGTTGAAAATTAACAAAAAGCACCCGTAAAATAACTTGAGAAGTTAATATCAACATAGTAAACGAAAAAACAAATACTTCGATAAGTATTGAAATTGATCTGGTTGAATGAAACTTACCCTATTCAAACGCTTTACCTCGTTCGAGAAAATGTAAAAATATGAGAGAAAACGGGTGTAGAAAACAAAAGTGAAGCATATTAAATGTGGTTTGGTGGGGGTATTTATTTTGATATCAGTGCATCACTTTGTAGCGGTTGACGTGTCTGTTTTTGTAGCGGTTTCATTAGTCGAGGTTGACATTTCGGTGTTTGTAGCGGTTTTATTAGTCGCGGTTATATTGAGCTTTTTGTAGCGGTCAACATTTGTGGCGGTGTTTTTTGGGATTTGTAGCGGTTTATAAACCACTACAAAAACTTGTGGGGCTTTTTTTATAAAAAAAAAAGTAAAATGAAGAGTAGGGATAATTTTTCTCTCAATCTTCGTCAAGCATCCCGCAAAGAAAGTTTGTATAAAAGGTTACGTATGAGTTCAATATGTAATAACACATATAGAACTTTAGTTAAAAAATGTACCGAACTATACGTAAAGTGTCATCGCCGTCTGGGAAGAAGTTTTCAAAACTGGCGGGCTGGAGCGGCTCACAATCGTAAGCGACGTTCTCACCATCGCCCATATCATAAAGGTCTCGAGGCTTTAAATGAACCACCATATTCCAATCCATGTGCCTCTCATCGACGACAAAATAAACCTGATGGGCCTTTGAGGCAAGAATATACGGCTCGTCATCTTCAGACTGACCAGTGTGAATAGGTCGGGAGAAATTCACTGATGTAATGCCTAAGTTATCAGTCGTGAGTCCCCGGGATGTTGTCGTATTCACCCACAAACACTTGAACAGCGTCACGAGAAAAGGCCTTGGTAAGTTATCCCGACCACATCAAGCGGCTTGCCATAATACGGACGTCACCGAATTTCATGTTCCGTCACTCGTCGCATAACTCCTTGTCCCAAACATGCCATATACACCTGAGTTTTGGGTGAGCAATCCTGATCTCGTGAAACGGTGCAAAACTTGAAGTCATTGACATTGTATGCCGTAAATCTTTGGGCGTGGTCAAGCGGGCCGAGTGCGAGAGCTCTGAATTCTGCTGAGTTGGGGTTGTGGTCATTCATTATTCTTCTCCTAAACCAACTTTGGAATTCTCTGTGGATCTTTCTATCAATTTCGGAGGATGTCTGTGTATGGATCCTCAGTTGACGCTTCACATGACTCCTGAATTCCCTGCAATTAAACATGCGATGACGAGTAAGAAATATGACTATAAAATGTAAGGAAACATATAAGATAACATATATATATCTTTGTGCAATCCTTACTGAAGATACGGTTCAACTTTAGCGCAATTAATCAAGACATGTCTATGTGCTTGAAACTTCTCAAGTGCCGTGAGTTTGAAGTTCTCACATCCGCCAACAGGTTTACCAACACGAGGGAAAAACAACTCGTTTGCCGATGGCTCTAGCTCGCTCGCTCGGGAAAATCGTCTACACGAGGCGGTCGGTTGAATGACGTCTCAATGTCATCAAATTACCTGGAACAAAAATATATGACCTCATCCCCAATATGACCTTGTGATACTGAACCTTCAGGCCACGCCTTATTCCTCACGTAAGATTTCAGTTTCCCAAGAAACCTATAAAGTAATGAGGAAAAATGTCGATACATTAATGGTTAAATGTGCGGCTAGAGGAGTAATGCTAAAGTAATGAATTTTAAATGAGTACCTCTCAATAGCATACATCCATCGGTTGTGAATCGGGCCAGCAAGCTTGGTTTCGTGAACAAGGTGTACCGTCGAGTGAACCATGACCGTGAAAAATGACGGAGGAAAGATCATCTCCAAATGACAGCGTAATAATGATTTTCTGCTGCAGCTGGTCGAGTTCCTCCACAATCAAAACCTTGGAACACAACTTCCGAAAGAAAGTACAAAGCTCGACCAAAACGATCGACACATCGAGAGGCAAGGTATTTTTTATGGCCAGCGGAAGTAACTGGCGCTGCATAAGCACATGTGAGTCATGACTCTTCACCCAAGAACCTTTCGAGCTCGCACGTCAACACATCGTGAAATGTTGCTTGAATACCCGTGGGGAACTTTTATATTCTTCAACGTCGCGAGGAAGATTTCCTTATTCGGTTTTGTCGGGTGAATTTTGCCGGTTGAAATCTGTCATGCTCATCCGGCCACGTGTCTGCACGAACCCCCATCTCCCGTAAATCTTTCCTCGCTCGAAGATGATCTTTTGACTTGCTTGGTTCATTCATAATCGTGTACAACACATTGTCGCACACATTCTTTTCAATGTGCATGACATCCAGACTGTGTCGGAGCAAATTATCTGTCCAATACGGAAGAGTGAAGAAGACGTTTATCTTTCACCATTGCTGGATCACAGAACCAGAAGCCCTAGCTGTCTTTGTCTCGGCCTTTGCTGGATCGTCTTTTTTCCCATACTTAAATTCAACATCCACAAGCTGCTCTATGATTTCTGCACCAGATAAATTCCAAGAAGGTCCTCTTTTTTTCTTGTTGCCCATTGAAACGATTGCGTTGCAACCTAAACCTATGCATACCATCGAGAAACCTACGATGACCCATTAAGCACCACTTACAATTGTGGGGAAGGCGCACTGAGTCAGAGTTAAAATTGCAAGCCGGACACGCAAGGCCGGTATGCACATTCCACCCAAATAATTTTCCCAGTCCAGGGAAATCACTGATAGTCCACATCAACGCCGCACGCAAGTTGAACAGTGTCTTCTCGTGCGCGTCATACGTCTCGACGCCAACATTCACAAGTCTACCAACTCCTTGAAAAGCGATTGTAGATACACATCGATGTCATTTTCCGGTGCCTTTTTGCCTGGAATAATCATGGACATAATGAAGGAGCTTTGTTTCATACACATCTAAGGGGGCAAGTTGTAAGGTATCAAAACAACTGGCCATATACTATAACTTGTGCTAAGATTCCCAAATGGATTAAAAACATCAGTCGCCAAAGCAAGACGAACATTTCTAGGCTCTGCTGCGAAATCAGGAAAGGCTGAGTCAAACGCTTTCCACGCTTCAGCATCCCGTGGATGTCTGAGTTTACCATCTTCGTTCTTGTCGGCTTCATGCCACCTCATATGCTCAGCTGTCTTAGACGACATAAACAATCTTTGTAAGCGAGGTTTTAAAGGAAAGTACCTTAGAATCTTTGCGGGTTTCTTCTTCAGCTTTTTTCCCTTCGAATCGTCCCGAAGCTCGAAGTGTGACACTTCTTACAAGTCTCCCTTCGAGCGTCCTCCCCCAATAAAGCATGCGATCGTTGAGGCGAGGCATCAATTTTTTCGTAGTTCAAGCCTAACTGTTAATTATCTTCTTGGCCTCGTAGAAGGTTGTGGGAATGTCGCGTCGGGGAAAGCATCTCGTAGTAATTCCAAAGATCATCGACATTGCCTTATCGTTAATCCCACACATGCACTTGATATGGTACAATTTGATCGAAAGGATAATTTTGAGTATTTCCGACAACCTTTATACAAAGGACAATTGCTCTCATCCATGAGGCTGAAAAATTCCGAGATGCGTCATTTCCGAAGAAAACGGTTCGGACCCCGCACACTCGCCGTGAAGTTGTCATCTTGAACACCAAAAGTGTCACGAACAACCTCATTAACCGGATCATCTTGATTTAGTTGATTTCCTACTTGTGAGGTTTGAGGAAGATGATCCCCATATCTCATACCATGTTTCTCACCATGAGCACCCCAAAATGTATATGCTTCTGGAAAAGGCTTCATAAGAAGATGTTCCATAGCACCTTCTCGTGTTTGCGACTTCTTAAACTTGCATCTACAACAAGGACACATGATCTTGCCATTAATGCTAGCGTGCGAGAAGGCGAAATCTAAGAAATTTTTCAATCCCGCTAAATATACAGGAGAATTGCGCGGCATCTTGATCCATGACTTGTCCATCTCGTAGTAAACAAAGCTAGGATAGTATATAAATATGGAGACAATTTTGGGTTACTTTCATTCCAACACTTGAGATCTTTAAATACAACTTGAAATAATTTGTAGCGGTTAAAAACCGCGACCATAGCCGCGACAAAATGAAGAAGCAAATTTGTAGCGGTTTACAAACCGCTACAAATTTGAATTGAAAATCCCCCGCCATAAACTAGTCGCGGTGTACAAACCGCTACTGAAACCGCTACTAAATTATTACTATTTGAGATTCATAGCGGTTAATGCGAGAACCACAACAAATTTTTGGCGGTTATTTTTACTTTGAAATTCAAATTTGTAGAGGTTAATGCGAGAACCGCAACAAAGTTTTGGCGGTTACTTATTTACTTTGAAATTCAAATTTGTAGCAGTTTTCACACTGTAACCGCTACAAATAAGTTTGGTCGCGGTGAAAGTGTACAAACCGCAACGGAAATTATTTTTATCCATATAGTTTTATTCACAAATTATTAACTCCGTTTATTATTTTGAAAACATATCTTTTTATTCACAAATTATTAAATCCGTTTATTATTTTGAAAACATATCTTTTATCCACAAATTATTAACTCCGTTTATTCTTTTGAAAACATATCTTTTTATTCACAAATTATTAACTCCCTTTATTATTTTGCAAATGACATATAAGTATTGAAATGGTGTTACAATATCAAAAACCTACTAATAAAAAAGATAACAAATATTTAAATTTAATAAAATTGTCGACAAATCAATTAAGATAACGAAGGTGAACAAACATCCACGGTACAAAATTAATTACTTCAGAAAATAAAAACTAACTATCGGGAGCCCGATGATCGGAGTCCCGTCTCCGGGGGACTATCCGTGGGGCTCTTTCGGGGCGGCGTGGACACGATCGAGGTAACAACGCCCTCGTCTTCACCAGCAGTAGGATCCGGAGGGGAGCCGTGGGGAATCCTCATGGATGAACGGAGGGGGAGGCTTGGGAGATGGAAACCGTCTGTAGGTAGCAACTGTCAAGGCCCTGAGAATTGACCGCGCCTATGTCTCGATTAGCGTACCAATGGTCGAGACTCTCCCGCATGCGCCTATTCCCGGCCTCATTCCCGCCCCTCTCGCAAAGAACTCCGCTCGGCAACTCCGTGCGACAACTTTCTCGGCAATCATCGCATCAACCGCCTCCGATGATGGCATTCTCTACCCGAGGTTCCAGCGTCGCCGGAGGAGGAGCCCTTGCCGTACACCATGCTAGGCCGGGCGCCCAGCCTAAAGCCCTAACCCGGCGGGATGCTCGACTGGGCCCACAGCAGCTTTCAATGAGGCCGTCGGATCAACAGACCCTTGTGACTTCGGGGGCTACGACGCTCGTAGGTCTTGCTGGCTCTGCTCAATCCGGGCCTGACGCACATATTTCATAAAACATTAATCAAACAATTTAATTTAATTTAATTTAATTAATATTTTTTTAACTTACTATTATCTCCTCTCGTCGCCTCGAGGTCGGCGTCCCATCACGGTGTCTATGTATGCGTGTCCACAACTGCCCATAGTCCGTCTCACGGTTCTCCTCCCGAGCCTTCTCTTGCTAAAAGAGTTAATAGAATATAAACTTTGTTATTTCCAAAACAAAGCAATAATCATTTAAACATAAAATTAATTTAACTTTTAACATACCATCTCACCGTAGGTCACAAGAAACGTCTTGTATCTGTACGTGTGATTGACCCTCCGAGCTCCCCGCATCCGATGTTCCTCTCGCGATAGAGCCCGCAAAATAAATGAGATGTTTGTGTAATTTAGGTAAAATAGAGGGGTAGTCAATATATTTTACTCTAAATTTAATTAATTTAAACCAACTCTAAACACTACATTAATTTTGTCTTTATTTAAATTTTTAAACTACATTTAAACAAAATTAATTAAAACAAATTTTAAACTATACAATACCCTCATGTTAAAAAAAAAACTAAACTATGATTAATTAAAAAACATACCACTCCCTCTGGACTCCTCCGATATTGGACAAAAGCTGCCCAGTCATTTGCCTCCACGTCGTCTGGGACGTTCTCCATGATTCTTTGTCGCAGAGGAATAGTCCCATCTCCATTCCCTTTGGTCGTAGAGACGAATCCTCTGGCTCTTCCATCCTTCTCCTATTTTCATCTTTACGTACCTCAAAGCGTGGGCCCATAGTTTAAACTTTTTCTGTATCATAAAATGATTAGTAATTAAGAAACAAATAACTAAATTAACCACAACTTATAACTATTAAAAAAATGAATTTAATTACACAACATAACTTACCCGCACAACGTCCTCAAACGCCTTCTCCTTGTTGTCCTTCGGGACATTTTTCCAATGTGGAAATAGATCGGGAACCATACCCAATTCCCCCCAAATTGTGACAGTATCGATTCAACAGTGACCACCGCGCCGATCGGTTGGTCCGTCTACATGTTCCAAGGAACTATCACCCGATAGTCCGTCTCCCGTCGAGCGTGGGAACATCCAACATCCTCCCGCCGATGTTCCCATGTAGATCTATACAATTATAACAAAATTGTTGTATTGCATTTTAAATAAATTTTCATAATTTTTTAACATAATTTAAATATTATTTTTTGCCAATAAACTACTTATACTTACCTTCGACATCCACCACAAATCCGATGGAATGAGAAGACGACGGTCGGGGTTCCCATGGTCCCGCGTTCTCCTCGTCGAGAAACCGCTCCGCCTTTGACATGGGAATGTCAAACTCGAGCTCCTCATCTTCATTCAAGATGTAGTCAAACGACAGGACTTGCACCCCGATCTCCCTACGCCTCTAGGTTCTCCGGGTTTGGGATTGGGTCATTTTGAAAGAGAGCATCAAACTCATTCCCCCTTCGGGGGGCTCAAGAAGGATATTTTGTGGCCCACGCCCTCCTCTACGAGCCCCTCTACTACCACTACCCCTGACAGGCCTTTTAGGGGGTACAGGATCTTTCCCTTTACGAGGGTCTCTTTCCTCAGAAACCATGATGTTGGAAAGTACAAGTTGGAAGGATCATGGAAAGTACAAGTTGAAAGGTTAAAAGGTTAAAAGTAAAAACTCGCGCGTGTGAATTTCAAAAGTGAGAGGAACAGTATAAAAACCGTTGTCACTTTGTAGCGGTTAAAATAAATAACCATTACAAAATGAATCACTTTGTAGCGGTCAAAAAAAATAACCGTTACAAAATGAATCACTTTGTCGCGGTTACAAAAACCGCTACCCTGACCGCTACAAATGTGCCTTGTTCTTCGTGAAACTTTGTAGCGGTCTTACAACCGCTACAAACTCAATGATTGTTGCACAATTGCGTAGCGGTTAGACATATGAACCGCTACTTAGAATGATCACATTTTGTAACGTTTTTTTTAGGAACCGCTACAAAATTAATATTTTTAAAAAAATAAATGTCAAACTAATTAGTTTGAGTTACAAACTAATTAGTTTGGATTTTTTTTTTCAATATAAAGTCTCTCAATTAATTTGATTATTTTCTTAAATTTCCTTAAAACCACTACAAATTTAATATTTTTGTTTAAAAAAATCAAACTAATTAGTATATAAAACTAATTAGTTTGGATTTTTTATTTATTAAAATAAAAACATTCTCAATTATTTTCTTTAATTTCGTTAATAAATTAGGAATGACAAGTTTATTGAAAATTGTCCAACATGCCGGTGAAGATTTGGATTCGGTATAGTCACCGATCTCCCTAGAAAAACTCACCGACTCATTTTAATCGAGATATTTGCCGAGACAAAGGTGGCTAATATTGAACCCAATATTCGGTGGCATGTTAGACATATTTAGAGGAGTAAAAGTCTTTTGGTCAATGGAATAACTAAATCGGATTGTCACTGAAGGAACCTCCTCGGCTTGAACGATGAGAAGACAGCCAAATATCTGCAAAGACTCATCTCCCGAGATCGCGCTTCAAATATATGCCGTCTTCCGTTTTCGAGAACGAAGCCGAGAATGTTCATTCAGTGACAAAGCCAGATTTAGAATATTTTTGAATATTTATAATTGTTGTACGGATGGAAATGACTATTTATAGAATAAATTTTGTAGCGGTTATAGCAGAAACCACTACTAATCTTGAAATTTTGACGCGGTCAAGGTGTCGCTTTCTTCTCACCGTAACAAAGCGTGTCGTTTCAAATTTTTGTAGCGGTTATTTTGACAAAACCGCTAGAAAAAACCGGAATAGACTTCGCGCCATAACGCGCCAAGGTCGGCGCCATATTTGTAGCAAGTTTGGTTTTGTGTCACCGTGACAAAAGCGAAGCAAAATGGTCAGCATTTGGCGCCAATGCTTCGATACTAATTTGTGGCGGTTTGGGTTGAAACCGCTACGAATTCTGAAATTTGTAGCGGTTTAATTGGATCGATTATACAATATAACCGCGACAAACGACACTTTTTTTGTAGTGTCTGTCTCGGCTTGCTCCCCTCTCTCACGCCGTCAAACTTTCATCCTCTCTCTCTCAAGCATTTTAAGTAGAACTAAAATGAATGGTGTGGGAGAAAGTTTATTACCCCAATGTTTGTAGCTTCCAAAAACGCCATCGCTCGGAGACTCCTTATCATCTAGTAATATTATCAAGTATAGCCGGGTTTGTTATTTTATGATTCCACTTTTGCTTGTGAAACCATTCATTTCATCAATATCAAGGTAAAAGCATCTATAATATATCAATATATATATATATACGTTTGTTTTGGTGCTTCTCTCTCTCTCTCTCTCTCTCTCTCTCTCTCGGACATGCATGTCCACTAATTTGAGCCGGCCTTACTTGGTTCATATATAAGCTCTCATTAGTTACGAGTATAATTGGGACCTGGTGATGATCTTTCTTGTCTAAATCTCTACAACAGCTTGTGTGGAAGTAATATTTATATATCCTTGTTATAATTGTTTTTTCATTTTAATAGATCGGTGAAGTCTTAAACCATCATTCTTAATAAACGGCGATGATTTTTCTATCCGGTAGGCGCATAAGTCCCACAAACCGATGAACTTTTCTTCATTGAAGTATCTGTACGTTAGAATTTTCTCTAATGCATATCTTCAAAACCAACAAGACATCTATTAGAAACCACACTTTTTTTGTTTCTCGCCATAATATAACTTCGAAAGGAAATTTGTCTCAATACAGATGCGACAAAATTATTAACTTAGTATTCTATTATTTCCAAGTGAAGACCCTCACTCAGATGCATCCAAAATTTATACAATATTTCATGGGACCCATTCTAGCTGAATATAATATATATAAATCCTGGAATATTCTCAATGATGCTGCTGCTTCTGGCCTTCAACACCTAATATAAATACACACAGATTTAGGTTATTCCCTCCACACACACACATCTTGCTGCTTTTAAACATGGCATCTGTTTATCACAATGCTATGGTTAGCTTTCTTGTTTTTCTTGTTTTTTGGTAAGTGTTAGACCCTCCGATCTTGATGAGGAACTAACCCTAGGTTTCACTGAACTCCCTCTCAACTCTTCCAATTTCATACTTCAGACGCCTTATAACTTACCTGTTAGCTCAAGGTACAGCTTCCAAAATGGAGTACACAGGCTTTGGGTTTACTCCACAGACAAACCCTTCAGCCCAAAAAGCCGTGGCTCTCGATCTGAAGTCCGAATTCAAGTAAGCCTCCTCTACACACACATATTAATATAATCTTTAGTTCCTCAAGTTTACCGTCATTTCAAATTTGACCCGTCAAGTTTTAAATCATTAGTTTTTTGGTACCTTAAGTTTCATTGCATTTAAAACAACTTAATAAAGATATGGACAATTTTGCCCCTTGAGGGACCAAAACACATGGTTTGAAATTTGAGAGACCAAAACCAAGATGAGGGTAAGCTTGATGGATCAAAGCTATATATGTATCATTATGTTTTCAAATACTCCCTCTGGTCCTTATTAAAATGTACCAATTAGAAAAAATTATTTTTCGGTCCCAAATATAAAGCACCAATCACCATATTAGTTACTTCTTTTCACTTTGCCCTTGTTATTGATTGAGATTCATAGTTTCACATCATTTAAAGAGGATTAAAATTGAAAAAAAAAATTATCAATTTAGGATAAATTTATTGACTTAATTGTCATTCATTGGTTTGCAAAATTAGTTGTTGGTGCCTTATAGTAAAGACCAATGGGAGTATATATGTATAAGATACAATGTAATGTTTTTCGATTTGTTTTTAGGGTTACGATTATTCTTCAGGGGTATGGCAATTTGAAGGGCATGGATACGTACCAAGTGGAAGTACAGGAGTGTCCATTATGCAAGTGTTCGGGTCCGATCCTCCACACGCGACGACTTTGATGGTTAGGACTTACAATGATTCGCTTACGTATTACAGGGGGCCGGTTCTAGTTCCATGTATATGGGACAAATGGTTTCAGTTGAATGTGATTCATGATGTGGAAGCTTCGATTGTGAGGGTTTATATAGATCAGGTTTTGCTTTATGAAGCTCCTGGCCGTGGAGGTCACTCTCATTACTTCAAATTTGGAGTCTATAAACAAAACGATCCTTCTCACTACATGGAGTCTCGTTGGAAGGGAATTAAAGTCCTTCGTAAACTTCACCGTTCATGATTATTTGGCGAGCTGGCAGATCTATATATGCATGCCATCGTGTTTCTTCTTCTTCTTCTTCTTTAAAAAAAAAAACAAAAAACAAACAAATTGAGTGAAACAAATGTGAGAAATTATTTTTATAGCAATGATTGTGTTGTCCCTTTGGGACTGTATAAAAAAAGGGAAAATATCACTCAGGTCCTAAGGAACATAAAAAATATCAAAAAAGTCCCTATGAACTTTTTCGATATTAGTTGTATTGAAACAAAATCTAGGTGTTTAAATTTTGTTGTGAATATAGCACTTCCTGTTGTGAATATAGCTTTTTATATTGTGAATGGCCAAGTTTTTAAATTTTGTTGTGAATATAGCACTTCTTGTTATGAATCTAGCTTTTTTTGTTGTAAATGGCCTCTGTACGCTTAGGGACCTAAGTTTGAAACAAAATCCATGTGTTTAAATTTTGTTATTAATATAGCACTTCATATTGTGAATATAGGCTCTCCCTTTTTTTTTTTGTGACTGACCAAGTTTTTAAATTTTGTTGTCAATATAGCACTTCTTGTTGTCAATACAACTAATATCAAAAAAAAAAAAAATCCCCGGGGTCTTTTTTGTATGTGATTTTGGGTTGGGACTTTTTTTATATTTTTTATGTTCCTTGGGACCTGAGTGATATTTTCCCTAAAAAATTTGTCCCTTTGAGATGTTCGATATATTAATTTTGAAAGTCATGATAGGATTCAATGGATAAAAATTTGGTATTTTTTTTTCTCAACCGATAATTTGTAACTCCTTATAATTTTACTTGATTTGTAATTTCTGTTTTAATTGAGCCCTTATAACTTTCTCATTTATAGGTATCAGTCCTTAGACTCAGAAGTAATATATTAATTAGGGTTGATGTAGATGCTTACTAAATGATATGTAAGTTCCCTCAAAATACAAAAATTAAAAATAAAATGATGGATATATGTATGTGTGTGTGTAGGTATATGTATATATATGTGTGTTTGATAGTTATTATAAGTTAAAATAAAGGACAAATTGGATTTCTACATTCAAATATTCCATCTTCGTTTTTATCATATTTTCCTATTCATTTTTTTCAGATATCACTACAAAAAGGAGAAAAAAATATGGTGTTGTAGTGATTAAAATATATATATCATGTTGTAGTGATTAAAATGGTATATTTGGTTAAAGCAATTTTTTAACCGCTACAAACATTCAGTTGTTTAAATGCCTACGAAATGGCCTTTTCATAAAATCATTGATAAAAGATTAAAAATACAAAAAACATGGACCCATTTTGTTATAAAGAGTTTTAAAGCAGTTTTTTAGAACCGCTAGTCAACCCCTATTCAGTTCTTTAAATGCCTATGAAATGGCTTTTCCATCATAAGAATAATTGATAAAAAGCCGTCACTTCCAAAAACCAAAAATAAATAAATAAATCAGATGCTAATCGATATGACACCAACGCTTTAAATAAATACCCAGTGCGCAGGCTGATCGATATGTTCTCATTAGTTATGACCATATATATTTGGGACCTTGTGGTCTTTTTTGTCTTAATGTTAATATGTATAACAGCTTTTGAAAGTGAAAATAATATTTATTTTATCATCGAAACTTGTCTAAAAGATTATTCAGGTGAAGTTTTAATGTTTATTAAATCTAATTATTGAAGATGACACGCATTACAAACCACATTTTTTCTCAAGATAATATAATTTCTAAATGAAACTAGTCTCAGTTCTTAACTATATTATTCTTGAACCCCAATTATGGCTGAATATAATATTTCTAAATGCTGGAATATTCTCAATTATGCTGATGCTTCTGGCCTTCAACACCTAATATAAATAGGCACAGATTTAGGCTAGCTATTTCTAAGTGAAAATTACGTGCAAGTCTCAAGGACCAAAAATAATGATAAAAAAGTCCCTTGAAATCATTAAATTACACAGAAGTCCCAATGGACTTTTTTGATATTATTTGTATTAACAATAGGAAATGTCATATTTACAACAGAAAGTGCCATATTTACAACAACATTTAAACACCTGACCATTTACAATAGAAAAAACCATATTTACAACAAAAAGTGTCATATTTACAACAATATTTAAACACCTGGATTTTGAACGTAGAGAGGTCATTTACAACAGAAAAAGGCTAGATTTACAACAAGAAAGTACTGTATTTACAACAACATTTAAAATCTGGCCATTTACAACAGAAAAAGCCATATTTACAACAGGAAATGACATATTTACAACAAAATTTAAAAACCTGAATTTTGTTTCCATACAAATTATATAAAAAAAAGTCCCTTGGGACTTCTATGTAATCTAGTGATTTCAAGTGACTTTTTTGTAATTATTTCTGGGTCCTTGGGACTTACACGTAATTTTCCCTATTTCTAATTATTCTCACTAGCTAATACCACCTTATATCTGTCAGCTTTTAAACATGATGTAGAAAATAGCATGTAAAAATATTGTATACTATGTGTAGTTTAGTGATAAGACAATGTATATATTTGTACAGGATAGGTATCGGCTTAATACTCTTTAAAGCCCAAATGATATAAATAGGGACTTAAAGAACAACACAATGTATGAAAATTATTCTTCTAGTTTAGTGAGATAATTGATTTCTCTTGCCCTATTGTTTTGTTTACAAGGCATCAGAGCACTGGGTTTTCAAGAAACACGCCGGTTGACACCCAAACTCAGGTTGCTTCCCAAGATTCATGGATCCGGATTCTCTAGAATCCCTCCCATCAGTATCCCTCATTATCCGTGTATCTTGGCCATCCAAAAATTGATCTAACCATTTAGAGAGAGACACCTCATTGATTTCAAATTACCACATGCGACAAAAACTACCGCACGCGGTAAAGATGAAAATTTAAAAAGTAGATGAGATGTCTCTCTCTAAACGATTAGATCAATTTTTGGACGGTTCAGATGCATGGATACTAAGAGGATACGGAGGGGAGGGATTCTGTGAGAATCCGCTCCCCAAGATTCACATGTTGTCACGTCTTCCAAAGTCCCCCTTGATAGCTCACCGCTAGGTAACTGTGCACTTTACTTTTCCAAGGTTGCTAAGTAGCTGTGCACTTTCCTTTCCAAGGTCCAACTTTACTTTTCCAAGGTTGATAGGTAGTTGTGCATTTTCCTTTCCAAGGTCCACTTTCGCCCATAACCCACAACTTCTGCCAAACCATCATTTCTGATCCAATTTCTCTCCTCATAAAAGAAAACGAAGCCATGCCTTGTTTGATCGTTGATGATCTGCAACCAAGCAAGTTGTCGATCTTGACCCATAAAGTTTGACGTCCTTTACAAGCTCGCCGAGATCATTCATTTGGCCACCGGAGATCTGAACGTCAAGATCGACATTTTGTATAAGCTGTCGAGACAATTTGTTAGCCAAGATCGATGATCTTTAACACCGAGATAGTTTGTCAGCCAAGATCGATGATCTTTAACCCAACCTTGACAATTTGGCCAAACGACAATCTAAGAGTATCGATGCTTCGATCTACCTTTTTGGAAGATAACCTAGCACTCATCTTTGGCACCGACGTTGTTGAAGACCATGGGAGACCTAAAGAGTAGCATGATTCAACCAGCGACCACCATAGACTTCGCTCACCCTTGTATCTACACCCATCGAATACTCAAGGTACGACCATCATACCTCTAACTTTCACCAAAAACGAAAACTATTCTGTCTAGAGTAAAGCTATGAGGATTGCTCTTCGAGGGAAACATAATCTTGGTTTCGTAGACGGGTCCTGCAAGAAAGAGAAGTTTGGTGATGAACTAGCTAATCAATGGGAGCGTTGTAATGTTGTAGTGTTGTCTTGCTTATGAATTCTTTATCCTGGGAGCTAGCAAATGATATGGTATATCTCAGTGACGCACACATGGTGTGGATGGACTGAAAGGAAATATTTGATAAAGTCACAGGGTCTCATATTTTTGCTCTCTACCATGAGATTAATTTGCTACAACAAGGGGAATTGTTGATTGCTTTGTACTACTTGAGATTGAAGGAGTTGTGGGAAGAATAGTCTTCCCTTATGGTTGTAGGTTTGGCTTGCAATTGTTGCAAATGTGAGGCATCGAACGTTCAAGGCAATTTGGTGTAGCAGCAGAAGCTCCTCCAATTCTTGATGGGTTTAAATGAGACCTATCATATTTCCAGAAGTCAGATATTGCTAATGTCTCCACTCTCCACTATGAATCAAGCCTTTGCAATGGATGCAAAGGATGAGGCTCAAAGGGTTCTTGTAGGGTAGTAAAGATGACACCTAGCGAAGGTATAGCCATGGAAACCAAGGGGAGAGGGAAAGGCAAAGGTAGAGGAGGAGGTATCTCTCCTCTGAATTTCCTCATTGCAAAAAGAGTTGACTCACCAAGAAAAATTGTTACCGGCTTATAGGATATCCTCTTGACTTCAAAAGGATACAAAAAAGGCTATGCATTCTTCAACCATGATATCGCCATATCTTATGTAGGATAGATTATTGGAGCTCTTAAAGAAAGACCTGAAAGAAAGTGCACATGCTCTAACCAGTACAGGTTTGATAACCCTTCCTTTCATAAAAATGCATATGTAACTTTGGTTATTGATTCAAGAGCAACCACACATCTAGTTAGTGATTTATCATTATTGGATAGTTATAAAGTTTATTTAGGGCCAGTTAGAACTATTAAAATTCCTAATGGAAATAGAGTGTACATAACTTATATAGGAATTGTTAGATTTTCTAATGGCATAACATTGTCCGGTGTTTATATGCTCTCATGCTTAAGTTTAACTAAATTTCCATATCAAAATTAATTGAGGAATAGAGATGTATGATAGCATTTTTTTTCCTAACATTTGTTTGATACAGGGCCTTCAGGGTGGCAAATTGAAGGGAACTAGTAAGCTGATTGAAGGATTATATGTATTACAATGTAACGAAACTGGCATAGTAAATATGGCTAACATTTGTTTCAAATAAAGTAAACATGTTGATGCATCTTTGATACACGATAGATTTGGTCATGCCCCTATTTTTGTATTGAGGTATCTGGACTTGATGATTGATAAAAGTGTTACTCTTAATAAAAGTTGTGATATTTGTTTTCAATGAAAACAGACAAAGCTTCCATTTACTCTTAGATGTATTAAAACCAAGAATATTTTTGAACTTTTACATATGGATGTGTGGGGACCATATTGGACCCCTAGACATTCTGGTTTTCAATATTTTCTTACAATAGTTGATGATGTTTCTCGTGCAACAAGGTTATTTCTGATGAAACAAAAATCTGAAACTGCTGGGCATATTCAAAACTTTATTGCATATGTGGAAAATCAATTTTCTACTAATGTTAAAAGGGTTCGTAGTGACAATGGGTTAGAATTTGTCAACCAAACATTAAGAGATTTCTTTTTAAGAAAGGGTATTCATCATTATACATCATGTGCATATATGCTAGAGCAAAATGGTATAGTATAGAGGAAACACAGAACATTAATGCAAGTTTCTCGTAGCTTAATGATTCAATCTCAAGTTCCAATTAGATATTGGGGAGACTGTGTGAAAACTGCAACCTATAAAATTAACAGGATTCCGTGTAGGATTTTAGGTTTTAGGACACCAATGAGCTTGTTGATGGGACTTCAGTTGATTATTCTCATCTTAAGGTGTTTGGTTGTCTTGTATATGCAACAAATCTAACAAAAATTGACAAATTGCAAGCCAAATCTGTTGCTTGTGTTTTAGTAATCAAAAGTACTTTACAATATTAAAAATAAAGAAATATTTGTGAGTAGACATGTGAGGTTTATTAAGAACATGTTTCCTTTCCTAGAAGAAAGGGGCTCTCGGCAAGGGGAGTATATGAATCTGTTATAGGTGACATATTCTGGTTTGATGCTAAGCAGAGGTAGCACTAGATTGAGTATTTAAATGGGGGTACAACACATGACAACCCACCAGAAAATGGGGATGCAGCACGTGACAACCCACTAGAGAATCAAATTGATGATATTGATGAATCAGGTTCTGAATCTGAACCCAAAACAAGTCTAGTAAGGCTGGTAAGAGAAAGAAGGCCACCTATTTGGTCCTAAGATTGTATGCAATTTCATTTCACAAGGTAAAACAAGTAAATTTGTATCTCAACTAAACAAAGGATCAAAGGTTATTGTAAATATCCTATTGAAGATTATATGTCTTATTAAACTATTTTGTCATCCCATTTATGTTTCCTATGTTCAATAGATTCTAGTGTTGAACCTACTTCTTATAATGAAGCAATTAAGGACAAGTAGGTGGAATAAGGCAATGAAATTAGAGATAGGTGCTTTATAAGCTAATAGGACATGGGATATTGTGCTTCTTCCCAAGGGAAAGAGGGCAATTGGTTGTAAATGGATTTTCAAAGATTCAATATAATTCAGATGGGTCTATTGACAAGTATAAAGCTAGGTTAGTAGCAAAGGGCTATAGACAACAAGAGGGAATATACTTCCATGAAACCTTTTACCCTGTGATAAAGATTATGATCGTTAGAATTGTTCTTAATATGGTTGTTGTATTTGGATAGAGTTTGTTTCAAATGGATGTACATAATGCTTTCTTGTAGGGAGATTTTAATGAAGAAGTGTTCATGTGTGTACCACAAGGATTTGAAAAGGTAGAAAAGGGCATGGTATGCAAGCTTAAGAAATCCTTGTATGGACTTAAGCAAGCATCACACCAATGGAATTATAAATTAACTATGGCATTGTTAGGTGGTGGTTTTTAGCAAAGTAAACATGATTACTCCTTATTTGTTAAAGATTATGATGATAGTTGTGTATTAATTCTTGTCTATGTAGATGATTTGATCATCACAGGTAGTTTGGAGAGCAAAATTAATGAAGTAAAGAATTTCTCCACAAGCAATTCAAAATTAAAGATCTGGGTGAGATGAAGTACTTCTTGGGAATTGAGGTAGCTATGTCTCATAAGGGAATTATTCTTTCACAGCGATAAGTATGTTTTGGATTTGCTCTTGGATATGGGAATGAGCGGGTGCAAACCATTATCGCTACCAATGAAGCCTGGCTTGAAGCTTTTGGCTTATGAAGAGGGTAAAGACTAAAAGGAAGACTTGTTAGGTAATCCTAAACGTTACAAAAGCTTAGTTGGGAGGCTAATTTATCTCACCAAAAATCGTCTTGATATTTCATTTCCTGTTGAGGTTGTAAGTCAATTTATGCAAACATCTACCAAGGAATATATGCAGCTGCACGAAACATTGTTAGATACCTGAAACAAAGTGTTGGCGTTGGAGTTCTACTAAGTTCATATGAGATCGTAATCTATCATGTTTTAGTGATGCAGATTGTGGCGCTTGTGGAACTACAATACGATCTGTCATGGGTTACTTGCTCAAGCTTGGGGAATCTCTTATCAAATGGAAGAGTAAGAAGCAAGAGACTGTGTCTCGATTGTCAGCTGAAGAAGAATATCATGCTCTTGGTTCAGGAGTTGCAGAAATGGTTTGGGCCACTAGGGTAATGAAAGACTTAGCAATTTAGCTAAAGGTCCGTTAGTGTCTATTGTGACAAGAAGGAATCAATACATATTGCCTCAAATCCTATATTTCATGAATGGACTAAACACAATGAAATAAACCTTCACTTTGTAAGAGATAAGCTTCAAGCAAGTCTGATTGGATTACAGCATCTTAGTACACACAATCAAGAGGTGGATATTTTTTCTAAAGCATTGGGCAAAGAAGCTCACAGTAGGTTGCTTAGCAAATTAGGAACACTCAGGCGGATTTAAAGGGGGCATATGGGTGGTTCCCTCCCCCCCTATTTTTTTTTTAATATATATATTTTATATATAAGGAGACTTTTTTTTTTTTTTGGCCCGTGGCTTATTTTAATATTTTAACTACACACATACAAACCCATGTGCAAGTTAAACTTATTATGCATAACTTGCTTATCTTTTTATCTCAATATATAGTAGTTTCTTATAATCGCTTGCATTTGGTCCTTAAATTTTGAATTTGAAATTGTCGTACATTAATAAAATATAAGGAGATATCTACATGTATATACAAGCCTAATCAGCTAAGCTTGTTTGATTCTATTGTATTTCATCATTTGTATTTTGAAAATCTAGTTAATTATTTACCTAATTTAGATAAATTAAGGAAGTTGGTTGAGTAAGTTAATTTGACATTTATTTTCTAAAACACCTTAGTGATCTTCCCAAATTTTTTTTATTCACTATCTTCCTTGATTATTGTTAACAAATATGAAAATTATGTCTTATATTTAGGAACAAAATCAACTCCCTAAATATGTCTTATATTATGGATCGGAGGGAGTAATTTGTTGGAATATACATAGTCCATTCTTGGTGGATTAGGGTTGCCCAATCCCAATGCAAGTGGGGCTATTATATGATGATATTTTTATTTTAATTTTTTTTTGTATATTATGTGCCCTATCATTCAAATTCCTGGTTCCGCCAGTGGGCGTAGTTAATGTATTTCTTGCCCCTAATTTGAGGGGTGTGTAGAAAATAGTTGTTGGAATTTATGCCCTATGGGTCAATCATTATACTTTAAACATTATTGTTATTTAAAGTATTTCTCCATTTTGTTATCATATCTTTTGCATGTTTATTATGATGACTGTATCCTTGGATGTATCATAAAAATTATCCTAAATGACCCTAGTCAATCATCTATGCATGAGCAAAAATGAAATAAGACCAATATGACTTTGATAAGGTATGGAGATACAAATCAAAGTCTTAGGCACTTGTAAGAGTACAAGATACTAGACCGACCCACTATGAGAAAGCTGCATAGATTAAGTCATAAGCTTATCTCATGCATAACTATGTCACAATGCCCTTTGACCTGAGATCATCATGGATTCCTACATGAGAGTCGCTAATCTTTGACCTAGTCAAAAGTCACATTTGACCGGGTGATAATAAAGGCTTCGTTCGGGATTAGTGGATTTCATGTAGAGAAATGTGAATGGTCAAGATGAGATTTGTCCCTCACATTTGTAGAGAGATATTACTGGGCCCCTCAATGAGTAAGTCTGAGAAAAGTATGGCCATACTACGATGGAAAGGAGTTTCCATGTCAATTGTTAGACTACTCAAGAATCGAAAAAGTAATGGTTAAGAATAGGAGGATGACACTATCCATGCTTCATCCTTAATCAAATTATCGTGTGACAAAAGGGACGTGGCATGGTTGTATGATAGGTTGCATTGTATAATCAATCCTCATATGAATTGGGTAGTCGTAATGTCTTGCTAGAGGCCGCTTGCGACTTGTGGGCTGGTACAGTATTGGACCGCTACCAATTTCATATGGGCCTACAGGGTCGCACACAAGAATAGACCAACACGAGTTATAATGTTCAGATTCATCGAATCTGATATATGTCAAAGATTTAATGAATACAATGTTTAATCTAGGGAGGATGGATATATATATATATATATATATATAATATAATATAAATTCAAAAAATTAGGTTATAAAAGATAATTCTGGATTATCTAATACATACATACATACATATATATATATATATATATATCCAATAATGATTGGATGAAGATAGGAGGAATAATAAATGATGATTGAATTAAAAATTATTTTGAATTTTAGTTTAAGATCTGAATATGATTCATCATCTTAAATTATTATTCAATTAAGATATAAATGTGATCCATCATCTTAAATGGTTGACTCAACAATCAATCAAGAAATAAATGTGATCCATCATCTTAATGATTGATGAAATCAATCAATTAAATATGAATGTGATTCGTCATTTTAAATTCAACCAATCAATCAATATATGAATTTAATTCATTGTGATTTGGAATTTCCAATTCAAGCTTGGATTGATTCTTTCTTATAAGCACTTAAATTAGTGTTAGACTCTTATAAAGTGCTATTTTTTTGTGTGCCTTTTTTCTACACATTTTTCTAAGAGAAAAAGAAGATCCTTATGCTCTCTAAATTTCGGTCTTTGCCATAGGTTTAGAGAGGAAAAAGGCACCATCCATAGAAAGACAAGGTTTCAATGATCTTGCTCCTCCTATCTTTAACCTAATCCTAAGAAACCATCATCTTCTTGCAAGAGAGAAAACCCTAGAGGATGAGGAGAAAAGTTAGAGGCGCTAGCATGCTGCCTGTGTTGAAGTTCTATTCGTGTGGATATCGGTAGAGGGAGCTGGTTCCTTCAGTTGGCTCCTAGTGATTGATCAAGACGCATACGGAAGAAAGGTACTATTCTGACTACTCTAATTTAAACACAATTGATAGATCCTCCATTGGGATTCAAATTTATTTTGATAAATTTCTTCCGTTGCTTGTTCGAATTCCAACAATAGTATGTAAAAATATTGTATACAATGTGTAGTTTAGTGACAAGTCGGGGTATATATTTGTACCGGATAGGTATAGGCCTTAATACTCTTTAAAGCTCAAATGATATAAAGAGGGACTTACATTACAACACAATGTCATTTATTATTCCAGTTTAATGAGATAATTCATTTCTCTTGCGAGTTGTTTTGTTTAGACATGGGATATATTTATCTGAGTAATGTGTTGAGCTTACTTTTTGTTTGTTCTTATTTATTCATAATGGTTAGAACCTCCCATCTCGTTGACCTAACCCTAGGTCTCACTGTCTAAACTCCCTCTCAAAACATTCAATTTCAAGCATCACAAACCTTATGATTTACCACTAAGCTAAAGGTACAGCTTCCATGACGGAGTACACAAATTTTGGGTATACTCTAATGACAAACCCCTCAAAAAAAACAGCGCTACAAGGCCTCGATCCAAAATTCAAGGAAAGAATACAGGAAAGCCTCAGAAAAAATATATATATAAAAATATATATAGGGTTTATCATTTGTCATGTCACTTGACATAAGATTATGTCAAATCACCCAAAAATACGTCGTTTTCAGGTTAGAGGTATTAATGAACTCTTAAAACGATGTAGTTTTGGGCTTAAGAGAATTAATGAAGAATCTTTTGGTAAAATTCATATAATAAATACAAAAACATCCTTTATTAATTCCCCTAACTCCCATTAAAAACGCCTCATCAAATTATTTATGGGAATTTTTTAATTTTTTTTTCAAACAAGTAGTTTTTGGGTGACTTGACATAACCTTATGTTAAGTGACATGACAAATAATAAACCCATACATACATATATATATATATATATATATATATATATATATATATATATATATATATATATATATAAAGATTCCAGAAGGTGATATTTTAGCTATAATTCTCTTTTTTTTTTTTTTTAGGGTTACGATTATTCTTCAGGAGTGTGGAACTTTTTCGGTTGAATGTGATTCATGATGTGGAAGCTTCGATTGTGAGGGTTTATATAGATACGGTGTTGGTTTATGAAGCTCCTGGTCATGGAGGTCATTCTCATTACTTCAAATTTGGAGTCTACACACAACGATCCCACTTTCTATATGGAGTCTCGTTGGAAGGGAATTAGAGTTTTTCATAAAATTCACTACCCATGATTTTAAATGGGTTATTTATGTGCTTGTATGATTTGTGTTATCTAGCTAGGAGATGTCAGATAAACTTTGAAAAGTAGTAATAATGATTATGTACGTTGAATGAAAGTTGAGTATTTAATTAGTTGGGTAAATATATGACTCTGTAGTTTTTAAGGGGCTGTTTGGCATGAGAGATTTGGAGGGGAAGGAGGGTGGATTTAAGAAAATTGAAGAAGTGAGGTTATAAAATTTTATTAAAGAAAATATGTAAAATAAAATAATAAGAAAAGTTCATTAATAGTATTTTATTTTAAGATCAACTCGATATTTTTTTTAAAATCTAACTCTTACCAAATCCTCGTACAGTTGAATATTGCAATCTTTAGGAGCATAGTTAGCACATTAAGTGCAGTGTATAAAAAAAATTTTGGCCGAGTTAATGTCTCAAACTCGCGTTAAGTATGGAAGTTGACACGTTAAGTGGCAAAATGTAAAAGCAATCTCTTTGAAAACAAAGGCTCACTAATGTCTTAATAAATAGTACTACATATGTTAACGTAGGTTAAAGCGTTAAGATATTTTCAAAGGTGTTGTAAGAATTGGAGAGGAACTTCACACAGTAAGTAAAATGGTTATCTTGTTAAGTGTCGTTAAATGGGGTTATTCATGAACCCTACAAAAAAATCCTAAGAGTAATTTTACTTACTGTTATATAGTAATTAATTTTGTTGTCATCAAAACAAAGTGATTCAATACATATGACAGCTGGTAATATTTTAAGAGTTTGTATTTGAATTTTGTTGGCATTAATATAAAGATCTTATCGGTAGGTAATTGGTCCTTAATAACACATCTGTTTGGATTTACAATGGTAAAAGTGGCTTTTTTATTATTATTATCTGACAGAACTCGAGACTCAAGAGAGATTTAGCAGAGCCTTATACCGCTAGACCAACTCTATGTTGGTTGAAAGAGAGATTTTTTAAAATGTAACTTTTGCAAGCGTAAGATAGAAAAAATTAGATAATGTAATATGATTTACCTTTTTTTATTGACAATAGCAAAAGCTTTTTTTTTTTTTTTTTTTTTTTTTGAAATTGACTATTTTGAAAAGGAAGTTTAGATAGAAAATGACCGAAAAAGACATAAATCTTATAAAATAATACACACACATATTATATATATATATATATATATATATATATATTGAGATAACTTTAAGAAAAAATTAAAATTATAAAAGAATAGAAAATTTTAATTTATTATTTAGAAAAACTTAAAAATACTAAAATACTTAAGTAAAGATATTTAATGGATAAAATACATATAAATTAGAAATCATACAAATTTAAAATTTTCTAACAAAATAATATTGTATAACTAATTAGATCACATATCCCTCACAATTTGGCTTGTGAAGAAAGAGATAGCAACACTTATGAGAGGAGAATCAAGAGTAAATCAGGGTCAACAACAACAAAAATTAAATGTCATAATGGTCACAATAAGCCGAAGCTGCATAAGGACCTCTTTCCATGCTAAAGATTTTAAGCAGCTTTTGTACCAAAACCAAATGAGCTAAAAACTAATCCAAATAAATCAAAATTTTTTTAAAAGCACTTAAAACCACGATTATGCAAGTTAATCACATTCAATCATGCATCCAAACACACAGTTACAGGCTAGCTGTGTGTGTCTAACAGCTTGGCAAGACAATATTATTTATATAGCGATCATTAAATTGTCTCTATATTTTTCCTGATATTTTGGTTAACTTTTATTCAATCATTACCAACCGCTTGAACTTTTCTTTATGGAAGCATCCATTGGAATTTGACCTTCATCTGTTGTTATTAAAAAAAGGAATTAATATTATCATCTTCATATTTACTTTTATTTTTTATTCATTTTTCAAATTATTTATTATTATATGCATATTTTTAATGAATCTATAAGATAGCTACTTCCCAAATTTTAGTAGTTGAATTGCCACTAATTAAGAGTTCGTTTGATTGCTGAAAAGAATGAGAATGAAATAGATTAAAGAAATAAAAGTAAAAATAAAGTCTCCATGTTAGGAAATTGAACTACTTGCACATTTATCTTAAATTTTAGTAAACACGCCCTTGAGCTGTGTGTGTGTGAGAGAGAGTCCTGTTGGAAGAAAATATGCTCTGCACAGAGACATCAAAGTTAATTGGGATCAAAGTTTTTGTCAATGGCAGGCGGTAGTAGATCATAAGCTTTCATGAGTTTTGACCTTTTATTTACATCCTTGTGATCTTTCTTGTCTTCATATGTATAACGGCTCGTGGAAGTGGTAATATTTATCATATCCCTGTAATTTTCTAAGAACTTATTGTACGGTTAAGTGTTAAAATATTTTATTAAATCGCAGTTATTTATCAAGCGGCAATGAATATATCCCTGTAATTTTTTCAACGTACGTTAACGTGTTAAAATATTTTATTTTTTGTCAGTTTCTTACTACAATGAATATGTTTTGTTTGTTAATACCTTTTCTTTTTTGACTTTCTTATTCTATAGATGAAAGCGTCTGTTAGAACTTTATCTTACATTTTAAAATCGAAGATGACATAGCTATAACCTCTTTTCATTTTCTAACGATAACTTATCCATATAAGTAACTTGTCTTTGATCGAGTTGGTGCCATCCTACTTAGCACAATACTTATATCTTTTTATTCTCAATTATGATTCTGCTTCTCAAGCCTTCAACACCAAATATATCTTATTCTTAAAAGCTGGCCGTTGAAAGCAGGCACTACAGCGTGCTACGTAATCCTTGAATTTTATCTCTATTAAAAAAAATTGTGCACTTTCTACGATTGACTGTGCTACGTAACACCAATTGAATTTTCTTGAATCTCTACAAAAAAAATTTTGTGCACTTTCTAAAAGATTGCCTGCTGATGATTACTGTAACATTAATTGCCAATTCTCGGAAATACCCATTTTGCCATTTACGGATAATCTTAACCTTGAATCAAATAGATTTTATTTTTGATATACCTATTTTAAAAATACTTTTTATTTTTTTATAAATGTGTTCTATTTCCCTTATTATTTAAGACTTCCGAATTAACTACCTCCCCTTATTATTTACCGAATTAACTACCTCCCCATACCTCTAACAATAACCACGTTGTCCTCATTATTTCGACTTATAAATTTATTTGATTCTTCATGTTTAGAAGTTAAGATTTTAAAATATTTTGTAACCATATTCCCATTATCTCTCCTTATTTATGATAATTTATTTTGTGAATTTTTATTTTATATTTTTTGTAGGACCGGTGTATCCACCCCCCCCCACAAAAAACACCACACACCAAAAAAAAAAAAAACAGGAATTAAGCCAAATGTATTGTTTGGCACTAGAGATAAACCTGGATCGCGCGTGCCACGAAAGTGGGGTTCGTGCAAAACCACCTCCCCTGGCATTGGGTTTTCAATCCCGGGATTGAAAATTTTAGGGACAAAAGTGCCCCTATTTATAATATTTTTTGGACAAAAATAACCCTCCCAATTTGACCGAGGACTCATCCTTCTTCACCACATTTCTACCTTCCCCTTGAATCTCCGTAGACTTTGCTTGTACCCAAAAATGGAACCATCCTATCAAGATAGGGAGATAGGATATTCTTACTATCTTTATCTTACTACCATCTTACTACCATTTTGTTACCGTCGGATCTATTATTTGATCCTGGCTATTACCCTACTTAAAACCTCCTCTTCCTCACATTTCTCTCCCTTCCTCTTCCACTTTGATTCAGCGGCGTCCAGACTCATCGCCACCGTCCCGCCGCCTCCTCCTCCACGCCGCTCTTCCTCACTCCACCGCCCCACTACTTCTATGCTAGGGTTTCTTCCTCTTAAGGTTTTCAAGATTTCTCCCAAACGGCCGATAGGAACGCAGCATAGGTCTTAATTACCATTACCTATACGATTTCAATTTCGCCATATAGTAGCACCAATGCGAGAAAAAAGCAAATCGTGTATGTAATTGAGAAAAAGTAGCAAGAACGCAAGAAACAAAAAGCGCATCGTATCCAATGTGTTACAATTTGCTACGATGCTACTGGATCAAGAGGCGGAAGGGAAAGAGAGAGAAATGTGAGAAAGGAAGAGGGTTTTAAGTAGGTCTGGACCGTTGGATCAAATAATGGAACAAAATGGTAGTAAGATGGTAGTAAGATAAAGAGGTAGTAAGAATATAGGGAAAGCTTGTCTCATGGTTGTGGATAATCTAGATTTAATATTTTTTATTTAGTGATTTTTAAATTACAAAAAAAAATTTGAAAAAATATTATTTGAGAGATTATCTTCATTTTAGATTCTCTACCGATTAAAATATTTTTTTTGAAAAAAATAAAAAGTAAAATTAAATTAAATTTGGGCCAAACAAATCTCATCCGGACGGCCCTAGATGAGAAATGCTCCCCCGCCCATCGATAGGCAGGGAATTTGATTCCCAACGAAGCAACCTAGCAATTTTATTTAGCTTGGGTTAAGGAGCAATTTGGCCAACAAACTATTGGCTCAGGAGCACCCACCACAATTAACTTTTAAGAATCTTAAATACCAACAAACTTTTTAAAAAGTTAATTCAGACAAAATCCCTAACGTCCGTTATCAATTATTCTCCACCTCTTCTTCCACATCACTCCTTCCCTCCTTCTTCCTCGCCATCGCCTCCATTTTCTGATGCGCTTCTCACTCGTTTTTTGTTTTTTTTTTTTCCCTCTCCTTTGACCATCCAAGTGCCGAACAAACAGATCTGAAATCGAACAGAAGAATGATTGAATCGAGGAAATTTTTTAATGCGTGCTAGTAATGAATAATTATCCCTGGGCCAACAAACAACGACGAGGATGATATAACCGTGTTTGCTCTATGTATAATACGACCCTATAATTGCTTCCCTTTTTTCTTTTTTCTGTCTTGTTATTTTGAGTTATCTTGATACTTGCATTTGCATGTGCTTTCTCCGTGTTCGCCTCTTTATTTTATTTATTTTTTAGCAGGATATATTTTATTCTGTACAGAGTGTTCAAAAATTATCTTTTGCTTTTCAGGAAATAGAAGAACAGAAAAGGGGAATCAACGGAACATTCTTCTTATTTCTTTCGCGCCTCAAGTCAAAGAAACGGAGGACGATGGTTGAAATTCTGGATTTTTGAATAGCATCGTGAAGATTATTGCTCTTGATCGTTGATGTGTTTCTGAATTTTTTCCTGACCAATTATCTCTTCAACCGGTTGGGTAAGCTGTATTTATGGGAGAGTTCCAGTGAATGAGATAAATACTTAAAGGTGAGAAATTAGATTTAACGATGGCGAGGAAAAGGGAGGGAAGGAGTGATGTAGAAGAAGAGGTGGATGATAATTGATAACGGACATTCGGGATTTTGTGTTGAATTAACTTTTTAAAAAGTTTGTTGGTATTTAAGGTCAAGTTAAAAGTAATTGTGGTGGGTGCTCCTGAATCAATAGTTTATTGGCCAAATTGCTCCTTAACCCATTTAGCTTCTTTATCATGGTATGTACTAGTATTTGATTCCTGACGAATGAAGTAGGTAAATAGTCATAGAAATTCAAAACTTGAATGCTTGTACCATACGTTCTGTTCTTTATATTTGGTTTCTTTATAAAATTTATATTTGGTTGTAGATCAAGTTTGGGATTTAGGGCAGGGGTATTTGGGCCTTTTTCAAATTAATGGCTTTTTATAATATAAAATTAATGAAATCGTTGCCTCTTACTCTTACTCCATACCAAAAATATTTTTAAAGTATCAAAATCCCGCTCTCAGTCTCAATCCTAATCCATTAAAATTCAATGCTTCTTGCCAAAAAGGCAAAAAAAAAAAGGCATTAGTGCCCACTCTCAGAAACCTTTTTCTCAGTGGTCTGTTTGTTACAAAGATCAAGCCAAAGCCTATTTAAATGTCATTTGGATAGGTTTTCTTTATTAAAAAAAAAAACACTTTTTAATAAATAACTGCTCTTTTTATTAATTTATGTGTTTAGATTATAGTTTTTTTAAAAAGCAAAGGTCACAACAACAACAAAACTAAAATTCTGCTTTTTTTTTAAAAGCTTCAATTTGGAGCTTAAAAAAAAAGCTCTCGAAAAAAAAAAAATTAAAAACTTTTTTAAAAAAGTCTATCCAAACGGGCCTAGCATGTTAACCATTATATAACTAGGCTATACCTATTTTGTTAAAGGTTAACCATTAAATCAATATATTTAGATTTTCATGCCTACCCATGACTATATCTTTACTTTTTTTATTTTATATCTTTGCTCCGATTACCCTGATCTAGTATAAATAAATACAAGCAGATAGATTCAGGTTATCTCATTGCCTCTATATATATCTTTCACCGATCGAACTCCCAGTAAAAACTTCCAATTTCAGACGATCCATCGTAAGCCTTATAGCTTACTCGGCCGCGTAAGATCAAGATACAGTTTCCATGAAGGAGTGCACAAATTCGTTCTGGAATTTGAATCCACACAAGCCTTTTATATATATGTATATATACACACACTGTAATGAATAAAAAACACACAATACGAAATATGATAATAATGACGTAAGTGGCTCTGCCAATATTCCATATAACCAATAATCTCAGTATGTGACAATCAATAGATACCTCAAAATAGGGGAACAATGACGGAAGGGAAATTACAAGAGACGAAGACAGAAATACAGAAAAGCAAGAGATACTTCAGAGGGAGGAGAGAGCCACGAGAGACAGCATGGTTCCCTCCAAGTCTTTCGCCACTTCCTTAAAAAACTTCACTCTTGCTCTAGTTTTGAGTTGCTATTTGGGCTTTTTTCTTGCCCAACACTTCATGACCATCACACTGCCTCCCCAATTAAAATGGACCTTGGTCCTCAAGGTCCAAGTTTGGAAAATTAACTTGCAAAGTAGCCCAAGCTATACATGTAGGTGGGTCAAGACCATTCCAACAAACGAAAATGTAGTAGCTCCAATAAAGATGAGATATATGACGGAAAATCAACTTCTTCAAGTCTAAGATGCACCAGAACAATTGGTAGGAAAGTAATGACCAGGGTGATATTGACACAAGGTAACTTGCCAAAAACAAGACAACACTGCTGAGGCTAGTAGATATCCTAGCATTTCATTGGCCAAAATTTATAGAACCAAGACAACACTGCTGAAGTAATAAAAAAAAAAAAAAAAAAAAAATAGCCACTCAATAAGTCAAATTGTAACAAAATCTTCATAATGGCATTAAACTATTGTGAGTCCCAAGCAGCCAATACCCCTTTTCAAATTTTGATCCAAGCTTTTAGAGGCATTGAGAAAATAATGATGAAATAAAACATATTCATAATAAAGATCCTTTTCCTTGTTAATTTCCATTTGACTTGGAAATAATTGCTTAACTGAATAATAAAATAACATCATAAATGCATATACTAAGAGCCAAGCATGCTGCACTATCTAAAGCTTGTACTTGCTCTTAAAAGCACAGAACCAGGATAAGTTTTAGATTAATTTTCATGCTCCAAAATAAATTAGCATGAGTCTTTGACCGAATTATTGATGGAAAAGCTTGACCAACAAAAGTCATATACCAATCATTTATGTTGTGATGGTTATCCACAAATGAGAATGCATAGCAGAAATCATGTTCATGGCTTGTCTCATCAATTTGCAATGACCGAAATGATGACTTGGAGATGCAATACGAAGCAACAATCTTAATGGGGATAAGGTAAAGCTCTATACAACATATCTGATTGTTCTTCCAAAAGGGAAAATAGGTTATCAATACCGGGTTGCCAATGAAAATTGCACAGAGTCACTTCACTGGTCTTTAAGTTGGAGAGAGAGAGATTTAGTATCAAAGGATCAAGGAAATTTTCTGCAGCAGTGTAATTCCTCTGTCGTGGAATGTGAAAAGCTTGAGTAAAACCTGCTTCTAAAAATAATGGTGGCCAAATAAACTTGGAACACCAATGTCCCTTGTCATGTCCATGGTCAAAATTCCTAAGAAAAGGTGATAGCAATGTAGGAACACTAAGATATGAGTCATGAATTTCAACCCGTAAGGCAGAAGGATCAATGATGTAATTTTCCAAACACAAGATATGCATCTCAATAACACCCATCAACAAGATACTTGCGAGTCTAACTGGGAAAATTATGGCATCAACATATCACAAACTCACATTGGTTCTAACATCTCCAGGATCAAAGATGATATTAGAAAATCCAGGATCAATGGAACAACATGCCAGTATAAGAGGCAATTGATATACCTCAGCAACCAAATTCAAGCAACAGTCTCCTTTAACTCGCCTAGTATCAACCAATCTCGTAGGCAAATAAACATGACAAAAGATGGTAGTGATAGGTCCATGGTCACATATTAAAGGAACAATCAATTCAGCGGAGAATCTTGGCCACTGAACAAGGAACTTACTCAACTTAATTCTGTGGCATGAGAATTCCCCAGAGTCAATAAACCAAAATTGAGATGCTTGTAAACTACAATGCTTGAAAATATTAGGTGAAATGGGAATACCTAGATCAAATGCCACGCAATGAACCAAACCATGATTATTCCTATGATAGTAGTCTAAATCGCAACCAGCCAAGAGCACAATATGAAATATGGTAAGATCATTAAGAATCCATCACTCACTAACAGTAATTAGAGGTAAGGGATTGAAGAGATCATTGAATGCATCTGACTTTGGAACAAGCACAGTGTTCTGAAACTCAATGATCAAGTCAATGCTCTCACTGTAGTCATCCTCGACCATAGGGTTTGAGAATGAATTTGCGATGGAGCCACCAACGAACCCGGAAAAAGCCATCTTCAATCTCGATGAACAATGGGAATTCCCGATTCTCGATGATCCTCAATGTGGTCAGGGAGAGTATAATTGTAGGATGGTTGATTGTGTACCGCCAGAATCACATAGGAGGGTGACCCAACCTTGAACCCTGTGCTTGACGATTCCACCCTTCAATCTAGATTGTCCATCGATTGGAGAATGGTTTGTAACAATCCTTCAAGGCGATCAAATCGTCCCTTAGCATCCTCAAAGAATTCATTCGCCTTCTTCATATCAGCCTCTAGTTGTTCCAGTTTGGCTTCATCAAGTTCGAGGGCCATGGCAGAAGGTTCAACTCTCAACCAAAGCACCATTTGTAATGAATAAAAAACAAACAATACCAAATATGATAATAATGATGTAATTGGCTCTGCCAATATTGCATATAACCAATAATCTTAGTTTGTGACAATCAAGAAATATCTGAAAATAAGGGAACAATGACGGAAGGGAAATTACAGGAGGAGAAGACAGAAACACAGAAAAGCAAGAGATGCTTCAGAAGGAGGAGAGAGCCACGAGAGATAGCAAGGTTCCCCCAAGTCTTACCACTTCCTTAAAAGACTTCACTTTTGCTTTGGTTTTGAGTTGTTGTTTGGGCTTTATTCTAGCCCAATACTTCATGACCATCACACACTCCCTTTAATCCTTATAATTTGTGCATAATAACAACTTTGCACACACAAATGAAATTAATTAAAATTAGTTATTTTTGGTAAAATATCAAAATTTTCCTTAAAAATATTTTAATATTATTCATTTTTTTACTGTCAATTAAATTAATAAATGAAAATCCAAAAACTTACAAGAGTCTAATTAAAATCTAGTGAAATAATAAGGACTAGATAAAAGGGAAAAAAACTACACGAACCTATTTAAAAACAGGTGAAAGTATAAGGACTTGATAAAAATAAAAATAAAAACTGTAGGGACCTAATTAAAAATTGGTTGGAACTATAAAGTCCAGCAAATTAATTATCCTTTTTGTTAAATGAAAATATAAGTTAGAGGCAAAATTGTCAAAAAAAAAAATATTAATTATTGTCCAAGAATCAGTTGCTTACTTTTCAAGAACCATAGGTAAAAAATAGGTCTTTTAGACCGGCACATTTAGACTAATTATAGAGGATCAAGTCTAAAAAGTAATTTGGTGGGGTTTTGTAAATGTAAAAAACTTTTTAGACCGGTTCCTTTAATATAAGGTCTAAAAGATATTATTTAGATCGGATTTTCAAAAACCCGATCTAAAAAGATAAAAATAAAAAATAAATAAAAAGTCGATTACTTTTTAAACTAGTTGTCTCTTATAACCAATCTAAAAGATGGGAAAAAAATTAGAACTGATGTTTCTTATACCAATCTAAAAGATGTGAAATAAAAAAAAAATATATATATTTATTACTTTTAAGACCGATTGTTTCAAATAACTGGTCTAAAAGGTGAACTTTTAAGACATGATTTTGAACATAACCAATCTAAAAGATTAGCCTCAAATTAAAACTCACTCCTTGAATCCTCTCTCCATTGCGTGTAAATTGAATTTTGCTCTCTGAACCTCTCTTCTTGTCGCGATAACTCTAAGCTCTGTCCCTTTTTTGAACTCCTCCATTGCTCCTCGATCCTCTTTTGCACCTCGCTTCTTCGTCATTACCATCGATGCCAGTGTCTATTGTGTGCCCTCGTCGCTGCTCCACGTTTCTCTCTCGACAAGCTAGTTCCGCTAAGCTCACTTTTCGCCTAAGTTTTTTTCTTCAATTTTTGATGCAATGATGCCCTTACACACTCCTCGCACACCATTTTCCTATCTTTGAAATTAATTTAATGCAATTTAATTTGTTTGTCATCCTCTCTTGTCTGAACCACACATGGCTTTAATAATACTCAATGGAGGTGAAAATATTGCACCCTTGAGTAACATAAACCCGAATAAGTTAGGTTTTATAGGGTTTGATTTACGCCGAAAGAACCTCCCAAGAGTGAGTTTTGTTAGTTGTTCATTTTCTGTTTGCTTTATTCCCTGCCTTCTAATTTGGCTGTGTTGTTAACATATTATATGTTAGAATAATGCAGACTTTAGCATCTTTCAATTTTTTTTTTTTTTGCTTCAAGATGCATCTTATATGTTAGGATAATGTAAATTAACTCTTTCTGTCTATAGGAATTTGAATATGGATCACAATTGAATTAAAGCTAAACAAAGGAGTGTCGAATATGATAATGAGTGAGGGAATTTTTAGAATTTGCTAAAAGAAATGACGATGATAATAGTGAGATTTTTTATTGCCCTTTTGTAGAATGTTTGAATGAGAAGCGACTAAGTGTTGCATATATATATACGCATTTAATTTGGGCAGATTTTGTAAGATTTATGTAGTATGGGTATGGCATGGTGAAGAAATAAAAATGTCAAGTGCATCTCAATAGGGGAAATGGCCTTTAATGATAATGGCACGGATACAAAAGATCGGATAGAGAACATTATTCATGATTTAGGAGAAGAGGATTTTGAACAATCACATACATATGGTAATATGTCTAATTAGTCATGGTAGTCTTAACATTATACATAGTTCATGGCCTTTCTTCTTGATTATTTACAACTTATCTCCTCTTTTATGCATGAAAAGAAAATACATCATGTTGTTTATGTTGATTTTGAGACAAAACAACCCGAAAATGACATTAATGTTTACCTAGAACCCTTGATCGAAGACTTGAAAGAGTTATGGGAAGAATGTGTCAATGTTTTTTTACTCAAACAAGAAGAATTTTTTTTAAATGAGAGTCATAATCTTTTTTTACTATAAATGACCTCCCTGCATATGGAAACTTGTCAAGGTATAGTGTAAAAGGCCATTAAGCATGTCTGGTTTGTGAAGAAGGCACATGTTGCCATCAACTTCAACATGGAAGAAAGATGGTTTATCTTGGCTATAGGAGATTTATTAGATCGAGCCACCCATATCGTAGATTAAAGAAAGCTTCTTCTTTTTTTGTGGTCAAGAGTATCAAGATGCTCCAGAGACATTTACTAGGGAGTCAGTTTATGAAAAGGTGAAAAATATCAATATCATATTTGGTAAGACTACAAAGAGTAGAAATGAATATATATATATATATATATATGGAAAAAGAGATATATCTTATTTGATCTTCCATATTTGCGTAATCTTGATGTGAGACACTGTATTGATGTCATGCATATTGAAAAAAAATGTATGTGATAGTATTGTTGGGACACTTCTCAACATACAAGATAGTTCTAAGGATGATGTGAAGATAAGATTAGATTTGCAAGCAATAGGAATATAAGAAGACTTACATTCAAGTTTTGGAGATGAACTTTTTATCATGAGAGATCAGACGAAACAAGTGTTCTACATCATCAATCAGGAAAATAAAATGTGGTATGTAGCTCTCTAAGGAAAAAATGCTATTGATATTGATTAGGAAAATCATTCAATTACAATATTCCTTAGACTCCTTCTTTCTCAAAGGGTCTACTGGAATTGAACGAAGAAGATGAAGCGGATAATGAACATAGCATAAGAAATGATCATCATGAACGGATATGGGAGGATATCCATTTATAAATGGATCACAGGAAAGTTTAGTACATATTGGTTTGATTTATGAACTTGTTCAATAAGCTATACACTATACAGTTTTAATTATGTCATGTTCTTTTTTAGACTCGTAGGCAACTACCGAGATCCAACTTATATAGCTTTTATTTGTTGAAACACATATTTAACATTATCACCTTAGACATGACTGAATTCACTCAAGAGATAAATGTATGTTTCAACAATTTTGTACTACTTTTAATTTTTTTTTCCAACTTAGTAAGTTAATGATTTGTCTAACTTTGATGTTACAGATGTTTGATCTTACTGATCCCTTTTCCTTAAGAATATAATGACTTCATCCACAAATGTTGTGTTGAATTCATTTATGAGCTCTTAGAACAATAGTTAGTTTAGGTCTTTTGTTTTTCATCATGTATATATTCATCATTTGAAGGCCATGAAATATTGTGGTCTGTGATGATTCCTTGGCTACGAAAATATTGGTGAGTTCCGTGGTCTGTTATGAATAATATTTGTTAGATCAATTTTGTTCCCACTTGAATTGGAATATTGTTGACATATGTTTATCTTCAATAATTCAATTTGTATATTCATTTCTAATAATTCAATTTGTAACTCATATTGAGTTGTTGAGCTTGTAGTTTAAATTATCTTTTAAGTCTTTGGATTGGATGATGGGTAAGAGGAAAAATAGAGTGGATATATGAAAAAACACACACACAAAATTAGACTGGATATTATAAATATCATATCTAAAAAGAATTAAGACGTGAAGTACATAATATAGGGTCTAAAAGGTTTAACTTTTAAGATCGATTTTAAAAAATATCAGGTCTTAAAAAAAATTTAAGACATGTTTTTGAAAAAACTGGTTTAAAGAATAATAAATTTTAGACGTGATATAAGCCAAGTCTAGTCAAAAAGTTCAACTTTTAAGACCTACTCTTTTACGCAACTTATAGTCTAAAAAGTCCAACTTTTTAAACCTGATTTTTGAGCAACCATTTAAAAAGTGATTTTTAATCGGTCTTAACCATTTATTTTTAGACCATTTGTATCGAGACCTGATCCAAAACCAGTCTATATAGCGATTTTCAACCGATTAAAAAGTGATTTTTGCACAAGTGAAAGTTTGAATCAACAAAATTCGTCTTCTCTTCCAACCGAAATCAATGCAAATGTTGTTATAGTGTCTTGCAACTCGTCCACTGATTTTTATCGAGGCAGAGGTGTTGGTTACTCCGGATATGGGTACAACAGTGGTCAAGGTTATGGCCAGAACTTTACCGTTGGAAGAGGATGTACCAGAAGATCGTTCAGACTTTTATGATCCTCATCTTTATCGTAGTGTCATCGGTAATCTTCAATATCTCAGCTTTACTCAACCGAACATTAGTTTTGCAATCAATCGAGTTTGCCAAGCACCAACCCAAAGATCAACATTGGACAGTAGTGTAGTGTATTTTACTCTACCTTCATCGTACCTCCCACTTTGCTCTTCACATTAAACCTTCATCTTCCCTAACATTATCTGTGTTTTCTGATGCTGACTGGGGAGGAAACCTTGATGATAGTCGCTCCACGGGTGGTTATGCTATTTATTTTGGTTCTAATTTGGTCACATGGGGTTCCAAGAAGCAATCTACCGTGGCCAAAGCAGAGTATGAGGCCATTGCCAGAACTACTAGTGAGCTCATTTGGCTTCAAAATTTACTATATGGACTTCGCATATTTTTTTCCAGACGCTCCCTTTCTATACTATGACAATCTTGGTGCCACATATCTTGTTGCCAATCCGTTTTTTCATTCACGTGCTAAGCACATTGCCCTGGATTATCACATTGCCCTGCATTATGGTATAGGTATAGCCACAGTGCACAGATGATTCATTGACAAAATAATACATTTGAATTCATTTCACCGAGCTCTCTTTCTTTTGTCTAATTATCATTTCCTCTTATTCCCATCTTTCCCGAATATATCTCCATTTAGTTTCATATTCTTTGGAGTTATGACATTTTCTCATCTATATAATATTTAATTTGTTACACATCTACCAGCCTCGCCCTTTCGGGTGACGGGTAGTGTGATCCTTTACTTTTATTCAATTTAAGATTATTTTCCATGTTAATATAAGTCATTCATCAGGGTAATAGTAGCAGAGCATGCTCCGGTTTAGATAACAATATACTGGTAAGATAAATACGGAAAGGTAAATTTCCCCAGAGGGATCAAGTATACAGTTATCCCGATATCGATATCCAAAATAATTATAATTCAGTCATCCGGGACACCAAAATATATATCCAAAAGAAATCACCAACATTCTCTCCGCACTAGTCCAGCTCTGGAGCCTTACCTCTGTCTCCCTACTTAGATCTAGATGAGCTGCCAGAGGGCTTAAAAGGGGATGGGATTCTAAATTGAATCCCAGAGTAACTGTTAATCTCATATGAAATGTATATAAAATGCATGTAAGAAAACCACGAATAAAAACACAAACCACATATCATTCAGTATCATGCATATAGTAAGGCACACAGCCAATCCAAAACTAGCAGTCCTAATAGCACGTAGCACAAACTACCGAGCACAGCACACAGCAAAGTCCTTATTGCACATAGCATGTTCCGGTTCTATAGTACTTGGAAATAAATGATAACCAAATGTATGCAATATACATGGTAAAACATACATACATAAGGCATACAAAGTATATGAGGATTAAGGTTACTACCTGACTGCTTCAAAATCTTCAACTGGTTTCACATCTATTTAATTGTCTTAGTAACTATCACGTCCTATAAATGTACATTTACAGACGGCAGGTCATTAGTTGCCCAAACTCTTCACAATCTCCAACTTCATGGTACTAGGCTTAGTGTAAGGCTATTGGGTCTTATTTTCATTTTTACTCTTAGGCCGAATTTTTGATAATTTACTATTATATTATTATTATTTTAATATTTTTCTATTTATTATTATTTCTCTACAATTATTTTAAACTCTCGAAGCTTTCGTAACATTTTAAATTAGGAGTTTAATAAATATCAATCATCATATAAAATATGATTTAATGCATAAGACTTTAATGTTTCTCACGGTTTCCTCCAAAACCTTTGATAGATACTACTAATGCTATGTAAAATATGCTTCATATATAACAATATTATGCTTATATATATATATATATATATATATATATGAATATAAAATCAGCAGGTTTTTCCTTTCATTCTCCCAAAGCATATGTTATATGTATGTATGGGTTTATATTAGTAAGATAAAAATTCCTATACAATGGAACCTTTATATCTTAAAAGCTAGTTAACTAGGCTATTTACCTGGAAACATATATATATATATATACACACACACTTATATTTATACTTATATTTACCAAAATATTTAGGCTCTAAAATTCTATTATTTCCTAAACTTATGAAGCCACCTATATCTATAAGCATCAACAGTAAGTTTAAAATCAATAAAACCATGATACATATCAGTAAGGCTTTCTTCTCTTTTTATGTACTGATAGGTATACTAACAAAGTTTATATATATCACAGTAATAGCTTCCTCTCTCTCTCTCTCTATATATATATATAGCTAATATGCTTGTTAACATAAACATAATATACATATACATACCTTCAACACACACTATGTATGTATATATATATATGGCATTCGACTTTTCCAGTGGTAATGACAATAATAGTTCTACTACCCTTTCTTTTCAAATGCAACGTGATACACTTTGACAGCAACCATATTTACATATACAAGCCAAGCCTTATATTCTTTCTTTCCAAGTCCAACGATATACACACACACACAACACAGTAAGCTCTCAGGTTCATCATGCAGCTATATACACGCTCTTAAGACAGGAAAAATTTATTGTTTACCCTTTGCACCTATATATATATATATATATATACACCCTTCATATGACAGCAATAGTTCCCACTTTCTTTTCCTAAAGCAGCAATATATTTACACCTCTATATAACTAATGGTAAGCTCCTTAAGGTTTTGTGTGGTTGTTTGGAATTTTCAACGTGAAAAGCA
This sequence comes from Acacia acuminata, assembly GCA_019022655.1. Lineage (NCBI taxonomy): Eukaryota > Viridiplantae > Streptophyta > Magnoliopsida > Fabales > Fabaceae > Acacia > Acacia acuminata. The sequence continues at coordinate 1,129,439 of JAFJYI010000140.1, forward strand.
TGTGAAACTTATGTTGGGATATGATGGCAACTAAAGGGAGTAAAGAACCGACCACTTACCTCAGTTTTCAAGCTTGATCGTTGTGGTTTCCATTAACACCAAACTCCCCTGTTCTACGGTGTAAATGCAAAGGAAGAAACGATCACAGCTCACTCACTTTGCAACTCATCTTTCTCTGTGTCCTCCTTCCCTCTCGTGCTCACTTTGTGCTACTAAATGAAGGTAAGCTCAGGAGCTAGTAAATATATAGGAGATGAATGGCCTGGTCCGAGAAAACAAAGCCATCGGTCCAAGACATAAAACAAGGGTGTGTTTTAGTTCGAACGTTTGGCGACATTGGGCTCAAAGTGCTTGTGTTTAAGAAGTATGGGTTCATTGATTTCACTGTTGCATGTCCAGTATATCGCTGAAAGATACACTGAGGTTTTCTGTCCCTTTTTCCTTTCTTTACGTTGTGCTTGCGTGTCGGTCATGGTGGTGATAATTCGTGGTTTCTGTCGTGTGCAATGGAAAAATGAAGAAATAGGTACTGTGTAGGTCAAATTGGTTTTGGTCCAAAGGTTTAATAGGTTGGGCTTGGTTGGCACGTATGGCTGCTTAGTCCAATAGTGAATCAGAATGAAGCAATGGAATAATGGCTTCTAATATATATGTGTTGCTGCCAGTGGCGGAGCTAGGATTTTGTGTTTGTATGTGCATAACTAGTGGGGGAATTCGAGGGGCTGCCCCAAAAAAAAAAGTTTAAGGAAAGTTTTAAATACATTAAAAAACAAAAGAATATAGACAAGAAAAAAAAAACCTTCAACTTAACATAGAGTCAACTAAGCTATTACGACAGAACGATTATAAAAGCATTATTTGATTCTTCATTCCTTGAAAATATTGTATTATATCTTCATTCTAAATCGTATCAGATATATCGCGTTCAACATAAGTTAGCATACATGAGTTAAACCAATCATCACTTATTCGATTGTGTAACTTATCCTTAACAAAAATCATTAGAGAAAAAATCCACTCAACACTAGCAATTATATTGAAGCAACTTATCCGATTACGCAATTTATCCTTATTAAAGTCATTGAAAATTGTATCCTTGACATTTTTTGAAAACGAAAAAAGTAAAAAAGTTGAAACAAAAAATTAAAAAGGCAACAAAACAATTCGCACTTAGTAAGTAATCAACAAGTAATTCAAAACAAGATAAATTAACATTGGGATATAAAAAATTATATTGAAGCAGTTTACCTTAGATGTGCCTGTCACAAACTGCAACAATCTTGCCTTGTCTTCTTTGCTGAAACTATGAATGACCTCCCAAAACCATTGGATAATAGGTGCTGCAACAGTGTATCAAGAATACTCTATATTTGCTCTCAAGTCATCCACTGAAAGATTGATTCAGAAATTGTTTTAATCAACTTCGCATGCAATTCTAAGACTTGAAAAGATGTAGAGCAGAAAGCAATTACTCATCATTTTTTTAGACCTGAATTATTCATCAATTAATTCAACATTTTATATATATATATATATATATATATGGGGTTATCATTTGTCATGTCATTTGATATAAGGTTATGTCAAGCCACCCCAAAACTACGTCGTTTTGGGGTTAAAGGAATTAATGAACTCTCAAAACGACGTAGTTTTGGGGTTGGGAAATTAACAAATGATCTTTTGGTAAGGTTCATATAATAAATATAAAAACAAAAGTATAAAAATACCCTTTATTAATTCTCTTAACTCTAAAAGGACGTAGTTTTTAGGTGACTTGACATAATCTTATGTCAAGTAACATGACAAACGATAAACCTATGTGTGTGTATAACATAAACCAAGAGACTAATAATCAATATCATATCAGGGAGGGCACTGATCAATAGTTCCAGCTCCTTGTCATTGAATATAGATATAAGCTCCCTTTGAATTAATTCGTTGAATCCCTCCAAGAAAGCATTTATTTGACGTCGAATAGCAGTTGTCAACAGTTGTTCAGCAACCAAATCAACATATTGATGCTTATTCTCAGTGGCGGAGCTTGGCATAAAAATTTGGAGGAGGCCAAATGTATACTCATTAACTAATTAAAATTTTTAAGATTATATAACATTTTTAAAATATTCAGATTTATAATAAAATTATTTAAACAATTTTAATGTATAAGATAACATGCCTATCTCTAGTATAGATGTCATATCAATTATAAAATGAGAAGATATTATAAAATTCTAGAAGATTGCATGTTATATAATATATCAAAATATTAAAATTAAAGTTAACAATGTAATTTATAATACAAAATTAATAAAACACTATACTAAATGAAATAATTAAAAGTTACTTTCACTTAAAGTAATGCTCTTTGTTCTTTTAATGATTTGAAATTATCAATAATTGAATCAGTAGTGAAAGTATCAGTTATTTCTTTTTCAATATGAATTACCATATTATCGTAGTAAAATCATCTTCCATCTTGTTACGCAACCTTATCTTGATTATTTTCATTACTGAAACAAGTGTTCTATGGTAGCTGTTGAAACTGGAAGAGTTAATAAGAGGCGAATCAATCGATCAATCAAGTAATACACCTTAGATTTCCTTGTTTTCATCAAAGTATAACATAATTCAGGTAGAGTTAATATATTGTTTAAATTTGGATGACTAGAAGCATCAATAACAAAATGTTGAAGTTAAGGCTTCAAAATTATCTTCTCTTGCTCAAGTAAAATCAGCAAGATAGTATTTTACAACAAGAGTGCAAATATTATCACAAGCATCCTTAAGAATCAAATGAGAACTAAGTGTCAAAAGCTTGGGGGGAATTAAATTTTACATTATATAAAAAAAAATTCTAAACAAAAATTTTTTTTTGGGGGGGGGGTGGGTTCATTGTCATAATTAGAGCCGTCGGCCGGCCCGTTTAAGCCCTGGTGTAGGGGCTTGAAAAATATGCCTAAAATTTGAAATTGGCCCGCGGGGCCGCCCCGTAGGGCCTCGGGCTTAACCGGGCCGGCCTGCGGGGCCTCGGGCCATCCGTTAGGCCCCATTCTATGTAAGCATTTTCATTTTTAAAAAAAAAAAAAAATTAGTCAAAGAGTGAAGCACAGCCTTCTGCTCAAAGTGAAGCACAATCAAATATCTATGAAATTGATGATAGTGATAAAGAAGGTGATAATTGACAATGATAGTGGTATGCTTTTATATTTTATGTGAGTTATTTAATGTTACTTAGTTTAATGCTTCTTACGTTTTATGTGAGGCAATTGTGGATAATGATTTATTTTTTATTACGAATTAATGAATGTGTTTATTTATTGGATTATTTGTATTATTTAGATATTAATGTTGATAATATTTATTTGATAGATTAGAACTTTAACGGTTGCAATTTACTAATCATATTTCTTTGAAAAAAACCCAAAAAAAAAATAATTAAAATTTGGAATAGAAATTTCCAGGCCCGGTAGGGCCGGCTCGGCCCTGGTATTATCCGGCCGGGCTTTAAAAATAGATGTTTTATTTATCTCAGGCCCTGTAGGGCCCAAACCCTGTAGGTTAGGCCTTGTAAGCATCGGATCGGCCCTGATTCTCAGCTCTAGTCATAATAAAGCTCCGTCTCTGCTTATTCTCTTCTGTGACTTTAATATTCCGTCCACCAGGAATCAACTCATAGTCAGTCACCTAGACAGGGAACACATTTAGAAAAGGGGAAAAGAATCTAACAAACTATCACAAGTATCATAGCAGTCATTACTTCTGTCCGTTCATATAATACTCTCTCCTGTCCTAATTATAGGAGCACTTTTGTCCTAATTATAGGAGCACTTTTATAGTGTAATTTTTACACTATAAAAGTGCTCCTATAATTAGGACCGGAGCTAGTATGAGTTTCTCTTCATCTGCATCAATGCTAAAAGGGGTTTTTCACCAAAATAAGGTTTTTTTAAAAAAAAAATTAGAGAATTAGTACAGTTTTAACCAATTAGGGATCTAATGCGATCGATAAGCGTCGGTTGACTCCACGCCACTAGTGGCGCGAGTCTATCACGCCACTCCGCAAGTGGCGTGCATTTTTGCAAGCCACCAGTGGTGGCTTGCAAAAATGCACGCCATTGATTTGGGCGTCAATTTGCCCAAGGCGTCAATTTTGACGCCTTGGTGTCAAATTTTTTTTTTTTAAAGTATAATTTTATAATTATAAATAATAGTTTTAATTTATAATTATGAAAATTAAAATATTCAAAATTTACTATAAATCTTACTATATAAGACTAATAATTAGTAAATTAATTAATTAGTGGATTTATTATAAATCATAAGATAGGTGCCTAATTATTTAACTAATTAATTAATTATTTTCTAACTAAACTTATCCTAACTAAGTTTATCCTATCTATCTATTTTTAAGATAGGTGACTAATTAATTGTATATTATATTCTGGTGAAAAAAAACGTGAAAAACCTATGCTAAAAGTGAGACATGCAGAGCAACGTCTACCGGAGAAGTGATCTTATATTCTGGCTTGACAGCAACCTTAATGCCCAATCCTACTGCAAATCAATAAGAAAAACGTATTGAATATATCAATTGAACAGGATTTAAAGTCTTTTCATTAAAAAAAAATTAAGCTACTCAAGCGCTCAATTGTCCTAAATCTCGTTTTGCAAGAAATTCCGAACTACCGATTTAAAATCCAAAACGGGAGCGCGAGATATCGCCAAAGGTAACCCCCGGATAGGCACATACGGAGATGCAAACCAAAATGGAAAATCGAAAAAACGAGAATATAAAAGAGAAGCTGAGATAAGATAACACTGGAAGATCAAAGCGCACTAACCCTAGCTCGAAAATCTCGCGATAAATAAACCATAGTTGCCTCGTCTGCAATCTCCGCTTATCTCTCCGTCGAGAAGACCAGTCTCTCCCGATTTAGGCGGCACACAATTTCAGAGTTCAGAGTGCAGGACGAGATCGGGCTTAGGCGGCACACAATTTCTATTTCTCTTTTTTTAAAAAAAACAAACAAACAAACAAACAATAAAACAAAATTTTTGTGTCTCCACGTCAGACCTTGCACCAAATGTTCATTGGTTGTGAATGCATTCTATTGTGATCTCTTTTTTTTTTTTCTATTTGTGACGTTGGCCCCAAAACCAAAAATGAATTAAGGAAGTTATGTTGTGTACATGGTTTATAAGGTGTGGGCTTAATTAGGAGTCCACATTGTATTCACTTGAGGATCTCATTAATCATATATATAAGGCTTATTTGCAATTTATTATTTTCCCAAATTAGTTTAAGGAAAATAAGCCTTTACTTTCTATAATTAATTATATAATTATTTTAGAACAAAATTTCATAATCAATTTCCGTGAAATATCCAATATAATATTTCCATACAATATTTCTAATTTCAAATCCCAAAATTTGGGATATTAGATAATTATTTTGATTTGAGTAGCTTCTCAACATAATTACAAATTTATTTTTCAGATTCTATTATTTTTGGAATTTTAAAAAACATGTTAATATTTGGACATGAAATTTATTTAGATAAATGAGCTCTAAAAGTTATTATTAATATGAGTGTATGATATACATATATTATATATTATATTTTTTAAACTATTTTTTCTAGGTACATTTATCCTCCTATTAGAAGCAATCTTATCCTTATTTTATTGGTGATATTACCATATATAGCAAAGATACAATAAATTGTATTGGATTTTATTACAATCATAACAATTAATTTATTACTTATTGATTTTTAGAAATTTGATATCTTTGCATATCCCGTTCAGAAAATTTTATTATTATTTATTTATTTTTATATTTTATGATATCTTCATATACTTTCATATTCTTATGAAATTTTCTCATCAATCACATTTAATTATTTTGATTTGAGTACCTTCTCAAACTAATTACAAATTTATTTCTTAGACTATTATTTTTAATATTTTAAAAAACATGTTAAAATTTATTTTATTTTTTTTGAAAATATGATTTTCTTATGAAAGAAACTTAGATAAACGAGCTCTGAGAGTTACAAGTAAATTAATACGAGTGCATGGTATACTTGCATGGCTACATGAAATTGAGTCAAGCAATTGAAAAAAGCAATTGAAAAAAAGTGAATCTCCTTTCATAAGATTTTATAAACGTCTCTACTTTCAAGTGATGTGAATTCGATGTGAACAATTAATTACTAATTTTTAAAAATCTCATTAAGAGTATTTTATTTTATTTTATGAATTACAAGAGCTTAATAAAATATAAATATATTAATTTAAATTATTTTAAATAATAATAATAAATCATATATTTGTATGTGTGTGTGTATAAAACAAAAAATGGATGAAACCCATGATAAATAATATTATATGAAACACACAAACAATTTTACAAGAGATCAATGATCAATATATAAAAATGGAAACAGATGCAAAGGACCTAAAAATGATTCTATAAGAAGGCTTAGATTTAATATTGGACTCTATCAAAATTTTATTAGAAAAAAAAAATTAAAAACATTTATTTTTATTTTAATATTTCTTCACCTTTTTAACTCCATCAGTATTAAACTTTTATATAAAGCTGTCAAGATTTACGGTGGTACTGAACCGGGATATTTGGAGAGAGATTTAGCCGGTTAGTTTTTTGACTGAAAGCCGGTTAATTAAATAAATATATCTTTAAAATATAATGGTATATTTATATCTTATCGATCCTAATCTCTATATAAATGATGAGCTTGGATTCTCTATTGTTTTTCTCATGATCTCATATATATATCCACCTCCAAATTAAAAAAAAAAAAAATGGATGGTTCAAATTTAATATAAAATTATTATTAAAATAATAAGATAACTTTAAATGGTTAAATCTTATCTACACAATTTATAACTGTAGTACTGACAAAATAAAAAATATTTAATCTATAAAATACTAAATTTAATATAAATCATTTATTTTTTATCCAAGAATAGAGATAGAGATAGGATTTTGAGAAAAAATATGAGAGAAAGGATTCTAAGAGGATCTTCTTCTCCCTATATAAACAGTCAGATGCCGTTAAGAACAAAACAAACCAAGAGTAATTAAGAAAAATGGCATCGTTTAAAGTTATCATGCTCTTGCTGGTCCTATTTTCTTTTGCTTTTCATGCTTTTGCTGATCATAATCCAACTCCTTCCCTGGTTGTCAACGCTCAATCTGGAAGAAAAATTCCAGAAACATTTTTTGGAATATTTTTCGAGGTGAGTACGTGCTTTCTGTGTATGCGTTGTTATACATGTTTAATAAATTTTTTGGAGTATTTTTTGAGGTGAGTATATGTTCTTTCTGTGTATGCATTTTTATACAAATGTTAAATGACCGATTATTTGTTTGTTAGGAGATTAATCATGCTGGGGCAGGAGGATTATGGTCTGAGCTTGTCAACAACAGAGGTACTATAAAGTTTTTCTATTATTTCTTTGTTTTTTTTTTTTTTTTTTTTTTTTTTTTTTTTTTTTTTTTTTTTTTTTGGATTATTCACTGATTGCTGATATATATTGATTATACTTACTTCTACCAAGGTTTTGAAGCCGGTGGTACTCAACTTCCATCAAACATATTCCCATGGTCACTTATTGGGAATGAATCAACTATAAGCGTCACGACAGAACGATCTTCTCCTTTTCCTCGTAATGAAATTGCAGTAAGACTCGACGTCCTCAAAGATTCATCAACAGGAGTTGGTCTCTCTAACCCTGGGTTTTGGGGCATGGTGAGATTATATCGTTTTAATATTTATTTTGTTGCTTTTTTTCCATGGCATGGTGATTTTGACAATTTATTTTTATATTTTCTCTCTTCAGAATATTGAGGAGGCATAGTGAGATTATATCGTTTTAATATTTATTTTGTTCCTTTTTTTCCATGGCATGGTGATTTTGACAATTAATTTTTATATTTTAACTCTTCAGAATATTGAGGAGGGAAAGAAATATAAGGTAGCTTTATACGCGCAAGCATCAAAACCAATTGATTTGAAGGTTGCATTTGTGGGAGCACATGGAAAAGAATTGGCTTCTACTAATATCAGGTTACTAATAATAAATTTTAATTTAATTTCAAAATATTTGTTTTCTTATATGTTTAATACCTTACATTATTTTGATTTCTACTTTCTTTTCGTATAGAAAGAGCATGTTCCAAAATGGGAAAAGATAGAGCTACTCCTTAAAGCTAAGGCATCAGATTTTAAATCAAGCCTCCAAATAACAACAACCAAACACGGAACTTTTTGGTTGGATCAAGTCTCAGCTATGCCCATGGACACCCACAAGGTTTAAAATATTTGATTTTAACATTATAAAACGGCACATTTTTTTTTTTTTTTTTGTTGACTTGTTTTTTTTTTTTTTTTTCTTCTAATTTTTCAGGGACATGGTTTTCGAAAGGACCTTTTTCAAATGCTTGCAGATTTAAAACCAAGATTTTTTAGATTTCCTGGTATAAAAATCTTTATATAAAGAATTATTTTAAACAATCTATGGGTTGGATTTCATCATAACTGTTTTCCCTACTCAAATCATATATTAGGTGGTACTTATGTTGAAGGAGATCATTTGAGAAATGCATTCAGATGGAAAGATAGTGTTGGACCATGGGAAATAAGACCTGGTCACTTTAATGATATCTGGGGTTATTGGACTGACGATGGCCTTGGATATTTAGAATTTCTCCAAGTATGTAGTTTTTTATTCTTTCTAATTGTGATTTCTCTATCTTTTATATATTTATTTACACACATATATTTTATTTTATTTTTAAACAGCTTGCAGAGGATCTTAATGCACTCCCAATATGGGTATTTAATAGTGGCATTAGTCGTCATGAACAAGTGAATCCATCCTTCATCGGTCCTTTTGTGCAAGTATGAATTATGAATTTCCAGATCTTTTTTTTTTTTTTTTTTTTTTTTTTTTTTTTAATAAAGTTCATTTTTTATTCATTATTGGAAATATCATTCCCTATTTTATTTTGTAGGAAGCTTTAGATGGAATAGAGTTTGCAAGAGGTCCCGTCACATCAAAGTGGGGTCAATTAAGAGCAGAACTCGGACATCCCAAACCCTTTAATCTGCGATATGTTGCTATTGGAAATGAAGACTGTGACAAGTCTAATTATCTTAAAAATTACCTTAAGTTCTATGTTGCTATCAAACATTACTACCCAGACATCAAAATCATCACAAATTGTGATGCTACTCAGCATCCCTTGAAGATGCCTGCGGATTTTTATGACTACCATAAATATACTTCTTCCAAGAATATTTCCTCGCTGCATAACTGGTTTGATCATCAAAATCGTACTCGTGCAAAGGCCTTTGTTAGTGAGTATGCAGTTTGGAAGCATGATGCTAAGAATGGAACTCTTTTATCAGCCTTGGGTGAAGCTGGATTTCTAATGGGTTTAGAAAAGAACAGGTTTATTATTTTTTCAAACTATATATAATAATACTTATTTCTTTAATGTGATTGTTTTTTTACTCCATATTCAAACTTTTTATTAATTCTTCTGATGTTTTGATACAGTGACTTGGTGGAAATGGTTAGTTATGCACCACTTTTTTATAATACAAATGAGAGAAGAAATATTAAAAGGTAATATTTTTTCTTCCTTTTTTTTTTCACTTTTCATTATATATTTTTTAATTTTGTGTGGAAAGACTGAAAGATGATGATTTTTATGAACTTTTGCAGTTGGTTACCTGATGCAATAATGTTTGACTCTCATCAAAGTTATGGTATTCCAAGTTATTGGCTACAACAAATGTTTACCACATCAAGTGGAGCTACATATTTAAATTCCAAACTAGAAGCTCCATCCACACTTCTTGCAACTGCAATTAGGTGGAAAAATCAAGAGACTAAGAAGAGTTATTTAAGAATCAAGGTAATGTATAAATGATAATATGGTTTTTAATTTAATTAAATGATTCCACTAGCCCTATATATGTTTCACTTAATCTAAGATATTTTCTGTATACACAGGTGGTGAACTTTAGTAATAACTTATCAAGGTTTAAGATGACAATAAATGGTTTGAATGCGAACGTGGATTTTAGAGGTGCAACAAAGACAGAACTCACATCCGGAAGCGTTTGGGATGAGAATAGTTTTGATAAGCCTAGAAAGGTATACAATATTTTCTTCTTCATCTTGACATGTTGTTATGTGAGAATACTACTTACATGCCAATAAATGCATTTCTTTCCTCATAAAAAAAAAAAAAAATACTAGTGATGCATTTCTTTTTTAACCAGTAATAAATAAAAGCATTTCAAAATTATATATCCTCATGCATATACATATATACTTATATTATTTTCGTTTTTTGTGTAGGTTGTATCAAAAATGACCGCACTTCATAATCCAAGCAGCAAAATGCTCGTCACACTTCCAGCAAATTCCGTCACAGCATTTGATTTCCCTATGTCTTAGTCAAAAGTTTTCATTTATTATCTTAGATTTATGTTTTTATCCTTTTTTTTCTTCCCACATTAGTTTCTGAAGAGGAAGAGGCATTCATAAATTATTATGATTTCTTACTGCCTTAGTAAGAAATTAAATTGAGTACTTCGTTTATGTGTTCTCAAGGACGATGCTCCTGCCTCCCTTTCCTTGCAATTGCACTCTAGTACGATGTTTCTATTTGTTTTCTTAAGAACTCAAAGAATATAAGAGTTTAACATTTATTTTGGTTCTTTTTCTCTTTATAGCTACTGGCTTTGTAGGCATATTTATGGAAATCATGAAGGTGAATTTGTTAAAAAGATATGACGTTTTGTGATTCATGCTTATTAGTGGAGTTTGATGTCATTAGCCTAATAGGTTTCTAGATTAAGATTATTTCCATTGATTTTCTATCTAATATCCCTTCCCTAACTAACAAGCATAACAAGATGTGGTTATGTGTATTTAAACAAAAACTATATTCAATTCTGCAGTTATTAAAATTAGTTCTAGCTTGTTTCATTAAATTACATGTTTTATTCTCCACATTAATTTTTTCTACCTAATACACCTAACTAACTATATATAAGAATTTCTCTAACAAACGACTTTTATTGTGAGTAGTTATAATATTTTATAAAGAAATAACTTATTTTAACTTATTTATTGATTAGTGTAAAGTTTTTATCATGTATTTTTAATGAGCACCGGAGGGAATGTTAGTTTTATTTAAAAATTCAATAGCATAATTTTTTTTTGTTGATATAATATTTCATGTTATATTTTTTTGTCATGATAATATTTCATATTAATTAAAATTTGATTCTTGCAACTAAGTTTTTAAGTTCACAAAGTCATTTCTTTCACTAGATACGAACAATCTGCATGGAGATCACAATTTGACAATTGTGCAAAAGAATGGAGACCGTTCATTCCTTTTCTTCCATAGAGATAGATCTACTATCTAGTTGTTGTACTTTCTAGAACGTTGAGATTAACACTCATGAACCTTCTTTTTGTTAAAGTGATTGGCTTTTCTTCCTTTTCTTCCATAGAGATAGGTCTACTATCTAGTTGTTGTACTTCCTAGAAGGTTGAGATTAACACTCATGAACCTTCATTTTGTTAAAGTGATTGGCTTTTCTTCACATCTCAGTCATTCTCTAGGTCATCTCGGCCTATGAGAGAGTCCCTGACTTCAGTCACCTTCCTTTGTCCAATGCATAATGGGCGCCACTACGCATGTGTTTTTCCTTCCTTCCTCTGTCCAATGCATAATGGGTGCCACTACGCATGTGTTTTTCCTTTGCTGGAGAGTGTATGATTCCATTCCAAAGATCTGTCCAGATCTTTTGATCATCTGTTTTTGTTAAGATCTTTTGACCATCTATCTCATCCCTATTCTTTAGACCATCTGGTTCTACCCAGACTCACAGATCATCTAGTTCTCCCATATCTTTAGACTATTTGGTTCCACCCAGATCTGAAGACTATTTGGTTCCGTCTATAGATCACCTCAACAATGTTTCTGTCCTGTTCAGATCGATGCTTGCTCCAAGTTGTTTTTGTTGCCTGGCTCATCCATATCAGCTTGACGTCTTCTGTTCTGTCCATGTAGACGCTTGCTCCAAGATGTTTCCTTTAGTCCACCTGCTGCTCGAGGCTTCTAGTTTTTAGTAGACAAACCCGAATTGTTTTCTATCAAGCCATCTTGAGTTTGAAGGGGGTTAGATATTTGATATGGATATTATATTATATTATATTATATATCATTATTTAATATATTCTATATATCTTAGAAGTATAAATTTGAGACATTATTAGATTTAATATTTGATTAGATTAGACTTGATTTGTTTATAGGGTTAGACTTTAACATATGTACATACTCTCTTTTACCTAAGGATATGTAATGAACACAAGCCCAAAGGGAGAGCCCAATCCCCAAAAGCTAGCCTATAAGAAGGGAGAACCCAATGGACTTATAAACCTTACTTTAAGAGTTTGGCTTCCCGATGTGGAACTCATAACAGGATATGATTTAATAATATCTTGAGGCTCTTGTTTACTTGCTATAGTCTAGTCCTTCGTATTCTAACATGTATATATATAAAAACATGACGAAATCCCATAGAAACTTGTTTTCTTTTCTTTAATGGGATATTCTCGAAATTTGTCTTCACACGTACTTGAGACTAACATAAGACTCGCGACCGTTTCTCTATAAAATGATCAAATAATTCTGGTGAAAAAGCTGACGAAAGATTGTTTAATTTGATTGAAAGATGAACAAGTCATATGATCTCTCAAGTTGACCTTTTTTTCCTTTTTACGCTGTTTTCGAGTCCATTCAAAGTCCCTTCGGAATACCAAATAAAGCCAAGTATATTTAGCTATATACTCCATCCGTCATGTCGTTAATATAATGCTTATTTCTTTAATTTTATTAGATTAAGAAAGTTAGTTAATATAACATACTACGGATATTTTTAAAAACACCCTAATCATCTTCCTTAATTCTCTCATTCACTATCCTCCTTTTTGATCGGACACTATCCTCCTTAGTTATTGTTAAGAAAGCATCTATAAATGTAAATTAGAAAAATGTTAATAAATGTAAGAAATATGTCTTATATTTAGAATAAAAATCAACTCCCCAAATAAGTTTTAAATTAAGTATTGGAGGGATTACGTATAATCCTTAACATAATAGATAGTTGGCTAATTTAGTAAATTAAGGAAATTAGTTATGTTAGTGATTTGTAACATATATATATATATATATATATTAATTTTTCTAAAATGACATCTTTCATTATGACTACCTTGCATTGATAGAAACCCCTTAATATATGCATTTAAAAGGACTGCTTTTGAGAAAAAAAATTATAAATTAATGAGACATATTGGAGTATTATATTAAAGACCAAAGTCAACCATCAACTAATTCTTTATGTTAGGCGTCAAAAGTAGTGTATGTTGTAAAGTACAAAATGTTGCTATTGTTTAATTAATTTGACTAGTCAAAGTAATACGTACCAACGCCAAAAGTAGTCAAAGTAAAAGTATTTTGAAAGTTAACCAACGGATCGACTAAGATTAAATTTCTAGTCCAAGGGATCTCAAAAGAACTCAAAGCTGGCCTAATTATTTTGGGGAATATTTCAATGCACCCCTTAGTAGCCATTTAATATCAAACGGTCCATAAAACTTTCTAAAATTTAATTGCACCCCTGAGGTTAAATTGGAATTAAGATTTGTCAGTGAAAAGTCAATTGTGCCCTTATTTTACAAGTCAAATATACTTATTTACAAGATAAATAAGTGAAATTACAAGAACATATCGACTATGTATTATACAAGGAGCATATTCACAAAAATCCGTGTTATTAACAACATACATATGAGAATTTACAAGTCAAATATGCGTATTTAGGAAACACGTCGGAATTTACAAGATCATCTCGGTCATGTATAAGACAAGGACATAAATGTCAGCTAAAAACTCAATGTCAGTTTAGTCATAGGGGTGTAGTGAAGTTTTAGAAGGTTTTAGGCTCTTTGATATTAAATCACTACAGAAGGGTGCATTGAATTTTCCCATTATTTTGCTATATTTAAAATTTATCTATGATAAAGGATAAGCCACATGTCTTTAATCATTAGGCTAACATAGCAGGAATTATTGCATTTCAATATTTTCAAATATAGCTAGAATTATGGTAGTTCATTTTCTAAAAATAAATGTGCACAGAATGATTTACATAGGCTTATTTGGGTTAGCGATGGGAGCGGTGACTTATTTTCTATCTGACTTTTATAAAAATGAGATTGGAAAAATGTTAAATTGTAAATGTGATTTGTGTTTGGATTTAAAAGTGACTTTTTTCAAAATATTTCAACAATTTTCAATTCAGTCCCTCATTGAAAACTCTTAAAATATTCAGAATGGTCCCTTGGTCAAAATCCATCTTCTTCTTCTTCCTATCGATGAGAAGCTCAGATGCACAGACGCACAGTGACTCGCCTCTCTCCTCTCCAACTCTGGATCTCTCTCAAGCTAGTCAAGATTTTTTCTTTCTCTACGGCGCGATCTGTGCATCTCGCAGCCTTCGGCCTTCACTCTTCCTTTCTGGTTCTCCAAGTTTCCACGGTGAGGGTTAAGAGAGGCAGCTAGCAGCGGCGGTGGTGAGAGAGGAAGCCGACACCGAGTATATGAAGGGAAAGGTGGAAGAAGCTTGGAGATCGTGCACGGTGAAAGAAGAGAGAAGTTGTACAGTCTACGGCAACGCTCGCAATGCGGCAGGACACCGCTCCAAAACCAAGCTTATGACCAACTGGAGCTTTTTTGAAGAGGATTGGTGAGAAAAAAGCTGACCCAAACGCCTTTGTGCGGTGAGGGAGAAGCCAACGCTCAAAAGCTTGCCTTTCACTGTGCATTTACCCTCCAAATAGGCTCAATAACACAATATATATGCTTCTTTTTTCAATTAAGTAGTTCCAAACAAATTCTCTTGGATAGAAAGATGAGATGTAACAAACAAGTAAATAAGTTATTAGTTGAGATGATAAACAACCTCAACCCTAAAAAAAGGATAATATAAGTTTAAATTTTAAAAAGCGTATTTATTGAAAGAGGTAAAAACTGTTTGCATTATAAGCCTCAAAAGGGATTAATTGTATGTACCCTTGACCAATCTTAAAAAAGAAAGAAAGAAATATGAGATGTAATATATGAATAAATAAAAACAATCATTTCAATTAATATTTAATTTGAAAACTTAACTGAAAATAACCGTAAATCAGAGATAGAAATAATAAAGACACATCCAGTCTATGTGAAGGGGTTTAAATTATTATATATATTCCATACAAGACATTATTATATATATATATATATATATATATATATATTCCATACAAGACAACAAAGCATATATGATTTCAATTCATGGCTTAATATAGATGGGGGAAAAAATCATGGACTAATAAGCGTCAAAGAGAAAAGACAATAACATTACGCCTAGCCTAATTACATTCATATTAGGCGGAATTAATTATATTCAATAAATTGTATGGCTATTTAATTATTTGCTAATGCAACAAGCATCCATCCTTAGCCCCGCCAATATTTGAGCCATTGAGATTCTATGTTAATTGCACAAGAGCTTTTCCACATTGCATGAAATTAAATATAATTAAAAAAAAATAATGTTATTTAAAATTCATGAATAGGCCGGCATATATAGCACCGCGACTTGATGTAATTTTTAGTATACAATAATATGTGGATTTATTTTACAAGGTGAGAACCTTGGGTGAGAACCTTGGTTGTGTGGAATCTCTACTATATTAACGAAGTTCGATATAGTTTCATTGAAAAAATGATTAAATAGTGAATTTAACAAAAAATAACATTTTTTATCATAGCTCACTCGTGGATTATACCCATAAAGGATTTAAACTCATAATTTCAAGCTTAACAAAAAAATTAAAGGAGGAAAAAAAATTAAAGGAGGAATTTGGTGACATTGAATTAAAACGCCCGGACCAAATACTTGGAAGTAATAAAGTATTGTTCTTTTTATTAATGGAATAAAATCCCTAGTCCATCTCAAAAATAAAACTATGAATTAAAAATCTATTTTTATCGAAAAAAAATAATTCCAAAAATTATCTCAAACTTATCTAGAATTTTTGCACAAATTAATTCCAAAATCCATATTTTTTTAAGATTTCATTTCTCTCAGAATTTAGAACTTGTTGAGGCTAATTAATTAAAGCTTTAATAATTATAAATGATGTAAATGATTCTGAAATCCACCGGGCATGTTCAAAGAACCAGCGTCGCACTTTCTCATTATTAGCCAATTCTTGAATCAACGCGTTCGTACCCTTAAGAACACGCTCCCACAGTCACACACATATAAATAGACCACCAAAATTTCTCAATAGAGAGTCTCAGATTATTCTCATTACTAATTATTATTATCAACCATAAACATTGACAATTGCCCATATGGCTGAAGCGTCTGCTTCATCGTACAAAAGCAAAACCCTGATGGGTTCTACTGTGAGCAACAACGTCGTATCGGCTCACCAGCAGCTTCGCGATGACGAAGACGAGAAGAAGAATGAGAAAATCACAGACGAAGGAAAAGAAGAGGGGGGTCAAACTCGAAGCTTGAACGATGAGACTTGTACGATAATTCAGGATATTTTCGGGAATGACGAGGTTGTTGTTGATAGGCACAAGAAGAAGCAGAAGAAATATCGATCGCTTGAGAGTATTTACATGGCCACCATGCCTGTTATTATTGTTGAAGATGATAAAACCAGAATCGTCAACAAAATCCCAACGTAATTATCACTTATTGCTTGTTTGATTTGTGACTATTATTTTGATTCTATGTAAGGTTAGCAGCGTAAAATAATACCCCCTCTTGTCTCTAAAATCAAACACATATATATTTACCTAATTTAATTAGATTGAGGAACTTAGATAAAGTTAATTAATATAATGTACTAGTCATCTTCTTTAATTCTCTCAATATCTCTTTATTATTGTTGAGGAAGCATCAATAAAGATAAATTATAAAAATTGACAAATATGAGAAATGTTTCTTATATCTAGAATCAATATCAACTCCTAATCGTATCCTATATTAAGGATAGGGGGGAGTATATCAAATTAACCTATTATTACTTCATCCCAAGCTCGATTTTGCTGTGTAAATTACCAAGCTTCTATTACAATCTCAATTTCTTTAGATTTATAATGAAGTTTTGGTTGTCCATTTTTGTTCTTACTTCGTCGTTTGCAAGAACTGCACTTTCTTGCTTATAGGATTCGCGTGAGTTAAAGTATCAACCCACAATAATGTAGTGAAGTCATGGAAATATAAGTTGAATTGTTCGTTAAAAATTGGACAGACAAGCCTTGATTATCAAATTAAAATAGGTAATGTTGGTCCTTCTCCATTTTATAGCCAAATCTGGTTTTTTTTTTTTTTTTTTTTTTTTTTTCAATGCATACTCATTAAATTTATAGATCAATAATTTTATTCAGTGCTTTAATTTTATGCCATCAAACAAAAAGGCACTAGCTATATGCTTTTTCCTCTAATTTCAATCTCAGTCATTTCGAATTTAAATTGTTCATGGCCTATCTATATAAGCAATATCGATGTTCTCCTCATACATCTGTAGTTTTAGTATAAGTTAAGCAGCCTTCTATTTCATTGACAAAATGATTTTTAATCCCTTTATATTACACACACACTATGTAAAGGAGTTGAAATTGATTTTAATTGATAAAATAATTGGCGAAATTTCGTTAATAGAAAGCACCCAAAGCCATTCTCGTGAAAGAAAACTCCTTTTAATTAGTGTTGTATATCGGAATTAATAAATAAATAATAACGAGAGAGACTGAATGGCTCTCTCTCGATACACGCCCTCTACCGCAATTAAAGAAGGAATAAAAAAAAAAAAAAATAATTATCAGTCATGTCATTAATTGTTTATTAATAGTTTTCCTTTATACCCCCCTCATTACATGTTGGTGTTTTGAATATTCATAATCTCAGACAAATGTTAGGCTCAATTTGTCTTTATTGAAATTATAAGGAAAAGACAAATTTTCCCTTACATATTTTTTAATTTAAAAAAAAATCCCCCACCACCACGCCAAAGCTTTGATGGCTCGCCGGTGCCGAACCTTTGGTGGGACTTGGGAATAAATATTCTCAAAGTGGTGAGGGTGGGTTTCGAACCCCACCACTTGTTGCATAAAATGTTAGTGATCATTGGGCCACCAATGCCATTTAATGTGAATAATGCAAACAAAAATATATATATTAATCTTTAATCTTTAACCCAAACCCATTAACAAGTTCAGATAAAGAATTCGTAACTTTTGTTTTTTAAGTAAAAAATTAACTTACTCCCTCATACCATTCACAAGTTCAGATAAAGAATTCGCAACTTTCAATTTTTAAGTAAAAATTTCATTTAATCTCTCAAGTCATTCACAAGTTTAGATAAGGAACTCATAAGTTCAAATAAGGAATTCGCAACTTTTATTTTTTAAGTAAAAAAATTCATTTATTCTCTTAGATCATTCACAAGTTTAGATAAGGAATTTACAAGTTCATATAAGGAATTCGCAACTTTCGTTTAAGTAAAAAAAAAAAAATCAAGTTACTCTTTCAGGTCATTCACAAATTCAAATAAGGAATTCACGACTTAAAAGAACCATAAACCTTAAAACATCAACCCCTAAAATCAAAGGTATCTCAACGAATTAATACAAGGCAAAATTCTGATTTTATTTTGATTCTCTAAAATATTAAAAAAAATTAGCATTTCATTTGAAAGAGAAATGAGGTTTTTTATTATTATTTTTCAAAAAAGGGCACGAATTATGTAAACAGCTTAGCCACAGCATTCTTCATTCTAATTTTGTGTGTATATATTTTCTGAAATATATCTAATATGTGGAGACAACAAATACAAGGAATCCGACTATTTATGTGTGAGCTGAAGGAAGCAAGTGGATTAATAGTAGGCTTTTGCTTTAAACATATATATGTTGAATACTCGTATATATTTGAAGGTAGTGGTTATGTTGTTTATATTTGGGAATTGGGATGGCTTAGTATTGTGGGCAAAGTTGTGGATGATAGTGTTGGAAATTATGTCCTAGGGGCAAGTCATTGTACTTTAAACGTTAATGTCATTTAAAGTATTCTTTTTTTCGTCATTTGTATGTTTATAGTGATAACTGTATCCTTGGATATATCTTATAGATTATCTTAAATGTCTCTGGTGGTCGGTCATCTACGCGGGAGCGAAGATGAAATAAGTCCAGTATGACTTTGATGAGGTATGGAGATACATATCAAAGTCATAGGCACTTGTAAGAGTACAAGGTGCTGGACCGACCCACTATGAGAAAATTGTATAGATTTAGTCATAAGCTTATCTCATGTATAACCGTGTCACAACGCCCTTTGACCTAAGATCATCATTGATTCCTACATGATGAGTCGCTGATCTTTGACCTAATCAAAAGTCACCTTTGACCGGGTGATGATGAAGGCTTGGATCAAGATCAGTGGTTTTCATGCAGAGGAATGTGAATGGTCAAGATGGAATTTGTCTCTCACATTTGTAGAGAGATAATACTGGGCCCCTCAATGAGTGAGTCTGAGGAATGTATGGCCATACTATGATGGAAAGGAGTTTCCATTTCAATTATTAGACTACTCAAGAATCGGGAAAGTAATGGTCAAGAACAGGAAGTTGATATTATCCATGCCTCATCCTTGACCAAATTATCGGGTGACAAAAGGGATGTGATATGGTTGTATGATAGGTTGTATCATATCAACGATCCCCATATGAATTGGGTAGTCGCAATGTCTTGCTAGAGGCCACTTGTGACTTGTGGGCTGTTACAGTATTGGCCCGCTGTCAATCTCATGTGAGCCTGCAGGGTCGCACACAAGAATAGCTTAATACGAGAATGAATACTGTATTTAATCTAGAATGAGTATATATATATATATTAAATTCGAAAATAATATAATAATATAATTAAATAGAGATTATAATATTATTTATAATATTTGTTTTGTATTTAATTTATTTAATAAATTAGATATCTAAAACAAATAGAGATATTGTATCTCGATTTAATTTTCGAATAAAGATATCATATATCGAT
Source organism: Acacia acuminata (assembly GCA_019022655.1). Classification (NCBI taxonomy): domain Eukaryota; kingdom Viridiplantae; phylum Streptophyta; class Magnoliopsida; order Fabales; family Fabaceae; genus Acacia; species Acacia acuminata. The sequence goes on from JAFJYI010000140.1 coordinate 1,149,681, forward strand.
TTAATTTAAATTGAGATATGGTATCTCATATTTAATTAAATAGATAGATATCATTTCTCAGATTTAATTTATAGAGATAAATTAAATCAGAAGGCTTTTAATTCGGATTAAATAAATAGATTAGATTAGATCTATTAGATTGATTTAATTAATATATTATTTTAATCCAAATCAAATTTCAAAATTAATAAAAATTAATTTTGAATATAATACGTCTATCGGGTTTAGAAAAACCTACGGGACATTTTGTCGTCGTATTAGAAAAGCCGCGAGAAACCCTAGAGAGAAAAAAGAAGAGATGCGAGAATATCGAAGGCGCTAGCAAGCGCCATCCGTGTTCAAGGCTATTCATGTGGATAGCGGTAGAGGGAGGAGATTCATAGAGTCTACTTCTATTGATCGAGTAGGTAGCCCACGAATTCAAATAGAATGAGACGCACACCGGTTCGATATAGGTACGGTTCCTTTCAAACGAACTTGATTTAAACGCCGTTGATGGATCCTCTTCTTTGGGATTCGTAAGTTCTTAATTCTGCTGCGTGTACGGATCCCAATAGATAGTTGGCACCAAAAATCAAGTTGGAACGCGGGCATCAAAGTTGGAACACGAGCATTGAATCAAGTTGGAACGCAACATTATCTGAACTTGTGAATTTCTTATCTAAACTTTTGAATGGCCTGAAAGAGTAAATGAATTTTTTATTTAAAAAAATGAAAATTGCGAATTCATTATCTAAACTTGTCAATTCTTTATATAAACTTATGAATTCATTTTCTAAATTTGTTAATTCCTTATCTAAACTTGTGAATGGCCTAAGAGAATAAGTGAATTTTTTACTTAAATGAAAGTTACAAATTTTTTATTCAAACTTGTCGATTCCTTATTTAAATTTGTCAATTCCTTATTTGAACTTGTGAATTCCTTATCTAAACTTGTGAATGAACATAGAGAGTAAGTAAATTTTTTACTTAAAAAATAAAAGTTGTAAATTCCTTATTTGAATTTGTGAAAGGGTTTGGGTTAAATATCAAAGGTTGATATATATATATATATATATATATATATTTGTTTGCATTATTTATATTGAATGGGTTTGAGTTAAAGATCAAATGTTAATATATATATTTTTGTTTTGATTATTTTATATTGAATCGAATCGGTGGCCCAGTGCTCACCAACATTTTGTGCAAACAAGTAATGGGTTCGACCACTTTGGGAATATTTATTCCCAAGGAAATTTTCCGGCTGAATATTCCCACCAAAGCTTTGGTAGCGGAAGGGGTAAATTTTTTTTAAATTAAAAAAAAAAAGAATGTAAGGGAAAATTGGTATTTTAGCTTTAATTTCAATAAAGACAAATTAAGTCTAACATCTTTTTGGGATTATGAATATTCGAGCTTTTTGTCTTTTAATATTGTTAAAGTTCTTTATTAGGGGTTTTCCCTTTAAACTTTGAGACACAAGGAGAAAATTGCTTATAAAAATAACTAACCCTAAAAGAGAGAAAGTTGCTTATAAAAAGGATCAAAGGGAGTATTGGACAAACTTAATTCTCATAGAGTATACTCCCTCTAATCCACAATATAAGTCACTTTAATTAATTCATCATAATCAAGAAATGGTAGTTAACTATTTAATTTGTCCTAAATTGGGGAAAAAATCCAACTTTACCTATATTAAATTAGCCTTTGAATGTGAGAGAGAAATACAATAAGTCATATTAATTGTGTGGGCAAAATGGGCAAAAAAAAAAAAAAAAAAAAAACACTAGTTACTCTCCGAGTGACTTATATTGTGGACCAAGACATTGTTCTAGAAGCAACTTATTTATGGATCGAAGGGCTATTGTATATTTGATAGGAGTAGAGTTGGAAAGTTGTTGAATCTTAAAAAAGAGTTAGGTTTTAAGTTTTTCTTGATTCTGATGAAACATGTTGAAAGTAACTTATACATCAATGTCTTAAAAACCGGACCGAACAACGAGCCAAATAGGACAACGGGTCATAGTCCAAACGGTTAGATCAGTTGAACTATCCGATCGAGCCGGTGATGCAATAATTAAATTTAAACTAATATTATATAGAGATATATTATATAAACGTAATTAATCTAATTAAAAGTAATATTATGTACGTACACAATCATATCAAAATTTATATTTAGAATAGAAAAAAAAATTTGTACCCACCGTCAATTTAAATATCTTTGTTACTAAATCTTTTTCTTTTGGTATATTTTTATGTTTAAATCTTAATTAAAATAATCACAATCAAAATTCCCACAATTTTAGCATCCATGATTTACGTTCTCCAAAACAAGCTTTTTCTTCCTTACTTTCATCCTTCTTCCCCAGTCATTTTTTGCCTGGCGATTTTTCCTTCAAACCAAAAACCGGCCGGTTCTCTTCAACTCGTTCTGGTCTCCGGCTCAAAAGCTAGTTCATGGCGGTCTATCCCGGCTTAATTGCGCAAACGGTCTAAAGCAAAGAAAAGTAGAAAACAGACCGCCCTCTCCTCCGTTTGACGGTTGGACCAGTTTCAACCATATGTTCCGGTCCAAAAAACACTGTTATAAATAGAACTAGAAAAATAAATTTTAAAGTGTGTACATTTAATAGAGACAAAGTTGAAATTTTATTACATTTTTATAGAGTTAATAAATTTTACGATTTTCCTTAATTTTGCCGAAACATAATGAAAGTAACTTATATAATAGAGACCATGGAGTGATGGAGGTGTATAATATGCCACCACGTTTTTTTACACCATGAGAACGTTTCTTGCATGCATGAAAAGCATAATTTAATTCATGTGGTCCTATTTATCAGGCATAGAACGAATATGTTATTTGTTTTTATGCATGTCAATAATTTTCGAGTAAAATACTCTAACTACCCCTCTATTTTGCTTTATTAATTACACAAACATCTCATTTGTTTTGAAAACTTATACATACCCCCTTAAAATTAAATATCTGTTACATAAATCTTCGTTATATTTTAATATTCTATTTCCATCCACCCAAACCGTTTGTTGACCATTAACTTAGACTTTTTAAGCTTTTGTTTTACCAAGATGCCCCTTCTTCAATATTAGAATTATTTAAACAAATACATGTATGTGGGCAAAAAAAATTATACCACCAAATTTGTATGCTAATAGATTTTTTTTTCGTTTCCTAATATGTTAAAAAAATATGAATATTGAGATTATAAAATTTATAATTTAAACTTTTACCATATTTATTGAAATTTATTTATTTTTAGTCGACTAAAAAATATATATATCAAACACAATTTTTTCCTATTAAATATAATAAACTATATATGTTTGACAGATTATTGTATTAAGTCATTTAAATATATATTTTGAAATTTATTTTACAAAAATATTTTAAAAAAAAAATTACTCAAAATTTGAAAAGTTTGTGATATTTACAAATTGTCAATTAAAATTTAAGCTTAACATTAAGGGCAAATTAGTAAATAAATTTTATTTTTATATAAATTTCAATTAAAAATATATTTTTAAATATTTTTAAAATATATCTTAACGGAGTTAACGGTTTGGATTTAACTATATGTTTTCAAAATAGAAGAAATTTTTGTGTGAGTGGGGTAAAACAGAAGGGTGGTTAGAGTATTTTACTCTAATTGTTTTTATATAAATGTACAATTTTATCACTCATTTAGTTTAGTTATTGTTAAATATGTGTGAAATTGGGAAATTGTTTAATTTTAAGGTAGATTTAATAAAGTTTAAGGTTTTTCTTAGTTTGTATGAAATATTTGGAAGTATCTTATAAATAAGATCAGATAAGTACAAGTTTAACATTGAGAAAAGATTAAAAAAAAAACATTGATATTGTGAAAGCCTGTATAAAATGAGATGCTGAGCTAAGATTTAATGGTTGAACTTTTGAATGAATTTAATTTAATTACTTTCCAACAAAACTTTGGAGAGAAGTGAGATTGAAAAAGTCAAGCAGGTGGGAGGATTGAGAACAAATAACTCAGCTCACCTTATTCAAATGATAGTAGGCGAAGGTCAATAACATATTGCAGACCTGCAAAAATAACTTATTCTATATTTCAAGACTATATTCCAGCAACGTCAATCACAATATTCTGTGAATGGGCATGTAAGATTTTGTATGCGGGTTAGATTAACATTTGCAAAACTACATTTGTACACGCTACAGTTTGTAGACTTAACCTTAAAAATTTATTATGACATAGATTTTATGTCTGAATACTTTAAGAAAAACAATTTAGCAAATTAAAATTTGTTTGGATGACAAATCAAACACATTTCTAGAGCATTTGCGAGCGCAACATTTCACACCACGCATCATGGCTTTGGCTCCCTAAGTTGAACGTGATTTTCATTCAAATTCGAACTTGAATTTGAAACTTGAGCAAAAAAAAAAAGACTTGAATTTGAAACATTTTCTTTTTAGCCTGGTCACTTAGCGTCAAGTCAATACTTTTTTGTACTTTTTTCAGTCCGAATCTAAATGTAAAACCTATCTTAATTTACCCTTTGCGCAATTCTTTCATTTCTAGTTCTACCTTTCATTCAAGGCATTCATACATTACCAGTTGCTCATGCATCCCTGGTACTACCTTCAATCCTAAACACAAGACCTATTTGACTTTTTAAAAAAAGATTAAAGAAACTCAAAAAAATGATTTACTATGTCTATCATTTTTTTCTTCAAACTAATTCACATGACTTATGAACTAATATATAATCCAATTATATACAACACACAATATGATTAAGTATTTCATTTAACTACTTTAATCTATTCAACAACAACAAAAAGTCAATCAGATCTTATATTTAAATCTAAAGATAGTAAAAGTAATAAATTGCTTTTACGCACACCAAAACAAGACTCCTAGACTCCTCTTACATAATACACCATAAAATCACTTCCAAATAGCTAATCTGAAGTCCAAGCCAGTGATTGATTAAAAGTTTTATACAGGAAGCACATTAAAGACTCCAATAGTAATTCAAAGATTATCAAAACTCTGTCAATATGGGTACAGACTACAGTTTGTCAATGAAACATCCACAGATGTCAAAATTGAAAGAATTTATTAACAAAATTCCTATTAAACTAGAAATTGTACACTTTCCATTTTATGTTATATAAAGGAAATATACCTAACCTGCCACCTACTAAAAATTGGGACAAAATTTATGACTTGGCGATTACGAAAGAGAAGGTCAAGGAAAAAATAAATTTTGGGCAAAACTGCAAAAGACCAGGCTGCAACACTAAACCCCAGACAAATAACAAAATATTAGCAAATCTCAGAAGGAACTAAGCGGACGAAAACCAACTTCCAACTGAAAATATACATGACAACAAGCAACCCGCTTCATCATGCAGCAACACCACGGCCTGCTCCATCTAATCTACTATTACGACCACGTCCGCGGCCCCTTCCCCTTCCACGGCCACGCCCTGCAAAACCACCTGCAATAAGATTTGCCACAATGCACACTAAGTCCCTACGAGAGGATAAGCAGTCTCATTTTGTAGGAGACAACAAAGAAAAGAAAACGTTTGTGGAATCAGATTAGATAAATTTTAGCTCTTTTCATCAAAAGCATCACCTAAGAGATACTACCCCTGTAAAGCAGACAGAATTGTGAAAATACATGACAATGACTTAAAACAAACACCGCCATTTACCATGATATAGAATTGAAACAAAAACAACCATTTATTAAGCCAAACCCACCAGGTATGAACTTTTTTTTTTTTTTTTTTTTTTTTTTTTTTGGGTGATAAAACAAAGTTACATTGAAAATACAATAAAATTGCAATCTAGGCACAACATTTATCTTCCATATGTAGGAGGCTGGATGCCATCAATATCTAAGCTTACCACGTGGTGCAGGAGGTGCATCATATTCAACATAATCATAGTACCCAATAGACTGGCCCCCATAGCCCCGTCCTCTACCACGACCCCTTGCGCGGCCACGTCCTCTGCCACCATACCCTCTGCCACCGTAGCCTCGCCCACCATCCCATCCATCTCCATAATAATCTACGCCTCCATTGTAATTTCCTAAGTACATGAAACAAGAGAGAGTTTTTAGAATTCTAGATAACACAACCATGAGCCAACTACACTTAAATATCTGCATATGAAGTGGTTGGTAATACCTCTACCCCTGCCCCTTCCACGACCCCGACCCCTTCCTCGCACCATTGGTGAGCCTTCTGCATGAGATCAAATTTAAGTAACTCATGGCATAGTAGCCAAATATGCATTCTAAGTTTCAATCAAACAACTATCCATTCACCTCCTTCCTCTTCATATTCATTTAGAGGTTTTACTTGATCAGCTGGAAGCGGGGGTTGGTATCTACATGAGAGAGGAACCTTAAAATGTTAGGCAACAGTAAAGTTCACAAAAACAGTTATCATGTGTTAATGCTGCATAACCAGAAAGGATGCAAGAAAACTATGGAGATACAATGATATGGAATAACATCCCCGTGCAAAGCCTCTGTTCAAATCCCTCTTTATTACCTAAATTACCTCAAGCAATTAATTACAAAACCCAAAATGATAATGGCATAACCCAACATCTCAACAAAATAAGAAATCAAACTTCTCATCCAACAGCATAAGTCTTCCGTCATCACAGATTAAAAAATAAATAATTTGTATTCAAACATAAAAAAAGCAGTGACAATCCAGCAGGGGAATCAACCAACAGAAAGCAGCATTGTAAAGTGACAGTGAACAAACACCAACAACCAGAACACTGCAAATTTTTTGGAATGAGTGTTTTATTTTGACAAGAAATTTAGAAGTTAGAACCAGAGGGCATTGAGAAAATGTGAACAGGCGTGTCAGCATAGCAGCCATTTATTCAAGGCCTCTTAAAGTCAATATCTAACGTATCATATCTAGTCCCCAACACCGCATCAGAGAGACAGAAAAAAGTAGTAGTCAAAATGAAAAATCTCACCTATCATAATTACATAACTAAAACATGCCTCCAATATTTAAAAATTTAAAATAAAATTAAGGGGTCATTCAGTCATTTATGAAAGGACAATACAGAAGGCTCTAAGAATTTTAAGAACAACGAATTTATAATTTATTAAAATTGGAGATCTGATGAATACTGAAAACAATAAGACCATGAACTTTGTTGAACTGGAGGAAAATATTTAATTTACTCAACAATATTAAAGACATTGATCCCAAATCCCCAATTTGCCAAACCATTTACAGCCGTCATATTCTATTGCACATCCATTGTAAGATATGGCTAACACATTGGCGCATCAAACATTACCAATTCAGAAACAAAGTTGTGGCACAGGAATTGCTATTTGTTCAATACATTTTCTGAAAAATTTAACTCAACACAACAGCAAGGATTATAGTACATACATACTACAGCTATCAAAATGACAGAAGAATTAAGCAATAAAAACCATATTGCAAGCTCATAAAGCAAATCAGCAATTACAACATCCATCACTAGACGTCAGAAGCAGCCAAAAAGATATTTTATATATAAGCTCAAGTCATTATTCATATCTAAAATTAACAAAGATAATCCTAACCTATGATGTATAGCCTACAGCATTGAAACATTTACGCCATTATATTATCCATACAACAGACAACAGAGTATCTAAGAATAATATTACTCATGTCAGAGAGTATTAAACAATTTCTTACCCAGGGGAGGATGTGTCCAGCTGTTTCTTTGACAAAGTAATTGTGATCATTGAAACTTGGCGAGTAGTCTCCAAACTGTGGGAAAATGGAAAGACAAAAGGGGCGTTACTCTGCACCCAAAAAATACATTTAATAAGGAAGAGAGAGAATAAACAATTTCATACGGAAGTAAGCCTTCTTCAAGAGGCTCCCATGTGTCCGTGATACCAGTTGAACCAATTACATTATTTTGGTGCAGACCAACAATTCTTCGCTGAAAGGAGGAAACAGATTACTCTCCAAGCAAGAGAAACCAATAAACATAGAACCAAGCACTAACAGCATAAATATAGAGATGCCTGCCGTCCCACCTTGATCAGTTCAGCGATCATAACAGTCTTATTGATAGCCCTGCCCATTGCTTTTAGAACAATTTCATCAGATCCTTTCTCCTACAGAAAATTCAAGAGTCAAATAGAGAATATAAGTTGAAAAGATAACATAATGGCTAAATCCTAGATCAATACATCCACGCAACCCAAAAATGATTTCTTTTTACTTGTGATGGTGGGGGAGGCACCCACCCACAAAGAAAATAAATTTGCAGGTGGTAAGTTTTCTAGAGTCTAAAATAAATCAAATCTAATACAGAGGTTCGACTAGGCCCTAGTCCTCCTAAGAGGAAAAGAAAGATAGAGCACAACTCTCAATTTCTCACTCATAAGCATAAATACGGCACATAAAATTATAGGTATCTTAAAACCCCGACATCAGAGAAGCTCTTCCCCGAGAAAATAACACTGAACTCATAGTTTTCTATTTGAATTTGGATGTGGATAATGGAAATACCTGGAGAAGAGTGGTGGCGTAAGTAATGTAGTTTCTCATCCTGCCCTGAGCTGTAATGCGTATCTCATTCTCGTTGATAGGAGTCTCAGCCTTGGGCTTCTCCACTCTCTGATATCTATCCATCTGTTCGCAGAGCCAAAATCCCGAGTTTCAGAAATAATGTTTTAATAACGTTCAACAATCTCCAAACACAATCAAAATCAAAGTATGCCCTCTAGGGCTTACAAGTTAATCTCACCGTTTCTGAGTGCGCAAGTAGGAAGCGAATGCCTGAAGATTCGACCAGAGGGGACAACAGAACCACTCGCTCCAACGATCCTTATGAGATTCGGTGTTGATTTTGAAGTTAGACCCCGAAAGCTTCGTACCACACCAATGGAGTAGGGCTATGAGATCGCGCTCTTATCGCGCTGAAGGGACCGCCAAACGCAAAACCAAGAGATGGGCCTAATGGACCTACCACAAACATTTGGGCTATTTTTCATTATCTGCATTTTTTTATATAAATTTGTAGTAATATATTTCGAGGAGACAAAAATTAGAAGAGAGATCAAACATTCTATTACGGCAATATATATATATATATATAAAAAATTAAAAAATAAAAATCTCTAAATTTTGATTGGATTGTGAATCAGCCCCCTCGCCTTTAAAAGCTTAAAAATAAGTCCCTAAAATTTCATATTTTGATCATTAACTCGTTTGCCATTAAGATTGCCATTAAAATTGTTGTTAAATTTAATGGATAGGAAGCTCATGAAGCTGCATATCATCATTTTTTTTGTTAATTAAATTTTAGGAAAGGCGTTGGGCTCACATCTAAAGGCAAAGTGAAATTTCTCTTTCTCCTAGGTGATACCAAAATTGGCGAACAGGCCATTTGTCTATTACCATCAACAAGGGCGGATTTAGGGAAAGTTAGGGTGGTCTCCCAAAATTACGGAAAAAACCCAACTTTTCAGAAAAATTGTATTTGAGTCTCATAAAAATTTCAATATTTTCTCTTTAGTCCTCATTAAAGATTTTGTTCGGGGACTAAAATGAAAATATTGAAAATTTTAGAAGACGGAAATGTGATTCCCAAAAAATTTGGGTTATTTTCTGTAATCCCCCCCCCCAAAAAAAAAAAAAAAAATTCAGTTTTTAGCTCAACCATTGACCCTGAAGCTTTCACCTAAGTATCCAAGAGCTAGGATACCTCCCACAATACTTTAACCATTTCCAGGATTGAACCCTCTCCTTTAATGAGTGTCTGATCTCTTTACCAGTTGAACCTAAGAACGAAATGTAAGTTGCATATCATCATCAGTTAGGAGATCGCCTTCCTCCACCACAATGATATGGGCGCCACGATCAATGAGATCTTCAAACAAAACTAAATTGATAATCGGGAGATGGGGAGAAAACCTATTCTAGCAAAGAATTGACACTATGGCCTTAGCATTTTTTAATTCTTTTTAAAAAATTTAAATACTTAAAATTTCCTATCAATGCTAAGTGTCATTTGTTATAGTGATATGGAAAATTACTCTACTTTAAATAAAAAAAAAAAGGTGAGATGACACAAACCATTAAAATTATCAGTCTTGATGGTAGGAGAGTTAAAAGTTAAAGTATGAAACTTCAGGGTTTTAGTTTTTAACTTTTAAAGTTGAGGGAAGTAATTCGAAACACACCTAAAATTTATGGAGGTTTTTTGTATTTTATTTTTTAAAAGAAAAATAAGTTACCCAATTTTATGTAGGCTCTTAAAATGAAATTAAAATAAATGAACTATTTACCCATTATTTACCATGTAATTAATTATCATTAACTTATTTTAAAATTTGAAATTTCATTATTTTGCTTTAATTGAAAATAATTGAATTAAATATATAATTTTAAGTATTTGATTTTTTTAAACATATAATTATCTAATTATAAAGAGGATATTAAGTCCATTTGCATCAATCAGGTCCAATTCACAAACCAAATTACCAAATTTTGTCATGTGTAGTTTCTTATTTCTTATTATTATCTATATTTAACAGAAAATCTTCTCGTAAATTTTTGTCATGGGTATAAGCCATTGTCAATTTTTTTGGAAAACATGTGGTCTTTTTTTATAAGCATGGATATTTTTTTTAAGGTAATCTTATTTGAGTCATTTCGTGGTGTTTAAGTATAAAACCTCATAAATTGACAAAAATAATGAGGATTATACATGCAGCTTGAGAAGATCTTTAAACCATGGTTATTTTCCAACATAGTTTACATTGTAGTTTTGTTTTGACTTACATAAACGTACTTCTTAAACGCTAACTCAAACTCCCTCTTTCATTCTCTGGTAAAATTCACATTATTGTAGAGCCCAAATTAAATTATACTCCCTCCCTCTAATCTTTAATTTCATATAAAATATCTACCTAATTTAATTAGATTAAAAAATTAATTAAAGTAGTTAATATAACTTCTTTTTTTCTAAAACAATGATAGAAGGCCATGTCATCCTTTGGTTTATTCGTGAAGGAAACATGTGGCTTAGAGGTGGTTGTTGTTAGTTATATTTGTTCCTATGATCTGATTAGGATTAGATGGTAGTTTATCTTTGGTTTATTGCGGTTTATGTCAGTTGTTAAGTTAAATCCTGTATCAGTTAGTTATAAGTCCTAAGTCTGTATTAGAATGTTTGTACGATTCATGTGCTATCCATGAAAGTATTATTCAGAAGTTTAGTCTTGTCCTAGAGTTTCATATTCTAGCTCTAGTTTATCTTTTCCCATTTTCCTTTCCCAAGTTCTATCATTTTGGTATGAGAGTCACAATCTCTCGACCATTGTGGTGTTATAGGCAACAATAGGAAGGAACAACAATCCACTGATTATGATATACCTAACCAGGAAGCAGAATCTTCCAAATCCAATGATCATGAAACATCCTCAACCCCAGACGATATTTCACAACATCAAGGAGATGAAGAAACAGAAAAATACAGCCATAGTGATCGATCAGGAGGTGAAGGAGACACAAAATAATTATGAAGTAGAAGACACCGACATTAAAGTACCTTGGTGGGGCAAAAATCCAAGCAAGAGGCCACATATCAAAGTAGAGTTTCCAAAATTTGAGGGTGGTGATCCAAAGGCTGGGTGATGAAGGCGGAAAAGTACTTCAGATATTACCAAACTCCAGAAGATTTGAAAGTAGAGGTTGCAGCCATGAATTTGAAAGAGGAGTTATCAAAGTAGATATTACCTCTAAGCCACATGTTTCCTCGCTGCAAAAACACTACTCTGAGGTTAATGGAGTTAACAAAGGAAACCGACACTGATGAAGGCTATTTTCAGGATGAAGAAGAGGAATTACCTGAAACAAACATAGCAGAGATATCTTTACATGCCATTCTCGGAAATTCATCAGCAACAACAATGAAGGTTCGAGGCACGTTGGGGGCGAAGCCGATTCTGATTTTAATTGATAGCGGCTCTACTCATAAACTTTATTTCCCGTAAAGTTGTAGCAGAATTGGGAATTAAAAGTCACAAGTTTCCTCCATTTAGGGTTCAGGTAGGGATGGCTCCATGATCACTTGTGACGCCATATGCAAACAACTGGAAGTAAAGGTGCAGAATTTAACAATTCAAGACTGCTTCTTCCCGTTCATTCTTGGAAGCGTAGACATGGTGCTGGGAATTAAATGGTTGGCTTCTTCAAACATAGTGGAAGCAAATTGGCAGCAAATGTTCATAATTTTTTGGTGGATGGGCGCTGATACAAACTTCAGGGGGCACCCCAACCAGATTCTTCTCCTCCCCTTCGCAGCAACAACATTCCTCACCCATCGCCATAACCAGATTCATCTATTGTTGTTTCTAGTGACAACCTCATTCACCAATTTGAGATGTTGGAAGCATTACTACAGGAATATCATGAAGTCTTTGAAGACCCTCAGACTCTTCCTCCTTTCAGAAACCACTGTCATGCAATTCATTTTTATCCTAAATTTGTCCCTCCTAATATGCGTCCCTATCGCTATCTTCATTCCAAGAAGGATGAAATAGAGTGACAAGTTGCTGCACTTTTGAACAAAGGATTTATACACCTAGTGTAAGTCCAATTGCTAGCCCAGTTCTCCTTGTGCCTAAGAAGGATTCTTCATGGAGGCTATGTGTTGACTATAGGGAATTGATCACATTACCATCCTAGGTAAGTATCTGATTCCTAACGTAGATGAGTTGATTGATGAGTTATATGGAGCCAAATATTTTTCCAAAATTGATTTAAAATATGGGTGCCACCAAATTCAAGTCCGTCATGAAGATGTTCCAAACTCATTTAGGGTATTACGAATTTGTGGTTATGCCTTTTGGACTTATAACTGCTCCAACCACTTTTCAAGCTGCCAAGAATGACATGAATCCATTTTGATCTTCTTTGATGACATGTTGGTGTATAGTAAGAACTTTGACGATCACATGTCTCATCTACACCTGTTCTTTATACTCTGCAACGATATCAATTTTTTGCCAATCCCGATAAATGCAATTTTCTGCAACTTGAAGTTTCTTTTCTGGGGCATGCTATTTTCAAAGAGGGAGTAGCAGTAGACCCAGATAAAATCATTGCTACAACAGAATCGCCTCATCCTCTTAATATTATTGAGTTGCGTGGTTTTCTTGGATTGCCCGGATATTATCGTCATTTTTTCAAAAATTATGGGCTGCTAGCAAAACCATTGACTGATATGACAAAGAAAGATTCTTTATGATGGACAAATCCATCCAAGAGAGCTTTCCTATATTTGAAAGAGGCATTGATCAATGTTCCTATTCTGCCATTGCCGAATTTTTCTAAACCTTTTGTTGTGGAGTGTGATGCTTCTTCCTCAAGAATTGGAGTTATTTTGCAGCAAGGTGGACACCCTATTGCTTTCTACAGCAAGTGGTCATCACCTTCTAAAAGGCATAAGTTAGTATATGGTCGAGAATTGCTGGCCTTTGTCTCCGCTTTGCAAAAGTGGCAGCATTACCTATTAGAACTTCCAATTGAGGTTCAAAAAAACCATAATAGCTTAAATATTTGCTGGACCAGCGTATCACAACTCCTGAATAGCAGCGGTTGATAATGAAACTTCTTCCATTTGACTTCAAAATTTTGTATCGTGCTGGTTCATCCAATCAAGGAGCTGACGCCTTATCAAGATGTCCTCATTATGCTGATTTGTTTGTGTTAGCAATTCCTCATGATGCTTCTTTTGACAGTTTGCCTCAATTGTTGTAGCAGGATGCTTATACTTCTTCAATTATCACAGCTTTACAATAGGATCCATCTTCCATGCCTCCTTTTGCCCTTTCTTCTGGGTGCTAATAATACAAGACTCGGCTGGTTATTCTAGCATCTTCTACTTCAGTTCCTTGCTTATTGAAGAAGTACATTCTTCACCTTTAGGAGGTCATGGAGGTGTGTTGAAGACACTCAAAAGATTGCAGCAACATTTCTTTTGGAAAAATACGAAGGAGGAGGTCAAAAAATTTGTCGCTAGCTGCCTCACTTGCCGAAAAAATAAATATATTCCTCAAGCTCCTGCAAGTCTTCTCCAACCATTAGACATTCCACAACAAATTTGGAGGACGTTTCACTTCATTTCATCATTGGATTACCAAAATCCAATGGTTGGGAGGCAATTTTGGTGGTTGTTGATCGTTTAAGCAAATATTATCATATCATTGGGTTGCCTCGCCACTTCAAGACCAAGACAGTGGCCATGGCTTTTTTGGAGGAAGTGGTTTGTCTCCATGGATTTCCAAGGTCTATAATTTCTGATAGGTTTTCGAAGTGTATTTTCTGACAGGATAGCCAAGCTGAAGTTGTTAACCGTTGTTTGGAAACTTACTTTGGTTGTTTCTCTATAGGATCAACCCAAAAACTGCAGTCATTTTTCTTCATTGGGCTGAATTATCATATAACACAAGATTTCATACTTATTTAGGTTCCACTCCTTTGAAAATTGCTTATGGCAGAGACTTTCCTTCTCTTTTACCTTTCTTACAAGGTGCTACTAATTTAATCAAGTTGGAAGATTATTTTGAGGAAAGGGATGCGGTGTTCCCTACTTTTCATGATAATTGTAAAGCCCGAAATTTTGAAAAATATGGAGCCGTTACCAAAATTTTAAAACAAGGATAATTTTGAGAACTTTTAAAAAAAATGGAAAAATGGTCTTAAAAAAACCAGTTAGAGTTCAAGGTTGATTATGTGTAGGAAAGGTGTTAGGCACCTCACGCACCCATTCTTGAGAACTATTACCCTAAGTTAATTATTTAAAAAGTGAATATGACCTCTAATTTTATTATAATTACCCAAAAGAGAATAAACAAAAAAAAAATATTTACAAGAAGGAAAATAAATAAAGAGAAACAACATTATTTATTTACACGGTTGTACTTGATCTAAAATGAAAGCCTAGAGACTACAAACTCTTTAGAGGGATCAAAGTCCATGTAATTTGTTAGGGGCGAAAAAGAAGTGCTTGGTTGGTGTCTTTTAAAAAATTTCATTTAATTTATATGAGAAAGATATTTTTGTTTGGTTTGTATTTTTTACTTTAAAAAAAAAACGTTTGAAACCAAATTGTTTATTTTAAGAAAAGAACCTCCTTTTTTTTTTTTTTTGAAACTTTTTTTATTTTATTTTTTTAAAAAAAACACACGAGTTCATCAAGCCAACAAGGAATTGCAGTCTCATCATATCATTCATTGCACAAAATTCAAGATGGCAAGAAAATCAAAAAAGACATGGTGAGAATGTGTACCTTTAATGCTTTGAATCTCACTCCAAGAAAAGACAAAGTGATACAACCACATAATAGACAAGAGGCAATTACAATCACATTACCTATATCTATTAAGCATGACACATACCACCATTAAAAGACAAGGAAGATCATGATTAGGTGTAGATAATGGCAAAAGCACATACCTCTTGATCCCTAATGCAATACGTACATCAACAATATAGAAGATAATTCAATAAGATAATCAAAAGCAAGAACACATACCTTTTCATTCATCATCCTTTTAAGCTACACGTGCATAATATATCACTCAAGCCAATAGATAAATGATCATGTAAAGGGGACATACCTCCAAGTGATGTGGCTCAAGAGGTGAAACAAGAAAGCAAATAAATAAATAAAAAGTGAATAAGACACACATCAACAAAAGCATCGTACCAAGACAAAGCAATGATAATTATTTCTCAACATTTTGTGAGCAAAATTACAAAAAGAGCACAAGCATATTTATATGTCATCACACGCCACCCATGTTCATGCTTCTATTAATTACTACCTCCGGTTCTAATTATAGGAACACTTTTATAGTATAAATTGTATTATAATAGTTTTCTTATAATTAGGACCGGGAGGGAGTAATAAATAATCAAATGATCCCTAACATTGTAAGATGAGGTGAGAGAGAGAGAGAGAGAAAGCAAAACAACAATATGAAAGAGAAAGAAGAAAAAAAAATGAAGGATGTATGCACCACCACACACAACATTAAGACAAAGCAAGTAATAATTACTTCTTACTATTCCATGAGTGATAATATCAAGAGGATCAAAGCTCCATCATTTGGTCATCGGAATAGAAGTGAAAGAGAATTGGATATATTGATGCCTCAATCACATATGAGATTTTCATTGGCATGAAAAAGAAGTTCACTCGCATAACAAATCAAGCACGAGAAAGTGACATATGCCTAGAGTAGTGACCCCTTCCCTTTAAGACATAAGAGAAAATGTGATGAATAAGTGTAATAGATTCTCTCTACCTTTTCTCACTAGCCTTTTTCATCAGAACTTCTTGTGTTTCTTGCTCTCTCTTGTGCTCCCCTTTAAATAGGTATTACCTAGGGTTTTGCGTCACTAATTTTAAAAAAAAAAAAAAATCGCTTTCTATTTTTTATTTGATTTTTTCTTTTAATAATGATTGCCAATTTAGACCACAATCACATCAATTAAATACCTTGTTTTCGTTTTTTTAATTTTCGTTTAATTAATGATAATCCCAATTTGGATCCCAATCATCATCAATGAGAAGATTTTCATTTTTTGATTTTCCTCTTAAATAATGATTGCCAATTTGGACTCCAATCGCCATCAATAAGAGGATTTTCTTATTCTTCTTTTTTTCTTTTCCTCTTTAATGATGATTGCCAATTTGGACCCCCCAATCATCATCAATGAGATTATTTTCTTTTATTTTCATTTTTTATTATTTTTTATTTTTTGAGTGGGCCAAGGCAAGATAGGGTGTTCATAGTAATCTTGTCATGGCGGCGTCTAGTGTAGCGTAGTGGCATGCTTGCTGGTCTTTGACACCCTCTATCAGGGTTCGATCCCTGCCAGGACCATTAGATCCCAATGCCAAAAAAAAAAAAAAAAAACAAAAGTAATCTTGTCATGCCACAAGATCGGATGAAAAATTATTCGGATTCTAACCGAAAGGAAGTTGAATTTTAACATGGAAACATGGTATTCTAAAATTTCATCCCTACAAGCAGCCTTCATTGGCCAAACACAAATTTCAAAAGCTAGCTCCAAGATTTGGGTCTGTTTGGCATAGCGTTGGGGTCCAAAAGCTGAACAGCCATGAAAAAAAGCCTAATGAGGGAAAAATAGGTGTTTACATGGCTTCTGTTTGTGATAGGCTTATGGTAAAAAGCCACTTCTAATAGAAACCACAAATCGCAGCTTCTCCCACAAAAAGGTCACTTTTTCCACTATCATTCCAAATACAAATCACATTTATAATCTAACTTTTATTCCTATGTCACTCATGCAAAAGTCAAATTGAGAATCGATCACTTCTACCACCACTATTTCAAACGGGCACAAAATGGACCATGTCCGGTGGAATAATTGGCTCAGTGGCATACACATACGAATTAAAGCTTCCTCTCAATCCTCATATCCATCCTATTTTTTCTTCTCAAGAAGGCACACGGCTATAATTCATCTTTCATACCTCCATTACCTATCAATGTTGATTGAGAAGCTCAACTAGAACCGGAGCAGATTCTATCATCCAGAATTGTAGATAGTTCAGCTGATTCTTCTGGCCAGCAAGAAGTCTTCTTCTTAAATGGAAGGGACGACTTCCCGCAGAAGAATGCAGTTGGTAGCCGTATGATCTTATTACTGCTCAATTTCCCTCATTTCACCTCAAGGACAAGGCTGCTTTCTGGGGATAATGTAGAAGGCACGTCCTCTTTTGGTTTATTCTAGAAGGAAACGTGTGACCAAGAGGTGGTTGTTATCTTTTTTCCTAGGACAATTATATTTGGTTTATTGTAGTTTACATCAATTATTAAGTTAATCCTTAGAAGGAAACGTAGATGACTAAGATTTGGTGGATTGTTATCTTTTTTCCTAGGACAATATCAATTATTCGAACCCTCCAAAACTTTTATTTATCAAAAAAAAAAAAAAGTTAATCCTTATCTTGTATCAATTTCTTAAGTCGTAAATCTATATAAAGAATGAATGTAAACCCATTTGCTATCTATGAAAGTCAGAAGTTAAATCTTATCTTGAGTTTTAAATTCAGGCTCTAGTTTGTCTTTTCCCTTTTTCCTTTCCCAAGTTCCACCAAGCACCATAATCTCCCTTAATTCCCTCCATATCAAGAGATAAATTCGTCAAATACAGACAAAAATGGAAAATATTTATTGTCTCTAGAACTAAAAATCAACCCCCAATTAACTCCTAGGTTTTATATTAAAAGCAGAAGTATCATAATTAGAATCAAAACTAGTACTAGAAAAGGTATTCCCTCCAGGTCCTAATTATAAAGCGCCTAGTTGACTTTTTTTAGAGATTAAAAAAACTAATTAAATTACTTTAGAGTATTTTTATTTTTTTTTTTTTTTTAAACTAACTAGTTTAACTAATAAACTAATATATAATCTTAGATATATAACATGAAATTATTATCTTATTTAGCTTCCTTAATCTCTTCAAAAAAAAAAAGACAATTAGGTCTTTTGATTAGGCCTGGAGGTCATGGTAGTGAAAGCGTAGTTTTTACGTAAAAACGGAAGGAGAATGAAAAATCGTAAAACGTAAAATCGTAAAATAAAACGGAGTTTTTACCTACATATGTATATAAGGTACCCGCCTTCATACACATATATCTTGATCAATGTAATATCAATCAAAATGTCTAAAACGTTGTCGTTGATCAAACCATATTTTTTATATGATTTTACATGATTAAATTGGGATTTTTAATGCATTTTCTAGGACATTATTGTATGATTAAGTACTAAGTTGAGTTAGGAACATTTTTATTGAATTAAGTGTAATTAGGGGTAAAATGATCTTTATTTATTAATTACAGAAAAGGACCCAGATGTTTTTGAAATTTCAGTTCTGCCCCAAAATAGTTTGAAAATTCTCACTTTAGTCCCTCTCCAGAACTTTTAAAACTTTCACTTAAGTCCCCAAGTAAACTCAGCGCTTTTTGCAAAAACGTTGTGTTGTTACGTTTTTACGCTTTAAAGTGGCGCTTTTTACGCTTTTACCTCAGTGCGTTTTTTCCACCACGTAACACAAAAAAAAAAACGTAAAAGCGCATTTTTTACGCTTTAAAGCGCGATTTTGACTTCTACCTTTGGAGGTAGTATTTCTTGGACCCGCCACTTTACAACTAAGGGTATGTTTGGTTGGGGGAGGGAAGGGAAGGGAGGAAAATGGAGGAAAATATTAAAAAGGAGAAAATTTTTTGGGCCCCACCACAAATAACTTTTCTCTCTCCCCATTTTTTACCCCCCCCCCCCCAAAAAAAAAACCAAAAAAAAAGGTACCAAACATACCCTAAGACTCCTAAAGTTCGAAGGCCAAAAAAAAAAAAATATTTGATGAGGAGCAAAGATAGTGAAATTACAGAGATGGACTATGCCAAAACGATTCTTAATGTCACCAATAGATAACAGAATTGATTCTTTACTTGGCCAATAGAAATCACAATTTGCTACACCGAATACAATTCATGAGTCAGTTCACCAAAACTATAACTCAGTTCCTGAGCACTCATTCAATGATATGAAAATGTCGAGCACTAATTCAAGCTTCTCCTTTAAACTTCGCTTCATATACCTGAGGTTGCTGCAAAAGACACAGTAACAAGATTTTCAAACCCTGGTTTAAACTTTAAATTATATAAAAAGATCAGCGACATATAATGAAAATCAAGACGCCTAATAAATGGGTATATCAATCCAAGCATGAATTATGGCCCTCATGAATAAGGTTAAACAGTTCGCCTCAAGAAACCAAGTTATAGCCGGCTTACTGCTAGTCAGAACCTGTTTCGAATAGCCAGTGCTGCTGCTTTATTTATTATCTATGTTTCGCAGGAATAGAAAATTTCAGCATTTTAGAATATTCAGATCTGTCCCTCAACTTCCCCCTCATTCTTGACTTTTGTTCCTCCCACTTTCTTTTTCCTCACCCCCTACTAGATATTGTTCTACATCACAATGTTTCTAAGTTACCAAACACGAAAAACAAATAAATTACCATGAACACCGCTGAAATCAACCTGCGGGCAAACCATCTCAAGTGCATTGCCTGTTGAGCAGCACTTGCTGCTTGCACCGTTTCAAACCGTAGGTACACAAAACCTGCGCTATATCTGCACGCATGATGGACCAATTAAGAAGTTGCACATAACTAGCATTTGCCATTCCACCAAGTAGATTCACGGACAGATATGTGGATGAATAGCATGCATTCAGAAACTTACTTGTCAACATAAATATGCTTCACCCGACCAAATTTAGAACATTCTTCTGCAACATCCTCCTTAATATCGTCATCAAAATCTGGTTCCGTCTGTTTATAAAAGTAGGTATCAGTATGAGAAAAGGCAACACTACTACACAAAATTGAACAGCATATCATCAAAAGCCAAACCTCAGTAGTTGGATCAAACATATTCTTCAACAGCAAACACTCGCTGGGGGTTCCAACTGGCTCTGCTCCCGGGGTAGGCACAATGGCTGTTGGGAGAGCCGATGCAGGTACCATACCTGGACCCCCAACTGGCAAACTAACAGCCTGCTGGGCAGGGGCTGATCCATTCACTAGAGGCACACTACCCATAGACCCGGCAATGCTGCAGCATTTCATATTTGTTAAATTGATAAACAAGATAATCAGATAGAAATGCACACTGGCGTGCATACATATAGATATCATAGACAAACCTTGTAGCAATACCAGAGCGATCCAACTTCGCCATAAGCATCGCTCTTGATTGAGCGTTCAATGACTGCATAAAAAAAGCATAATACATCAGTCAACTACCTTTTTTTAAAACGGGCTACTGTTAAATAAATACAGGAGGAGGAAAAGAAGAAACAGGACAACTACTCCTACTAAAGGACAGAACTTAAAGCATAAGGAGCAAGGAAAACTGACATGTAACCAGACCAGGAAAGAATATCAAATTTAAGCCCGATGAACAAGGAGACAGGGAAAAAAATTGATCTATGAAAATATTCATAGCATTTGTCTGATATATTCGATTATGGCAGGAAAGCAAAGAAAAATATTGAGCACTTTTTTACCAAAAAAATATAAGGCATCAATTCTGAAAAGCACTAAAACTTCATTATACTTGTCTGTCATACAGAAATGGTCTTAGCAATCTGCTAATATTTAATTTAAATGTTTCAATAATCATAGCCAATTGAGAAATATTAAAACCAAATTCCACCCAGCCATGCAGTGTCAATTAGATACTCGCTATTCACCAACATTTTCAGTTTCTTAGTATTAACTAAGGTAGCAATATTGTATGGCAAAATTTCAATTATGGTCATCCAGTGCAAAGCAATTTCGCAGTACTTCAAAGAATAAGTTTTAACTTACCAATCCACCTTCATCATCATCCAAATCTGCAGATTTTGCGGTTGTATCTTGGCCTCCAACATGATCTGTTACCGATGAAACCTGCGGATGATAGACAGAATTACTCAAACAGGAGCTAGCAATGTGATCATCAACACATTGGAACACACGAGGGATAAGGATTGCTACCTTGATAATCCTACCAGCAATTTCTAATTTTCCATTCAAACTCTGAGCAGCCTTGGCATGTTCGAGATTAGCAAACTGTCCAAATAAATAAAATGGATAAATAACACTACTATATCCATGAAGGCATCTTTAATAGTCTGACAGTTGATAACTAACTTGTATAAAGCCAAAACCCTTGCAATGTCCTGTCTCCATGTCAAGGGGTAGCTGAACAAGCTCCACTGGACCAAACGGCTCAAAAATCTAACCAGCAAGAAACAACAAAATTTCATGAGTGGTAAATCAAGATTCCACTTATCAACATGCTACTTAAATATATTATTGATCCACTGTTCCAGTGTCAAGAAAACATTAATTTGTAATGAAAGGGTGTGACGTTTGATGTGTTAAAGGAGTCCCACAAACATCGGTCCTTTGTATTCCTGATCAACAGTAACAGAATTCATGACAAATAGATCTCTTTGCCCGTCCCTCATAAGTCAATGTACAGAAAAAATTATGTACAGAACCAGTTACCTCTCTCAGCTGAGCCTCAGTCATGTTAAAGTGAAGGTTCCCCACATACAGTTTCCTGTCCACTGCTCCATATGGTCCCGCTACTCCTGCACCTGCACTGGTAGTATTAGACTGAACAAGGTTTTTTTCAGCCTCTGAAGGTTTGACCATTACAGGTTGTCCCAAAAGCAGTTGGCCTGAAAGAGCAATTGCCATTGGCACCGACATCACATCATAAAATTCAATATACCTGCATCCGCACCGAGAACTTACATAAGTTTCCACACCAATAACATTCAAAAAGTTGAAATTAAGACTTACAAAAGCACAGAGAAACAAGAACTCTAGTGCGGACAGTTCTAACTGAGTTTCTTTTGTTTATCTGACTCATGCAGAGAAAGTATTAGTCAGTGAGATAATAGAAGTAGAAAAACCTAAAGCATAAATTACAATAATTCAATTATGTGATATAACGAGATTGGTGACACCAACAATAACCGTAGAACTAGAAAGTCCTAGGTAGCAAGTCGTCTCCATTTGATTATGTTCACGTGCAGATCAAATCCCAAAAAAACAACTTATTGAGAGGCAGTGGCCTTGGATGACAAATTAATTGTCAACGAAGATGACCTTGTATGACAAATTAATTGTCAACTAATTCCAAGAGCTAAACAGCAGCGACATCAAAAAATCCACACACACATCATCAAAAAACCTACCATCGGTCACACATCCAACAATAAACCAGCAAAAACTAAAACAAAGGAACTCCTCCAATGAGATTTAGCATCAACTTCATCAAAATCCCACCTATAATTCGCACAGACGGCCTTCAAATCATAAGGGAAGCAAAAATAATGAGAAGCCTCATCATATAAGATTGATATCCTCATTGGATGGCAAACATAGAGGACAAAAATTGGGAAAGGAAAAAAGGGTCATGTTATACTACCTTGGGCACGCAGCATGAATTGATTAAACATGAGAGCAAGGTATTCCCACCATCCCTCATCATATCGCAATGCTAGTTCATTTAAGAATACAGTTAAATATGATTCTTAAAATTCATATCCTAATACCATAATAGGGCACAGATATAAACTAAATCTATTAAATAGATGGCACATACCCAACTCCTTTAGACCGCCTTGAATTCCTATCCATGATCAAACGAACATCCCTCACCTGAAAATGAAAACATTAGAACAGAATATAACTCAAGAATTTTCAAACAATAGAGGTACAAATAAAAAATTCGCCAATGACTTCTTAAGAATTTTGATATGGTTATTGTAATAATAATAATAATAATTAATATCAGGAATAATTAGTAGTCAATTGGTGGATTACCAAGTCTATAAGGTCAGTAGGAGTAGGTTAGTAATCAGGGTGACTTACTAGTTCAATAAGGCTGCCAGAGGCAGGACTCTAATCATGACAGTGCCTATATAAGATATGGTATACTAGTGCAAGGGTTCTATTGATTGAATGATAGACTAAATCATTCTCTTGTTTTCTCTCTTCTCCTGACTTCTTCTGTCTCTCCTCTTTCCCTACTACTCTCCTATTTCTCTATACTCCCACATCAAAGGTATCAGAGCTTCGGCTCCTTGGCCATTCTTCACCTTTGCTCATGGTATCTACACGTTCGAAGAATGCCTCCACCAATACGGCCGATCAAGCTAACATTCCTCTACAATCGATTGAGTTTGAACAAGGCCTTTGAGGTCTATTGGTGACATACAAGATTTGAGTTCTTTATCGGGGTTCTTTACCAGGGGTCGTTCAAAATCTTGCCACAAAATTAGCTCTCTTAGGCCAAGACCGAGAATCAAGAATTCATGGCAGAAGCATTGGGGGTGTTCTCCATTCAAGGTCGGCCCCTAAATTTGGGTCACAAGAAGGGCACGACAATTTCCATGAATCCTACTAGCCACAACATTGTACTCATTTGGAGTATCACTAACCTCCCACAAACGACGACAGGTATCATCCTCCAACGCGACTTACCAAAATGAATTTCCCACGCTTCTAAAGCTTAGATATTGAAGGTTGGATTCAGAAGTGTGAGCGATATTTCGAACTCGATGACACTCCGAGATGTTGGAAGGTGCAGTTAGCAAGCATCAATCTTGATGACTGTGGCTATGTCTAGCATCGGGCATATGAGGAGGGAGAACAATGTCAGCCGATTTCTTGGTCAAAGTATAAACATGCTTTGGCTGTCACCAATGGCCGAGTTTAATTCATTTGCACCAAAAAGAGTCACTGGACAGTTACAATGGTGATTTCGATGCTCTGCGTTGCAAACTCCATTTGTTTGGAGATCACACTATGCAGGCTTAGGTGCTCGGCCTTTTACGTCCTTGGACAATGATTGAAGCGCAAAGCATCGGCAAGATTTTCAAGATGAATCTCCAGGATGATATGGCAAAAAAAGAAGGGAGTGAGTTCCACAACGATGTGACACGCTCTTCTACTATGTGTCGCAACCCCAAGATTGCATCGTTTTCGGGTGGGGCCCCATTAACTTCCAATAGAGCCACATCTTTGGTTAAATGTAATTCTTGTTCGTCTAGAAATAATTTCTCTAACTCAAGCATCTTCTACACAACAAAACTCCAATTGAGTTAAAAGATCTTACTGGAGCAATTCAAGAATGGAGCTAAAAATCTCTATTTTTATTGCCACCAACCTATTCTTGCGGCCACACTTGTTCCCAATCACAGATATTTCAACTTCAACTAATCGAACTTGACACAAAGGCATCGAATGATGACGGCATGGAGGATCCTCTACAACCCAAAGACAACATCATTAAGGTTTTTGAATGCCTCCAAATGTCTCTTCATGCAGTTCAAGGCAGGGTTGAAGTAACCTCTGTACGAAACAAGGGTACGTAGGGAAACGAACAGTGCAAATTTTAATTAATAATAGGGCTTCCCATGGATATTTGGATCATGCATGGCCAAACGGTTAGGGTGGAAGGACCAAACAATGCCCATAGGTGAACTTGTTGGGGGTGGCAGATTGAAGCTACATGGTACTTAGAGGAACTTCAGACAAAAAATGCAGGGTGAAGAATTTCAATATGACTTGAAGGTGATGGATATCAAAACTTATGATTTAATATTAGGTTTACAACGGCTTACACAGGTACTACATCACGCTTCATGGAACTATGATGACTTAGCAATGAGCTTTTGGTACAATGGGTCCACTTGCACCTTAAAGCCTATACCTAAGGAGGGTTGTAAGCTCGTTCGACGTCTTGAAGATCATGTAGAAGAGGGCAGTCAGCTCTTCCTTCTGCAAGCAATCGAAGAGCCGAGTCAAACAAGTTGTGTTTTGCATAACAGTCCTCAAGAAGTTGACCAAGGATACGGGGGTTGCTTAAAGAATTTAACAATGTGTTTTCAAAACCTAAGTCCTTACCTCTATTAAGTGAAGGACATAATCATCCAATAGTACTTCAGGAAGGGGCTGATCTGGTGAATCTTCGTCCCTATCTCTACCCCACTATGCAAAAAGATGAAATCGAATGTCAACGGTTTGTTAGAAAGAAGGGTGATCCAAGAAAATTCCTCTCTGTTTGCCACTATTATTGTGTTGGTTAAGAAAGATGGGAAAGGGAGGATGTGTATAGATTTTCGGGAACTCAACAAGCAAACCGTTAAGAACAAGTATCCAATTCCTCTAGCAGGTGATTATTGGAAGATTATTGGAAGAACTTGCGAAAACACACTGACACACATAAGACAGCCTTCCAAACACACCCAGGTCACTAAAAATGGCTTGTAAAGCCATTTGGTCTCACTAATGCGCTGGCAACATTTCAAGGGGCCATGAACAACATATTCAAAGATTACCTTACGAGGTTTGTCTTGGTGTTCGATGATATTCTAATGTATAGCTCTAATATGGTTTTGCATCTTGAGCATTTGAGACCTGTGTTAGAAATTTTGAGGAAGAACCACTATTTTGTCAAGGAAAGTAAATGTACTTTTGCTGCCACAAAAGTGGAGTATTTGGGCCATATTATTCAAAATGGTCAAGTGGCTACAAACCCTTGGAAGATTAGGGCCGTTGTGGAGTGGCCAAAGCCTTATACGGTTAAGCAACTTCGCCCCTCCCTTGGCTTGGCTGGTTATTATAGAAGGTTCATCAAGGGGTATGGGTGAGCTTGAAAGGCCCTTGACCAATTTGTTGAAGGACAGCTTCACATGGTCTCAAGAGGCTGCTAGTGCATTTCAGAATTTGAAGAATACCTTGAGTTCTGCACTAATATTAGTATTGCTTGATTTGTCAAAACCTTTTATTGTTGAGACTAACGCTTGTAGTGTAGGTATTGGTGCTGTTTTGAAGTAGGGGGGACATCATTTAGCATTTTCAGCAAGGCCTTGGCTCTTGGGCACCTTAGCTTGTCAATTTACGAAAAGGAGTTTTTGGCGGTGGAGCAAGCCGTTGATCATCAACACAAGTACCTAGAGGGGAGGAGGCTTGTTATATGATCCGACCAGCAAAGTTTGAAATATTTGTTGGATGAAAAATTAAAGACCTTTTTTCAAATGTACAAGGTCTCTAAGTTGATGGGGCTCGACTATGAGATACAATAGAAGGGTGAAAATAATGATGCCGATGGCTTATCTCATAAACGAAAAATGAGAAGTATGCAGCTGACCCTATCCACATGTTCAGATGACTTGTTGCAGGAAATTAGACACAGCTGGGAAGCGGATGCTGATTTGAAAAAGGCTGCTGCAACAATTGCAGCAAAACAGTGGCAGCATAGGGAAATACAATTGGAGGGATGAGTTATTGAAGGAAAGTGGTCAGATTGTATTTGGAAATGGTGCTGCTACACAGCACAATTTTGGAGTGGTTACATATGCATGCAACCTATCAACAAATCAAGTCTCTCTTTTGGTGGAAAAATCTGCTTGAGGACGTTATGGACTTTATTCGCCACTGTGATGTTTGTGCTCATTGTAAGTATGACAAAGCCACTCACCTGGGGTTGTTGCAACCTCTTCCTATACCTAGTAGAGTATGGGAGAGTGTCATAGTGGACTCTAGAGAAGGTTTACCTAAATCTGGTGGCAAAGACACCATATGGGTTATTGTGAATAGGTTGAGTAAGCATGCGCATCTCATAGCGCTTTCTCATCCCTTTTCCGCTTCAACTTTGGCTCAACAGCTCTTAGATGGAATTTATAAGTTGCATGGAGCTCCTATAGAAATAATAAGTGATCTTCATTAGTAATTTTTGGCAAGAATTCCTTAAGATACTGAAGATTGATCAGAAATTGACATCGTCTTACTGTCCGCCAACCGAGGGGAAATTGGAGTTGTAAACCATTGTTTAGAAACTTACCTCCAGTGCATGTGTTGAGAGCTTCCTAAGGGGTAGAGCCGCTGGTTACCGCATGCTGAGAGGTGGCACAACACTGCCTACCATTCCTCCACCAAGGTTACCCCTCATGAATTGTTATATGGGCAGAAAGTCAGAAACCACGTTTACGCTCCTTATTTGCCTCGATCTGCCGTTGTGGATGCGGTAGATAGGTCATTTGTTGCTAGAGAGGAAGCTGCTTTATTGATAGCTAAACATCATTTGGCTAGGGCTATGAATATGATGAAGCAAAGGGCCAATTCTCATCATACAGATCGGGAGTTTCAAGTGGGTCAGTGGGTGTTCCTGAAGCTCCAACCTTATAGGCAGATTTCAGTTGCAGCAAGGAGCAATCAGAAGTTAGTTTCAAGGTATATTGGGCCTTATAAGGTGCCCAAGTGTATTGGTGTTGTTTCATATCAGTTGAAGCTACCCCCTGAGGTTCCAATCCACCATACTTTCCATATTTCTTTGTTGAAGATGTGTCCTGATCCGATAGTTCGTCCTCGCCATCCTCCCCTAGATTGGCCAGAGCCGCCTACAACTGAAGAACCAAAAATGATTTTGAACAAGAGTTGGTCTTTGTAAGGGACAAATTGTAATCGAAGTATTGGAAAAATGGAAGCAACTTCCAGAGGAAGAAGCTTCATGGGTGCTGCTTTATTGACAATAGCAGCAGTATCCTTCATTTGTGGTTGAAGACCCTTGAGGGCAAGGGTTCTTTAGGGGATATTGATATGGTTATTGTAATAATAATAATAGATATTAGGAATAATGAGTAGTTAATTGGTGGCTTAGTAAGTCTATAAGGTCACTAATTAGTTAGCAGGGGTAGGTTAGTAATTAGGGTGGCTTACTAATTCAATAAGGCTGCTAGGGGCGGGATTCTAATCATGACAATGCCTACATAAGGCCTGGCATGATTGACTAATAGACTAAAGCATTCTTGTGTCTTCTCTCTTCTCTTGACTACTACTACTTTCTCTTCTCTTTCCTACTACTCTCCCCTATTTCTCTACACCCCCACAACATATTTTCAAATATAGAAGTACACATAAGAAATCCACCTATGATATAATGTGACAAATAATTTACTTTCTTCGTGACAAGGTAGTGAATGTTGGGCTCTAAAGAGACAAGAGCATAAAGTAGGGTAACAACAATGAGGGTGTTGAGATAGATTCATAGTCACACAATAGAAGATAAGATTTGTAATGATTATATCAGAGAACAAGTAGGTGTGGTGGCGCCTATTGCACGAGAAAATGGTAGGAAACCATTTGAGGTAGTTAGAATGTGTACAAAGGAGGCCATTGGAGGCGCCGGGGAGGAGGGTAGATCATATGCTCTGGAGTTCCCTGAAATGGGGCAAAGGAAGATTGAAGAAAATGCTCAATGAAATCATTGAATAGAACCCTTTTGGTTAACAATACATCTAAAGATTTGGTCGTTGATAGAGCACTATAAGCATCGTGCAATCCATACAAGCAACTCTACCTAGTGGGATAAGGCTTGTTGTTGACCAACAATCCATTATCTAAAGCCACATTTGACTCTAACTAATCGAGATTCGAGCCAACTCAATAGACCAAAATAGAATGATGAGACTCGAGGAAAGTCGATATACATCTACAAACTGAATGCAAAGGAAAAATAAATGCAACAGCAACCAAATTCAGCTAAATAATTTGCATTTACTACACTTTAACATCATCTCAAACAACATGATAGCAACAATGGTATGGAAATCAGATGCACCAATAGTTTTATAGGATTGCCAATGCAAGTAATTAATACATCACAACAGAACACCATTAAAGTACATATTACAATTTCTTAAAATCTAACCTTGCCAGCTTTCGAGAAGAATTCATAAACATCTCTCTCTGTTGCTTTTAGAGGCATCTGTGATTATAACAAGCAAAAAATGGAAATCATCAGTCGTGCTTATCAAATATCTAAATGTTAACCATAAAAAGAGAGAATGCAAACCCTTCAACCTGGTATGCAAAAACAGTTCTCTGATCCCTTTCTGGATCTGCCTCAGGTTCCACAGCCTCCTTCTTATCCCTAAATCTCCTGCAATATAAATAAAATTTAGCATATGCAACAAATTATATAGAACAAATGAGCCTCGGCCAATTTGATATTTATAGAGTATAAGGATATAAAGTTGAAATTCTAAATTACGGATGCTTTAAGATGGCACTTAATCAGAGAGGTTATAACATCTCAATGGCTCAAACTTCAAGTTCAAAACAGAACTCAATCAAATAAATGCATACCAATCAGTGCTTCTGGCCAAGAATTTACCCCTCAATTTTGTGTGAAAATTTATTCAGAGTTGTTCATGTTGCAATCCTATCATATTATTCAAAGTAAGACTCAATGATCAAGATCAAATGAAAAAAATCCTAGTTATTGATTAAACAATAAGCTCATAGTAGGAAATTTCAACACAAATGTATAAGTCTCAAACACAGTAGACAAGGTCACCAACACTTACCCAAGTGATGTCATGGATAAGTTAATATACATCATCCTCAGGTAATAGTATGCAGGTTTCAATTTCATGCAGAGTACAAAGTAATATGATATAGGAAGTTTTGATGCTAATACAATCCAAAAAAAGGCCCTTTAAGGTGTTTCTTCCAACCAGATAGAGAGATCATTTATTATATACTCTTAAAAGGAAAAAAGTGGAAAGAACGGCAGGAGAGTGCAAGCAACACAAAAGAATCGGGTGTTCTCAACAGCACAAACATTTGTTAAAGTTAAAACATAAATTTCTCAACAAATAACTTCAAAAACGTAGTGCTTGAGGGTCAAGCTTACTTTTCCATTACGAGAATATGACCATTTCAATGTGATTGATACATACATACATACATATATATATATATATATATATTATATATTATGTATTATATTATATGTACAATAGGGGACCAGGGGTGCTGCTATAGATTAAAAAACCCAAAACTCATCACGCTCCTTGCCATCCTTGTGTTTAAATGGGCCTAACCGTCACTTATGGGCCCTTCTCACTTAAAACCGCATTTCCGTAATTTGTTACGTGATCAAATCTGTTTAAATTTCAAATTATTGTTTCTTTGATTATAGGAGATTCTAGTGATCAGATTAGGTTAACCACCTATGATTTTCTCCTATATAATATACAAACATATCAAATAAATAACAATATATAGAGCTACAACTCTAAATTTCATGGTATCAAAGCCACACCATTGACTCAATGACAAATAAGGCAGCTCTAAACGGTCAGCCGTGGGTCTTCGTTGTTGATGATGGAGATCATCATTCCTCATCGACTGCAGAGAGCCCAAAAAAGACTGACACACCGAATAATATGGGAAACCAAGGTCAACCTCATCATTGTCATCTGGTCTGGTTGGGCAGCACCAGATTCCCTCTCCCAGGTAATCATAGCACATCAGTTGAATGATTATATGGATTGAAGCAATCACTAAGAGCATGGTTCAAAAGATTTACTCGGGCCATGAAGGCTTGAGGTTACAAACAATGCCAAGCACATGATACACTGTTTATAAAGGACCAAGATGGAAGGACAATTCTCATTGTATATATTGATGATATTGTCTTAACAAGAGATGATGAAGAAGAAATCACAATGCTAAAGAAAATTTAGCATCAAAAAATTTGAGATAAAAGATCTTAGCCCACTGAGATACTTCTTAGGAATGGAAGATGCTAGAACTCATAAAGGGATTAGTTTCTCACAAAGGAAGTATACCCTGGATAAACTGGAATGTTGGGGGCAAGACTAGCCCATACTCCTATGGAGTTAAATTAAAAATTAACTACTAGGCCTGATGGTACAGTGGTATATCAAGGGAGATATCAAAAATTAGTGGAAAACTGATCTACTTATCTCACACATGACCTAACATATGTTTCCCCGTAAGCATGGCAAGTCAATTTTCAAGTAGCCCGCAAAAAGAGCATATGAAAGCAATTTACAAGATACTTCGATACCTAACGAAAAATTCGAACTTAGGACCATTTTTTGAAAAAGGAAGCATTAGAGGTGTTGAATTGTTCACTGATGCCGATTGGGGTAGTTCAAAAGTTGACAGACGCTCCACCACTGATTATTGCACCTATGTATGGGGTAATCTGGTAACTTGGAGGAGTAAAAAACAGCCAGTAGTCTCACGAAACTCAGCAGAATCTGAATACAGGGCATTGTCCCTTGGAGTATGTGAAGGTGTGTGGGTTATGCGACTTCTTAAGAAGATTAAGGCTGAACCAGAAGAACCCATAAAAGAATGGTGTGACAATATGTTAACAATTAGGATTGCAAATAATTATATTCTTGATGGCCGAATGAAGCATGTGGAAATAGACCATCATTTTATTGGAGAGAAATTGGAAGCAAGCAAAGGTGATGGATCTATCATACATTCTATTAGTAAACAGGCTGCAGATATT
Source organism: Acacia acuminata (assembly GCA_019022655.1). Classification (NCBI taxonomy): domain Eukaryota; kingdom Viridiplantae; phylum Streptophyta; class Magnoliopsida; order Fabales; family Fabaceae; genus Acacia; species Acacia acuminata. The sequence goes on from JAFJYI010000140.1 coordinate 1,181,684, forward strand.
ATGTCCAGGTCCCTCACTCAGGGGAAGTTCGAAGGCCTTAGAAGCAAGCTGAGAATAATCAACATCTATTTTGAGGGGAAGTGTTGGAATGAGCCCAGCCGTCACTTATTGGCCCTTGTCACTTAAAACCTAATTTCCCTAATCTCTTAAATATGTTTAAATTTCAAATTATTGTTTCCTTGATTATAGGAGAGATTCTAGCGATCAGATTAGGTTAACCACCTGTGATTTTCTCCTATATATGTACACATATCAGATAAATTAAAATATATAGAGCTGCAACTCTAAATTTCACTTTGATTAGCCCAGGGCCTTCAAAGTTTAGCAAGGCACTGCAGGTAAAAAGATGCATTCAATCATTCGATAAAAATACAAACTTCAGAATGAGTTAGTTTAGCCTAATCTGACTCCTTGCTAAACCGATGTCCTCAAGTGATTTTTCAGATTAAAGTCACTACAGACATAGGGAAAAGATAACTTCATTAAATAAAACAGTAACTGAACTGCTCACTGTGCATTCACAAACAATTCGGGAACCAGTTATTTACGGTTCGCGTCGTCAGCTAATGGGGCTCATCAGATGGATGGCAGGATGCATCGTATGGACTTTCAACCAAGAAAAAAGTAACAATGAGAACAAAATTCACAGACAAGATGAGGCAGGAAAGACAAATACCGGCTGTCTCTAGACTCCAATTCTCGCTCTCTTTCTCTTTCTCGATCAGAACGACTTTTGCTTCTCCTGGACCTCTCTCTCTCCTCCCTTTCTCTCTCTCTTTCCCTCTCCTTCTCTCTCTCCCTTCTCTCCCGTTCTCTTTCCCTCTCCTTGTCTCTGTCTCTTCTCTCCCTATCCCTCTCTTTTTCCCTTCTCTCTCTTTCCTTCTCCTTATCTCTCTCTTTCTCCCTATCTCTCTCCCTACTACTCCTCCTCTCTCGTTCCCTTTCACTATCCCTCTCTCTGTCTCTGCTACTCCTATGCCGTTCCTTTTCTCGACTAGAACGTTCTTTCTCGCGGTCCTCACGATCTTTCCTCGACCCATTCTCGTCGTCGCCCCTGGACCTCTTGCTCTTCTTGTCTTCAACATCAACATCATCGTCAACGTCACGCTTCCGGTAAGCCCTCTCACTCTTATCGTTTTTCCCCTTGCTCTTCGTCAAATCTTGATCTCCCTGCTCCTCCACTGTCTTTTCCAGGTAATCGTACTCGTCAAAGTCCATGATTTGTTCAAGTTCGCAATCTCAAGCTCACCCAACTACAAGAGGTAGAGATGAAGACAGTGTGGGCTTGAGAAATCGGAAATTCTAGGGTTTTGGGGTTATGTCAGGATAGAACCTAATTAACTAGATACATCGGTCGTTCTAGTCTAGATCCTTCCCACGGACACATAAGATATGCTTTGAAACGTATGTTAGGAATCTAAAGCAAAAATTCAGACACTTCAACTTAAATTTTTTTTTTTTTTTTTTTTCCCGACCAAAATTTTTTTTTTTTTTTTTTTTTTTTTTTGGTATGAGGTACAATGTTCATTTGTTTTTAAAAAATAATTCTTGAGAGATTTAAATCTGGACCAAAGGCCCGACGTACCCAATCATATTACTGGATCGAGTTAAAGCGACCCTGTTTCGGTCCAAACAACTTATAAAAGAATGAGGAGCAAAACAAGAGTTGGTACATAATTTTACCAACAACAACAAAAAAAAAGAGTTGGTAAAGAACCAATAGGGGTTGGGATAAGTGGCAAACGGCTTGTGTCGCTTAAGAAGATCTTGAGTTCGAATCTTGTGAATACAGAAAAGCCCCACTAAAAGACTCTCCCACTATAGTCAGATGAGCGATGCAAGTCGGATCTAAATTAGTCGAAGCGAAGCTCTGAATACCGGATGGGCAACTAAAAAAAAAAAAAGAGTTGGTACATATATAGGAGACAACAGGGTGAAAAAGATTAAACCAAGCAAAATAATAATAACATAGAAGTTGAGTATAAGGGCTTGTTTGGGAGTTGCTTTTGGAAAATGATTTTCACCATTTACTATAGGCAAAACCTAGGTTTTGGAGAAATAATTTTGGAGAATGATTTTTAGAGAATGATTTCGGAAAAAACTGATATTGCTTGGATGTTTTTATCAAAATAGCTTTTGGGGGATCAAATTTACTAAAAAAGACATTAACTTTTTGTATAATTGCATTTAAAAGATAAAGTGGTATTTTAAATATCATAAACATTATATCCAATAATAAATACCAAAAATTACATAAAATTGTTAGAAAAATAAATTTTTACCATTAGTGAATTATGTAACATGATAAAAATTAGATCAAACATATATGTATTAATAAATTGTATGGAAAAAATATTTGTAAAAAATTTCAACATTCAAAAAAATATTTATAAAAAATTTCAACATACAAAAAAAATAAATTATGAAACATTTTGTGATCATATTGTTACCACCTTTTTTGTGTCCATTTTCTTAACCAAAAAAAAAAATTGATTTCTCGTAAGTGGGGGCAGGTGAGATATTTTGAAAGACAAGAGTGATGGTACGTGAAGTGGTGCCTAGGTTTGAGCAAAAAAAGTGGCGCCTGGGTCCTTGACCAAAAAAAAAAAAAAAAAAGTGGTGCCTGGGTCTGCTGGAACGAACGGGGAGAGGATTAATGGATATAAACTGGGGGTATTTTGGGGTTTTCTTCAGTTATAGTGGGACCCATAATCTGCAAAAAGGGTTTTAAAAAGCTGAAAGTGAAAAAAAAAATGGATTTGGCAAAATTTAGGTTTTGAGCCCAAAACCTACCTAGATTTTGGTGGAAAATGATTTTAGAAAAAAATTGAGGTGTTTCTCAAACCTTTAACAAAATCTAAGTTTTGAAAGTTGCCAAACAACCCATGTGAGATTTAAAAAGTTGGCTCTTAATCTCACAGCCCATGTGAGAATATTGTTAGTGGATAATCATTAAGTATATCTTTATTTAAGCCGGAACTATGCAATAATATTTTCACAGTGTGGAAACAGCCCAATGCAATGAACATAATGTACTCGTATTAGTTAACATTTTTATTCTTAGGGTATTTTTGCAAATATCAAGTTGGAGTAATTTATATTTTCTTTTACTAAAAATTAAGGGTTAAGGTGCATTTTTGCCCTTAAAGTATGTGTCCAGGAGCAATTTTGCTCCTGAAGTTTTCGACGTAGCAATGTTACCCTTGAAGTATAAAAACGGAGCAATGTTGTTCCCGTTAAAAACCCTAACGGTCAATTTGAAGTTTCAAAACGTAGTAATGTTGCCCCTCCGTTAAAAACCCTAACATTGACCGTTAGGATTTTTAACGGGGGGCAACATTGCTCCGTTTTTAAACTTCAAGGGTAACATTGTTATGCCGAAAACTTCAAGGGCAAAATTGCTCCTGGGCGCATACTTTAAGGGTAAAAATGCACCTTAACCCAAAAATTAATGTATGACCTACTTTTTAAAAGCCCTTTTTTCTTCTTTCCTTCTCCAATGCCATTTTCCCTTCTCTTTGCATCTTTTTTGTTGAAGCCGCTGAAGTAAATTCCATCTTAATTGGGTTTTTGGCCAATAAGTCATTTTATCATAATGCTAATTCAAACAATATATTGGGGCTTCAATGGGCTTTTTCACTTTTTAATCTGTTGTTTTTTACTTTGTGAAAAAGCTAGGCAGATATCTCCAAATTAATTGGCTTGAATTTGGAGATAAAACCACAAATTTTTTTTCACTCTCATAGATATTCATTAGACATGTGGGTTTTAACTTCTTCAAAGAACTCTACACTAAAGGTACTCAAACTTGCCATTGAAGTTTTGATTATTACCAATTTTCCTACTTTGGATGACAAGGCTTTTGACATATGATTCAAAGTGAAGTCACATATCTATCAATTTAAAAGAATGCAACATTTATGATGGACAATTCGCCAAAATCCCAAGACGATTTACAACCTCATTTCGCCCATTCTCAATGGAACTTGCTTGGTGGAAAAAAATGCAACTTTGTGAAACAAAGTTTTTGAACAACCTGGTAGAGAATGGTTATCTTCTTCTTCCAAAAGTAGACCACCATGAACCAACACAACATGTCAGAATTTAAACCTATTTCATTACTATGATGGAATCTTGCCTTGCTATAGGCCAAAGGGTAAATTTGTATAAGGTCCAAATTCTTGTGTTAGACAAGCCTTTCAACCAAGAGAGAGTGAATTGAGTGATATTAAAAGTTTAAAACTTTAAACCAAAGTAATAAAAAAGGTTAGAGTTAGAAAGATATCATTGAACGAGAATAAGATAAATGAATAATAGGGATTTATACTAGTTCCGCATAACCACTTGACCTACATTCAGTCCTCAGAAATCCTTTTGAGTGTTTTACTATAACACCGAGATTCATCGGGCTTTTGGTGCCTTAGTACAACCAAGTTTCTTTCAAAGACAACTTTCTCCCCTTGACACTTTGTCATCAATGCGTACCTAATATCCCACTATCTTGAGAAACTCAACCAGAGTGTAATAAATGAGGTATAACATTATCTCTTAAAGATAAAATGTAATAATCATTAAAGTACGAGAATATTGGTAAAATAAAGCACAATATTTAGAAAATTAATTGCACAGTAAATGCAAGTGATGGGTTATTAGCTCCATCTTAAATGTTCTTGTATTTATAGGTGGGATAATTTGACGATTGTTGAAGCTTTGATTATAGTTGTTAGAGTCTTATTATAGCCGTTGGAGTTCAAAATGCATTCAGATCGGATGAGGTGGCTTTGCATTTAATGTTTCTGATACAAAAGTGTTTTTTGTGATTTTGAGTTTAATCCATATTTAATCACCTAAAACTTGTCCTTAAAGATGACTAGTAATGTATTGAATCAATTGGAAGCAAAACAAACACATTTAAGAGTGACTTGAAAGAGTATTAAAAAAATCCAAGACATTGTTTTAAAGCCAAAGACCCTATCACTCAAGTGATATAGTCTTCCAAGACTATGTCACTAAGGAGGCATTGGCTAGTAGTTTTCAAAATATGTGGACATAATGCATCACTATCACGTGACTGGCTAGTGATGGCCAAAAGAAGTATGTCACTCAAGTGCTCACTTGAGTAATCTTCCTTAATTTTCAAAAGTAATAGTGTCTCAGTATCCAGTGTTGTCCAATTACTAGCATCACTCAATTGCTTACTTGAGAGATCAGGTATTAGTGGCAAAATGAACTGTGTATCACTGTCAATGTAATGTGAAGCTCTTTTGTGTTACTCAGATGTTTTTTTGTTCATGACCATCCCTCAGTTCTCAATACATAGTGTATCTCTTGTTCCCAGTAAATACTATTTTATTAAAAATGTGTGCTTATCTTCTTGTTAGATAACAAGTGGAGTATATTATTAATTAGTATTCAAATTATATGGTCATATAATAATGTATTATAGTCCCTAAAGAACTAATATGAGTTCTTTTTATTTTGTGAGTGGAAAAATAATGGACAATGAAAATTATGACTAATATATATATGTGTGTGTATAGACACACATATACATATACGTTAGTGAAAATCCATGATTGTACATGAACTACAAAGTACTTTGGCTTCTAAGAGCAATATACATTATTGACCTGCCGATCACCGTTTTTGTAATACTAGAATAAGGGAAGTATATTTTTATAACTCACACTTGAGGGTTGTTGTTATAATACAAGTGTAAGTGTGAGTTAATATTGAAAAGTTGTACTCATATATTTCCCGACAAAGTCTAATTGATCTCCCAAAAATGGATGCCACATTAGAATTTTGAATCAACATGTTAGAGATATTGAAAAGCTTATTGTTGGTTAAGTAAACCAAAAGTAAACTGATTCAAATAAATTTATTGTTGACATGACTTATTTATTCATTCGAGTCAACAATATGATGTAACAAGCTATTGAAGATTACATATTGACATTCATTGAAGAACCAAAAGATTCTTCATGAATAGTCAACATTTTATATACTTCAATAATTATTATGTGTTATTTGTTCTCAAATAAAATTGACTATGAGAATATCACTAGTTATGATTTGGAATGAATCTTTACATTTCTGGGAATACATCAAACTCATATATATGGACTCATTCAAATAGCATGTAAATCGTATAAGCATCTAATAAATTTGATATATGTGCATCTATAAGATGGTTACATATGAAATTACTATTAGTTTGCAAGATTGTTTGAATAAATCATGTTGAACACTCAATTTCTAGATTATATGATCCAAAAATCATTTATCGAAGCCTCTGTTAATAGCTATATCAATACTTTTGAGAACAAAATTTCTATTTCCGTGTTGGCATATTTGATCTTACATATTATAGCACTTATATTAGCCAACAAAATTCTCTTGATACAGTTGGATTTTGGTCAGGAGCCATATATTTTCTATATCAAATGTTTGAATGTGTAATGTTTATTTCTATTCATCCACAATAACGCACATAGGAATATTTGAAGAAAGTTGGGATAAATGTTGGGTAAAGACCTCATTCTTCTTGTTTGTCTCTAAATGAAAGAAAATGATATTTTTGATAGAAGAAATGAATTTAGAAGACTTATACTACATGATTAATCTATTGTCATTTAACAAAGATTTCCTAAAAAGAGAGGGGGGAAGGAATTGAATTGCTGGAAGAGAAAACAAAATGAATGCATTATTACTATCAAGTATAGATTCTCAAATATGCCAGTAGAAACGAAGAGTTTATTAGGTTTTGCATTCATGAAATATTTCATAATATCTACCACAATCAATTATTAACTTAAATGAGAATTACTAAATCTCTTATTCCAATTGAAAATGCTCTAATTAGCATAAAGGAGCAAATAGTCAAGATAATAATATTGAGGAGACAGCTATTCTAAAAGAGACAAAGACATAGCTAATTGCAAAGCCTCAAAAGAGGTTTAGGTCCCTGAAAGCAACAAGGAGATCTCAATGAATTATGTCATAGAAAAAATGGAACCAAAAAGATCAAGTTGTTGGCAATGGTCTTAATAATAATTTCACATAATCAAGTGATGATCTTATGCATAAATCTGTCTTGCGAGGTCGAAAAATGGTGATTGTGACATCCTAAATTTTGGATTTAGGAAATTAAAAATATGATATGAGATGAATTGTGGGAAATTTTGCCTTGGTTATTTTAAAAATTAATTCATTGGAATTTAAAGGTATATTTTCCTGAAAAATTAAGGATAATTAGTTAGTGGTTGACTTTTGGCCTAAATATTTTAGAGATAATATTTAGTGGCCTGAATAAGTTATTTAAGGAATAAAAATCTTTATTTAGGATTAAGGACTATTGTCTTATCCATTCTCATACACCTATTCCCATTTAGATTCAGTTTAATACTCACATGCTTGACACCCAAGTATTTGCTCATAAGCCCATATTTCCCACTCACACTCCTTTATTTCTCTCCAAGCCACGTGCCCATATGTACATGCAGAATGCAATACTCCACCTGATCCATTAATTATTCATTTTGGAATATGATCATATACACCCACACTTTCTCATTTGCAGATCCATTCTTTTCGGCCCAAGTACATAACACTCAAGCCAAATGAATAAACACTCACACACTCCCTCCTTAGCTCCTTTTTCACGCCACATCACTACACCAATTCTCCCAAATTCCTGCCACGTACCCCCACCTTTTCCCAATTAATATACACACTCCAACATTCATTCATTCATTCATTTCTCTTCCCGTAAACGTCCACCGAACCCATACTACCTTCTCCATTTCCGCCAGCCCCGTCATTTCCATTCCCTCAGCCACGCATCCTCCTCTCACCTGGCCACATACTCCATTTCATTTCCCATTCTCCATTCCATCCCAGCCGCAACAGGAAGCACAGAACCAAGAGAGAGACAGAGATCACCGTGAGAGGGAGAGGGAGAGAAGTACCGAAGAAGAAGAAGAAGGAATCACCAAAGCTCACATGCAAAGTGTTCTTGGGGTCCATGTAAGTCTGTAAAAACGTTTTCCATTTGGTTTTTCCTGAGGTTGCGGACATTTTCTGAGTTGATGGTGGTTGAAAATCATGGTTTAGTGAGAGAAAGTTCATAGCAATGGTTTATGCTTCTTGCATGTCGGTTTCCAGTTGATATTTGAATTTCTCTAGCTCTGAAACCAAGTTTAAAAACCGTACATGTCTTATATAAGAGCATGTGGTTTGATTTCTGAAAGATCTACCATAAAATGTCATGATAATCACCTTTGCAAAGTAGTCTAAAAACAGAGCATGACTTTCCTGTCGTTTTTGTAAGTTAATGGTTGATTTTTGCTCTGACATTTTTACAGGAGATAGTACACTCCTTAAGGTTTAAAATAATCTTTGGATCACCTAAAACGGAGGTCTATAACTCCAGTTATGATTTTTTTAAATAGGGTAAAAATCTAGAAATTTTCTGGTAGGCTTCATGAATAGTAAAATGACATGGCATTTCGGACTGACTAAACAAAATCATTAACATGTGAAATTTTCCAGTTGAATAGTAGACACATAGAGGTTTAATTTGATAGGCAATTCATCAAATTCTGATAAGTATTGAAGAAGTTATGGTTTCTCAAAGATTGGTAAAAAAATCTGAAAATTTCTCAACATTGTTTATGTTTTTGAATTTTGGGAATTTTTCTCAACCATAAATCAACTTGGTGACTTTAATTTATGAAAATAGATTTATCAAGGTTTAAGTAGAAATTGGAATCACTCCATTTGGAGTTATATCGGTCGAGTTATGAATTTTCCAAATTTTCAGAAAAGTTAAAGGCTGAATTTTTTATAAGTCTTAGAATAGTCACATAAGTTGTTACTTGTGCTTAACCTTTAAAGTGAAGGTTTCTTTGGATAAAATGGAAGGTTAAATGGTTGAGATGATAATTACCCTATAGTGTATGGTATCTAATCAAATAAGTCACAATGAGTATACATCCCTAGTCATAAAAACAGAGGTAGAACCTCTTGATATGGCCTCAGCTGGCCCCGACTGATCTTATAAAATTTGTTAGAAAATATATGTATTTATTATATGATATTTTATTTGGCCACAAATTTTTGACTAATTTTTTATCTTTCTCAGTAAAGATAATGTTTGTTTCATTACTCATTAAATTTGTGAGAGGAAAGTAAAATTCTTATTTGAGATACCAAAAGATTTGTATCATCTTATATATTGTTTTAATTTATAATTTTCGTTATTATTTGTTTTATTTTCTAGGTTATTTGATACTATTTAGTAAATACTCCCTCTGGTCCTTATTTAAGGAACCAACTAACAATTCTCACAAGTCAATTAAAATAGTTAAAGTAATTAAATTGTCCTAAAATTTAAGTAATTTTTAATATTATCTCTATTAATTACACTAAACTCTAATATCATATTAATTATTACTCTCACTCACTACCTTTTTAATTATGGGTATACATGGAAAAAAATATTTAATGCTATTTGAAAACAAGCCAGTGTTTTATAAAAAGAACCAAATATACTTGTTAGTTGGTACCATATAATAAGAATTAGAGATAGTAGTTCAATATGTTTATTTTTTGGCCCAGGCTAAAAAAATTTCTGATTCCGCCACTGTATAAGAATATTAAAAGACAAGAATTTTTGGGGTGGGTCTAGAGAAGTTGAATTTATAATTATGTTGGATTGGTTAATGACCCATCACCATATAAATGTTAATTATAGGACTTGAGAATTGCTCAAGCTTAAAGGACAAACATAGTGACAAGAGCTTGTTGGAAGGGGTTTTGTCGGTAAGACTAACAGGTAGTAACTTTAATCACACATTCTTTGCATAGCTATATATGTTTGTGTATGCCATATTTGTATGTCCCGCCTATATGGCCAGCAACATTCGTGGTTTGATTGAGCGGAAGGGCCAACCATAGGGCTAACTTCCCGGTGGCTAGGCAGGGCCTAGTGCATTCATTATTTTTGGATTGAATTGCCAAAATGAATTTCTTTGCGCCAAGGTATTTGAAATCTTTGAATGAACACTTGTATTACAACTGCATTATATTTGGTATGTAATACTTGTTGTTTGAATTTGAATTTGAATGCTTTATATGTTGTGTGGACTACTCTGTTTGGTGAATTTACATGTATTGCATATGCTAGAATTTGAGATTAACCTGTTACTTTGAAATTCATTCATTTGAATCTCAGAGCCTTCCTTAAATCCAGGACTTGGGCAGTTCAGTAACAAAGGAGGAAGAGGTAAGGGCATAGTAATTACTCTGAAATTCATTCATTTGTCTATGGATTTACTAATTCCTTATGACTTAGATATTATTTTGAGATAGCCGTATGTGCAGAGGCGGAGCCAGGATTTAAAATTAAGGGGGAGAAAATTATAGAATAGGACACAGTGAAGTCAGCATTTGAAATTAGGGGGCACAAATTACAAAATTGGACCCAAAATTTTAGGAAATTATATTTTAACCTATAAATATTTCACTATTTTCATTTTAGTCCTTCGAAAAACTATTAATAAGGACTAAAGTGAAAACATTGAAACTTTTACAAGACTAAAATATAATTTCCTATATTTTTGGGTAAAGTTCTGTAATTTTATGGGGCGGGAGCCACCCCTAGCCCCCTAATTCCGCCTCTGCGTATGTGGCTACTGGGATGCATATATTTAATTAGATACATATGTTTACGTAGTGGTAGATAATATATATATATATATATGCTGCAAACGGCTGCTGCAAGGACGGGCATGTATATAACAAGCCCAAATTATGGTGAATCTTTTGGTAGAGCTCTAGATTAAATGGAGAAATAAGGAAATACTCTGATTGAACTTTAAGTATAATGTAATTTTAATGAAAGATTGAACCACTGTTAAAATGTTTCCAAATGTATTAGAAAAGCCCATTTGAATTTTAATATTATTTTTAACTCTCTCTACAAAAAGGGCTTTTATTTTCAAGGATAAACCTAACTTAGTGGTTTAAATTTTTATTAAATAGTACATCAGAATTCATAATAGGTGAAGATGTCACTGCACGGGCTCGAGAAACGGTGGGGTGTTCTGATGATTGGCCAAAAGAACAAGTAAAAGAGAAAGACTCAATGAAAATATATTTATATTATTTCAATATGTGAAAAGTATGGACTTACAGTCCCAACTGAAATATGAAATATATAAATGTTCAAGTGAAAATAAATATTTTCACAAATGCTAATGAAGACTATGATGAGGCATATTATTTTGTGGTGGAGACAATAATTTTGCATATATTACTATTTTGCCAATATATGAAAATAAAAAGTTATGCAATATGTTAAAGGGAAAAACACTTCTCATGTTGTAGGAGAAGTGTTTTCTCATGTTACACATATATAAAATGGTGGAACCCACATATATATATAATTAGCATTATATATATGTGGGTCCCACTATTTCATGTGTGTGTAGGAATCTTCTTCTTCTCATGCAACATGAGAAGTTTAAACCCCTATGTTAAATGTTGTTATATTTATAGCATATACATATGCCTCATTCAATAGTAAAATTTATATGAGAATCTTTGAAGGATATAAAATGCTAGAAGTATATACAAGAAAATTATTTTATATATAAGATGTTATGCAAGTTTTAAAATAATTCGAGCCTATATAATTGTTTGAAAAAATATATTAAAAAATGAGTAATTTCACATTTCACTTGACTTGTAAATCAAGTTTTTGAATGCCTTAATGATCTCAAAAGCACATATTTTTGCCATGGTTTTTTTGTTTGCAAAATATATTGAATTTAATGGGTTAGAAGTACCATATATTTCACGGGTCTGGCTTTCCTCCGGTGCTTTTAAAATCCGCCGCCCTCTTATACCTTCAAACGACGTCGTTTAATGTCTTTTTCATTCCTCTCATTTTCCTCCCAAAACACACGTGCATCTTTTTTTTTTCCGCATTTTCTCTTGAGACAAGCAAACACATGTCAGTACCATTCTTCTTTGGCGCCAGCACCCCTTTCTTCTTCCTGGATCTACGCAGGAAAATCTAAGGAAGTCAGGAAAGGTTTTAGATAAGAGGAAATCGAAGGAGGTAAAAACATCTTTTAGAGTTTGAGTCGGTAAAGTATTTCTTGTCAACAAATGCTTGATGATTCAACTTTTTTAATTGCAATATGCCATACTGTTCCAGTTGCTTGACTATTAAGCCTAAAATTGTGCTTCACGAGAATTTAACGGGCTAGCCGGCACAAATACTTTGAGTTTGGCGTGTGAAACATTGACATTCTAATCTATTTTCTTGCGCTTTGCATTGAACCATTTTAATCTATGTTCTTGCGTTAAAACATAGTATGAAATATGCCCAATAAGGAACAAGTTATTCTAATAAGGAATGCTTATTTACAGGTTTGTTCTATGCTTATTTAAAGAATACTTTTATATCAAGCTAAACCAAACTACAGTTTAGTTCTATACTATTCTGTTTGTGTGATATATTGACATTGATTATTATCATTTATTTATTTATTTTATCTTAGAGGGATATTTTGGTCTTCTGATATTAAAAGTATGCATGTTGGATTAAAAAATAACAAGATTTTCATGAATATACGAACAAATAGTTTTGAAGATGCTTTCACTTTTGTTTAAATAATTTTTTTCAGAATATATCAATTTTGTTGTGATTTTATATTTATATTGGGTACATATTTTTCAATTTTGCAGATGGATATAAATTTAACTCCTAAACTTGACCTTGAATTTAGCAATATAGAAGAAGCATGGGAATTTCGGAGGGCATATGGCAGAAGAATTGGTTTTGGTATTCAAAAACAGAGCTTTAACAAGAGGAAAAAAGACAAGTAAAAATATTCTTCTTATCTATATGTTTGTCGTAAAGAAGGAGTAAAAAAACAAGACATTTGTGATGTAAAAACTAAAAAGCCTAGAGAAGAGACAAGAACAAATTGCAAAGCAAGAATAAAAGTTAAAGAAGTAAATGGAAGGTATAAAATAAATGAAGTTTTCCTGGATCATAATCATCCTCTTCAACCTCCGAAAAATTTGTTCATATGTTTGCATCGTTTCGAGAACTAACACCAGCTCAACAATATGAGTTAGAAAATGCTGAAAAGGCTGGGATTAGTCAACAATCAACATTCAAGTTGCAAAGCCAATATGCAGGAGGTCGAACCAATTTGGGATATACAAGAGGTGATGTGAAGAATTATCTTAATTCAAGAAGGCAACAAGCTGTGAAATACGGGGAAGTAGGATGTATATTTGGGTATTTTGAGCATCAATTAGCAGAAAATCCATCTTTTTTTCATGCTTACCAAATGGACTTAGAGGAGCAAGTGACAAATGTATTTTAGGCAGATGCACACATGTTGGTTGACTCTGCTTGCTTTTGTGAAGGAATTTCACTTGATACAACTTATTGCACATATCGTAACCATAGACCTCTTGCAATCTTCTCTGGCTTTAACTATTACACTTGGGGTAATATTTGGAGTGGCATTGTTATACGATGAGACTGTTGAGAGTTTCAAATGGCTGTTTGAGACTTTTTTGTGCGCACACAAAAATGCCCGGCCACTAACCATGTTTATCGATCTAAATGTTGCTATGTCACGCGCATTACAAGCAATGATGCTAGAGGTCAAACATGCCTTGTGCACCTGGCATATTTCAAAAAATGCAATGAACCACCTTCCAAGCTCAATGGTTTGTGACTTCAACCACGAGTTTTTTGTCATATCTTGTTGTGATAACAATGTTTGCCAAGTTTCTTCAAACTCAACTTCATCCCAACAATGGTACATGCAATAAACTTGGCAAACATTGTTATCACAACAAGATATGACAAAAAAATCATGGTTGAAGTCACAAACCATTGAGCTTGGAAGGTGCTTCATTGCATTTTTTGAAATATGTCAGGTGCACAAGGCATACTTTACCTCTGGCATCACTGCTTGTAATGCACATGACATAGCAACATCTTGATCAATAAACATGGTTAGTGGCAGGGCATTTTTGAAGGCGCACAAAAAAATCTCAAACAGCCATTTGAAACTCTTAACAGTCTCATCATATAACAATGTCAATCCAAATATTACCCCTCCTTTGTAATGGTTAAAGCCATTGCAAGAGGTCTATGGTTACGATATGTGCAATAAGTTGTATCAAGTGAAATTACTTCGCCAATGAAAGCATAGTCAACCAACATGCGTGCACCTGCCCAAAATACATTTGTCACTTGCTCCTCTAAATCCATTTAGTAAGCATGAAAAAAAGATGGATTTTCTGCTAATTGATGCTCAAAATACCCAAATATACATCGTGCTTTCCCGTATTTCACAGCTCGTTGCCTTCTTGAATTAAGATAATTCTTCACATCACCTCTTGTATATCCCAAATTGGTTCGACCTTCTGCATATTGGCTTTGCAACTTGAATGCTGATTGTTGACTAATCCCAGCCTTTTCAGCATTTTCTAACTCATATTGTTGAGCTGGTGTTAGTTCTCGAAACGATGCAAACATATGAACAGCTTCAGGAGATTGAAGAGGATGATTATGATCCAGGAAAACTTCATTTATTTTGTACCTTCCATTTACTCCTTTAAGTTTTATTTTATTCTTGCTTTGCAATCTGTTCTTGTCTTGTAATATCCTAATTTATTTTAAAGATTAAAATATAAATATATATATATATATAAAATAAAAATAATAAAGAATAAATTATGCCTAGAATTATGGAAATTAATATTTTAAGGCTTAAAGAAATTTAATTGAGAAAGAAAATCCTTAAAGAAAATCCTTAAATGGAATTAAGGATTAAATTTTAATATTTATCCAATTTTTGCAAGAGATAATTTTGAGACACACTCTCTTATTATTTAAATGATGAACCAATGACACAATAACACAAAGCCCATTATCATCTTATATTGTTCAATTGAAGCCCAAAACGCATCATCCTTGTCCATTTAATCTATTAGACTTGCATTGTATCTATTCACTGTTTCTTTCTACAAAAAACCTAAAGCGCAGTAGCAAAGCATATCTAAATATTAAATAAGTTACTGTACACACGCAACTATATCAGTTTAAACACGTTAACAGTAGATGCACAGCATACTCCTCGAGCCCAACGTTGCTTAACCAAAGGTCCTTCTTCTCCATTTGTCTGCGCATGACTTTCAGACTGGACCCTTAAGCTTTTATTTAAATGTTGCTCTTTGGTCCTCATTCATCCACTTCCTTCAGCAAAACTGAAACTAAAACCGAGAGAGAGTAGAGAGAGTTGTAATTTGCAGAGAAAACCTTCTTGCTGCTCTGTTTCAACCTCACAAAACAGAGGTAAGTCTTGAGTCTCCTTTCTTTTCTTGTTTCCTTGATAAACCCAAAACATACTGATATATATATTAAACTCAAACTTTTGATCTCTGTTGGGTGTTAAGTGTGTGTGTATGTATATTCAAAAAAAGAAAGAAAGAAAAAGAGAAAGGTTGTTGATCCATATGACCAAAGCTTCACTTATATCTATATGTATGCGTTTGCTGCACCTTTGTTGCATTTTGCATCTGTTCTGTATATAGGTTGCTGTTAAAACATTGCTGAAATATATGTTACTGCACAAAGAGGAAAAAAAAAAAAAAGAAGAAGAAGACCCAATGTTGCTGATGCATATATATGTGCATGTGGTAATGATCAACCCAAAAAGCCATGCTATCATGCGAGGATATATATATATATATAGTACCTGTTGCCATGCGAATGAATATGCTACATATGCATATATTTATAATAATAATAAAAACAATAGTAATAACAATAAACAAGGCATATAACTATTTTTTTTTGCTCAACAAGGCATATAACTATAACTACATATATATATGTGTGTATATATATACCTGGTGAATAGTGTTCATGGGACCACAACCTTGCATAACGTGAGCTAAGTTTTTGCTTGTGGGTTCCCTGTTTGTAGAAACTAAAACAGGGGAAGTATTAGCTGAAAGCTATAAAAGTAGAAACTAAGCTTAATAGGCATATTAGTTATATAGCTTTTATTATAGATCACGCTGGGATCATGTACAGCATATGTAAAACACTAAAACATGCATAAGAAAGCTTATATGTACCATGGTTTTGTTGATTGTAAACTTACTGCTTATGCCTATGGTTATAACACGTGGCTTCATAAATCTAGGAAATAAATTATAAAAGAAATTATTAAATAATAATAATAATAATAATAATAAAAAATTAAAGTAAATAAATAATAATAAAAATAAATAACATTATTATTAAAAATATGAATAAATAATAATAATAATAATTATTATTATTATTAAAAATGGAATAAATAATTTAGGAAAATTTACTAATAAATAATAAATAGAAAGGGGAGTTATTAACTAATAGTAAATTGAAAAGAGAATTAATATTTACAAGGTCTCCCTGATTTTTTTAGTACCATCATAATTTGCCACTTCAAGCATTATAAATTTATTATTAAAATTTGTACATTTTTAATTTTAGGAAATTATAAGTTATAATTCTATTTAGAGTTTTAGAAGAGTTATTAATGGTTAGTAAATTGGTTGTCGAAGATTGATTTTTTGGCGTGTGTTTGAGCTATTGGATTAGGAGCGATCGATAGTAGTTAGTTTTGAGAGAGTAACCACTTTCTACTTGTTATGTATATTAGTATGTTGTTTGTGAGCATTTTGTAAAATGATTATGAATATTTTAATAGAAATTGCCTTGCGGAACCTTATGATTTGAATTGTGAATATATACATAATTAATTATTTATTTATTTATATATGTATAAGAATTGAGAATTATGATATTATGACATATATATGAGAATGATTTTAATTACATGATATGAACGAGAAAGTCTTGGAAAATCCCGTTGAGCTATTTATTTATTGTGATAATTATGGTAAGGGTTGAATTGAGAATAGATGGAGTAGTTTATTCCACCACGTGGTGAGACCTCCATTGGTGCATAATGGTCGGCTTTCTATTGTCCCATCTGTTCACAGAGGGACTGGCCCACTAGTTCAATGAAGGCATACGACACCCTACATGTTCAATGAGGGGAAAAGGCCCATGGTCTGGGACATGTGCTCGAGGATT
This sequence comes from Acacia acuminata, assembly GCA_019022655.1. Lineage (NCBI taxonomy): Eukaryota > Viridiplantae > Streptophyta > Magnoliopsida > Fabales > Fabaceae > Acacia > Acacia acuminata. The sequence goes on from JAFJYI010000140.1 coordinate 1,198,875, forward strand.
TTGGCCAGGTCCTCATCACATGACCGGTGAGCTTTTGAGTAACCGTAACATGGATGTAACTTAGCTCATGGGTCTAGTCGGAGGAAATAAGCGCGGTTCGGTTGGATTGGTGGGAGGTATCTTGGGAATTGTGTTAATGAAAAATTGTAATACCTAATTTATGATATGAAATTTTGTAATATGGATATTGGTAAATTATACTTAATATTTATTATCTAAATTGTTCCACATGGCACCTCACTAGCACATATTAGTATTCATAATAAGTTAGATTGATGGTTACCCACATTTTTCAAGTGATAGCTCGGTGCGGAGTCCATCGGGGAAGACCCGGAAGCTTAGGCTACTTACGCCAAAAGTAGTGCTTGTCTTTTTTGTTTATGTGGGATGATTGTATATTGCCACGTTAGGGCTCATTCTGCATACTCTGATTTACTTTTGTATATTTTGGTAAATGATGGGCATTAATTAGTTGTTAATGAATCCTTAATTAGTTATTATGTTAAGTAAATTTTGAGGACGTTACATGTCTCTTCTCTAGGCTTTTTAGTTTTTACATCACGAATGTCTTGTTTTTTCACCCATTCTTCATGACAAACATATAGATAAGAAGAATATTTTGACTTGTCTTTTTTGCTCTTGTTAAAGTTCTGTTTTCGAACACTAAAACCAATTCTTTTGCCATATTCCCTCCAAAATTCCCCTGCTTCTTCTATATTGCTAAATTCAAGATCAAGTCTAGGAGTTAAATTTATATCCATCTGCAAAATTGAAAAATATGTACCCAATATAAATATAAAATCACAACAAAATTGATATATTTTGAAAAAAAATTATTTAAACAAAAGTGAAAGCATCTTCAAAACTATCATTCGTATATTCATGAAAATCTTGTTATTTTTAATCCAACATGCATACTTTTAATATCGAAGACCAAAATATCGCTTTAAGATTAAAAAAATAAAATAATAATCAATGTCAAGTATATCACACAAACGAGAATAGTATAGAACTAAACTCGTAATTTGGTTTAGCTTGATATAAAAGTATTCTTTAAATAAGCATAGAACAAACCGTAAATAAGCATTCCTTATTAGAATGACTTGTTCCTTATTGGGCATATTTCATACTATGCTTTAACGGAAGAACATAGATTAAAATGGTTCAATGCAAAGTGCAATAAAATAGATTAGAATGTCAATGTTTCACACACCAAACTCAAAGTATTTGTGCCGGCTAGCCCGTTAAATTCCCGTGAAGCACAGTTTTAGGCTTAATAGTCAAGCAACTGGAACAGTATGGCATATTGCAATTAAAAAAGTTGAATCATCAGGCATTTGTTTACAAGAAATACTTTATTGACTCAAACTCTGAAAGATGTTTTTACCTCCTTCGATTTCCTCTTCTCTAAAACCTTTCCCGACTTCCTTAGATTTTCCTGCGTAGATCCAGGAAGAAGAAAGGGGTGCTGGCGCCAAAGAAGAATGGTACTGACATGTGTTTGCTTGTCTTAGGAGAAAATGTGAAAAAAAAAAGAAGACGCACATGTGTTTCGGGAGGAAAATGAGAGGAATGAAAAAGACATTAAACAACGTCGTTTGAAGGTATAGGAAGGCAGCGGATTTTAAAAGCACTGGAGGAAAGCTAGACCTTACTATGGATACTGTGAAACTGATATTTGGTATGGTAGTTCTATGTGACTATACATGAGAACATTTTGTTCAAAACAAGTTCAACATGTTGGTGATTTTCAGAATAAGTTTTCTTTGTTATTTCCATAGTGCATAGGGCAGTGGAAAATATATTTATATTTTAATATATCCACAAAATATGTTAGATGGATATATTTCAATAGAACATTTGGTAACAATGCATTATTCATACTTCAATGGCTAAAAGATAGATACATTCAAAGATACATGTGAAGTGATGTTGTCATCGGGGGAAGTAAAACTAATGTTATTTAAGGGGAGTAAATACGATATTATCATTATGGGAGTAGAGGTTATATTGTACTCTTTTTTCCTCAATTAAGGTTTTGTCGCATTGGATTTTTCTAGTAAGGTTTTTAATGAGATACTTTAATATATATCGTCTACTATTTTTCCTTTATTAGGTTTTTATCCCATTAGACTTTTTTTAATAAAGTTTTAATGAGTCAAAATATTTGTTTATGAACATTCAAGGGGGAGTGTTATATATATTTCATATTTAGGTGGATGTTCATTACTTTCCAAGAGTGTCTTTTAAAATTTTCCAATTAAATCAATATAACCTATAAATAAATAGTCTCTTGAAAGTTTCTTATGATTGTAAGCATCCAAATAAATAAGAAACTGCTCCCTCATTCACTTCAATTCTCACTTTTGTCTCTTCATCTGTCTTAGTTTCTTACATTTTTCTCATTTTTATGACACCTGCCTTTATTCATTGTTTCTTTAATTCATTAACCTATTTTAAATTAGCGGTCTCCTCGCGGGGACGGACATGACCAGCTTCCTCCCATTTACCCGCCACCACAGTCCACGCAATAAAAGCTGGGGACAAACTGAAAAAGATAAGGGCCAGCTCCTCCAATTCGAAACCACAGACAATCTGGCGGGAAAATTTCAAATTGCAAACTTCCACAGGAAGCTTAATCGAGCACTCAACCCTAATTTCCAAATTTCAAAACCACGCCTCACCCGCCATTATCTACTATATATTGGCGCCAAATCTTCTCGCCCAACTTGTGTGCCTTTGTGCGCTTAACCTGTTCGAAGAAATTCTCCAGAGAAACAATCTTATCCGTGCTTCGTGAGAGATGATGTACGTCGTGAAGAGAGATGGGCGTCAAGAAGCGGTCCATTTTGACAAGATAACTGCGCGATTGAAGAAGCTCAGTTATGGATTGAGCATCGAGCACTGTGATCCTGTCATGGTGGCGCAAAAAGTATGCGCTGGTGTCTATAAGGGTGTCACCACTAGTCAACTCGATGAACTGGCTGCTGAAACCGCCGCTGCGATGACTGCCAACCACCCTGACTATGCTTGTGTTAGTTTTACTTGTCCCTCCTTATGATTTCGGTGTTTGATTTTAGATCGAATTACGTTTTGATTGCCAGTAGACTTGCCTTCAATTTGATATCACTAGATCTATGATTTTGATTCTCTCCATGATCATTTATGCAGTTGGCTGCTAGAATTGCTGTTTCTAATCTCCACAAGAACACTAGAAAGTCATTTTCTGAGACGTAAGTATCTCTTGAAATGGTATTCATGTTTACCTTATTTAGGCTTGCAGATCTGTTAACTGTAGTGTCAATCTGGTGTTTTCAGGGTCAAAATCATGTATAATCATTTCAATGAGAGATCTGGTTTGAAGGCTCCTCTTATAGCTGATGATGTCTATGAATTGATTATGAAGGTATCTTTTCTTATCCCTGCTAGTTTTTGTGCAGAACGTATCATTGGTTGCTGTGCGCAATTTATGCTTGTTCCTGGTTTTTGATGTCTTAATTTATGTTGTGTTCCTCCGTTTGTGACGTTTCCTTTTTCATTGCAGAATGCTGCTCGTTTAGACAGTGAGATCATCTATGACAGAGACTTTGATTATGATTATTTTGGTTTCAAAACCCTTGAGAGATCCTATCTACTAAAGGTTCAAGGGAAGGTTGTGGAAAGGCCTCAGCACATGCTGATGAGGGTTGCTGTTGGAATTCACAAGGATGACATGGATTCTGCTGTCCAAACATACCACTTCATGTCTCAGCGATGGTTCACTCATGCATCTCCTACTCTTTTCAATGCTGGAACTCCAAGACCTCAGGTGTGATTAGTTCTTATACTTCTGCCCTCCATCAATTCATTTTATCTCATTGTCCTGTGAACTTATGGTTATTTAGCCATTTTTATGTTATTTACTTTCATAAGTATGGCAATAAAATCTTAACATTGGCTTTATGTGTTTTGGCAGTTGAGTAGTTGCTTCCTTGTGTGCATGAAAGAGGATAGCATTGAAGGTATATATGATACTTTGAAGGAGTGTGCTGTCATCAGCAAGTCAGCTGGAGGAATTGGGGTCTCTATTCACAATATTCGAGCCACAGGCAGTTATATTCGTGGAACTAATGGGGCATCTAATGGAATTGTTCCAATGCTGCGTGTGTTCAATGATACTGCTCGTTATGTTGATCAAGGGGGTGGCAAGAGGAAGGGTATATTTTCTATGAAATAATTGATTTTCTTATGTTCTTGTAAAAATGCCTTTCCTTTATAAACTTTGCACTTGTAGGTGCATTTGCTGTGTACTTGGAGCCATGGCATGCTGATATATTTGAGTTTTTGGAGTTACGAAAAAATCATGGAAAGGTATGAATGAGCTAAGAAGAAATTGGATGGCATTCTTTCATTTTTATCAAGGAAAAATGGTCCTAGCTATTATTATTTGTTTATTCTACATATACTAATTAAGTTTAAATAACCATTATTTATGCATTGGTCCTATCATTATAGGAAGAGCACCGTGCTCGAGATTTATTCTTTGCTCTATGGGTACCTGATCTCTTTATGGAAAGAGTTCAGAGTAATGGAGAATGGTCATTGTTTTGTCCCAATGAAGCACGTGGTTTGGCAGATTGCTGGGGTCAAGATTTTGAGAAACTATACCTTCAATATGAAAGAGAAGTAAGTTCACTCTTGGTTTGTGTAGGTTATTTGTTGTATGTTTTGACTGCACCTTTCTAGCTTATTGCTGTGATGTTTATCATATGTGCTTTTGCCTCAATACAGGGAAAAGCAAAAAAGGTTGTTCAGGCTCAAAATCTTTGGTTCGAAATTCTTAAATCCCAGATTGAAACAGGAACCCCTTACATGCTTTTTAAGGTGGTCTACCATGACTTGTTAAATTTCTGCCACAGTATTCTGCTTTAATCCCTCTTGTATTTTCCCCACTTGCTAAAAGTCATTTATTTTCTTCGTAGGACTCTTGCAATAGGAAAAGTAACCAGCAAAATCTAGGAACAATCAAGTCTTCGAACCTGTGTACTGAGATAATTGAGTATACCAGTCCAACAGAAACTGCTGTATGCAATCTGGCATCAATTGCCCTGCCTCGGTTTGTAAGAGAGAAGGTAGGGCATCTCTACCATGCTTTATGTATAAGACTAATTTCTATTTTTTTTTTTGAAAAAAAATCAAGATTTCTCCCAATTTGGAATTCATTATCTTGCTTATATTGTAGGGTGTGCCAATGGAGTCTCATCCATCAAAGGTTGTTGGAAGCAGAGGCTCTAGGAATCGATATTTTGACTTTGATAAACTAGCAGAGGTACCATTTGCTGTTGACTAAATCACGTCTTCCTTAAATTCTTTAATGGTGTTTTGAGCTGGGTGCTTTTTGCTGGCAAGTAAGCAAAAAGAAGAAGAAACCTGTGTTCTTTTGCTGACATATCTTTACATGACTTTTAATGGTTGTATGGGCTTTTGGCTGATGACAGGTTACTGCAGTGGTGACGACCAATCTTAATAAAATAATTGATGTTAATTACTATCCAGTTGAAACTGCCAAGAGATCAAACATGCGTCACAGGCCTATTGGCATAGGAGTTCAGGGTCTTGCTGATGCTTTCATACTGCTTGGCATGGCATTTGAATCACCAGAGGTAAATCATTTTCTTGAGGCTGGTTTTTATCTCCACTTTAAGTTAGAAGTACTTCAACTTTATATTTTTACTTGGATGTGGAATGCAGGCTCAGCAGTTGAACAAGGAGATTTTTGCAACTATATATTATCATGCTTTAAAAACTTCTTCTGAATTGGCTGCAAAGGAAGGTCCCTATGAAACATATAATGGGAGTCCTGTTAGCAAGGTATATATATATATAACTGTGAAATCATTTTCTCTCTTTCAGATCAAAGGTCATGAGTTAAACCAAACGTACATTGGCAGATAGTTTTTAACTTTCAATTGTCTTGAATTATTTTTGCATTGGTCAGGGAATTCTTCAGCCGGACATGTGGGGTGAGGTACCCTCAAAGCTTTGGGATTGGGATGCACTCAGGGATATGATATCAAAGAATGGAGTGAGAAATTCACTTCTTGTAGCCCCTATGCCAACAGCATCTACCAGCCAGATTCTTGGAAACAATGAGTGTTTTGAGCCATATACTTCTAATATCTATAGTAGAAGAGTTATAAGGTCTGTGTCCTCAATTTCCCAAACTATTGTGTCTAGCTTTATTAATGCCCTATCTTGCCTTCTAACTTCTACCTGTTTATTTCTCAGTGGTGAATTTGTTGTGGTGAACAAGCACCTTCTTCATGACTTAACTGAGATGGGACTGTGGTCTCCTGCAGTCAAGAATCAGATCATCTATGAGAATGGTTCAGTTCAGAATATCCCAGAAATACCCAATGAGCTGAAACTCATATACAAGTATGAGACTGACTTTATTATTTTAACCAACCCAAATGTGGTGATTATGCATTCTTACTGACATCTAATTTGTATTGTTCAGAACTGTATGGGAGATCAAGCAAAGGAATTTAGTTGATATGGCTGTTGATCGTGGATGCTACATAGATCAGAGTCAAAGCTTAAACATTCACATGGATCAACCCAATTTTGGAAAGCTTACTTCCTTGCACTTCTATGCATGGTCCAAGGTATGTAATTCTATTTTTCAGAAGTATTTTGAAATCTGGCTCAAGTTATGACAAATTTTTGGTTGGGACTTAATTGTTATTGACATCTGTCTTGGTATGATAGGGTCTGAAGACTGGAATGTATTATCTCCGATCCCGAGCTGCAGCAGATGCCATCAAGTTCACTGTGGATACCTCTGCTCTCAAGGTATGAAAAGTTCATTTTAATCTAATGTTTCGCTTCTACTTTCTTTTTGGTAGCGTTTATGTTGCTAAGATAGATTTCTGTTCCAAATGTAGGAAAGTCCAAAGGTGGAGGACAAAGAAGAGGAAGATGATGGTACCAAGATGGCACAAATGGTGTGTTCTCTGACAAACCGTGAAGACTGTTTGGCTTGTGGAAGTTAAGATACTAGATTCGGAAATGGCATCATTTGAACAACATTGGGGTTTTACCTTTCGATCATTACAAGAATAGCAGTACAACCTCCGACGATTTACGTGATTTGATTCAATAGTCGATACTATGCACTTGTCTGTAGCTTAAAATGATGTCCTGTACTTTGTATATAGTATTAGTTTCATGTGATAATATTGTGTAGTGCTATGTTCTTCATAGTTGAGTCTACATAGTAAATAGAATTGTGCACGCTAAACAAATGTATCAGAACATTATCTGTCAAACTGGTGTTTTTTGCATATGGTATACGGTTGATGCTATTATCCTTAGAGTAAAATATTCTAACCGTTATTTTGTTTTGTCCCAAAATTTTGTCGTCTTAGGATTTGTTTGATTTGAAGGAGGGGAAAGTTGGGGAAGGAAGGTATTTTAGTATTTTCTTTGATCTTTATTATATCAAGTACCAACTAATAATTTTCGTAAACCAAGAAAAATAGTTGAAGTCAATAAATTTATCCTATAATTTAAGTAACTTTCAATATTATCCCTATTAATTGTATTTAACCCTAATATCATATTAATTATTACTCTAATTAATTAGGGACATACATAGAAAAAAGATAATTAATGTTTCTAGAGAACCAGCAAGTGCCTTATAAAAAAGATTAAATATATTTGTTAGTTGGTGTTTTATAATAAAAATTAGGAGAGAGTATTACTTTGATTGGATTAATGAATAGGGAGGGAATAAGTGAAATTTTAATGTTACTTTATTTGATTAGAAATGAAGATGAAGGAAAATATTTTTATATGGATAACTATGGTTTTGTATTTAAGTGTTTATTTTTTAAAGATGTTTTATAAAATAATATTTAGGGAAAATTGGGGACAAATCCTCATTCGAGAAATTAATTAGGGAATATGACCTACAAAAAAAGTAAAGTCTTGATACCTTTTGTGAAAAAAAAAAAGTAAGTATATGAAATGACTACTTTAGCCTTTGATGAAAAGGATTTACATCTATCCTTTCCCTTTTTCCACTCAACAATTCCTTCACTACCATCCACTCCCTCATTGTCTTTTTCATCTTTTCAACTTCAACCTTCACAAATTCCATATCCCCTCAAGCAAACTAGCACTGAGCAATGAATGATGGCAACCCCCATCTTGCAGAACCACATAAGATCTAATGACCTTGTTTATCACCGCTGTACTTGACTTCTTTACTTGCCCCATTTCTTTGATCTCTGTTGTCGCTCCATCCCTCCTTCGCCTTCTTGGTTGAAAATAAGTCAAATTTCAAAATGAAAAATAATAGTTCTTATGTAGTGGCAAACCATGATAGATTTGGTGATGGAGGGAGACAAAGGAGACGAAGGTGAACCATGGCATAAAAATACGTATTTATTTTGATTATATTATAGAATTTATAATTTTAATTTTTCATTATATTTGTTTAAGCTTATTTATTTTGAGTTTTTTTTTTAAAAATGGATAAATATGTATTTCAAACACATATTTTTATTATCATATATCATAAATAATAGGGAAATCTTATATAAATACCATTTGAATTTGTAAAACCTTCACATGTCTGTTGAATTTGTTAAAGGACTTGAAGGTACCAAGGATCATATAAGGGTTTACAAATTTAGGTGAATTTACCCTTGGTTTTAAATAAATTTGAAAAAAAATACAAATGACCCTTCTTTGGAGGACCACCACGGCCGGCATGCAACTACATACCCAGTGGCGTTGGGCGTTGGCCATCGGTGGTTGGAATTCGGCAATGGTTTTTTTTTTTGGGGTTTTTTTTTTTAAAAAAAATTCATTGGAAGTGAGGGAGGTGGGGTTCAAACTCCCCACAGCTTCATGGAGCCAAGTGGCCCAACCTTTGGGCCACTTGGTTCCTTTGATATATATATATATATGCATTAACAAATATATATATTAACATTTTTTTAACAAAACTTTTTTCCATCAACAAAATGGCATTGGAAATCTAAATTATTGAATTTGTAGAGACAAAAATGGGCAAAAAACAATGGAAGAATTTGTGAAAATTTGTCATTGAAAGATTTGTAATAATATACTTTTATTTGTTGTTCCTTGTAGAGACAAAAATGGAAAACCTTAAAAAACAACAAAAAAAAACTTTGTAAATGATATTGAAAAATTTGTAAATGTCATTGAAAGATTTGTAATAGTCCACTTTTATTTGTTGTTCCTTCAGAGACAAATGAAAAACCTCAAAAAACAACTTGTAATTGCCATTGAAAAATTAAATGTCATTGAAAGATTTGTAATAACCCACTTTTATTTGTTATTCCTTCAGAGACCAAAAAGAGAAAACCTCAAAAAACAAATCGTAATTGCCATTGAAAAATTTGTAAATGACATTAAAGAATTTATAAATGCCATTGAAAAATTTGTAATAATCCACTTTTATTTGTTGTTCCCTCAAACAAAAATGGAAAATCTCAAAAAATAACTCGTGACTGTCATTGAAAAATTTATAAATGCCATTGAAAGATTTGTGATAACCCACTTTTATTTGTTGATGGAAAAAATGTCAAGAAGAATATATATATTTGTTAATGCATATATATATCAAAGTAATCAAGTGGCCCTATGAGGTGTGGGGGGTGGAGAGGTTCGAATCTCACCTCCCTCACTTGCAATGAATCTTTTTTTTTTTTAAAAAAAAAAACCATCGCGGAAATTCCAACCGGCCGGTGGCGGTGCCATTGGCTATTGCATGCCGTTTGGAGGCCGGTCCTTGGCTGCTGACGGCGCGATGGTCCTCCGGCGAAGGGTCATTTTTATTTTTTATTTTTTATTTTTACTTTATTTTAACATATTAAGTAAATTCACCCAAATTTGTAAATCCTTAGATGGTCCTTAGTATCTTTAAGTTCTTTAACAAACTCAATGTCTGGGGGCTTTTACAAATTCAAATTGTATTTATATGGGATTTTCCCTAAATAATATAAGTTCAAGATAATTTATAAATAATTCATATATCGCTGCATCCATTGATTAGGGGTTTGATTTGATAAAGGGTAAATTAGTAAATAAAATTTATTTTAATATAAATTTTAATTAAAAAATATATTTTTAGAATTATTTTGGAAAATTCTTAACGGCATATGTTTTCGAATCACATATTTTCTAAAAAAATGAGTTTGTGAATTTCACATCAAATTTCGTTATTCTCTCATCACATTTTAGTAACAAATAATTTGAATTAGAATTTTGCAATTTTAAAGTTTTTTTCTATCTTTTTTCTCAAAATGATAGGTTCTGTATAAAATCAAATAGAAAGTAGGAAGGAAGCAAGTTGTATGGTGGATAAGGATTAGGAAGATGTTGTTGCAAGTTGACGGCGGTGCCACGACGGTAGAGTTTGACGGTGGCAAGCCATGGGCATCAATTTATTATTATTATTTTTTTAAGAAAACTTTGAATTTGGCCAACGATTCAAATATTGAAAAATTCATTTAAGACGTGGATCCAAATCCAAATATATTTTATTATTATATAGATTCTCACTCTGACCTAAATATTTTAGACTCAATTCAATCTAGTTGTTTCAAGTGTGAATCCCATTAAAGTATTCTAAAATTCGAGTATTAGATTTTCAAATTTTTTAGACAACCCCACAAAATATATATATAAGATATATTTTTTATAGGATTATTGATCAGGTTACATTTAAATATTGCCAATCTCAATTGAGAATAGCTTTTTGAAAGACGCTTTTTGCTTTTAGAATAACTGTCAGAATTTAAGATCTTGTGTTTAAATTGTCAAAATCTTTCCCATTAGGATTAAAGCCGGCTGTAACTAAAGACTTTAAATAAATGAATTTTAAATCTCAAATTTAAATATAAATTTATGATAGAGGCATTATTAAAATTTGTTGAAACAGGTGACATGATGAGGCAGATTAATAAATGCGTTTATAATATACATCAGTTTATTTTGGTTTTAAATATGAGCCATAATTTTTTATATTTATCGATTTTTTCTTAATTTACCTTTATTGATTTTTTTTAAAAAACAATAAGAAAATTAATGATAAAGTAAACATATATCATATTAATTAATTTAATAATTTTTAGCAAAAATTATAAATATATTTTATATTAAAGATTCAATAAAATATAAACATGTACTATCCGGACATGCTATATCCTAACTTGCACAAATTCATTTAGTCGGGAGAAGTTTGTAAATCGGATTTTTGAGGAACATCACGAGGGATTGGATTTGGTTAGACAATGTGTGGTTGGTAAACAAGGATCGAGTTTTTACAAGATTATTTTTATCGTCAAATATTCAATATGATTCCACAAGATCTAGTTTCATTCAAAAGGGATTTAGCCAATTGAAAGGATTTTTTTGATCAAAAAGATCATTTCGATTTTAGAAATGAGGATTCGGAATATCACACATTGATCAATCAAAGAAAGACTCAACAACTAAAAGAAAGATCCATTCTTTGTTGGGATCCTTCCTTTCTTCAAACGGAACAAACGAGAGATAGAATCGAGCGATTCCCTAAATGTCTTTCGGATCTTCCTCAATGTCCCGGCTATTAACGGAACGTGAGAAGCAGATGAATAATCATCCGCTTCCAGAAGGAATCGAAGAATCTCTTGGGAATCCTACAAGATCTCCTCACGTCTCACTCAAATTATATCTATATCAGTATATTTCGGGGGAGTAAAACTTTGAATAGTCCACATTTAATATTTCCTTTTCATCATTCTCTCCATTATAGTAATATTTTTATAAAATATTAAATGTGGACAATTAAATTTTGGTCTATAATATGAAGGGATAAAAGATGAGAGCAGGTGAGAAAAGAAAAAGAGAAAAGCCAGATGCCATTTACTTACAAAGGAGAGTTCGTTGACATGAGATTATTTTTATGCGAAAAAATAACAAATCTCAATGGCACAAAGGGATTTGAAATTTGAATCCGTTGAAAAAAGCTAAGTTGGGCAGAAAAGAATCTTGGACTTGAATTATTCTGAGTTTAGTGTTGGTTCTTCATTGGACCCTTCAGCCTCAATCCCTTTACTGGGTCAAGTTTCTTAATTTCAAATTCAAACTAACCAAATTGTTAATAATGGAGCCGGCCCGGCCGACTTTGTTGGGCTGACCTTTCCTTAATTAATGCTCCATTAATAATTAATTAATGATTAAACAATATATAACCCGCATCCTCCACTACTTTGTTTTATCATTTGTCATGGTTGTTTTTTTAAAGTGAAAATAATTTTCTTATCAATCACGAAATTTAAGAATTTTGCAAGCAGAATTTCTTGCTTTATCTAATATTTCATTCATTGATACACAATTTTGTGCATACAATAACTCAATACCACTCAAAAGTTCAAAGATTTGATATAACAAAAGAAAGATTAGTTGAGAACTTTCATATGATGTTATTTTTAGTACCTATTTAATATACTAAAAGAAATACCCCTATCTTATTTCTAAATATAGGAGCTATTTCATGTTGTATTTGATTTTAAATATAAAACATTAATTCAATTCATTTTTTTTAATTTATAGTTTTTTTTTTAATTTAATATATAATTGCAATAGTTGCTCGTATAATATGGGTTGCTCTAGTTTGTAAGAAGTTGATTTATAATCCCAAACTATGTACGGTTTGGTAAGTTCCAGATCTCAACTCATCTAAGATTTTGGTATAAAAAAGAATTGAAAAAAGCATTGTTCTCGAACTTGGATGGGATTGGAGACCGATGAACCAATAAACCGGTCTGGTTTAGGACATCAATCCATTGACACTTAATCCACTAACCTGACCGATTGAGTGGCCGGTCCTGATTTCAGAATATTTCCACTATGACAAAATTTGGTAATATGATAAACTAATGATGCACAATTTCTATCTTTTTTCGGTGCCGCTTTGAATATTTATAGTATATATTTAATTTTCATTCTCTCATTACCTCCAAAGGACAGTGTACCGCATGCTTGCACGGATGAGCGAGATACAAGTATTTTTTATTTTTCATTTTAAAATAAGTCCTCATTTTAATTTTAAAATTAATTTGGCAGTCTGGTTAACTTTTTTGCCCTTGACTCTCATTGCCTACCCCCTTTTTAGCTTCCCCCGACTCTCATTCAAAGTACCACCGAACTCCTGCATGCAGGACATTAGTCCCCTTTAGAAGTAGTAGCTTCTAGAATGTTATAACTACAATTAATTAGGTGGCCTAATGAAGAATTTTAGTATCAACTAAGATGATTCCTTTTTTCTTCCATAAATAGCAAGAGAGATTCTTTCATTATTAAATTCACTTAGAATAATTTAGTGTTCAGAAATCAAAAGTTTTTCTTATACTTTCTTTGTCCTTATTATAACTCAATTATAACTAATTTAGGCATATCAATAAAAACATTAAATCTTGTACTTGATTTTTAATATTATCCTTAATAACTAAATTAAATTTTCATATCGTACTCCTCTAATCTTATTTATAAGGTAAAAATGAAAGAAATTTTTTAATCCTATTTATAAATCACAGTCCTTAAAATTTTTGTATGAATATATCATTTTACTTTTCATTTATCAGTTTGTTGACCTTGTTTTCATATGTAGTATATTAAATAGTAATAAATTTGAAAAATTGTCAAATTTTATAATAGAATTAATGAAGTTTAAGATATGTTTCCATTTTATATATGAGGTTTAAACTTCTCATGTTGCATGAGAAGAAGAATATTCCTACATACACATGAAATAGTGGGACCCACATATATATATATATATAATACTAATTATATATATATATATATGCCCTACCATTTTATGTATGTGTGATTATAAGAAAACACTTCTCCTACAACATGAGAAGTGTTTTTCTCTTTATATATTATATTTATCATTTTTTTAAAACTAATTTGTTTAACGTATAAAATGAAACATAATTTATTATCAAAAAATTGATATATAATCTAATATTACGTATAAATATTTTAGAGAGATTATGTCATATAAGTTATAGTTAAATAATTTATTTAAAATTTAGGTGAATAGGTGTTATATTATCAAGACATAGAGGAGTAGGATTGAGGAATCTAAAAGTAAAAGTAAGGGAGTGAGTTTGATAAAGGCAGAGTTTGACACACAAAATCAATTAATTGAAGAGTCAACTTGAGAATTAATCACCGCCTCTAGTTTTAGGCTTTTAGCTAATTCTTCTCTTACCTATTGTTCAAATTCAAATTCAAATGTCAAAACCACGCAATAATTGGTTAGTTCATTATAATTAAAGCCAAACTTCAAACTTTGAGCGGACTCAAAGGCCAAGAGCTCAAGACTCATCATCATAATCTGATAAGGTTATTAAACTATAAGTTTAAGCAAACTCGTCACAACGACGTAAACTTAAATTATGAACTTAAATCATAAATTTACCTCATAATAGTTTACTATTATCATTAAATAGGTATTAAAAATGTATAATTAAAATATAAAAATGACCATAATTTGATTTAAATATATTTGAAGTCCAAATAATTAAAATTAAATATATCAACATTCATAATTTATTATATTTAAAAAAATAAATTTCTATAAAATTCATATATAAAGCCATTAAGGATGACAAAATTGAAAAATTTAACACAAGTTTAAAAGTGAATTACCATGATTTTGTAAGTTAGAAATGTAAAAGCGGTAAACTAGGCGTATAAACTTATGAGTTTAATCAAATTTATAGGTGACACTAGTTTATAAATGACTTAACTAAATTTAATAAGATAGAAACGGAAAAAAGAAGCTAAACTTGAAAAGTACAGGAGAAATGAAATCATAGCATTAATCAGTGCAAAAGTTTCCATCAATAATAAACTATTCACCGACTGTTTTTGACCCAAATGCTTTAGCCAATAATATTTTTTTGATATCGTTACTTAATTATATTATATTTAAATATTGTCAGATTAAATTGAGGATAAATTTAATTATTATCAGGATCAATTAGAAGTAATTTTTACCAAATGCGTTTTCTATATTCAAATGGACAAGTCAAAACTTAAGACCCTATCTTTAAAGGGTCATTTCCATTACTATTAGCCCATGTTAATGCTTCAATGAATAATATTACTTGTTTGATATATTACTTATTAAAAAAATATTAAAATTTTTATTTTTGAACTTAAAATGAATTTTATTTTATTTTATGTTTTAAATTAAAATAAATATTTTTATATTAATTAAATCATTTTTTTTTTTGGGTGAGACGCAAGGAAGATACTTTCATTTTTTTTAAAAAAAAATAGATATTAACCTCTTCTCAAGTATTGAGAACAAGCGTTGGACCCCACCCCATATAATTACGGGCAAGTCATGTTTTTTTGCAGGGAATGGTCAACCTAGTACATTTTTTTAATAAAAATAATTAAAATATGAATACAATTCAAGTGTAATCTTGATTAGGTAAAATATAAGGACATTTTTTTTTTTTTTTTTTTTTAACTTGTGGAATATAGTATATACTTGACTCATTACGCAATGCAGAATCTTCTCAGGTTATAAATCTTCAGAGACCTTTAAGAAATTAATAATTTTCATTTGAATTAATTATGTATTCGATATTTATTATAATAAACAGAAATATGCAAGCTCTTTAACGGAAATTTCACTGGAATTTTCTTTTGGGATGTAACAATTTTTATTTTTCAAAAATATAAATATAAAGAATTAATTATTTTTTTGAATTAAATTAATATACGATATTCATGATTTAATGGCTTAATTTTAACACATTATTATACAACTATATGATATCTGATATAATTATATCATATTCAAATGTTGTTTAGTTTAATTGAAAATAACTTTCTTAAATTGACTTTCTTATTTACAAGTTTTGAACTCTCCATTTTGAGTTTAAAAATCGAACCTTTTTCACTTGATCCATTTTTATTATATTTTATTTTATTTTTGCCAACTTTCTTTGGTAATTACATCACTTTTTATTATTATACAAAAAAATCATACACGTAATACGAAAAAAATTATCATGTATTATACCTTTTTAATTTAGAGATGAAAAATAATTTTTTTTGGATATATATATATGTGTGTGTGTTCTTCCAAGATTTCTGTTCAAAGGTGAATCATGTGAGGGTTGAAATTTATATTTCGTTTTGTTTAAATTAAAGTTGAAGGCAAGCTTAAGTTGACATTTAAATTATTAATCAATAGGGGTGATATTAAAAAAATATGACAAAAATTTCTTATAATTATGTTATTAAAAAACATTAGAATTAAAGTGTATATAACATTAATAAGTTGCAAGAATTACTTACTTTATAAAATATATAGGTGCATTATTAAATTATTATTGTGTTTAATTGTTATTGAGAAAGTATCAATAGGGGTATTTAAAAAAAAGACAAAAATTAAAATATTGTATTGACAAAAATTAAAATGTTGTTATATAATTAAGAAAAAAACCTATAAAATAGGGATAAAGTTGAAAAGTTGTTGAATTTTATTAGAGTTAAAGAAATTTAATTAAGATTATCCTTATTATACATAAAACATGTTAAAAGTGACTTATAAATATGACTAGACGAGTATATATAATATATAATAATAATATTACTCCATTTATTCATTTTAATAAGAAACGTTTAACAGAATAGCCTAGATATAAGAGTTGGTTAGATAATTTTTTTTGGTCAAATGGTTAGATAAAATAAAGATATTAAAAATGCAAATTTTTTTTTTTTGCTAAATATTTCCTGATTTAACTGAATGAGAGAATGTGCATGAATAAAATACAATGATATTGATAAATGAGTAGCTAAATGAGATTAAAATAGAAAACCAACAAAAAGTGTTGAGAAAATTTCTAAAAGTTTCTTATAAATAAGAAAACGTCTTGTCCTCAATTTCCCAAACTAGTGTCTAGTTTTATTAATGCCCAATTTTGCCTTCTAACTTCTACCTGTTTATTTCTCTGTGGTGAACAAGCACCTTCTTCATGACTTAACTGAGATCGGACTGTGGTCTCCTGCAGTCAAGAATCAGATCATCTATGAGAATGGTTCAGTTCAGAAAATCCCAGAAATACCCAATGAGCTGAAACTCATATACAAGTATGAGACTGACTTTATTTTTAACCAACCCAAATGTGGTGATGATGCATTCTTACTGACATCTACTTTGTATTGTTCAGAACTGTTTGGGAGATCAAGCAAAGGAATTTAGTTGATATGGCTGTTGATCGTGGCTGCTACATAGATCAGAGTCAAAGCTTAAACATTCACATGGATCAACCCAATTTTGGAAAGCTTACTTCCTTGCACTTCTATGCATGGTCCAAGGTATACAATTCTATTTTTCAGAAGTATTTTGAAATCTGGCTCAAGTTATGACAAATTTCTGGTTGAGACTTTAGTGTTATTGACATCTGTCCTTGTATGATAGGGTCTGAAGACTGGAATGTATTATCTCCGATCCCGAGCTGCAGCAGATGCCATCAAGTTCACTGTGGATACCTCTGCTCTCAAGGTATGAAAAGTTCATTATAATCTAATGTTTCGTTTCTACTTTCTTTTTGGTAGCGTTTATGTTGCTAAGATAGATTTCTGTTCCAAATGTAGGAAAGTCCAAAGGTGGAGGACAAAGAAGAGGAAGATGATGGTACCAAGATGGCACAAATGGTGTGTTCTCTGACAAACCGTGAAGACTGTTTGGCTTGTGGAAGTTAAGATACTAGATTTGGAAATGGCATCATTTGAACAACATTGGGGTTTTACCTTTGGATCATTACAAGAATAGCAGTACAACCTCCGAGGATTTACGTGATTTGATTCAATAGTCGATACTATGCACTTGTCTGTAGCTTAAAATGATGTCCCGTACTTTGTATATAGTATTAGTTTCGTGTGATGATATTGTGTAGTGCTATGTTCTTCATAGCTGAGTCTACATAGTAAATAGAATTGTGCACGCTAAACAAATGTATCAGAACATTATCTGTTAAAATGATGTTTTTGCATATGATATACGGTTGATGCTATTATCATTAGAGTAAAATATTATAACCACTATTTTGAGTTGTCTTAAAATTTTGTTGTCTTAGGATTTGTTTGATTTGAACAAGGTATTGTAATATTACTTTGATTGGATTAATGAGTGGGAAGGGAAGGAGAGGAATTTTAATGTTATTTTGCTTGATTAGAAATGAAGGCGAAGGAAAATATTTTTATATGGATAGCTTTGGTCTTCTTTTATTTAAGTGTTTATTTTTGGGTTAAGTACCATATTTGTACGAAGCACGTAGCCGGGAGCAATGTTGCCCCTTAAGTTTTTTTGGGAGCAATGTTGCCCCTGATGTTCAAAATCGTAGCAATGTCGCCCCTGTCTAATGGTTTGACCAACGGTCGTCTGCCACATAGGAATATTTGACACTTAGGACGCCAAATGGACAGCCACGTGGGTCAAATGAGTGGGGTTTTTTTTTTTTTTTTTTTTTCAAATCCGTCCTTGTTCTGACAGGTGAGAGTGTCGGCCATGGGTGTTTAAACCCAGGTTAAAGGGCCAACGTTTTCGACGATTTCTGCCGGTGAATGCGTAACGATAGACCAGAGAAGAGGAGTTCCTGAGTCGACAGATTCAACATCATCGACATCGACCAGGAGGAGGAGGGCGACGATGCTACGGCGTGTTGACGGAGATGTTGCAGAACAGCGTTCGTTTGCGCGGCTTTATACATCCTGGACTGAGCAAAACCCAGGTAGGAGATTCTTCGGATGCAGAAATTATCAACAGGTAAGGGTAAATCAGTGGACTTGGTTGTTATGATTTCAGTGAGGGAGCATTTTGTGGAATGACGCTGGCGTTGATTTCACTGATTTTACTGTACAGGGAAGGGGGTGTGGCTTTTTCAAGTGGCATGACAGTGAAATGGGAGAGAGGGCAAAAGATGTGATAAACGAGCTCCTGGGACACGTGGAGAATCTGAATGACAGGAATGTGGGGCTAAGGACAATGGATGAGGGAGGAGTTCTTTGCAAATGTTGAAGATGACACCTCCATTTATGCAAACATGAGGAACAATGAGAGGAGGCTGAAGCAAACTTTATTTGCATTGTTCATCACTTGGTTATTTTGTTTATTTTTATTGTGTCGTTAATTCAAGAGGATTTGGGGATGTAATCCAACTATTACGAGAATGATATGGAATTTGGTCATTTAACTGTGTTAGCTTTGCCTCAATTGTTAAAGTTGTTGATCATTTAACTGTAAAGTATTGGCCATTTTACTGTGTTATATTTGTTAAAGTAACTAAAAGATTAAGATGTAAAATGTTAAAGCAAAATAAGCAGATGCTATATAATGTTTATGCAAACAAAAGCAAGCTTGCAATTTGTGAATTAATTGTATACCGGGCAAATTCAACAGAAGGTTAACATATTGTGACAACACAAGAGCCTAATAATGCCAACAATTGCAAAAACAAAAAGATGATAACCCTAATAATGCCAATCTGAAATGCCAACAATGGCCCCATCCAAAAAGTTGATAAGGCTAATAATGCCAATATGAAATGCCAACAATGGCAATACCAAAAGTTGTTAATTATGTCTTGCCAACAATAATCCCAAGTGACAAGTAGTGGACAATAGTTTATCCAACATTGGAATGTTACAATATAAGACAAAACAGGCCAACATGAAGTGGCAGCGAATGAAAGAAAGGACAAGCACTCCAATTAGCCACCTCCCCTTCCTCTTTCCCTTTCCTCTTCTTGCAGTGGTGTTGGTCACAGTGGGAGAAGTGGTAATGGTTGATTGGTTCTACTGAAGAAGCTGTGATCTTGTAATGGCACGTTGCCCCCTCCACAACAGTCCTGGAGGCTGGAATGGGGGCTCAACAGGAACAGGGACTCTTGATTCATTGCCATGATACTTAACTGCGCGACTTCCTATGCTATGTGGAGATGAACTCATGCTCCTTGTTCTCCGCATGATGGCCTCATTAGGGACTGGAAATCTTGTTTCCGGGTCTTCATGTTCCTCCATATACTCTGCAGCAGTGCCCTCATGTACAACTTGTCTGGTCTTACCAGTCTACACAGTAATCAAAAGTGAATTGGTAAGTGTGGAGTTGAAGAATGAACAAGTTAAGCATGGAGTTATTACTTACACAGTACATAGTATGTCCAGTATGCTCATCAATTTGAAGTCCCATGCCACTCCCAATACGACTGTTATCGAAAGGCCGTGCACTACTTGATCCACCACGTGATTTTGAAGTTGTTTGTGATTGTTGTGAAGTGATATTTGATTCAGTAGTGGTCTGATTTTTCAGGAACAAGCACCAACACACAACCATAACTCAACCATAAGCACCAACACACAAACATAACAAGATATGGTCAATATAAGGCAATGGGTAAAAACACAACCAGACAGTCACAACTAAAAACACACATATCTAGACAAACAGAATATAGTGCACAAGATATGGTCAAACACATGAAACAATCCAGACAGTCACAACTTAAAGGTAAATTGTTGGTGACACTTACATGCTTGCATGTTTTTCTGTTATGGCCTTCTTGGTGACAGATTGAGCATTTTCCACTTGAACCTTTTCTGGACATCTTCTCAGGAGGAGGGGGAGGAAGGTCAGAGCTTGTCTCCGCGTAATCCACATTCTTGTCTTGCTGAGTACATGTTTTTTTTTCTCCTCTCAGATTCACTTCTCCTCTTCCTCTTCTTGGTGGGTCTACCAGGTTGGATGCACACTGGAGGTGGTTCCATGGGCTGGAATTGATCAACTTTCCAAAAGGCCTTGCCTCTAACAGGTTGCAACTTGGTTCTATAAGTAGAAATGTATGTGTCCTTGTGGTAGAATCTTGAAATTTGCGTTACTGGGTCAACATTAGCATGAAATAAAGCACAGATAGCATGCTGACATGGGATACCAGTTAGGTCCCAAGCCCTACAAGTACATTGCTTTCTATTTATGAACACATTATGTCTATCTTCCCCTTCACACACTTCATATGCATCGTCACCATTAAAAAACAAGGTACACCTCATAGACAGTTCCTTATTTGTCTCATATAAACTAACACACTTAGGGCTAAAGCTACCTCTCCACCTATGGACATTACTCTCACTCTCTGCCCACTTACTCATCATTTTCAGCCTAATGCCATCTATCATCCTTATAATAGGTAAAAACCTATATTCATCAACCCAAGAATTGAAACTTTCACTAATGTTGTTGTCAACCATCCAACATGAACACTTACATCGAAAAAATGCCCTTACCCATGCTTTGCTTATGCGGGATATGTCGAGCCCGACTCTACGGCCTCTTTTTTCAGTTGACCAAGAGCAGCCAAGTTATCATTGAACTGTTCAGGAAATGTGCTCCATGCACAAGAAAAAAACTTCTTCTTCAACTCTCTGCCCCTCCAAGCCTTGCTCCAATTAGCATAAATATGTCTCGCACACAATCGATGCTCAGCCAGCGGCAAAACATCGGACACAACATTCATTAACCCTTAAGTAATTGTACACAACAGAACAGAAGATGCATAAACGTTTAGACACTGAAAACAAGAATTAAATTTTATGACCATCAGTAAATGATTAAACCAGAAAAAGAGAGTTGCAGGAAAAAAAGTTTAAGCGAACAACAATGAATTGCGGGGCTATGTTATCACAAGAATTGAAGTTTGGAAAAAAGTGTCTGTTATCTCACTTGTGAATGTGGTCATGCGCAAAATCATGCAAAATCAACATTTAAACCTTTTGGTTCAGGGTTCAGTAACAACAGCAGCTTAACACAAACTGTAGAGAAAATTGCGAGTAGCATGACACAAAATCTATAGCCTGATATTATAAAGCAAAACATGGAAAAAAAGATAAATATTTAATTTAGTGGCTATCAGTTAAGTTTGTTGCAAATTTACCTTTCAAACACACACACACACACACACACACACACACACAGAGTTATTAGTCTGATATAGGCTTGCTGGATGTGGCTTATTTTTAGAGACTAAAAAGAAACGTCATTAAAAGTAAAAGTTACCATGATCTGTTTAACTAAAAGTTTAAGAATCATGTGTCATCCGCTTCTGCTAAACCCCAAGGGTAAAAAGTAAAAACAAACCGATGAAATAATAAATCATATTGATTTCTTTGACTAAAGCAATGAAGTTCTCAATGAAGTTTGCAAGATCAAAACCACATTACGGGGGGGGAAAACCACATGACGGGGGAAAAAACATAGTAACTCGGGTTATTAGTCAAACTAACCTTTTGCATATCGAGACAAAATCGTCACATCATTCCCATCCTCCAGGTCCAAAGATCTCCTAATCCACTTGAAGAACCACTTCCAATTATGAGTGTTCTCCTTTTGAGTGATTGCAAATGCTATGGGGAACAAAGAATCATCTGCATCCAATCCAGTGGCAGTAAGCATAATACCTCTGGAATTTCCTTTCAAAAAGGTTCCATCGACTCCAATAATAGGCACAACGCCGACCTTCCATCCAGTCTACAACACATACATTAGGGCTATTAGAAGTGAACATAACTAAACCTACTTGCATATAATATGGCCAACGAGAAAAATCTCACCTTTGCGGCATTAAAGCAGACATACATGCGGCTAAACACTCTCCTTCCACCTTCAAGTGCCTCCTTGCTTATTTCAATTGATATATCAGATCCAGGATTTGAAATCCTCAATTCATGACAATATGCCTCTAGCTTCTTGAACTCATCCACATAACTCCCTTCCATCTCTTCCATAATCTTCTTCTTTGCCCTTTTAAATTTGTAAATACTCTCATGCAGCTTCAAGTCATCTCGATAATCCTTCCTCATGTCCTTCACCTTATACTGTGGCCTCTCTTGCACCTTCTGTTTGAAGTACATAAAAAGCCACTTTATTGACGCCCTAGGGTTCTTGAATACCCTACTGCAACTATGCTCCAGATTTAAGGTTTTCACAACAAGACCAGGGTTAGATCCGTCTTTGGAAGCAAAGACAACAAAAGGACAGCCCTTCTCACATCGGGCCCTCACTCTTAAGGGCTCACTTTTGGTTAGGTGGATATTTACTCCGCCTTTATGGCATATTGATCCAGCCGCAAGAAATTGCTTTTTATCACCAAACGTGGACTCTAAACGAAAAAAGGTATCTCATTGGGCCCATTGTTTTCTGTTCTCCCTCTTTGTTTGACTAAAGACCAAAGTCCACCACCTTGGCCCAATTCATCCTCAATGTCCTCATCTTCAAAGTCACTTCCATCCTCACCATCATCAACTAATGCATCCTCACCATCTCTGAGGAACGAATCTTCATCATCACTATCCTCATCTTCTTCCTCACTGTCCTCATCTTGAAAGCCACTTCCATTGTCACTCCTTTTAGGCTCATCACCTTCATCACAATCCTCATCCTCTTCCTCATCGCCTTTACTTGCACTCAACTCATCGTTGTCCCCATTGTCATGTAACGCTTCCAATACCTCATCAGTTGCATGACCACCGCCACTCTCTACTGCTTTGTCGCCATGTCCAACATTAACACCGTCCAAATCACCACCCTCCCCATCACGACCCAGAAGAGCTTCATAGCAAGCTTCAACCTCAACTGGTTCCCTTCCACCTTCACAATCTACTGAGTCCTCATGAACAACATCTTTAATCCTCTTGGAGAAACCACACAAGTCTTTGCTCAACAAATCCAGGTAATTTCTCTTCTCTCTCCAATAAGACAGACCACCATCATTCCCACTACCCACTTCATCACCCCGCAGATTGTTCTTCGTGTCCCAGACCACCTTTGTCGCATTATCAACCTCACGGCAAAAAGCATCCAGCACCCACAACTTTCCACTACTACCCCCACCATCGGGACCACCAGAGGGTCCCCCACAGCCTTTCGAATCCATCTCACCCAAACCCTACACCTACAGTATTTTCAAAAAAAAAATCCCAGTTTACCCACAAACAAACAAAACAAGGGCTATATTGTGAAATCACTTCACACAGTAACTTAAATAACACACACACACACACTTCCCTAAAACTTAGAGATTCCTTACCTCTTCAATCCGCACGAATCGTCCTTGTCTGCTGATCACATGCGCCCCACTTCCTCTGTTCGTCGCGTCTTTTCCGAACACTTATAGCGCTACACCACACCTTGAATCAGATCTCAATTTCTCCGTTGATCTTCCATTTTCGCACCCTCTGCCTTTGAATACCCTTTCCCAGATTCCTCTATCGTCCCCTTTTCGAACCCTAAGTCTAATTTCTCCACTGCAGCTTTTATCGATTCAACACTCTTCTTTGATTAATTTTGCTTCCATCGAACCAGCGGTTAAAGATAAGTACCACGGTTAAATGAGTAACACTCCTACTCAGCAATACTTGTCTGCGTGTCACCCAACGTCGGTCACAGCCTATCCTCTTCCGTTGACACGCTGTCAAGTTAGCAGTCAACGTTGGTCAAACCGTTAGACAGGGCGACAACTTGCTGCGATTTGGAACATCGGGGGCAACATTGCTCCCAAAAAACTTAAGGGCAACATTGCTTTCTTTGCGTCTTCCGGGGCAAATATGATATTTAACCCTTTATTTTTTAAAGATGTTTTATAAAATAATATTTAGGGAAAATTGGGGATAAATCCTCATTTAAGAAATTAATGGGGGAATATGACCTAAGAAAAAAGCAAAGTCTCGAGATATTTTGTGAAATAAAAGTAATCATATAAAATGACCACTTTAGCCTTGATGAAATAAGATTTACATCTATTCTTTCCCTTTTTCCACCCAACCACTCCTTCACTACCATCCCTCCCTCGTTGTCTTTTTCATCTTTTCAACTTCAATTTTCACAAATTCCATATTCCCCTCAAGCAAACTCTGGCAATGAGCAATGGTGATTCTAGCAATCAATGATGGCAACCTCCATCTTGCAAAATCACATAAGATCTAATGACCTTGTTTATCGTCGTTGTACTTGACTTCTTCAGTTGCCCCATTTCTTTGATTTCTGTTGCCACTTCCTCCCTCCTAAGCCTTCTTGGTTGAAAACAAAAATCAAATTTCAAAAAGAAAAATAATAGTTCTTATGTAGTGGCAAGCCATGATACGTTGGGTGATGGAGGGAGACAAAGAAGGAGATGAAGGTGAACCATGGCATGCAAATACGTATTTATTTTGATTATGTTATAAAATTTATGATTTTAAGTTTTCATCATATTTATTTAAATTTGTTTATTTTGAGCTTTTTTAAATGCATAAATATGCATTTCAAACACATATTTTTATTATCATATATCATAAATAATATAAGTTCAAGATAATTTATAACTAATTCATATATCGCTCCATCCATTGGTTAGGGGTTTGATTTGATAAACGGAAAATTAGTAAATAAAATTTATTTTAATATAAATTTCAATTAAAAAAATATAATTTTAGAATCATCTTTGAAAATTCTTAACGGTATATGTTTTCAAATAAAAGGGAAGTCTATGTAATTAGACAAAATAAAAGGATGATCAAAGTATTTTATTCTCATCATTAAAGTGGTCAAAGTAAGCAATAGACTTCTTTCATATAAATGTTAATTTTGCATGTGTGTCTATTTGAGTAGTCTTCGTTAATTAATGGTCATACTAATTCAATAAAATAGATTAAAAAGAATTTTAAATCTGCAAAATTTCAAATATATTTTCTTAAAAAATGAGTTGTGAATTGCTTATCAAGTTTCATTATTCTCTTATCACATTTTAATAACAAACCTGATTTAGGAATTTACAATTTTAAAGTTCTTTTTCTATTTTTTTTCTCACAAAATTATATGTCCTATATAAAATCAAATAGAAAGTAGGAAGGAAGCAAGTTGCTTATTGGATAAGGATAAGGAAGCTGTTGTTGCAAGTTGACGGCGGTGCCACGACGGTAGAGTTTGACGGTGGCAAAGCCATGGGCATCAATTTAGTATTATTATTCTTTTAAGAAAACTTTGAATTTGGCCAACGATTCAAATATTGAAAAATTCATTTAAGATGTGGATCCAAATCCAAATACATTTTATTATTATATAAATTCTCACTATGACCTAAATATTTTAGGACTCACTTTAATCTAGTTGTTTCAAGTGTGAATCCGATTAAAGTATTCTAAATATTAGAGTCAATCTCAAATATTGAGATTTTTTTTTAATAGGACTATTGATTCGGTTAGATTTAAATATTGCCAATCTCAACTGCGAATAGCTTTTTTAAAGACTCTTTTTGCATTTACAATAACTGTCAGAATTTAAAGACTCTTTTTTAAAGAAGATGATTAAGGTGTTTTAGAATTTTAAAAATTTTAAATATATCATATTAAATAATTTAACCAATTTTCTTAATATAATTAAAGAGTATTTTTTAAAATTTATCTCTATTGATACTCTATCAATAATAATCAATAAGGAGAGGGAATAGGGAATTAAAGATAAGTTATATCATATTAAATAATTTAACCAATTTTCTTAATATAATTAAAGAGTAAAGATTTCCCAAAACTATGTCGTTTTAAATTAATGAAGTGTATTTCGGTAATTTTGCACACTTCATTAATTCACCTAAAATTACACACACATCCTTTATTAATTACCTAAAACTTATCTCCATTGACTAGAGAAATACTTTTCCCGTAATTAAATTATATAATTTGGAGAAGAGCGGTGACCCTAAAATTAGTTTTGAATTTGAAGGGTTTGTTAATAATTTTAGGTGAATTAATGAAGGGTGTTTCTAGGTAAAATTTATATGATTAAAAAATAAACAAACTTACACCCTTCATTAATCCAAAACAACGTAGTTTTAGGGTACACGGAGATAACTTATCGGAGTAAATACTTTTCCCGTAATTAAATTATATAAATATATTTTATATTAAGTATCGAATAAAGTACTCCTCCGGTCTTAATTATAGGACAACATTTTAATTTTTCTCAATTTCTTCTAAAATAGCCCTATTAATACTTTTCAATAATAATTTAATAATAAACCTATATATTTTATAAAGTACTATAAAGTAAGTAAGCACTGATTAATACCACATACACATTAATTTTACTTTTTTTTTTTAATAAAATAATTTTAAGCAGAATTGAAGTGCAAGGATTATGTTACTGTTAGAAAATATTATGAGTATATTGTTAGAAAAATAGGCAAATAAATACAATTATGAAATAATATATGAAAAAAACGAAAACAAACCCCCAGCCCCCAAGGATTCAAATTCAATGATTCAATAGACTCAGCTATCTTTGAAATAGGTTTAGGAATCAACGTCAACAGTTAACAAAGTTTTTTTTTTTAAACCATCAATAAAATATTAAATCCTTATACGCCCACCCAGCTGTAACAGAAAAAAAAAAAAAAATACTACTAGATCGGGGTATGTGGGATTAATGTGTAATCAACAAAATAATTTTATAATCTCTCATATATGAATAAGAGATTATATAAAATCAGTAAGGTAATTAAAATGTAAAATTTATATAAAGGTATTTTAGAAAAATGAGTAAAATTAACTAATTTAATTTATATCCTTAATCCCTCCAAAATAAGTTAAATATATTTTATAATTAGAACCGAAAGAAATAACATGTACTATCTGGACATGCTATATCCTAACTTGCACAATTTCTTCTAACGTCTCACTCAAATTATATTGGTATTTTCAGGGGGAAATGTATATCTTTCCTAATAAATTTGCTTTATGGATATAATTTGGGAACAAAGTTGTGAATAGTTCACATTTAATATTTCCTTCATATTATTCTCTCCATAATAATAATATTTTTATAAAATATTAAATGTGGACCATCAAATCTTGGTTCATACGGTGGGCAATCGGACTTACAGAAAAGTCCAATTGGGTAAATGTCCGATTGGGTAAAAGTTAGATTGTGAAATGTGATTTATGTTTGGATTGGTGGTTGATAAGTAGCTTTTGTATTAAAGTTGTTTGGAATGACTTATGGATAAATGACTTTTGAGATAATCATGAGAGAAAAAAACCATAAGCTCCTTCCATAAACCATAAGCTCGATTGGCTACCGTTTTGATTCGAACGAAGAAAAAGAAGAAGAAAAACCCATAAGTTCCTCCCATAAGCCTTGTCAAACTAAAAGGATAAAAGATAAGAGTAGATGGGAAAAGAAAAGGAGAGAAGACAAATCTCACCTACTTAATCACAAAAGTGGAGTTAGTTGACATGAGATTATTTTTATTCGGAAAAAAAAAAAAAAAAAATCTCATGCCACAAAGGGATTTTGAAATTTGAATCCGTTGAAAAAGCAATGTTGGGCAGAAAAGAATCTTGGACTTAGAATATTTCTGAGTTTAGTGTTGGTTCTTCATTGGTTCTCTTTGGACCCTTCAGCCTCAATCCCTTTACTGGGTCAAGATTCTTAATTTCAAATTCAAACTAACCAAATTGTTAATAATGGAGCCGGCCCGGCCGACTTCATTGGGCTGACCTTTCCTTAATTAATGCTTAATTCATAATTAATTAACCATTAAACAATATATAACCCACATCCTCCACTACTTTGTTATTATCATTTTTCATAGTTGTTTTTTTAAGTGAAAATAATTTTCTTATCAATCACAAAATTTAAGAATTTTGCAAGCAGAATTTCTTGCTTTATCTGATATTTCATTAATTGATACACAATTTTATGCATACAATAACTTAATACCACTCAAAAGTTTAAAGATTTGATATACCAAAAGCAAGACTAGTTGAGAACTTTCATATGTTGTTATTTTTAGTACTTATTTAATATACTAAAAGAAATACCCCACTTATTTCTAAATATAGGAGCTACCTGATGTTATATTTGATTCTAAATATAAGACATTAATTCACTTCATTTTTTCAATCTATAGTTTTTTTTCAATCTATAGTATATATATATATATATATATATATATTTGCAATAGTTGCTCATATAATATGGGTTGCCCTAGTTTGTAAGAAGTTAATTTATAATCCCCAAACTATGTACGACCTTGGTGAGTTCTAGTCCCAACTCATCTAAGATTTTGGGTATAAAAATGAATTGAAAGAAGCATTGTTCTAGAACCTGGATGGATTGAAAACCGGTGAACCAGGTTAATAGAATGGTCCGAGCATTAACCCATAACTCGAGCATTGACCGATTTATCGACCTTCCTTAATCCAAAACATTTCCACTATAAATTTTTTTTGGTAATATGATAATATCATAATTTCCACTATAAAAAAATTTCTTTGATGGCTTTAATATGATAACACTAATGATGCACAATTTCTATCTTTTTCCGGTGCCGCTTTGAATATTTATAGTATATATTTATTTTCTATTTAATTTTCATTCTTCATTTTTTCGTCCTCTTCCTCATTACCTCCAAAGGACACTGTACCACATGCTTGCACGGATGAGCGAGATAAAAGTATTTTTTATTTTTCATTTTAAAAAAAGTCCTCATTTTAATTTTAAAATTAATTTGGCAGTCTGGTTGACTTTTTTCCCCCTTGACTCTCATTCAAAGCACCACCGAACTCCTGCATGCCTACCCCCTTTAGAAGTAGTAGCTTCTAGAATGTTATAACTACAATTAATTAGGTGGCCTAATGAAGAATTTTAGTATCTACTAAGATGATTCTTTTTTTCTTCCATAAATAGCAAGAGAGATTCTTTCATTATCAAATTCACTTAGAATAATTCAGTGTTCAGAAATTCAAATTGTTTCTTATACTCTCTTTGTCCTTATTATAACTCAATTATAACTAATTTAGGCAGATCAATAAAAACATTAAATTTTTACTTGATTTTAAATACTATTCTTAATAACTAAATTAAACTTTTATATCGTACTCCTCTAATCTTATTTATAAGGTAAAGATGAAAGAAATTTTTAATCCTATTCATAAGTCACAGTCCTTAAAATTTTTGTATGAATATATCATTTTACTCTTTTCATTTATCAATTTGTTGACCTTGTTCTTATATGTAGTATATTAAATAGGAATAAAGTTGAAAAATTGTCAAATTTTATAATAGAACCAACGAATTTTAAGATATGTTTCCATTTTATATATTTTATTTATCATTTTTCTTCAAACTAATATGTCTAACGTATAAAATGAAACATAATTTATTATCAAAAAATTGATATATAATCTAATATTACATAAAAATATTTTAGAGATTGTGTGATATAAGTTATAGTTAAATAATTTATTTAGAATTTACGTGAATAGGTGTTATATAATCAAGACATAGAGGAGTAGGATTGAGGAATCTAAAAGTAAGGGAGAGAGTTTGACATGATGAACACAAAATCAATTAATTGAAGAGTCAACTTGAGAATTAATCACCGCCTCTAGTTTTAGGCTTTTAGCTAATTCTTCTCTTACCTATTATTCAAATTCAAATTCAAATGTCAAAACCACGCAATAATTAGTTAGTTCATTAAAATTAAAGCCATACTTCAGAAACCCTCAAAACTTTGAGCCAACTCAAAGGCCAAGAGGTCAAGACTCACCATCATAACCCGATAAGGTTGTCAAACTCGCAAGTTTAAGTAAACTCGTAAAAATAATTCGAATCATAAATTCATTTCGTAATAGTTTACTATTATCATTAAATAGGTATTAAAAATGTATAATTAAAATATAAAAATGAAAATAATTTGATTTAAATCTATTTGAAGTCCAAATCTTTGAAATTAAATATATCAACATTCATAATTTATTATATTTAAAAAATAAATTTCTATAAAATTCATATATAAAGCCATTAAGGACGAAAAAATTGAAAAATTTGACACAAGTTTAAAAGTGAATTACCACGATTTTGTAAGTTAGAAATATAAAAACACTAAACTAGGTGTATAAATTTGTGAGTCTAATTGAATTTATAGGTGACAAGTTTATAAATGACTTAACTGGATTTAGTAAGATAGAAACGGAAAAAAAAGAAGCTAAACTTGAAAAGTACAGGAGAAATGAAATCATAGCATTAATCAGTGCAAAAGTTTCCATCAATAATAAACCATTCACCGACTGTTTTTGACCCAAATGCTTTAGCCAATAATATTTCTTTTGATTTCGTTATTTAATTATATCATATTTAAATATTATCAGATTAAATTGAGGATAAATTTAAATATTATCAGGATCAATTAGAAGTAATTTTTACCAAATGCGTTTTCTATATTCAAATGAACAAGTCAAAACTTAAGACCCTAAAGGGTCATTTTCGTTACTATTAGCTCATGTTAATGCTTCAATGAATAATATTAATTGTTTGATATATTGCTTATTAAAAAAATGTTAAAATTTTTATTTTTGAACTTAAAATGAATTTTATTTTATTTTATGTTTTAAATTAAAATAAATATTTTTATATTAATTAAATCATTTTTTTGGGTGAGACGCAAGGAAGATACTTTCTTTAAAAAAAAAAAAAAATAGATTTTAACCTCTCCTCAAGTATTGAGAACAAGCGTTAGACCCCACCCCATATAATTACGGGGAAGTCATGTTTTTTTTGCAGGGAATGGTCAACCTAGTACATTTTTTTAAATAAAAATAATTAAAATATGAATACAATTCAAGTGTAATCTTGATTAGGTAAAATATAAGGACATTTTTTTTTTACTTGTGAAATATAAGTATATAGTTTTTTTTTTTGGGTCAAAAAATATAAGTATATACTTGACTCATTACACAATGTGTTACACCCCTAGGCCTCGCCCTTTCGGGTGGCGGGTTAGGGGGATTCCTTTTATTTAATTACCTTTCCTTGATTACTTGGTCTATTTAAATAATTATCAGAGTGAACGCGCGAGCACAGGACCCGGTGTTTGGACAAGTCTAGTGTCGATAAACGTATAAAGTCCATACAAATAGCTAATTCCCGAAGGGTTAGTTACGATCATCCAAATACGGTATTAATTAGTACGGTAGTCCAAAATATGATAATACAAAAAGTGATAGGGCATCCCCTATTTTTTCCACCCGATGCATCTTGCCCTACCTTCCTTTGCCTTCGCCTCATTTGTCTTACCCGTATCTTCACCACGGTCCGGAGTTCAAAGTTGAACCCCGCAGTAAACTGTAGACTCAAATACAATATGTATGCGGTGCATGCAATGCAAATCACAATAAGGAAAATAACCATAAATTCTGCCTCAGGCACAATAATCTGGCATGTATGTTCTGCCTCTGGCACAATCCGCAGGACCGCCTGGTCAAGACAGCCCCTCGGTACTATCAGCGCGCACGGGCCTCAGTAGTTAGAGCTGCAGACCCTAACTACCTAACCCAAGAGGTTTCAGTAGCAACCTATAAACACACAGTCATATAGGCCCTACTTACCTCACATACCTCGGTACTGCAGTAGAATCCTAAGGACACACAGTCCAATAGGCACTACTGACCCGATCATACATGCCCTCGGCATCGTAGAGAACCCTAAGGACACATAGTCCAATAGGTACTACTGGCCCGATCACCTACATCATGATCAAACACAACATGCAAAAGCAACATAGAGTATGCAAGTCAACAAGTTACTACCTGGTACTCCTTGAAATTAGCAAACACTTCTCTTGATTTGGTCCTCACGAGCTAACACCCTAGTTACAACAAAATACCACACTTTCAATTATGTGTAACAACTCTACTTCTTAATTTCTATGGATTTTACCTAATCCTGGGTTTCCAGAATCATCTTCCCAACTTCATCGATTTTTAATAAAATCTAGAAAAATCATATTATCCCAAAATCAGTGCCAATGAAACCCTTAAGATGTCTAGTTTATGGGAAAAATAATTATAAAGTCCATCTGGTTTCATATCCATTTTATTATTCATAAAAACCGAGCTTAACCCAAGTTTTCCAGAAATCCAGTGTTTTTAGCCCATCTTCCATGATTTTTAATAAATTCCAAAAAAATAATTTTTGAGTGAAACCAGCGCCATCCGAACCCTTAATGTGTCTATTTTGTAGGAAAAAATAATTTTACAGGTCAAAAGTACATTTGTTTTGGCGTGGAGTTACTTTCACCTCCTCTGGTCCAGATTCGCATCACTGTCCGTAACCCCTCTTTCAATTATTTTATTTACCCAGAAAATCTTATCCAAAGTTGTCTTGTTATATGTCTAAACTCATGCCCCACATGTCTAGTTTCTGCATAAAAAGTTTCAGCTTAAAAAGAGTTCATCCACACCTTTAAAAACGCGTTATAAGAGGTACTGCCCAGATTTCCAGAGTCAAAGGTAACTTAGTTTTAGGGGTTTTTCGGTGTTTAGATTTCGAAACTTAGACCATAGCCATACCCTACACAAAAACGTGTTCCAGACTCATTGGTAATCTCAAAAATACAGAAATCCAACCCAAAACCCTAGCTCCTACTTCAAGCACGAAATATCTCATTAAGAACTCAAGAGAACAAGGTTTTTCGGGTTACCTCAAGATCGGCAAACTGGTGGTTATTCCTATGATTCTTGAGTCTTGACTTGGTGTTGAATGATTGCAGACTCCTCTCCCTCTTACTCTGGAATTTTCATCCTCTAAGGGTGAAAAATGAAGGGCTAATCACCTTTTTATAGAGGTGGTTTTGATCCGGTAATTTTGGAATTAACAGGCGTAATTTCGAACAGTTGGTTAATGAATGGGATCTGACTTTTGACTTGTTTCCCAAGTTTTTCTAGAATTCTCCAGGGTCTCCTAGGTGCTGCCATGTGTCTCTTCCCCCTCCAAAAACGTGCAGATCTTTATCTACCTTTGGGGCAAATTACGAGTTTTGGCCCGGAATTTTCGTAAATTGCGTTTGTGGCCCAAAACTTTCTAATAATTACCCACTTTCTCCCCATCTTTTCACCAGCCCACAAGGGCATATGGCACGCCATTTTGGGCCCATCTTTCAGCCCAAATCAATTTTTACCCATTTATTTCCTATTTTGCCCTTTTTCCCCGAACGTGGGACCGTGGTTTGACTTTTGACCTGATTTCCCTTTTCTTCCTCTCCAAGCCATTCTAGAGAATCCCAGAGGCTCCTAGATAGCTTCCATGTGGTTCCTCTTCTTCCACTAATGTCTAGATATTTCTTTTACATTAAGGAAAAATTACCTACCTTGGCCCGGAATCTATGGAAATTCGATTTTGGCCGGGCTCAACAATTACCCTTAAATTTTTCCCTGAGTCTTATAGACCTTTCCTATGCCTAAGTGGTGCCTCCTGGGCCCCACAATCCAGATCCCCTGGTCTTTCCATCTTATCCGACCTGGTCTTTATCTACTAGGTCCCCCGTGGGTCGCCGGTCCGACAAAGGGGCATTTTTTTTTTTTTTTTTTTTGGGCTTTCCTCAACTCTCCTAGATATTTCTTCCAATTATGGTATTGCTAACTACAATTACGGTGGTCACGATTTGTGGGGTGTTACACAATGCAGAATCTTCTCGGGTTATAAATCTTCAGAGACCTTTAAGAAATTAATAATTTTCATTTGAATCAATTATGTATTTGATATTTATTATAATAAACATAAATATGCAATCTATTTAACGGAAATTTCACTGGAATTTTATTTTGGGATGTAACAAATTTTATTTTTCAAAAATATAAATATAAAGAATTAATTATTTTTGTGTTTTAAATTCATATACGATATTCATGATTTAATGGCTTAATTTTAACACATATCTGATATAATTATATCATATTCAAATGTTGTTTAGTTTAATTGAAAATAAATTTCTTAAATTGATTTTCTTATTTATAAATTTTGAACTCTCCATTTTGAGTTTAAAAATCGAATCTTCTTCACTCGATCCAATTTTTATTTTTTTAGTTTTTGCCAACTTTCATTGGTAATTACATCACTTTTCATTATTACACAAAAAATCATACACGTAATACGAGAAAAATTATCATGTATTATACTTTTTTAATTTAGAGATGAAAAATATATATATATATTTTTTGATATATATATATATATATGTGTGTGTGTTCTTCCAAGATTTCTGTTCAAAGGTGAATCATGTGAGGGTTGAAATTTATGTGGCGTTTTGTTTAAATTAAAGTTGAAGGCAAGCTTAAGTTGACATTTAAATTATTAATCAATAGGGGTGATATTAAAAAAATATGACAAAAATTTCTTAAAATTATTTTATTAAAAAACATTAGAATTAAAGTGTATGTGACATTAATAAATTGTAAGCATTACTTGCTTCATAGAATATATAGGCGAATTATTAAATTTTATTGTGTTTAATTGTTATTGAGAAAATATTAATAGGGGTATTTACGGAAGAAATTGAAAAAAATTAAAATGTTGTTCTGTAATTAAGACCAAAACCAACTCTTTAATGTTGTCCTATAATTAGAACCCAAAGAAGTATTAAATAGGGATAAATTTGAAAGGTTGTTGAATTTTATAAGAGTTAAAGAAATTTAATTAAAGTTATCCTTATTATATGCAAAATATGTTAAAAGTGACTTATAAATAAGACTAAACCAGTATATATAGTATATAATAATAATATTACTCCATTTATTCATTTTTACAAGAAACGTTTAAGAGTTGGTTAGATAAAATAAAGATTTAAAAATGTAATTTTTTGCTAAATATTTCATGATTTAAGTGAATGAGAGAATGTGCATGAATAAAATACAATGATATTGATAAATGAGTAGCTAAATGAGATTAAAATAGAAAACCAACAAAAAGTGTTGAGAAAATTTCTAAAAGTTTCCTATAAATAAGAAAAAGTATGATAGTCATTTCTTATAAAATAAAATATAAGGAATACAGTTTAGATCTTTTTTATTTTTTTTATTAAATTTATTTTTTGTGAGACGCAAGGAAGATACTTCCATTAAAAAAAAAAAAAAGATTTTAACCTCTCCTCAAGTATTGAGAACAAGGGTTAGACCCCACCCCAGATAATTACGGGGAACTCATGTTTTTTTGCAGGGAATGGTCAACCTAGTACATTTTTTTTAATAAAAATAATAAAAATATGAATATAATGCAAGTGTAATCTTGATTAGGTAAAATATAAGTATACTTGACTCATTACACAATGCAGAATCTTCTCAGGTTAGAAATCTTAATAGACCTTTAAGAAATTAATAATTTTCATTTGAATTAATTATGTATTCGATATTTATTATAATAAACATAAATATGCAAGCCTGCTATATCCCATATCTCAGTTATGACATTCTGTTTATATATCCAATGTGCAATCTCTTTAACGGAAATTTCACTGGCATTTTCTTTTGGGATGTTACAATTTTTATTTCTCAAAATAAATATAAAGAATTAATTGTTTTTGTCAATTAAATTCATAAACGATATTCATGATTTAATGGCTTAATTTTAACACATTATTATACAACTATATGATATCTGATATTATTATATCATATTCAAATGTTGTTTATTTTAATTGAAAATAACTTTCTTAACTTGATTTTCTTATTTACAAGTTTTGAACTCTCCATTTTGAGTTTAAAAATCGAATCTTTTTCACTGGATCCAATTATCCTTTTTTGCTTTTTGCCAACTATCATTGGTAATTACGGAGCGGAATCGAGAAATGTAATTAGGGAGGAATAGAACTCAGATTTTCATGAAAGTATATTTGCTTCATAAAAATTTCAATATTTTAATTTTAGTCCATACACAACTTTTAGTGGGGATTAAAACGAAAATATTAAAATTTTATGAGGCTAAAATATAATTTCCTAAAACTCTGGGTTTAATTATATAATTTTAGGGGGCTACCCCTAGGTCCGCCTCTGGTAATTACATCACTTTTTATTATTATTAAAAAAAGCATACATGTAATACTAAAAAAATTATTATATATTATACTTTTTAAATTTAGAGATGAAAAATAAATTTTTTGGACACACACACACACACACATATATATATATATATATATGTTCTTGCAAGATTTCTGTTCGAAGGTGAATCATGTGAGGGTTGAAATTTATATGGCGTTTTGGTTAAATTAAAGTTGAAGGCAAGGTTATGTTGACATTTAAATATGTGGAATCATTGAGTAATTCTAAATAATGACGGTTATAATTTTGGTATTAATTCAATGAATTGAGAGGAATTAATTAAACTTGAGGTTGAAAGTTGAAACTTTGAATTTTGTTGCACTTCCTAGTGGTTTTGTGTTGTTTCAATTCAAATGTGCAGAAAACTCCTTAGGTGATATTTTTTTAAAAATAAACAAAGAAACTTTTTTCTCCGTGATACTATTAAAATTTTCATAAAATTCTTCATATAAATGTATTACCCCCTCTGTCCTGTATATAAGAGCTTTTATTTAATCTTGTTCTTAAATGTAAGATCAATTTTAAGTTTTTCAATAATAAATGTTTTTTTTTTCATTTTACTCTCAATTAATTATTATACTACTTACATTCTTTTTCATCTTTTTCTCAGTAGTACTCTCTCACACACTTATACATATATTGGGATATCTTTGAAAAAAAAAATTAAATTTTCTACATAATTATTAAATTTTACCACTTTTAATTGTTTTTTAGAATTTCACGATTCGGTTGAAAAGCTAGGATGGAGGGCGTAATTTTTACCCTTATTGTGTTGACTTTGTTCTCATTTGGTATGATAAATATTAAATAGGGACAAAGTAGAAAAGTTGTTGAAATTAATAATAGAGATAAAGAAATTTAATTAAGGTTTTCCTTAGTATATATGTGAAAAATATGTTAAAAGGGACTTATAAATAGGACTAGACGAATATATATAGTATATAAAAATAGTATTACTCACTTTATTATCAGAATGGCGTAGATAAAAAAGTTGGATAGAGAAAATAAAGATGTTAAAAATGTAACTTTTTATGCTAAATATTTCCTCATTTTAGTGAAAGAGAGAATGTGTGTGAATAAATTACAATGATATTGATAAATGAGTAGCTAAATGAGATTAAAATAGAAAACCAACAAAAAGTGTTGAGAAAATTTCTAGAAGTTTCTTATAAAATAAAATATAAGGAATACTTTTTGTTACCCTCCTCTGAGGGTTCCCCTTTCTTTTCTTTTTATTTTCTCTGACTTTGCTCCATTTCTTTCCAATTATTTTTATAAAGTATAAATAGCTAAATTATGTAGATAAAAATAATTAAAACTGATTAAAAGTAATAAATATGTAAAAACAATAATATTATTTATAGAGATAATAAGTGAGTGTGAGAAAGAAAAAGAGTAAATATTTAATTAATGTTGTGAGACTGGCGAATAAATAATGGAAGACAAAAATAAATAAATAAAACGATACCAAAAATTTAGATATACCATTTATATCTCTTATAAAATTGAAATATATCATCTTAAAGGGAAAAAGGATTTAAAAAAAAAATGCTACTTGAATTTCTAATTTCCAAATAAGTCTTATTGCTTATAAAAATATATATTATTAATTACAAGAGTATGTCAATTGACAATTTATATTGATTGATGTTTTATTGTCTTTTTTCCTAAAAGAATATCTTTTACATAGAAGGAGTAAGTATTTCACAAAAGCACACCATGGCCTTTCACTTGATCATCTCATGTCATTTTACTTATTTTATTTTTTTAGTGCTCTTCTACTTCTATACTAAATATTGAATAAATGGTTTATTAAAAAAAAAAAATTTGAATAAGTATATTTTTGTATGATAATTGAACATATTCAGAGATTAATTTTGGGATCTAAAAGGAAATAGTTCTTTGAAGTTTTTTTTTTTTTTTTTTTTTAAAAAAAAAAGAAATACAGAATCAAATTTGTCGACTTTATCTAACAAATGTATATCTGCATACCCTCTCCATGCAGAATATAAGTGATAACCTAGAAGAAAATGTTAATCTACTATAATATAAGTTACTAGTATTACTTGGAAAATAGTCAATACTTATTTATCAATTTTACTTTTATAATTAATACTTAAATATGACTTATTGTATTTTCTTTCTGTCTTTCCCCTTCAAAACTTCATAATATAAATTACTTTTATAATTAATACTTAAATGGAGGTCTTCTGATCAAAGGTTGCAATTATTGAAATTAACTCTTTCTCGCTCATAAAAAGTATATGTAAACTGTTTTTGACCCAAATGCTTTAGCTAATAGTAATATTTCTTTTGATATTGATACTTAATCATATCATATTTAAATATTGTCAGACTAAATTGGGGATAAATTTAAATATTATTGGGACCAATTAGACGTAATTTTTACCAAATGCGTCGAGTCAAAACTTAAGACCCTATCTTTAAACGGTCATTTTCATTACTATTAGCGCATGTTAATGCTTCAATGAATAATATTAATTGTTTGATATATTACTTATTAAAAGAAATTAAAATTTTTATTTTTGAACTTAAAATGAATTTTATTTTATTTTATTTTTAAATGAAAATAAATATTTTTATATTAATTAAATCATTTTTTTTTTTTTGTGAGACGCAAGGAAGATACTTTCATTATAAAAAAAAAAAACAAAATAGATTTTAACCTCTCCTCAACTATTGAGAAGTCATGTTTTGTTGCAGGGAATGGTCAACCTAGTACATTTTTTTTTTTCTTAAAAGAAATAATTAAAATATGAATATAATGCAAGTTTAATCTTGATTAGGTAAAATATAGGGACATTTGTTTTTACTTGTGGAATATAAGTATACTTGACTCATTACACAATGCAGAATCTTCTCAGGTTAGAAATCTTAAGAGACCTTTAAGAAATTAATAATTTTCATTTGAATTAATTAATTATTCGATATTTATTATAATGAACAGAAATATGCAAGCCTGGTATATCTTATATCTCAATTACGACATGCAGTTTATATATCCAATGTGCAATCTCTTTAACGAAATTTCATTGGCATTTTCTTTTAGTATATAACAATTTTTATTTTTCAAAAAATATAAATATAAACAATTAATTATTTTTGTGAATTAGATACATATACGATATTCATGATTTAATGGCTTAATTTTAACACATTATTATACAACTATATGATATCCGATATTATTATTTCATATTCAAATGTTGTTTAGTTTAGTTGAAAATAACATTCTTAACTTGATTTTCTTATTTACAAGTTTTGAACTCTTCATTTTGAGTTTAAAAATCGAATCTTTTTCACTTGATCCAATTATCTTTTTTTGCCAACTATCATTGGTAATTACATCACTTTTTTATTATTATACGAAAAATCATACACGTAATACCAAAAAAATCATCATATATTATACTTTTTTAATTTAGAGATGTTTTTTTTTTGGGACACACACACACACAATATATATATCTCTCTCTCTTTGTGTGTGTGTTCTTCCAAGATTTCTATTCAAAGGTGAATCATGTGAGGGTTGAAATATAAATGGCGTTTTGTTTAAATGAAAGTTGAAGGCAAGCTTAAGTTGACATTTAAATAACTGGAATCATTGAGTAATTCTAAATAATGACGGTTATAATTTTGGTATTTTTTCAATGAATTGAGAGGAATTAATTGCACTTGATGGTTGGAAGGTAAAACTTTGAATTTTGTTGCACTTCCTAGTGGTTTTGTGTTGTTTCAATTCACGTGTGCAGAATACTCCTCTAGTGATATTTAACCAAGCGGAGGCAAAAGAAACTTTTTTCTACTATTTATAAATTACACTATTAAATTTTTCATACTATATATAAAAACATTTTTTAATGAGCTTATCCTTAAATGTAAGACCCCTTTTAAGTTTGTCTTAATAATAAATGCAGTTTTTTCATTTTTCCCTCAATTAATTATTATACTATCTTTCATCATTTTCTCATTATTAGTCTCTCTCACTCATTCATAAATAGGGGTATTTTTGAAAAAAATTCCAACATAATTATTACATTTCAATATTTTTTAGAATCTTACTATTCGGTTGAAAGACTCTTATATATAGGAACAGAGGGAGTACTTTTTACCTTATTGTGTTGACTTTATTCTCCTTATGTATGATATACATTAAATAGGGATAAAATTGAAAAGTTGTTGAATTTTATAATAAAGTTAAGGAAATTTAATTAAGGTTTTCTCTAGTATGTGTAAAACATGTTAAAAATAAAATATAAATAGGATTGGACGAGTATATATAATATATAGTAATAATATTATTCCGTTTATTCATCTTTATAAGAAACATTTAACTGAATAGCGTAGATATAAAAGTTGGTTAGAGAAAATAAAGATGTTAAATATGTAACTTCTTTGGCTAAATATTCCTCATTTAAGTGAAATAGAGAATGTGTGTGAATAAAATACAACGATATTGATAAATGAGTAGCTAAATGAGATTAAAATAGGAAACCAACAAAAAGTGTTGTGAAAATTTCTAAAAGTTTCTTATAAATAGGAATAAGCCTAATAGTTGTTTTTTTTATAAAATAAAGGGTTAAGGTGCAGATTTGCTAACGAAATATTGATCGAGGAGCTTCTGGCACACAAAACAACTAAGGGGACCAAATTGGCTAACGAACTATTAAAAAGTGAAAAAAAAAACACAATTTTGAGCAGATTCGCCAAAGAACTATTACCCTCAGTCACTATCTTGGTGTCTCCATCTTCCATTGACTGTCACAGTGTCGGCGACGTCGGCGTCTCTAAAGTTTCCATTGTTGGTGGGTGTTCCACTCACCCTCTTGAACTCATCCAGCTGTCCACAATTTTCGACCGGCACGCGCCTTACACCGGGATGCGTTCCTTCGATGCCACAAGCAGCAATAGCTGCTGCCATAGCACCTGCTCGCATGGATCCCATTTCTGTTGGTGTTTGCCTTATCCAACAAGAAGGCTTAACCTCTCTTTTCTCCAGCGTCTCCGCCACTATCTTAAGCCAATGCCTCATATTTTAACGTAATAGTGATAGTTATTTGATATTTTTTTTCACTTTTTAATAGGTCGTTAGCCAATTTAGTCCCTTCAATTGTTTTTTGTGCCCGACGCTATTCAGGTAATAGTTCGTTGGTAAATCTGCACATTAACCTTAAAATAAAATATAAGAAATACTGTTTGTTACCCTCCTCAAGCTACACTACACTTCCACGTGTGACATACTCTTCTTTTAATTAATGTCCCACTCTCTCTCCTTTTTTTTACTTAATTCCTTTGAGGGTTTCTTTTTCTTTTCTTTTCTCTGAATTTTGTCACGCCCGAAAGCACACCAGCACAGGAACTTCCCAGGGGGTCACCCATCCTGAGATTTTCCTGGGCTGAGCACGCTTAACTTTGAGAGGTTCTAACCAATACGCTTAACTTTGAGAGGTTCTAACCAATCATGCCAAAAGCTCGAGCTAATAGCAGAGGCGCTCGATGTGGGAACCGTCACGGTGAGACCGTGACAAGCTCCCCCACCCATCCTGGTGATGCCCCCATCACCCAGTAGGGGTCCCCCATTCCATCCATGGGGAGGCGGCCCACCCCACGGGAGGGTCCACCACCGCCCATCCTGAGGGTCCACCTCCATTCCATCCACGGAGAGGCCACCATAACGGGACGAGGCGAGGTAGGCTTTGATACCACTATCACGCCTGGAAGCACACAACACAGGAACTTCCCAGGGGGCCACCCATCCTGGGATTTTCTTGGGCTGAGCACCTTAACTTTGAGAGGTGCTAACTATCATGCCAAAAGCTCGAGCTAATAGAAGAGGCGCACCACATTTTATATAAGTCCCATAAACTTCCCTCATCCTGCCCGATGTGGGACCCGTCACGGTGAGACCGTGACACTTTGCTCCAATTCTTTCCAATTATTGTTATAAAGTACAAATAGGTAAATTATGTAGATAAAAATAATTAAAACGGATTAAAAGTAATAAATATGTAAAAATAATAATCTTATTTATAGATATAATAAGTGAGTGTGAGAAAGAAAAGGAGTAAATATTTAATTATTGTTGTGAGACTAGCGAATAAATAATGGAGACAAAAATAAATAAATAAAACGATACCAAATTTATATCTCTTATAAATTGAAATATATCATCCTTAAAAGAAGGAAAAAGTATAAAAAAATGCTACTTGAATTTCTAATTTCTAAATAAGTTTTATTGCTTATAAGAAATATATTATTAATTACAAGAGTATGTCAATTGACAACTTATATCAATTGATGTTTTATTGTCTTTTTTCCTAAAAGAATATCTTTAATTTTACATAGAAGCGAGTAAGTATTTCAGAAAAGCACACCATGGCCTTTCATTTGATCATCTCATGTCATTTTACTTATTTTTTTTTTTTTTTTTTAGTGCTCTTCTACTTCTATACAAATAAATGGTTTATAGAAAAAATTGAATAAATGGATTTTTCCATGATAATTGAACATATTCAGAGATTAATTTTGGGATCTAAAAGGAAATCGTTCTTTGAAGGTTTTTATTTTTATTTTTTTTATTTACAGAATCAAATTTGTCGACTTTATTTAACAAATGTATATCCGCATAGCCTCTGCATTCAGAATATAAGTGATAACCTAGAAGAAATTTTAAATCTACTATAATACAAGTTATTACTTGGAAAATTGTCAATACTTATTTATCAATTTTTC
Source organism: Acacia acuminata (assembly GCA_019022655.1). Lineage (NCBI taxonomy): Eukaryota > Viridiplantae > Streptophyta > Magnoliopsida > Fabales > Fabaceae > Acacia > Acacia acuminata. The sequence continues at coordinate 1,242,618 of JAFJYI010000140.1, forward strand.
TTTTTATAATTAATACTTAAATGTGACTTATTGTATTTTCTTTCTGTCTTTCCCCTTCAAAACTTCATAATTTAATTTACTTTTATAATTAATACTTAAATGGAGGTCTTCTGATCAAAGGTTGCAATTACTGAAATTAACTCTTTCTCGGTCATAAAAAGTATAGGTGAACTGTTTTTAACCCAAATGCTTTAGCTAATAATATTTCTTTTGATATCACTACTTAATCATATCATATTTAAATATTGTCAGATTAAATTAGGGATAAATTTAAATATTATTGGGACCAATTAGAAGTAATTTTCACCAAATGCGTCGAGTCACAATTTATGACCCTATCTTTAAACGGTCATTTTCATTACTATTAGCGCATGTTAATGCTTCAATGAATAATATTAATTGTTTGATATGTTACTTATTAAAAAAATATTAAAATGAATTTTATTTTATTTTATGTTTTAAATGAAAATAAGTATTTTTATACTAATTAAATCGTTTTTTTTTAAGACTCAAGGAAGATACTTTCATTTAAAAAAAAAAAAGGGATTTTAACCTCTCCTCAAGTATTGAGAACAAGGGTTAGACCCCACCCCATATAATTACGGGGAAGTCATATTTTGTTACAGGGAATGGTCAATCTAGTACTTTTTTTTTTAAATAAAAATAATAAAAATATGAATATAATGCAGGTGTAATCTTGATTAGGTAAAATATAAGTATACTTGACTCATTACACAATGCAGAATCTTCTCAGGTTAGAAACTTAAGAAACCTTTAAGAAATTAATAATTTTCATTTGAATTAATTATGTATTCGATGTTTATTATAATAAACAGAAATATGCAAGCCTGCTGTATCTCATATGTCAATTATGACATGCTGATTATATATCCAATGTGCAATCTCTATAACAGAAATTTCACTGGCATTTTCTTTTAGGATATAACAATTTTTTTTTTCAAAAAAATATAAATATAAAGCATTAATTATTTTTGTGAATTAAATTCATATACGATATTCATGATTTAATGGCTTGATTTTAACACCTTACTATACAACTATATATGATATCTGATATTATTATATCATATTCAAATGTTGTTTAGTGTAATTGAAAATAACTTTCTTAACTTGATTTTCTTATTTTTACAAGTTTTGAACTCTCCATTTTGAGTTTAAAAATCGAATCTTTTTCACTTGATCCTTTTTTTTTTTTTTTCAACTATCATTTGTAATTACATCACTTTTTATTATTATACAAAAAATCATACACGTAATACCAAAAAATCATCATATATTATACTTTTTTAATTTCGAGATGAAAAATAATTTTTTTTGTGTATATATATATATTGTTCAAGATATTCAAAGGAGAAATCAAGATATTCGTTTTGTTTAAATTAAAGTTGAAAAGGAGAAATCATGGGAGGGTTGAAATTATATGGCGTTTTGTTTAAATTAAAGTTGAAGGCGAGGTTATGTTGACATTTAAATATGTGGAATCATTGAGTAATTCTAAATAATGACGGTTATAATTTTGGTATTAATTCAATGAATTGAGAGGAATTCATTACACTTGAGGTTGAAGGTTGAAAGTTTGAATTTTGTTGCACTTGCTAGTGGTTTTGTGTTGTTTTAATTCAAATGTGCAGAATACTCCTCAGGTGAAATTTAAAAGAAACTTTTTTCTTCTGTGACACTATTAAATTTTCCATACAAACGTATTACCTCCTTACACTTTTTTTCCCCTCAATTAATTATTATATTGCTTACATTCTTTTTTCATTCTTTTTTCTCATTATTACTCTCTCTTACTCATTCATATATAGGGGTATTTTTGGGAAAAAAGAATCCTACATAATTATTAAATTTAATTACTTTAAACTGTTTTTAAAATCTCGATATTCAATTGAAAGGCTAGGACAGAGGGAGTACTTTTAACCATTATTGTGTTAATTTTGTTTTCATTATGTACGATATATATTAAATAGAGATAAATTTAAAAAGTTGTTGAATTTTATAATAGAGTTAAACAAATTTAATTAAGGTTATCCTTAGTATGTGTAAAACATATTAAAAGTGACTTATAAATAGAAATAGACGAGTATATATTGTATATAGTAATAATATTACTCATTTTATTCATTTTTATAAGAAACGTTCAACTAAATAGCATAGATATTAGGGAAAATAAAGATGTTAAAAATGTAATATATATTTTTTTCGCTAAATATTTCCTGATTTAAGTGAAAGAGAGAATGTGTGTGAATAAAATACAATGATATTGTCAAAGGAAGTTGACATAGATGGTAAGAGATTTGTTCAAGTTTCAAAGGGATGTGTGTTCGATCCCCGCTGCCGTCGTTGGGACTCCTTTGGTAGGCGATCTCGTAAGTCCCCATTAAGTGCTCAAAGAGTCCGGGGCCGTGCCCTGGCCTTGGTGGGGGACTGATGTCGAACCCCTCCAAAACTTTCTTTAAAAAAAAAAAAAAACAATGATATTGATAAATGAGTAGCTAAATGAGATTAAAATAGGAAACCAACAAAAAGTGTTGAGAAAATTTCTAAAAATTTCTTATAAATAGGAATAAACCTGATAATTGTTTCTTATAAAATAAAATATAAGGAATAATGTTTAGTTTCCCTTCTCAAGCTGCACTACACTTCCACATGTGACATACTCTTCTTTTAATTAATGTGCCACTCTCTCTCCTTTTTAACCTACTAATCCCTTTTAGGGTTTCTTTTTCTTTTCTTTTCTCTGACTTTGCTCCAATTCTTTCCAAGTATTTTTTTTTTTTTTTTTTACTAAAAAGTAATAAATATGTGTAAAAATAATCTTATTTATAGATATAATAAGTGAGTGTGAGAAAGAAAAAGAGTAAATAGTTAATTAATCTTGTGAGATTAGCAAAAAAAATAATGGAGACAAAAATTAAAAAAAATGATACCAAAATTTTAGATATACTATTAGTATCTCTTATAAATGGAAATATATCATCCTTAAAAGAAGGACAAAATATAAGAAAATACTACTTTAACTTTTAAATTTTAAGTAAGTCTTATTGTTTATAAGAGTATCTGACTGTAGTAGTTACAACTTACAAGAGTATGACAATTGACAACTCATATAAATTGATGTTTTATTATCTTTTTTTCCTAAAAGAATATCTTGTACAAAGAAGCGAAGAAGTATTTCACAAAAGCACACCATGGCCTTTCACTTGATCATCTCATGTCATTTTACTTATTTTATTTTTTTAGTGCTCTTCTCCTTCTATACAAAATATTGATAAATGGTTTATCAAAAAAAAAAAAAAAATTAGTAAATGGATTTTTTTTTTTTTTTTTTTTTTATGATAATTGAACATTTAAACATATTCGGAGATTAATTGTTGGATCTAAAAGGAAGTAGTTCTTTGAAGGTATTTTTTCTTTCATTTACAGAATCAAATTTGTCTACTTGATTTAACAAATGCATATCTAGATACTCCCTCCAATATAAGTGATAATTAGGCTTTGTTTGGGAGTTCCATTTTGGAGGGAAAGAAATTTCTAATCAACTATAATATAAGTTATTACTTGGAAAATAGTTAATACTTATTTATCAATTTTAATTTTATAATTAATACTTAAATGTGACTTATTATATTTTTTTCCTGTCTTTCCCCTTCAAGAATTTATAATATAAATTACTTGAAGAACTTTTTTAATGCATGATATATAATTTCTTACCACACTTCAAATTTTTTGAGTTCCATTCATTTTATCCAAGCATTTATTCTACTGGGAAAATAGGTGAAAATTTCTTGTTGAAAAATTGTATTTCTACATGAATTTCAGTACTCATACTTTTCTATCTTTTTTTTTTTTTTTTTTTTGGTGAAAAAAGTTACTATAGATTATCCATCAATAACGTTCTCATATCGACAAGCGGGTTAAAAAATTAATGACCTACAAAAGTCAACTCCTTATCAATTAGACTAATAACATTTGGCAATACTAATACTTTTTAGGGGTTTAAATTTCTTATTGTATGAGAAAAAGAAGATTCCTACACACACATAAAATAGTGGGACCATATATATATATATATATATATATTAAAAAAACTCAAGCACGAAAATCATTGTATCTATGACATGAGGATATATTTTCCTATAACATGAGAATTGTATTTCCCTACTTTTTATATATGAAACCTTACATAATACCCGTATTTTCCATGTTTACAAATACAATAACTCATCCCGAGTCTTCACTGACAAAATTTTTAAATAAGGGCCTTTCACATATTTTTTTTTTTTCTATTTTATTTTGGTTCACTTTTTGTGTTGTGCATGAAAATTTCCAATAGCGTAAAGAACACTGAAATAAGGTCACTGTCACTACCAATGCAACGAAGTGGAATAAAAAGTAGTTGATTTTAGGGGGCAACTTGTACACATTGACTCACCTATTAATTTATTCTTGTTTAAAAAAACAAAGCTTTTTGACCTTTTCATCCCCCTCAAATTTTATGGTTCTATATTTTTATTTTCTTAAAAAAGAAGACGCACATCTTAATAAAATGTAAATCATTTTAAACGTTTATTTAATTCGTGGTATATGATTATGTGAAAACAAAAAGAAAAGACAGATTAAGGTGGTGGCACACCATTTAATTAATCCATGTAGTAGTAATTCATAAATTGAAATAAATAGAACCGAAGATTGAGGAAGATGTGATAACGCGTGGACGAAAAGACAGTTTGACTGAAGGAACGTTGACTTTGATCTTATTAATAAATGTTCTTCCCATGCCGTCCTGCGTCCTACTATCCACAAAACTACAAACATTTGGTCAACCCTTCTCATCTTAACATGTGTGTGTGTTTTTTTCAATAGAAATGTTATATTTTTAAAATTGGGTTAAATAACAAATCCATCTAAAAAAATATACGTTTAAGATCAATGTTACCTTAAAAGTTTTTTTTTTTTTTCAATGTTGCGCAGAAGCTTTTTTTCTCTCCCAATAGACACGAAATATTAATTGTCCTAAATTACAAATAATCACATTACATTACTTTCAAAATATGGAATAAGAAATTTTTTCTAGATATACGTTTTTTAAAATATTGTTAAAACTACATTAAAAGTATAAACACGCATCATATCAATTTCGATTTTTCTTTTTAAGGTATAAGGCCAAGTGAAGAGAAACGCACACATGATAAAAAAGAATTTAAAAAAATTATATTAATTAAAGAAATCAAAACCATATCAGGTCGGAAAGAAAAAGCTAAGGAAGCAAAATAAAATTAACTACTGGTTTCAAATTTTCTTATTCTATTGAGACTTGATAGTGATCTGATTTATCAAAGGAAGATCTTGAGAGGATATTATTAACATTTTTTAATCATCTCTTCTTTATAATTCACGCATAATGACAGATTACAGCTCATATTGTAATATAAGAAATTAAAACTTATTTTTCTTACCGCAATGATTGAGTTATATGAGAGGAATTGAGTGTTTAATTAAACTTTTTAGATTAAAAAAACTTATATTAATTAAACTCAAATTCAATTTAACAATATTGAATATGTTATCCTCTTTTTATTTAGGATAAAGTATACTTTTAGTATTTTAAATTTACCTGAGATATATTTTTAATCCTTTAACTTTATAAAGTATACTTTTATTTCTATAATTCTAATACAATTAATGTTGTTAACAAAAAATGCTGATATAGCAAACTCAAGTGATATTTGTGTAATTAAATGTTATTAATTTTATATTTAAAATATGTATAAATTGAAAAATATCTAAAAACCTAAAGAAGCAATATACTTTTTCTAATTAATATTTAATATAAGTCATTTTTCACTTGTTCATTGAGTATATATCGAAGGTTAAAACTATTCGCTAATTATATACTTTTTCTAATTAATATAAGAAGCAATATACTTTTTCTATATAAAAATATTCTGGAATACATAAAAAATTGAATTATTAACACGTCCAAGTTTAGATAGCTGAATTGAGTATATATCGAAGGTTAAAACTCCAAAAAGCAGCACGCCATTGTTAGTCACGTCATTTATAATTTAATCAGTAGTTAAGATATAATAACTTAGTTAATATTAATTTTAGCTACCTGACATATTTCATATTTTTATTTTTCATAAAAAATAATCCCTTAATTAAAATTCACAAGTAATGAAAAAAAAAATCTTGTGAAATGTTTTATTTTTGATAAAAAAATTTCCCACTAGACTAGTTAACCCCAAATAATTAATTTTTGCTTTCCTATTCAGGCAACCCTTTTTGACTTGAGGAACCCCCCAAAAAAGGAATAATTTTCTCCTCCATATTGTTTGACCAACAAGAAAAAAATCCACTCCATACTATTCTACAGTCTACTTGTACATGTATTTGCTTGGGTTGACTATTTCTCAAACTTCAATCCGAAAATTCTTTTATTTCATTTTTATATTGTGGAGTTTTAAGTTCAAAAACAGAATGGAGAGAAGGGTAAATGAAAATCAGAACCCAAAATTAATACATAATTATATATTATTTGTTTTTTTTTTCAAAATTAACACACGCATATGGATAATAGTCAAGAGTCAAATTAGGCGCTATTTTTTTAAAAAAAAGACATACATAATACTTCTCTAATTATTAATATAGGACCTATTTATATAACTTGAGATAAAATTTAAACAAATTACTTAATTATAATATTTGTGACATTATCTCTATAAAATATTTATATATAACATTAGATTATATATGAGTTTATAAGTTATATAAATTAGTTTATAAGTTATATAAATTAGTTTTATCAAAATTAACCTCCATACCATATATAACATTAGATTATATACACAATATTTTTTGACATGAATTATTCTTGATGAAACACAAAAATTACTCTGATTTAAATAAATCATATATATTTTTTATACATCAATATTAATAAATATACACATAGTTATTAAAAACCCAAGATATAGAGTAATAAAAAAAAATTTAAGAGGAAAGAAAGATGATAGAGGAGATTAAGACGGTGCAATAAAGTCAATTCACTCATATTTTGAAATCCCAAATTTGGTCAATAACTTAATTAAATATTTGTTGACCTTAACAACTTAATTTAGAACTTTTTTATTATTATGGAATTTCCCCTAATTATACCCTAGTATCCTTTTATGTGGTTATGTAATTGTAAGGTAATTTCTTTAGTATTAAATGTATGGGTTAATTAATGGGTTTGTTTTGTTCTTCAATGTAGGAGTCCGATAAAATCTTATCTTCTAAATTTATAATTTTTTTTTTTAGATACTTATATTGATTGTGCATATTAAAGCAGAGTTAATATTTTAATATTTATAAATTAATTTTCTATTTTTTATATTTAGGATTGGAGGGTGTATATATTAGTATTTTATAAAAAAAAATGAAAATAGAATTGAGAAAAAGAAAAAGAGGAAAGATGTCGACCGTGAAATCTCAATGTCTCAACGCCGACTAGATAGTTAGCGAAGCTTGATATTCATAGAACTACCGACCGTCATTTTGGTTATATCCACACCACACGCACGCACACTCCTTACCTTTTAAGATTTTGACCTTTCTAATTGGTCTTCCTTCTCAACTTTTTCTATTTTGTTGGTTTATGTTAATTGATTCTCAAGACTTTCATTAAATTCCTAGTAATCTTGATTCACACTTCATTCAAAATTTTCCTATTAATACTCCCTCCAGTCTATAATATCAGAACTTATTTAGAGAATTTGCCCGATATTTTTATTATTATTATTTTAATTTACCCCTATTTGAAAGAGAATGAGGGAAAATAACTAGGGCGTGTTTAAAAATTTAATTAAATATTGATATAAATTTATTGAGAAGAAAACTATTTATCCTTACTCATCATGATCATGTTGTTCATTTTTAGATTTTTTACTATGCATATGGTCCATATCCTATAATATTCTAGAGGGTGCCAAGAATTTTATAGCTCAATTGACATCTCTTGCCTCTTCTCATAAAAGAGGTTAAGTTCTATAGTCTATACCTTTTATTATCGATACCAGATAAAAAAAAAACCAAATTTAACATATAAATATCATGTATATATTCTTAAAAAAAGTTGTTTAGGCTAATTTGAGATCTAATATGTATGTAAACTATTTTTTTTTTTCTTTTGTAATGGTTACATTTATTTTATTTAAAGAAAGAAAGAATCAATAAGCACGTGATGAAATTTAAGTATATGTGAATGTTAATTGGGTTTGGTAATGCCGAATTTAACTGAAAAAGGACCAATAATGATTAATTCAAGTGGAAAGGGCTTAAAAAATTTAATTAAAATTTAAGAGTTCAAACTTTATAAATAAAAATTTAAACACGGTAGTTTTCCTATTTAACATAATTTTTTTTATCAGATCCCAAATAAGTTTTTCCTCAAGATTTGAATAATAATAATTAGGCAATATCCATAATAGAGAAAAAGAATTGGAAAATGAATTTTTCAAACCGCCTATAGGATGATATTTATCTAATTTAACAAAATATAATTAAAAAAATGAGGTTCCTTAAGGCTAACGAAGCAATATTTCTGTTTCTCTCCCCTTTGACGCCGACTCTTATTGTTCAGTGATGGTAACCAATTTGAAACCTTCCATTTTTGAAATAATTCCTGTGTATATAAATATCGAAACTTCATGTCCGTCTAGATTTGCTCTTCCCATCATTTTTAATTTTGCCTCAAAATAAAACAGAGTAATCAAATCCCTCACACATACTTGTTCTTCTTCGTTCATTGTTTCATGTGTTTCTTCTTAAAGGTGGCGAATCCTCCGAATAACTCTCCCAATCAAAACAACGTTGTTGATGAACACAACATAATTGTCTTCCCTGGTATGGATAGGGACAGAGAGATGTCTACTATGATCTCTGCTTTGACCCACGTCGTCGCTGGAGATATTCCCGGTGATTCTGCTGATATTTCTGGCGGTGGCGGTAGCGGTGACGGTGGCGGTGGAGGTGGAGGGGGTTCTGTTACATTAAGCTCGCCGTCGGATTTGACGACGCCGTCTTCGTCTTCTTCGTCTTATGGTGGTAGCTCTGTTTTGAAGAGAAGTAGGGAAGATAACGTTAGAGGCTCTTCGTCTTCCACTGCTATTATCCAAACAGGTTGGTGATATTATTCTTTTACTTTTATTTATTTATCCTAAATTCTGAATTTTTTTTTAAAAGAAGATTTCCAAAATGGGAGGTTCATATCTCGGTGTCTGTTTTTATGCTTAGAAATTGAAAAATAAAAGTTTTCTTACAGATACAACACAACTTGGTTCACCTTTAGTTTGAAAATTCCTGAACAATCATCAGAATTCAGATTATATTAAAAGAATAATTCCATGAGTGAATATAGAAGATTACAAATGTCTAAAAAATTAAGGAAAAATCTAACAAAATGTGTCTGACAAGTTTTAATACACAAAATAACAGGTCCATGCGCACATGTAATTGAGAATTTTTGTTACATTCCTTCTTTAGAACCTCAAAATCTTGTAACCAAGATAATTGCATATTTCTGTCAGTTATGAGAATTCAGTAGTAATATATTCTGGTATTGATTTTTGGATTTTATTTCTGAATAAGCTAAAATATGTTATTTTTGGTGTATATATTAATTGAGTTTGACTGCATCTCGAGAATGTTGTGCATACAAAGATTAAATGCCAAAAAAAAAAATTATATATCACTTCTACACACAAATCTGTCTTTATTATTGTTGATTAATGAACAAGTAAAAATAATAAGTTTGTGTTGCTGTAGAAGGTTCAAGAGGAGAGGGAGTTCAAATGTATGAATATAGCTCTAACACAGAGAATGTGAGAGTTTCAGAAGAAGGAAGAAGAAAATACAGGGGAGTGAGACAGAGGCCATGGGGCAAGTGGGCAGCTGAAATCAGAGATCCTTTTAAAGCTGCCCGAGTTTGGTTGGGCACTTTCGACACGGCGGAGGCAGCTGCCAGGGCCTACGACGAAGCTGCCCTCCGTTTTAGAGGCAACAAGGCCAAGCTTAATTTCCCTGAAAATGTCAGGCTCCGTCAACCACCTCCACCAGCACCGCCTCCGATGACGACGACCCATTTGAGAGGTTCAGCTTCTGCAACTACCCTTTTATCCATTCCGACGTCAGCCGAGCCGATTGTTCGTTCGGAATCTCTTCACCACCACCACCACACTCTCTCATGAATCCTCAGCCAGCGGCGGCGATCGGTGATTTTTATGGCTACCAGCATTTTTCGGAGTTCCCGATGAATTTTTATGATCAGACGGTTATGTCATCTTCAATGGCTCATCATTTACAGTCGTCGGCATTGCCGTCAGCTTTGTCATCGTCGCCGTCTTCGACGGTGGCATCTTCCATTAGCTCTCAGCAAGAAGGTTTGCCGTTTCCGGGCTGGTTCATACCGGAAACGGGTCAGGAAAGCGGGTCTGAATACATACCATCAGCATGGTCATCAGCTTCGGGTCATAGTTCTTCTTCCTCTATATGATCGCATAACTATCATGATTAATCATTTAATATCTTTTTATCCTTTTAACCATAATCATAAACGATCAATTCATTTTACATATTTTATTGTTTTATTGAACGTGCAAGGGATGAATTTTGATAATCCCTTTATTGTTACTTCCATTGCTTAACCAATTCAACTACGTTAACAAAATTAAAAAGTATTTTTTTTTAATTAAAAAAAGTGAAATTAAATCACAGTTTTTACCTTCGAGGATCATGATAAAGAGCACTCACTTACAGACTCTGATCTTCTAGCTCATACACCCAATTTAGTATTGTCTGTCTTCCTCGTCAGGTGCAGTATCATATCTCTGTATCATATTAATGAATGAGTACTTGTATGAGTTATTGTTATCCAATCGGGTAATTTGGACAAAAATGATAAGAATGTGAGACAAAATAGTTATGTTATTAAAACCGGATCGAACCGACAAACCGTCGAATCGGTCATCTAACTGGTGAGGTCTGACTAGTTTAGCCGGTTCAATATTTATTTAAAATTTCATGATTTTAGAAATTCATATCTAATTTTACATATTTTCAAACAATAAATGAAAAACTTGAGATGTCTACTTTCTAATGTAGAAAAATCACTAAAAAATATTATCAATTGATCCTAAAAAATTATCAAATTTCAAAACTATTTCAAAAAATATTATCGTTCAAGTTCACTTCCTCACTGGTCTAGTCTCGGGTTAGCTTCGATTTAATTCTAATATGATCTATTGACCCTTGGCCCACTACCCAAACTAGTTCTGTGGCCAGAAATAGAACTCCTACATTACATTAGGCAATCAAATCAACTGTGTGAAACCCCTCGTCCTTGGGTTCAGGTTGGCGATGAAGGGTCGATTTTCTCACCTAAAGGGAGAGGGATTTGATCCAGAGTTGGTTAAGGCGGCGGGGAGGCATCTTAGGGTCAACGAAGTAGTAAAACGCTAGAAAGAGGTGAGGCATGTGTACTCTCTAACCCAAGTATACTATGACTGGGGGCTCCAAGCGCCCGCCCTTAGGCGTAGGTAAACCTAACCCATTTCCTAAAATTTTTTTAATCAAAAAAAAAAATCAACTGTGTGAATTGTGAAGTGTGAGTAGATTTATAAACCTTTTTATTTACTTTTTTATAATTGTAGTTGTCCCAATAAAGCATGGGGCTGCTGGTGGTTGCATCTGCAAAACACCATAGTTTAAGCTTTTCTTACTCAAGATATTCATATTCCCAAACACAAGGCTGTGAAGGCCACAAGAATTAACTCATGTAAAAGCATACTAATAAAACCCAACTTAATCATTTTTCTCTATAAATATGTGAGCTTGAATGTGGTATTTTACCCACAACATCACCAAATTTCTCTAACCCAACGTATTGTTCATCTTCTTCTTACATTTTTTATACACTCTTCTTCTTATATCTTTATAAATTGTAGGTCTTTTAATTAATTATGATACTTATAAAATATTTTTGTAAAATATTAGTTACATGATTTTATTATTTAATAAATCATTCAGAAAAAAATAAAGTTTATATAATGTTACCCGGCCCCTTCTATATAGAACTAATATTTTATAGAGGAGAAAAATCTATATATCTATTACTTTATTTTTTCATGATAAAAAGGTTCAATTTACCCATAGGCAGTTTGAATATAGTGGAACGAGTTTTTACTGTTTAAAACTTTAAATAGAAGATTTTGAATTTATATAAATGCAAAAAACGTATTTGAGAGAATTACTCCCAATTAAACCTAATAGTACTTAAATTTGACCAAGGAAAATAATTATATAAAAAAATATTGTCAAATTTTAGGTACATGATTTCCCTATGAATTATCAAGTAAATTAATCTTTTTAAAAAAATTGATTATCTTATTTTTAATGCATCTACAAGAGATTAATTGGTATTTTTATATAATTATTTTTTACATCTCCCCATTAAAACCTTCATTAATTAATATTATTACTGGCTATTGTACATAAACTTGTATAGTTTGTATGTAACGAGTAGAAATCACCTAATAATAGAGAAAATTGACGAAAAATCGCTATTTAACAATTTTTATTAATTAAAAGGATTTATATTCAAATTTCAATTATTGGCCTTTTGTATGAAATTCGGCACATTACCATTACCAATAATTTAAAAAACATATCATATCTCTCTTGCCTTTGATTTTTGTGTAGGAAGAGATTACCGCAGTTACGTTTAAATCATTGACACAAAATGTATAATTAATTAATATTTTGGATGCATGCAAATATTTGTCTATACTCCAACTAGACAGCCACGTAAGACAGGTGGTCCCAAGTGTTTGACCCTGAACAACATTGGGCTGACCAAAGAGCACATATAAAATATATAAGGGAGTGTTTGGCTGGCTACGCAAGCGACCAATTCTTTGAGAAAATGACAATAAGGTCCCAATTAAGAAAAATAATATCAGAAAAATCTTGTAACTTATTAATAGTAATTTTACTCTATTCTGGTCCTTATTATAAAGTCATTATCAATGATACTTCCTTTAGTTCTTATTATAATAATTCTCAAAAACTGATAAAAACGGTTAAAGTCATTAAATTTTTTCTAAAATTAATTTCCAATATTACCCTACTAATTACATAAACTCTAATATCATACCACTCTGGTTTCATTTATAAGTCATCCTTTTAACTAAATCTTACATACCAATAAGAGGTAATTAGTTCAATGATTATGAGGTTAATTTTTAATTTTACCCTTATTTATGAATGGGTATTTTTCAACTTTTTTTCTCTATCTATTTTCATTGATACAATTAATATGGGCAAAATTGTCATAATCTCATTTACTACCCTAAAACTGGACTTATAAATAGGACTAAACTCTTTGGTAAAAAGAGACTTATAAATAGGATCATAATGGTAGTAATTATTACTCTCACCCACTACCATTATTAATTATAAGTATACATGAAAAAATATATTTAATACTCTTGGAAACAAGCAAATTTTTTATAAAAAGGTAAATAAACTTATTAGTTGATGTTTTATAATAAGGACCAGGAGGAGTAGCTCTCATTTGTCAATAATTGTTCCTTTACCTATCATTGACAAGCTATAAAACTTTTCTGATATTATTATTTTTTTTTTAAATTGGGACCTTAGGCGTGATTTACCCTAATTCTTACTTAGCAGAAGAAGACAGTGGGAGGAATTTGGTTATTTTATAAAAAGGGATTACCAATGAAGCAAGAGAGTGTGAAATGAAACTCTACAAGAAGAAGAGACTTGGACGACAATTCTACATTATATTGCGTTTGAGCAAAGTAAAGTCCCAAGTTTTTTTCTTTGAAGCATCTTTTTGGCTTTACTCGTGAAAATGATGAGTACGTTATTGATATGGATAGCACTCTTCACTCACAGCAGCTCAGTTGCGTGTTTATTCATTTACAAGCAACCCAGTGGTCATCCAATCCCCACAATTAATCAATTTTCAATTCATATAATAAACAAACACAAGTTTTATGTTATTCGTGTTTACTGCAATCAGTTATTAGAACACAACTTTTGACAATCCATAATCTTCGCTTTTAAAGTAAGATTAATTGAATCCAAAAGATACAAACTGTTATTTTCTCACTTGTAGCCTAACAACTTTAAAGCTCTCTCCGGAATCAATATTTTAAAAGCCGGACTAGAAGAGCTGTACAAATCAATAATAGGTCATAGTTCAAACGGTCAGATTAGTTGGGTCGTCCGGTCGAGCCGATGACATAGTAATTAAATTAAAACAATATTATATAAATATATAATGATTAAAATATAATTAATCCTTAATCCAATTTAATATTTTGTTAATTATAAGGGAAAAACAACTAATAATAAAATAGAAATATTACAAACTACAAGTAATAGCGGTACAAAAAGGAAAAATTAACCACATCATTAAAGCAAACAGGAGGGCTTAATCCAATTTAATAAAAAACATTAACAAAGTCAAAATATATCCAACATGATGAAATAAAAAATATATTTTAATTAAATATCACTTATTATGAACAAAATTTAAATACCAAAAATACATTTTGAATTCTATTATTGACACTATTGATATTAAACAAAATTAAAATTTTTCAAATTATAATTATATTATAACATTTGTAATATAAAAAATGAATGTTGGAGAAAATATAAAAAAATGAATACTATCAAAATATTTTGCATTTCAAAGCATATGACGGGATATTAACCTCTACTTATAATAAAATTATAAGGGTGAAAATTAATCAAAAAACACAGCTAAAATGTTTTTTGTTTTTTCAAACTTTCTAATCCTTTTATGTTAGCCTGTACAGTTTTTATAAAAGGGTTTCAGGTCCAGGCAAAATATGAGCCGCTGTTGTGACTAGGTGACGGTCCGACCAACTCTGAAAACCTTGGGTGGAACATCATGAGCTCAATTCCTGTTTATAATCTCAAGTGATTGGTGTTTGCCCTCTAATGTATAAAAAAAAAAAAAAAAAAAAAAAGTTCCACACAATGGCGAATATTTGATTTCTCTGAACAAAAGCATAAAGACTGCAATATTGTAGAGCTCCGATTATCAATCAGCAAGTGATTTACCATGTCATCTGTAACTAAACAATTCATTACATAATCAGAAAAAGGTTTATGCATGTACTATAGGATCTCTTATTTTCAGGTACGGGTTATAAGTATAACAGCAACAATAAAAAACTCTATTCTATTTTGTAAGGTCACATAGATCACATTTTCAAAATGCTTTGAGTAATTAAAGATATTCATAATGAGATTATTACCATTTAACTCGATTCCATCTTCCATAAAAGAACAGAAAATTTTGCTTCAGAACTCCAAATCAGCGCAGTAAATGGGCAAGTGTGTGGGTAAATCAACTTACCGTTAAGAGAAAATAGGATACAAAGAAACAAATTTTAACTAAAAAGAATATAAATGGACAAGCACTCAATTTTTCACCACTGCCATTAGTCGGTGGTAAAATGCGTACCAGTAGTATACAACAATGTTACTTTCAGTACTAAAAAAGCATCTATCCAACTCTACCTGAACACCTGAGACAAAATAAAATGATAAAAGGAACTTCGATAAATGCTATTCCACGCCGACCCAACCAGAGGCAATTCAGATAATCATCCTGATCATGCAACTTCAGTCCAAAACCGCATCGGTTATGTAACAACCTGCAATTCCAGGGGAAAACAGTGTTATAACAAGAAAGAAACTGCCACAGCAAAGAACCTGCATCATACTTCCATGAATTACATATTTCACTTCCCTCCCTCAAGGGCCAACGCCCTCAAAAAAACAATGACCTGAAGGAAATTTGGAGCAAGTCAAGAGTGGACGATGAATTGCTTACACGAACCTTTTTAAATCATCCCCAATACGGTCTTATGCACCATGGTTTCTTTATGTATTTGATGACAGCTCTTCTCCACAAGATCAAGCAATTTCTCCAAGTTTGCTGACCATGCATTTAGAATTTCGTTGCTATCCTTAGCAGTTTGGAAACAAACTATACCCGAAGGTCTGTCAATCTTTGCCACTAGTGCCTTGGATACAACCATATCAGAGAGATGCTTCTCGGCCTCCTAAATATTGTAAGGAAAATTAATTAGTACATCCACCAATATATTAGAATGCATCAGAACATTTCAAACCATGCGAGTGAAAATGAATCATGCCCACTAGACAAACTATAATAATAAGCAAATTGACCATCTTCGTAATCAAAGTAACACATGTCCTTCATCCTTAACAACCCCAGCTCCTCCATTTTCCTCAGTTTACTTTGTGCATGAATTTGTCTATTTTATCGCAATATTAGTCACATCACATATGCCTAAGATCCACATGCCATTTAAACTAATAATTTATCATGACAACACTTTAGGAACAAAATAAAAAATTATCGTTACAAACCTGAATTGTAAGACACAAAAGCTCTGCAAGTCTCTGCACAGTGATCCTTGAATAGTACTTCGACACAACAAGAATGTTCTGCCAAGGGAAAAAAACCATGAATGTTTGCGTGCCAAATAATATGTGGAAATTAAGACAAATGCCACATGTCCCACAATCCCTATCAACCCAAAAGGAAACAAGAGGCCTAAAAGCATGTAATAGTGGCAGTCAGATTACATGTTCAATAATTCTTTCCCTAAGATCTTCTGCTGCCTTGTCACCCAGGTATCCTCCAAGCAAGTTCTTCTCATTCTCAAACTCATTCTTATATGAATCCCAAAGACCTGTCCATTGGATGACTTCCATGGTGACCAGCTGTTTCAACAGCAACCTATGGCATAACATAAATAAAAATATCAGATGTAAATGACAAATATATATTAAGTGCTTAAAGAGAGCAGAGAACAAGATAAGCAAGACAGACTAAGATCAGGATAACATACTTGAACTTTGGAATTTCAGACAGATTCTTATCTTCCAAGGTGGAATTGAGAAGGCTGGATTGCATAGGATCATGTGGGGCTAAAACTAAGTACCAACATATTTTCCTCAGGATCTATGGCAATTGGCAGTGGGAAATTTCGACCAAAAAATAATGTCAGATTATAACAAGGCTTAACAATAGCAGATAAAGAAACTTGCTAGAAAAATAAATATACGAAGAAACACTTACTGGTATCCACTGGTCTGGATTTTCTTTGACAGCTGGAATATCATATATAGACTTATAGCAACGGCAAATCTCAAGGTAATCATTGTTATGAGAATAATACCTACATGGATAAACAGAAACCAGGATATCACGCTTATAAATCACAAGATTAGCATGTTAAGAAACAGAGAATGCAGGATATTGTATCATGAAGCAAAAAAATGCTACAAATGGAGACTAACAACACACATTCAAATCATACAAGTATATCATATATCAAGCAAATTATATGCAATACATAATAAATTCTACAACAACAATTGATTAAGAACATTCTATATAACATACCAACTGAGATACGAATTCAAAGTTCATAGAAAACTAGTTATATATATGATATCAGAGGTGTACGTACAACTCTAGTTATTCTGGGCCTTTTTATGGTTGTCTTCCATTAAGGTTTACGTTCAAAACTTCCAAATCTATAGCTGGAGATTTCTCTGGATGTGGAGAAATAAGTATGTATTTTAACATACCCATATCTAAACTAGTATTCAATACAGCAATGTGTACACATTATGAGTATTACTTCAGTATCATCGTACTATTGCTTCATACTTGCATGACACCAAGCCAAATAAAGCATAGACATAAGGAATATCTTAAATAAATAGTGCAAACAGCCAGAACCAATCTGTAGATCAAAAAGGGGGAGGGGGGAGAGAGTTGGAAGCATTTATATTCCAGAGTACATTGCAGAAAACTCAATAAAAGCAAGGGGCAAAAACTTTAGGAGGAACCTGGGCATGTTCATTGCAAATATAAATTTAGGTTATACATGTAATCGATCCCACCTAATAAGA
The DNA here is from genome assembly GCA_019022655.1 of Acacia acuminata. Classification (NCBI taxonomy): domain Eukaryota; kingdom Viridiplantae; phylum Streptophyta; class Magnoliopsida; order Fabales; family Fabaceae; genus Acacia; species Acacia acuminata. The sequence goes on from JAFJYI010000140.1 coordinate 1,260,696, forward strand.
TAAGGCTTTGTTGTTGTTGTATACATTTGATTCATAAACTATATGAATACACAGATTGCAAAGGCCACGGTCCCTTTGCCAATGTCCTTATTCTAGTATCTCTTGAGAGCGCCTTATTAAATCCAATAGAAGAATTTACAGAATTTTCTTAGTTTAAACCAATAAAAAAGTATACTCCCAAATCTTAATAGAAGAGAAAAGGCAAAAGGTAAGTGCCGGGCGTACATTTAAATGTAGGATACATAAATGAAATCACAGAAACACCAAACATCCAAAGTTCAGACACAGCATTGATAAGTAATGTAACCAAGATTGAACACTATAGCAAAACAACAGCTTATAGGGATGCAAATACCGAATCATTAGTTCATAATAAATTCGCTTCAATTCCAATAGGGAGGGTATATCTTCAGCAGGCTCCTCGACCATATTATCACCTTCTTTAGGTTTTTTCTTCTCCTTAGATGCATCTGCATCAAAAACTCTTGGACTAATATTTCTTGAAAGTATTTGTGCACGAACATAATCCTGGCGATCTAGGCACAAACGAACCTACAAGTTTAATGTAAAAGATTGTCAAATCTGAAACAAGATTGCAGCAAATAGAAACTGATGCGTAAAATTAATATCCTAATTTGGCAAGAGAGAAGAATGCATCGTACTTGTTCAAGGATGAAAGCAATTTTCTCAGTTTTTGCCATCGCACCAAAAGTTTCAACCTGCAAAGATTTATCAAACATAAGTCACCTGACAGCTAAATGTACCAATTATTTTCTGCCGAAAGCCAGAGGGATTCCAAAGTCATAAAATCATGAAAAAAAAAAAAAAATCTACTAACCGCAACTTCTTGCATCAAATCAGCAGCTTCAGCTATAAGTCCTTGTTCTTCCTTAATCTTTGCAAGTTTCTTTATCAACCTAGCTCTCTCAATCTCAACATATATCTAGCAAAAAGAAAAAGAAAAAATACAATGAAATATACATCTTAAAGTACAGACCATGTTTGTACTAGGGGATAACTAGTTTAACAAAAAGTGTAAACAGAAAATGCTCACCTTCCCAGCAGATACACTATTTAAAGTTTTGATGAGTTCTATACGAGTATCAAGGTCTGGTGTTTCCTCAATATACTGCATAGCCTGCTGGACCATTGCTGTTACAGCCTGTGTGCAAAAAGACATAACCTTGTTAGTAAATGACCATATCATTTTTCTCAAACAGCTTACACAAATCGCAGACAACATCTGACTACACAATAAGATCATAACTTGTCCGCTGCACAAGCTTAAAAGATACCCCGCTTGTGTGGAGAACTAAACAGTAGGAGACTATTGATTTAAAAATTACACCATCATCACAGTCCAACAAAATGAGCAAGCTTCTAGCTTACGACTCCAGCATGAAGAGGCATTGTCCATAGGAACAAACTTTTTGTCACAAGAATGGATGAAGATAATAGAATCCAAAGCTTTCTTAATTGCACTTGTAGTGTCCTATTGGTTCTCAACAAAATTCATATAAACTATCCACCCTAAGATACTGAAGATTTTGGAATAGACAACTGGGATAAAATAGCTAAATCCCTAAGCATTTCGAATCAAAAACCACCAATTTTGAAGCGAACTAAACAAGGACAGGCAGCGTCTAAATCCCTTAGACGATATATACCTCTATAAAGCTATTATATATCCCTAAGACGATCGTTCAGCAATGAGTGCCAGTACTTACCTGCTTAAGCTGACCACGCCGTTTCGACAAGACAACAATCTGATCATTGAGAGTTTTCCAGGCTCGTGCTTCAAAGCACAGCTGCAAAATTTCAGTGACGGCTTTTTTGGTGCCGGAAACTTCACCGGCGAGCCTCATCTGCTTCTCTACATTCAACAATTGCTCTATCTTGGCGTCTAAATTTCCCGTGCTCTCCTATCATTTCCAAAAAGAACAATCAGTTCCGGCTATCGAAATCAAGAATTAGAGTATAAACAAAGGGAGAAGAAGGCAAGCAGTAACTCCAAGCTTGATGTTCACAACTTCAAAGATAGGGCTAGACGAAGAAAAAAGAAACTATTCATTCAAAAAATTTAGATCTCTAGTGGCATGGATCGTTCTTGAATTTCAAAGTCATATGGATGAAAAGAGTAACTGAAAGCAGTAAAGGAGTCAAAGGAGGAGCAACACCAGAGGAGCGTACCATTGTTGTGGGTGAGAGATCTCTCCAATTCAGAAACTCGGACGCCGATACTCGACAAAATGAAATGAAACGTGCTCGAGAGGAAATTGGTCGCTCTTTATGGTTCCTCGCGTTCCGATGGGCCTAGCTACCTCCGCCCAGTGGGCTTTTCTAATTTATGAAATTATATAATATTTTTTTAATAAATTAAATGAATAAAATAGGAAAAATGACGAATAAATACCATATGAAATTTAAAAACCCTTAAATGTCTGTTAAAATTTGCAATAGACATAAAGGTGATAGAGATCAAATTAAGATTTTAAAATGTTGATGAATTTACCATTATACTCTCCTTTCCTCTTTCTTTCTCCACTCCCTCTCTTCCTCCTTCTCTTCCATTATGGCAAGGTAGACACACACACACACATTCTCTCTCTCTAATTTGTTCATCTAGCTTAATAGTTTGCAAAAAGGTGAGATTTTTTTAAGGGATACTTGTCGATAAATCCCCAGAATCTCCTTTTCTATTTTCATAACTTTTTTTTTTTAAAAAAAAAAAAATTGGGTGTTTGATTTGGAGTGAGTGATTTTGGGCAACAAGCTTGTAGCTTGGTTATGGATCTGATAAAAGCACTCAAAATACATTTTCTGATGAAAAAAACAAGCTCTCAATCTGAGAACTTGTTTTTACAGTGGGAGGCAAGGTAAAAGATCGAGGTACAGTATGTGGGTTTTGAGGAAAAAGAAGGTAAACAGTAAATTTAGGATTTAACAAAAGTCGTAATGGAAATAACAAGTTCCTTAATGAGAGTTTAACAAGCTCATTCATTAGGTGGAACTTGTTAGTATCATTAAGGAACTTGTTATTTCCATTACGACTTTTGTTAAATCCCTGTCACCTTTATGTTTATTGCAAATTTTAACAGACATTTAAGGGTTTTTAGAATTTCATTTGGTATTTATTTGTCATTTTTCCTTATTTTATTCATTTAATTTATTTAAAAAATATTATATAATTTCATAAATTAGAAAATCCCACGGGCGGAGGTAGGTACCCATCGGAACGCGAGGCACCATAAAGAGTGACCAGTTTCCTCTCAAGCACGTTTCATTTCATTTTGTCGAGTATCGGCGTCCGAGTTTCTGAATTGGAGAGATCTCTCACCACAACAATGGTACGCACCTCTGGTTTTGCTCCTCCTTTGACTCCTTTACTACTTTCAGTTACTCTTTTCATCCATATGAATTTGAAATTCAAGAACGATCCATGCCACTAGAGATCTAAATTTTTTGAATGAATAGTTGCTTTTTTCTTCGTCTAGCCCTATCTTTGAAGTTGTGAGCATCAAGCTTGGAGTTGCTGCTTGCTTGCTTCTCCCTTTGTTTATACTCTAATTTGTGATTTCGATAGCCGGAACTGATTGTTTTTGTTTTTTTTGAAATGATAGGAGAGCACGGGAAATTTAGACGCCAAGATAGAGCAATTGTTGAATGTAGAGAAGCAGCTGAGGCTCGCCGCCAGGGTTGATCGGTCTGGTTTGGTCCCAACCTGAGGTCTGGTCTAGGTACCCCTCGGGCTGGACATTTCAGCCCGAGGTCGGATCTGGTCCAGCACGAGCCCGAGCTCTGGACCGCCGGACTGCATCACCCGTGCAATCCAGACCTATTTTGGATTTTTTTCTTCTTCCTTCTTTGAGAGGCAATATTTCAGCTCTGTAAGGTTTCACCTGAATCCTGAAGGTTTAAATTGAACCTAATAAGCCCATAATAATACCTATAATCAGGAAAAACACATCACAAAACATTAAAACCCAATCATAAATTCATAACAACCTCCAACAACATTAAACAAGAGTACAACACAACAACATTGAACAAGAGTACAAAACAACAACAAACAACATTCAAGTTTCTTTAATACAATCCATAACAATCAATTAAACATAGTAAACCTAACAAGTAACAACAAGTCTATCATTTGTCCCCTCCACCTTCAATGATACTTGATCCATCTAAAAAAAACAAATTGTTAGTATGAATAAATTAGTAATAATGAAATATGTAAACTTGAATAATGACCATAGAATCGGAAATATTACGTGGAATATTAACAACATTATCAGTCTCTTGAAAGTTGTCATATTCAGTGAACATAGTAGCTAATTCTGAGATAGATTGCATAGCCAGTAGCCAATTTTGGGCATAAATGAGGGCTTCAGTCATTTTAGGAGATAGATTACTCCTATAATCATCAACAACACGTCCTCCAGTGCTAAAAGCTACTTCAGAAACAACTATAGATACTGGAATAGCCAATACATCACGTGCTATCATCGCAAGCACTCTGTACTTGGTTGAATTAACCTTCCACCATGTCAATATGTCAAAATCATCATCATCAATAGGAATGTCTTTAGCTGCATTAGCTGAAAGGTATCTATCCAATTCAGATTGAGGATCTACTGATGAGATCTTTTCTTTTTGGGAAGCCAACCATCTACGACCAAGGTCTTTTTTAGTGGAAGTAATGGCACTCCCAGAAGAACTCAAAGTGTTAGAAGTAGCAGAAGAGCTCAAAGTGTTGGCACTATGTGACATGCCTGTTTCAACACCAAGTTTTGCATAATACTCTTCAAACATGCGATGCAAAGTGTTTCTTGCCTTGTTTTTCATGAACATACAAAGTTGATAATCAGGAAAAAGTTGATCAAATACATCATGAATGTAGGCAAGCTTGTATCGAGGATCTAAAACCATAGTAATAATCAACAAAGGATTCATATTTTTCTGCCCCCCCCCCAATATTTATCAAATTTCATCTTCATGCTTGAGGACATCTCCCTAAGAAGAGGGTCATCGGACACAATAGTCTCATTCAACAACTCCTGAATCAATGCAATTTGATAGAAACATGAAATTGCAGTAACTGTGAGAGAGCAAGAAAATTGTAAGGTCACGTCATAAAACACTTTTAAGAACCTAAGAAAGACATTTGCCTTATTCCAAGCTTCTTTGTTAGGCGGGCCATTAGGAGCATCTATCCATGTTGTCATCAACATCAACATGTGTGTTATCACGCTTTGACATTTTTTTAAAGTATGCAACATAATCTCTATCGTCGTCCCCCATTCTTTCAAATGCCTTTTGGAATTTCAAAGTGACATCCAACATTAAATATGTAGAATTCCATCTAGTGCTAACATCTAAGACACACATATTTTTTGCATCCAACATTTCCAATTCACAAAAATCTTTAAATTTTTTGAGCCGAGCAGGGGAGGAACGAACATACCTTACAACATTTCGAATTGATTCAAAGGAATCTTTCAATTCCTTCAAGCCATCGGACACAATCAAATTGAGAATATGTGCAGAACACCGTAGTTGAAGAAAATCACCATCACAAACAAGACTCTTCCAATTAATAAGTCGTTTTTTCAAATAGGACAAGGCCGTGTCATTAGATGTGGCATTATCAACCGTGATGGTGAACACATTTTGTATGCCCTATTCTGATATGCACCTCCCAATAGTCTTCCCAATTGTATCACCCTTATGATTCTCAATCAAATAAAAATTAAGAATCCTTTTATGTAGCTTCCAATCTTTGTCAATAAAATGAGCTGTGAGACATAATTAGTTAAAGTTTTGAACTGACGTCCAACAATCTATAGTGAGGCAAATACGACTAGTACACTGCTTCAATTGATTCTTCAAGATCTGCTTCTTAGCAACATATAACTGCCAATAATCCCTAGCAATGGTATGTCTAGAAGGCATATGAAATCGTGGCTCTAACTCTTTCACAAAAGCTTTAAAACTTGGCTTTTCGACTAGTCTAAATGGCATCTCATCGCATATGATGAACTCTGTTAGAGCCCTACGACAACGTTTTTGATTGAACATATGAGGTGCCAAGCTTCCCCTTTGTTCACTTTGTGAAACATAATTCAACATGGACTGTTTTGATATTGCAGCAGCCATATGTGGATTTTTCTTGCATTTTTTTAAGTGTCTCTTCAAATAAGTTGTACCACATTTAACTGGATCACAAGCATAATCATTATTGCAATACTTGCATCAAGCTCTATGCTCTCCATCTGTATCGTCCAATGGTAACTTAACATAGTGATCCCACACTTCGATTGCTTCTTCTCGGGTTGTTTTCTCTTCTTACTACAATCTTTTGTGGTTTCTTTAGCACTAGGAGGAGGACATTCTACGGTGGTTGGAGGTTGGTGAGGATTAGTGGAATTGGAAGGAGTAGAAGAAGGTCCACCAGGAGTCCCACTCTCACAAATATTGGAAGATTGAGATAGATCAACACTTGAAATTTGCTCTTCCTCCATGCCTACAACAAAATGAAAATCAAGTATTCATCAATTAAGCAAAAAAATTAAAGGAATCGTATAAAAAATTAAAGGAAATTTAATGCACTTTGGATTTGATTCATTCTCACACGCCCTTAAACATGACAACTATTAAGACAACAATGACTTGGAGATGGCAACTATTAAACATGGCACTTTGAATCGCACATATTGAACAGGGTAAAATATGTGTAGGGTTACGCAATTATGATCGTTTCATGTGAGTGATACAGGTGTAGGTACATGTACATATTGCATTTTAAAAAAAAATTTAAAATTTATTTGCAGGTACCTATGCTTTTATTGAATTTTTTATTTGGTATTTATATGCTCTCTTTTTTCTCTTAATTAAATCATTTATTTTGCTCTGTTGAGATTATTAACTCTTGTATCTTTCTCTATTAACAAAGTTAGCCTTGTATTGACAGAGTAAAATTAAAACATTTAATTAGGTAAAAATGACACACAGGTACCAGACTAAATAATCAGTTGCATAAATAATCAGAGGCAAAGGCAAAAGTCATGCGTTTGGAATGTCAATTAGTTGAACTGGTCAAGAAGACACATAGAATTAACCAACTCTTCTCTCGTGTGTAAAGGTTACTGGCAATGTGAAATCCTTTCTGCATCTAACAAAGTAGGCTAATATGGTAATATATATTATTGAATAGTTTATAACCATCAATCACACTTTGGAGAATTCAAGCTCTCTTATACGCATGTGCTTATAAATTACTTCCATTTTAGATATATGTTTCATTAGGAACTTTATTATTACTCTTGTAGAAACGATTCTACTGGTTTCAAATGCACTCGCACCTTATGTACTATCGTTGGCCAAAAAGAGACTTTTAATTTTGTTCTATCAATTCATTATTTTTGAAGCAACAATAGGAAATGTCCAACAGGATGGGAAATCATATATGTATGCATTCGAGTGATGAGTAGTAGGGTTGCATCATGTTTCTGTGATATATAATTTACGATGACAGTAACATTCACTGTGACAGAGCAGCCTCCATACCAAGAACTCAAAGGCCAATGGGAAATAAATCATATGCATAATACTAAAACATGGCAACTGGTAAGAATCAGACTAGAGCATATGCATATTCATAGGCTTAAAAAAAAATCATACGCAGGGCAACAAAAAAATTCATATGCAAAGCAAAAAAAAAAAATCATATGCATATTCATACGCTTCAAATTTCATACCTGACTGTTGGCGGACTAAGGAGGAGATTAGGAGAGGCGCCTGGATTTGGAAGAGGCGAAGAGGACGGAGGCAAGGGGACTGAGCACTGAGTTTGAGGCTCTCAGTTGAGGAGTATGGACTGAGTGACCACTTTGAAATGTGATGGCGTCTGGAGATGAACAAAACAGAGAAGTAGACAAGTCGAGTTTGTGAGTACGGACCTGCGGTGGAGACGGAGTGCCGAGTGCTCGACTAAGACATCTGAAGTCTGATGCAGCTGGAGAGGAAAGAAGGAGAGAAGAGAAGTCGAGTATGGGTCATTGTGAGTGTGGATCTACCATGGCCGGTGGAGACGGAGTGCCGAGAGTCGAGTGGTGGTGACTGCCTGACTGCCGAGTGTGAGCCTATGAGAGTGTGAGACATTGTGACTTTGTGAGTGTGAGTGGCTCTCCAAGACTCAAGTCTCTCTAACTCTGAAGAGGCGAAAACCCTAAACTCCTAAAGGCCTAACCCTGCCTAATTAACGAAAGAAAAAAAATAGTCGGGCCAACTGGATCAGATGAAGGGCTCTGAACCCTTGGACCGAGGTGCGGTCCGGCCGAGCATATCGGGCCCCGGGTGCAGTCGCCGAAGTTGTCTTGGACTCTCTTTTTTAAAGCGGACTGGGTCGGGAAACCCAAACCATCGGGTTTTTTGATCAACCCTACTCTCCATCGCAACCTTGTTTATGATTCCAACATTTCATTGAGAACTTGGTTGTATTACTCTCAACCACTATAGTTTCATGATGTTCCTTCATGCAATAATGTTTTATTGCGGCTTGCACATCATTCTTGGACCTGAACTCTTGTTTCAGATATAATCCATTTCCTCTTGCCCGCGGACCCCGGCTCAAGCCTTCTGAAAATGGAGCAAAATACCCAAGAGGGAGGTGAATTGGGGATTTTAAAACCTTTTAAAAACTGTTCTGTTTTGTGACAGCAAAAACAGGGATGAATAGAGTGTAGAGAAGAAGAGCTAGACACGGAGATTTATACGGTTCGGTCCAACCACTTGACCTACGTCCGGTCCCGGACTCTCCGGGGTTTTCACTATCACAATTGATTATACACTCTGCACTCAAGAGTAGTTCTCTCACTAGAACTCACTCCCCCTTACAAGTTGTAATCAATGCACCCAATCACCAAGTCCCCAGACTTGTGATTCTTTACAATAAATGTTTTAAAAATAAAATCTCTCTCTAAGAGTAGATAAGAATGAACACCGAAGCTTAATATATCGAAGACACAATACAAGTGAAAACGAAAGGTAGTTGAAGAACTTGAATGCTATGCGTTTTCGGTTGTTGTGTTCGTTTTAGAAGAATTGAATGCAGCTCTATTTATACCAAGAGAGCATCAATTGACCGTTGTAATCTTTAATATAACCGTTGCCTTCATTAGACAAGGTTCTAGTTCAGTTTAGGTCTTCTTCTCTCTCTAAACTTCACTTAATCCAGCTGGGCAGAAGTTCAGAGTTGACTCTCTGCAAATTTGTCCGTTAGAAGAGCAACTACTGGATGTAGAAATCATTCTTTAATTCTTTGTAAGCGTGTGCAGATGGAATACCCAAAAGTATTAAACTTTCTGGGTTTGCATTTAATGTGCTGACACCACTTTTGCTTTTGGTTTAAACCTTCAATAAACATCCTCTAATTTATCTGAAACCCACCAATAAAGTGGTTAAACATATCTAGAAACATTAGAGATTAATCATAGGAAGTATTAAGATCGACAAGAAGGTATTAGAAATTCACATAATTTGAAATTTCGAAGACACCCAGAAACCTCGAGGTTTGTTCTTCAAACCTGGAGGTTTTACAAGGTTGCAGAAAGAGTTAGTCTCTCTCCCTGTCAAAACCTCGAGGTTTCACTTTGAATGTGAAACCTTGCAAAATCGCGCCAAGAACAAACCTGAAGGTTTTCTAGAAACCTGGAGGTTTTCAAAATCAGTGAAAAGTCGTTTGCTCTCTCGGATGCTAGAAACCTCGAGGTTTTCAAGCAAAACTCGAGGTTTTACTTAAACGTTGAAATTCGAGTTTTGGGCCAAAACGAAACCTAGAGGTTTTAAAGGAAAACTCGAGGTTTTGAAAACTTGGAAGAACATAGATCCTTTCGCCATAATTTTGAGAAATTTGAGAAAAACCATTTGAGCTCAAACATGGAGGTTTCCCATAAACCTGGAGGTTCTGAAAACTGGCTAAAACTTGAGTTTCCTCTGACAGGTCAAAACCTTGAGGTTTCTTACCAAACCTCGAGGTTTCACACAATTTTGTGAAACCCAGATATTTCAAGTTAAAACAGAATCCTTGAGTACTCCTCCGTAAGGCCAAACCTCGAGGTTTCGTGCAAACCTCGAGGTTTGCTCTTATAGTGAGTTTTACACCAATTGAGAGCAAAACCCCGTGCTTTATTTACAATCATTGGAGATCATCAAAACCCTTAGAGAACTAACACCTTCAACATCCAGTATATCCTCATGCGAATAATCTTCATGAACAACCTCATAATGCGGAATCTCATTCTAAAACGGTGTAGTATCTGCATATTCACACATAACACAGTTTATGCGAAAACATGGTAACTAATAAAAAATAAATTGTATAATAATACAACTCCGTAACTAACCTGATGATTGTAACATACCAGTCTGCTGTGACATGTCATTACCATGATATTCGTCATCTGCATCACTATCATTCTGATCATGGTCATTAGCCAATAAAGTGTCTTCATCTTCTTCCTCTTGCTCCTCCTCATTGTTAGGTTCATCTACCATATAGTCGCTTTCTTCTCCATGTGCAACGGTTGATTGTGTTGGCTAAGGTGTACCAGAATGAGCCATATAATGTGAATGATAGAGTCCATGAGTCGGTATTGGTACACCCTCCTCTGACGTCTCAATGTCCACATATAATTCAACAAATTGGGACGTAGGGTTTTCGTTGAATGTTTGAACAAAAACATCCACATTCTCATCATCAGATATCTCAAAACCCACATATTTGCGGTTTCCACAAGGAACTCTACCCGTCACTGAAGATATTACCTGATTTTGTTGCAGTTTTAACTTTCGACGGATCTTTTCATTTAAATCGTCAGTAGACATACCTCGAACAATATATATTGCTTTTCTTTCACCTTCAAAGCTTAATCCGTTTGCACTTATATTTTTAGAACCATTATAATATACAAATGAACAAATTTGATTCATTTTTTGCAAAAAAGGAAATGAAGAAACAGAATGAAGAAGATGGAGGACGGAGGGAGTTTCTAGATGAGGGAAGAGTGAATGATGAGAGGGAGAGGGAAGGAGTCACGGGTTGTTGGGGGGTGTCAGGGTGGTGCCTGACGCACTAGTGGCATTAGGATACCTGTGCTGACGCCTGACGCCATTAGTGGCGTCAGTATTCTTGACGCCACTACTAGTGGCGTCATGACATGTGGCACCACTAGTCAAGGGTGACGCCATTAATGGTGTCTGGTCAACTGGCACCGTTGACTGCCCTACATTGGTAAATATTTTCTCATTTGCTCTAATTGGGTACAATTTTTGATAAAAGTTGCTAATTTGGTGCTTTTCCCCTTGATATATATTTGTCATTTACATCTGATATTTTTTATTTATGTTATGCCATAGATTGCTGTTGAAACAGCTGGTCACCATGGAAGTCATCCAATGGACAGGTCTTTGGGATTCATATAAGAATGAGTTTGAGAATGAGAAGAACTTGCTTGGAGGATACCTGGGTGACAAGGCAGCAGAAGATCTGAGGGAAAGAATTATTGAACATGTAATCTGACTGCCACTATTACATGCTTTTAGGCCTCTTGTTTCCTTTTGGGTTGATAGGGATTGTGGGACATGTGGCATTTGTCTTAATTTCCACATATTATTTGGCACGCAAACATTCATGGTTTTTTTCCCTTGGCAGAACATTCTTGTTGTGTCGAAGTACTATTCAAGGATCACTGTGCAGAGACTTGCAGAGCTTTTGTGTCTTACAATTCAGGTTTGTAACGATAATTTTTTATTTTGTTCCTAAAGTGTTGTCATGATAAATTATTAGTTTAAATGGCATGTGGATCTTAGGCATATGTGATGTGACTAATATTGTGATAAAATAGACAAATTCATGCACAAAGTAAACTGAGGAAAATGGAGGAGCTGGGGTTGTTAAGGATGAAGGACGTGTTACTTTGATTAAGAAGATGGTCAATTTGCTTATTATTATAGTTTGTCTAGTGGGCATGATTCATTTGCACTCGCATGGTTTGAAATGTTCTGATGCATTCTAATATATTGGTGGATGTAATAATTAATTTTCCTTACAATATTTAGGAGGCCGAGAAGCATCTCTCTGATATGGTTGTATCCAAGGCACTAGTGGCAAAGATTGACAGACCTTCGGGTATAGTTTGTTTCCAAACTGCTAAGGATAGCAACGAAATTCTAAATGCATGGTCAGCAAACTTGGAGAAATTGCTTGATCTTGTGGAGAAGAGCTGTCATCAAATACATAAAGAAACCATGGTGCATAAGACTGGATTGGGGATGATTTAAAAAGGTTCGTCTAAGCAATTCATCGTCCACTCTTGACTTGCTCCAAATTTCCTTCAGGTCATTGTTTTTTTTTTTTTTTTTTTTGTTGAGGGCCTTGGCCCTTGAGGGAGGGAAGAGAAGTATGTAATTCATGGAAGTATGATGCTGGTTCTTTGCTGTAGCAGTTTCTTTCTTGTTATAATAATGTTTTCCCTGGAATTGCAGGTTGTTACATAACAGATGCAGTTTGGACTGAAATTGCATGATCAGCATGATTATCTGAATTGCCTCTGGTTGGGTCGGCGTGGAATAGTACTGATCGAAGTTCCTTTATCATTTTATTTTGTCTCAGGTGTTCAGGTAGAGTTGGGTAGATGCTTTTTTAGTACTGAAAGTAACATTGTTGTATACTACTGGTACGCATTTTACCACCGACTAATGGCAGTGGTGAAAAATTGACTTTGTGGGTCTTGCACACCCACGGTATGTTTTGATCCAGGAATGATGATGGGCTAAATGCCCCAATGTTATACCAAAAAAAAAATAGTCATTTTTATTTTGAATGAATATGGTTCTTTTTCTCTAAGTGTATGACACAACTTGTAAATATGATTTGCTTTGAAACCTACCAAAAGCCTACATTTATTTAGATTTTAGTAGGTGCAAAGCTTACTTATGGTTTTCAAGCCTATAATATGAGGCTTCTGTTTGTTGATCCAATCATAAGGCACATTCCTAAAATTAGGGTAACATAAAACTTGAAGAAATGGACAGCTTGGATTCAATTGCAGTCAACTGAAAAACAATCCATCCTTAGAATTCTAGAGCTGAAGAAAGCATATTTGTCCCTGTACCAACATTCATCCCTGTTCTTTGGCCATCTAATTGGAGGCTTATACAGTTATACCCATTTGGGGGAGGGATTAAGCACTCTTTCCTCTCAAAAATTGGAGGGCAATGGCGCTCCAACAACGTAAGCCGATAGTAGCCATACTTCCTCCACCTCTGTAAAATCATGCTTAATTTAATCAACAATGCGACTTTTTTCTATGAATTCTACAGAACCCAAAAAATAAACTCGTAATAATACCCTTGGATCTGTGCATGGGGTGTACTCTTGATAGTCAATGCTGCATTCAGGGAAGCTATTGGATTTAACTTGCAGAGGAGCAACTGCTGAGTCTTTAGAAGAGTCAGCGCAATATACTCAGCTTTACTGCAATGCAACAGTGTCGCATCCCCCCACTCATAAATTTATAACAAAACTATAGACAGAATGACCAATAGGCCTTTTACAAATCAGAATCACATATCATTCACAATTGTCAGCAATCACTTATAAAGGAGAAATTGAATTTTGTAATAGCCATTCAAATACACCCATCATAAGAATTCAAGTTTCTATTAAAGAGAAGTCATTTGAAAACTAAGCACATGAATATAATTACATCTGTCATGATGTTCTGGCTTTTTCTTCCTAAAATTTCCAGCAATCAAGCGGGCATTATTAATTAAGGTCTCTTGCAAATTCAGAAATCAACTGTATTTGAATTACCATACCACCCTAGTTCTGCCAACTAACTAGAGAGGACTCAGCAATTTTAGATCGCTTCATTGAAAAGAAAAACAAGGACCAATTAATCAATATCCAGAAACAACAAAGGATGTTGATTGCTGAGAAACTTACAATACCGAGATCAATGTACAGGACAGAAACTTCCGGGAAAGATCAAGTTTTCGGAAAGAAGATGGAAATATTTTTTTTGAGAAAAAAATGGTGAACTCCAGCTGTTAAGAGTTACTCAACATAATGACGAGGCTAAGCTGCAAATAAAAAATCACACACGACCGACACTTCTTGCTTTCCATGTCACTTTGCGTTTATAAATTTGACATGGCATAGGGCCCTTGAAAAATGCGAAGCGAAGCACTAGATCTTTGATGGAAGGGCAATAAAAGTAAAGAGCGGGTGAAAGACCGAAAGAACATAAAGTACTATAATCATTTCTTCGCATACACGAAAAGATTCCATAATTCATTTGTCAGTGCTTGCCGATCAGCTGCTTCTTGTACGGATCATCAAAGGCAGCATGACATTCTAACAGAGCAAGACCGAAATAAAGAGGTACGAAAAATAACAAGAAGAAGCACGGCTTTATTATCGAAGTTTTCATGATTCTAAAAATAAAAATGCATTCTATCCCAAAAAAATACGATAATCTCGGAAGAGAAAAGATTTTACAATAAATCAGTATAAGCACTCGAATATGGAAAGAATGAATGTTGTGTCCCTATATTTCATATACAAATATTACATATATATAGAAGATAAAGAGCCTCAATAGTAATGGCTTTCATAATGACTAATAACGACTATTAATGAAGATTATTCATAATCCCTACAAATCAGGGATTCCTATAAATCAATACAATTTCCTAGCTATAAATCGAATACAATTTCCTATGTAATCCTTGTCATGTAGTGAAATAATAGAGTAAGAAAGATAGAGAAAATATAATCTCATATCAATATGTTTATTCATATGCTCAATAAGGTATTTATACATAAAAGAGAAGACAAGAGAGTAATGACTCATTATGATGATTGATTTCCTAATCAATCATAATTCCTATAATCCCTTATAATATGCGATACTAATTAAGTATAATATATTTATACTAATTTATTTCCTAACACTCCCCCTCAAGTTGGAGCATAGATTTGATCATGTCCAACTTGTTACAAGAAAAAACATAATATAAATAAATCCAAACAAAATAATTTTCTTCTTCATAAGATCTTGAATCAACCGTGACAAGTTCGGCCACATCCAAGAAACGATCCAACAACTTCACCAAGAGTTTGAATAAGCAGTACCGACTCAAAGTAGAAGGTGTAGCAAACGACAAACGACAAACGGTCTCTCCAGGTACCAAACGATACTCCAAACGTCTCACAGAGACAAAGCAACAATGAATGTCTCGTTAAGGACAAATACCAAACAATCTTACCAGAGACAAAACGATACTCCGAACGTCTCACCCGAGACAATCACCTCACCAGAAGCAAAGAACAAATGGGTCACACAAGGACCACCAAACTCCTGAAATAAAATGCCGACTGTGCTGAAATAATAGAAACCCAATCTCATAACGCAACCTTCGAAGCAAAGATCCGGCCTATACATACCGGAAATGAAGGCTCGACGTCGGAGAATGAAGCACGACTAGAAAATGGTCATAACAACCAAACGATAACCATACAACGAGGTACACACTTTCTCTCCCCGTGAAACAGTGACAACATGGTTCACTGTTCACGAAACAACAGAAGGAACAGTACCAAAAAGACAGAAAATCAACACAAACGGAAAAGAAGGAGCACCACCAAAGGATAACCAAAAAATGGACAAAAACTGAAATGGCACGAACACACACGCTAGAGTCGGAGGGAGCCAGCCATCACACATCGATGTGACAATGCCACCGGAAAAACTCAAAATTGGCCAAGAACTAACTAAGCTTTGATACCATGTAGTGAAATAATAGAGTAAGAAAGATAGAGAAAATATAATCTCATATCAAGATGTTTATTCATATGCTCAATAAGGTATTTATACATAAGAGAGA
Source organism: Acacia acuminata (assembly GCA_019022655.1). Classification (NCBI taxonomy): domain Eukaryota; kingdom Viridiplantae; phylum Streptophyta; class Magnoliopsida; order Fabales; family Fabaceae; genus Acacia; species Acacia acuminata. The sequence continues at coordinate 1,276,644 of JAFJYI010000140.1, forward strand.
AGACAAGAGAGTAATGACTCATCATAAATACCATGTGGGGAAAAATTCAGAGAACATGAAAATAGGAAATGGACAAAAACACAGAAAACATAAAACCCACGAGGGCGAATCAGATTGTGACTCAAAAGAATATAGTGAGTTAGAATCAGAGAAAAGGACATTTCAATCCAAAGAGATCTGACAGAAGAAGGACACCGATGAAGAAGCAAGCAATAATAAACAGAGGAAAATACAACCACATAAGCTGAGGGAGGGAAAAAGAATCACCACTCACCATACAACAAAAGACAATCCAACAAGTTTTGGCTGCAAGGATTGAGGGGTTGGAGTTCAAAAGAGCCAAAATCTGAGCGAAAGAAAGTAACAAGAACAATAATGAAAGAAAGAACAAGAAAGAATGGGAAAGAACGTACCGGTTTGTGTTTTAGATATATGCGTTGAAAGAATGTGAAAAAGGCCACCACAGCAAGGAAGATCTTGATCATGTCTTCAAAGGCTGCAACCTAGCTTCTACGGTATGGAAGAAGATCTTACCCTCTGATATGTGCTCTGATTTTTTCAGATTAAGCATCCAGTCTTGGCTGAATCTCATCATCCGTGTACTACTTGTTGGAAGCTCTGGGAATCCCGGAACAAATCCATTTTTGTTGACGGAGTTTTTTCTCCTGAGGGTGTTTTAGCTCAGATTAATGCCATTGTAGTTCATTCTCAGCAGTGCTTTTCTAAGCTTAGTCTTCTCATGTAATTTTCTTAGCTTTCGCTTGTACAGCTTTAATACCCAGAAATAAAATAAAATTTTATATTTACTTTCATATAAATCTTAAATCTAGGATATAGTCATTTTGGGGCTTTGCTTCTGCTAACACTTCATTCACCAGGATACCGTGTGGACCTCCAATGTCCCTATCGCTCTCAGCTTAATCCTTAGTGCTTGTCAAAAGATCGTAGGTCAACTGTTTATTTGTCCCCCTATATAAAGGTTTGTGTGTGTTTTTAAATTAAAATTGGCTCTGTTCCCTGTCAGTGAATTCTCTGGGTCTTTGAAAGTGTCAGGATTCCCTTGAATTCCAAAGGAAAAAAAATCAAATAGGTGAAACACGGTATTAAAGGAGTTGTCCTAGTTATAAAAGTGAGTATTAATATCTCTGCTTAATTTAAGAGTTATTTTTAAAATGCATGGTGGCAAACTGTCTATTTGTCCGGGAATTAATATACCAGTTGTTAGTTATATTCTTAATATGCATATTTCAAAATAACTTGTGTGAATAAAGCAAGTTGTTAATTATCTTTTTAAAAGTACGTGTAGCAAATTTTGGAATAAAACAAAGTTTATAATTCAAATTCTAACACACACAGACTAGAGTAATTGTTCACATTTTAATATAAGTGAAATCAGTTAACATTCTAAAATAAAAATAAAAATGTCATTTCCGATATTTTGTTACAATAACTTGGAGAAATAAAAATAAAAGGGAATTCTGACACTTTCAACTATTTTTATAATTAACTCTTAAATTAAGCAGAGATATTAATACTCACTTTTATAACTAGGACAACTCCTTTAATACCGTGTTTCACCTATTTGATTTTTTCCTTTGGAATTCAAGGGAATCCGACACTTTCAAAGACCCGAGAATTCACTGACAGGGAAAGAGCCAATTTTAATTTAAAAACACACACAAACCTTTATATAGGGGACAAATAAACAGTTGACCTACGATCTTTCTCTATTCTAAGGACATTGGAAGCCGAGGAGGAACCTGTCTTTTGACAAGCACTAAGGATTAGAGCGATGGGGACAATGGAGCGATGGGGACATTGGAGGTCCGACATGGTATCCTGGTGAATGAAGTGTTAGCAGAAGCAAAGCCCCAAAATGACTATATCCTAGATTTAAGATTTATATGAAAGTAAATATAAAATTTTATTTTATTTCTGGGTATTAAATTTTCATCGTTAAATGGCAATGTGTTTTTAAAAAAGCATCACAAATATTGTACATGCAGCCTAACCTAATCTCTCCAGATGTCTTATTTTAAATTTTAATGTTTTAAGAAATATAAATTGTCTGATATTATGCCAAAGGCTTGGTACAGGACTCCTCCCTATGACTATTCGGTTTTTCAACTCAGTTTCTGATAAAAATCAAAATAAAGACACATGAACAAGCACATGCAGGCAAGAGCAAGTAACCATCTTTTTCTGCATGCACAAAACAATTCCTATCATGCATTCAATAAGTTTCTTATAATATATTTTTGTGATGATATGAGTTATGAACAAAGTCGTCATCTACGAAACAACTAGGCAAGCAATTATTACATTCCTTTCTCAGACATTTATTCTCTCCCAAGTCACAACTTTTTTCTCATCTCTCTCAGTTATTTAAACGAGTAAATCAGCTTAGCTTAATAAGAAAAGACTCCTGCCTATAATTAATTAGGTGTTACCCATACTACTACCATTTCCACATGTTGAACTCCTCCTACCTTGGCCTTCTTGTTTTCAATTTTTGTTTGCATTTTTTAAAGTAATTAAATTATCTCTCAAGACAGAACCCTGCAAATAGCACGGGAATAATGGGTTCCTTTTCATTTTTTGTTTTAATAAAATGCATTGAGGAATCTCAATAAGTTATCCTTTTATTATTTTAACTATAATTTTCTCGTGGGTTTTAGATATTTTTAGTTTATTAAAATATATTTAAAATCACTAAAATAAGGTAATCTACTGGCGTTATGTATGTCTAAACACAAAAAGATGTGTGTGAGAAGGACCGTTTGGCTTTGATCACTTGAAGACCTCAATGTTGTTGATGTCCTCTAACGTTGATCCACACGGCTATTCCCCATTGCAACGAGAATCCTTCTCTTGAAACCTCCTACTCTTTGAATGCTTGTTAGGCGAAGATAAGGTTGAGGTTTGGTTTCTTTGGGTTTTTCTCTTTTCAAGAAGATTGTGGTTTCTTAGGATTAAGTTAAAGATAGGATGAATAAGGTTGGAACCTTACCCTTTTATGGATGGCATCTTTTCCTCTCTAAACCTTTGATAAAGACCAAAATTTAGAGAGCATAAGGATGTTTGAAAAAATGTCCAACCCTCCCCCTTTTATAGCCTTGGTGGGCTGAAAATTCCTAAGGCAAATTCCTAGCCCTAATTGCCTTAGGAATTTTCAGCTTATACACTAAGAAAGGAGTTTTAGATAATAGGTCCACTACTTGACAACCAAATCACATTAAATTCACATCTTGATTGATTGATTGAATTTAATATGATGAATCATATTCATATCTTGATTGTTGGATTGAATTTAAGATGATGGATCACATTAAAGGGCACACTAAAAATCAGCACGAGTCTAATCCTAATTTAAGTGCTTATAAGAAAGGCTCAATCCAAACTTGAATTGAAAAATCCAAATCATAATGAATTAAATTTACATCTTGATTGAATAATAATTTAAAGTGTTGTATTCCCCTACAATTAACGACCAACACCACCGTGGAGAGAGAGGCAGTGGCCGGGAAGCGGAGGAGGAAGAGAGAAAGAGGGCATAATGAAAAATTCATTATCATTTTAAAATCTCAATTTGATCTCTATAAGATTCTTTACAAATTTTGATAGACGTTTTGGAGTTTTAGAATTTCATATAGTATTTAAATGACATATTCTCAATTTTATAATGCTATATGGTTCTAGGCTTGATGAGCGTAGTTGGGGTCATTCATAGTTTTCACTCATCAACTTTGGTAATTCCCTACTTTGAATTGGCGTTAGCATAAGTAGCGGTGATGTTAAAACATACTCTAAATTTTAATTCCTTAATATCATCATTTTTATAATTTAAATTTTAAAACTACGTGTTCTAAATGGACATTAACATTTAAGAAAAAAAATATATTGGTGATGTTAAAAGAAGACGAATAAATTAACTAACGAGATGGAGTTGTTCGACATTACCATAAAAAAAGGCCAGATTAGGGACAGAATTACCGACAGAAAACATCTGTTGGAAATTACCGACGGAATTCGTCGGTAATTCGATTTGTGATGGAAATTACCGATGGAATTCCATCCGTAATGTCTTTTATCACGGTTTTTTTAGACGCACTTTTTCCGTTGCAAATCCAATTACTGAAGGAATTTTGTAGTGTATAAGACATTGCTAGATATTTCGGGTCTTAAGTTCAAATCCCGAGATAAGACACTTATATTAGGAGGGGAAACCAAGCTACGAGCTTGTCGCCCAAAACCTTTCACTTCAAATCAAACACCCAATTCTTTTTAAAAAAGGGTTATCAAAACAGAACGAGATTTTGGGGACTTATCGAAAAGTATCCCTTAAGAAAAATCTCATATTTTCACATACTATTAAGCTAAATGAACAAATTAGAGAGAGAAAGTGTGTGTGTGTGTGTGTGTGTGTCTACGTTGCCATGGCAGAGGAGGAGGAGGAGGAGGAAGAGAGGGAGAGGAGAGAGAAAGAGAGCATAATGGTAAATTCATTAGTATTTTAAAATCTCAATTTGATCCCTATCACTTTTATGTCCATTGCAAATTTTAACAGATATTTGAGGGTTCTGGAATTTCATTTGGTATTTATTCGTCATTTTTCTATAAAAATACCCTCCCTTAGTCATTATAATAACTCAGTTTTACCAACACAAAGTTGGTCTAGCACTCACTAGTAGTATAATACATGTTGGATCCTTTGAGTCTCGAGTTCAAATATCAATGGAGACATTTGTGCTGAACCTACCACCTTAATTGATAATTTATTAATTTTAGCATTATTCTTTAATACACTAACGAATTGTTACAAAACCATGCTAAATATACACTAATGTATGTGTTACTCCAATATTCAAGCCAAATTAATATGTTTCATATCATGGAACATACTATCTTCTATCTTCGGTTTATACTACAAACTATATCCTACATTTAGGACCGGAAGAGTATAACATAATCTAAGCAATAAGGACCCTAGTCATTTAAATGAGGTTGTTTTTACCAAGTTAAGTTGGTGTTGGCATGAGTGTTAAGTATTCGTTTCATTTAAGAAAGAAGAAAGTGATTGGAGATTCAAACCCGGACATATATACCTATGACAATCTAGTTTATAAATCTTTCATTTTATTTATTCTCAACATCTAAAAAGACATTAAACTTTACTATCAAGTATCAAGTACACTCCTTGTGCCTTATCATTAAAATTTGATTAGCAAACATATTATAAAGATCCATATAAAGTTATACATATTCTTAGTGATATGATTTTAATTCTCTTGTAATTTTATTATATTCCTTCATCAGATTACTAGTAAATTAAGTACAAATAACATGGTATCTCGTTGGGGAAAATAATAACATGATACCTAAAGTCAAGAGTATTTAAATAGTTTCTCCTAATAATGACTAGACACACCCCACTCATTTGTACTGCTTCAAAAGAATCTCCAGTTAAAAAAAAAAAAATAACAGTATTTACCTGGTAACTTAGATGTGCTCTTTTTTAAATATGATTAAATTAATATATTATTTTCTTAAAAAACAAGAATTTAGGAGTACAAAAATAGAGTATGCCCTAGCCAGGTGCATGCAAGGATGAGTCATATATATATATATACACACATATTTACTCCATATAATATAAAATCAATTAAAATAAATTAATCCAAACCTTTATAAAGTTGCGTTTGGTGTGTTAATTGTCGAGAATTTTAAGACAGATATATTTATACTTCTTTTCACATACGGAAATATGAAATTCAGACTCATGTGACAACCGAAAGCCACGGTCCCGAAAGAATCACTAATGAAATACCACACCTAGAAGCCCATTTACTTCGAAAAACAAGGTTGTTAAACTCACGAGCTTAAGCAAACTCGTGATAGTTACGTATACTCGTATCGTGAACTCAAATCATAAACTCGTAAAAGTTTACTTTTATTATTAAATAGGTATTACTAGTGTATAATTAAATAATTAAAATAAAAAAATGACAACAATTTGATTTATACATATTTTAAATCCAAATAATTGAAATTAAATTCATCAACATTCATCATTTATCATATTTAATAAAGAAATTTCTACATAAAGTCACCGAGTATGATCAAATCAAAAAAGTTAATATGATTTTAAGAGTAAGTTAACACGATTCGTAAGCTAAAAACGTAAAAACGGTAAACTCGGTGTATAAACTCGTGAGTTTAACTGAGTTTACAACTAGCACAAGTTTACCATCGACTCGACTCGTTTTTGTAGTAAAAACGGTAAACTCGTAGATTCAACTCGCGAGTTTGACAACAATGCTTCAAAATTTAGACTAAAATGGAATTGTGAGACTGGGATCTTGGTTAGAGGCGGGCGATATTATAGTGGGTAATATCTTTTCTGCTCACACATCTCTCCTTCGCATCGATCAATCCATTAATGTAGATCGTGCAATTTAAATGAGTTCATAAGGTCGGAGCACATAAAGGTGCTTCTCCCTTATGCTTCTTACACGCTTGTCCTTCTAACTAGAGGGACAAGCAATTTTTTTTTTAAATTTTTTTATATTCTATATATTTTGATTAAATTATATGATGCTTTTCGAAAAAAAAATTACACCCAAGAGGTATCTCAAATTAATTAGTTTCTAGTTCTCGCATTCGAAATATATCCTACAACACCAAAGTATCCGAAAACTAATTATTTGAGATATTGGGCGCCAAATTTTTTTTTTCCGTAAAGTTAAAGATATAATTTAATCTAAATATATAGAATATATAAAAAATTTAAAAAAAATTGTTTGTCCCTCTAATTAGAGGAACAAGCATATAAGAAACACATAAGGGAGAAGCACCTAATGTGAACCCTTTCATAGTAAGTGGTTGACACGTAAAATTACAGTATAAAAAAAATGAAAACAAAGGCTTGGTATAGAAAATGAGAATAATTTTAGGGAAAATTATAATAAAGGACCTAGGATAAATAATATTTATTAAGAAGGACCATAAAAATAGTAATTATTTTGAAGGACCAGAAATTAAAATATTAAAATAGAAAGACTAAATTGCCCCTATGTTATCTCTAAATTCTCTTGTATTCTTTCTCATCATACGAAGTTAGATCTCATTTTATGCGATTCGCGTCTTCTTTCAATTTCAAACCTACCTTATTAATTTTTGTCTATTTTACTGGAAGTCTTTAATTTTTGTCAAAAGAAGACAAGAAGATGTGAATGGCATAGTGAGATCTGCTTCGTATGAGGATAAGGAATATAAAAGGATTTAGAGATAGCATAAGGGCAATTTAATATTTCTATTTTAATTTTTTAATTTTTGGTCCTTCAAAATAATTATTATTTTTATGGTCTTTCTTAATAAATATTGTTTATCCTAAGTCATTTATTATAATTTTCTCATAATTTTACCTGCAATTCTTCAGTGATTACAGGTTTATTTGAATCATTTTAAAACAGTTTTAAATGAGTTTTGTCTTGCCTTATCATGATTACGACTAATCACACCCCTTTTTTAGCTCATATATATAGTAGTTCTCCCAAAATAATGACTTTATCATTCACTCATTCAAATGTAATAAGAGCGCTGGGTTCATGAAAAAAATAATTAATGTTCCTTAGGAATAAGCAAGTGCCTTATAATAAGGACCAAATAAACTTACTAGTTGATGCCTTATAATAAGGACTACAGAGAGTATTATTATTTGTAAGGGTTTAATGTTTCTACAGTTGCTATAGAAATATTTTTTCTGTAGTACTCACATAAAAATGAGTGGGTCCCATTATAAAGAGAAGAGAGAGAAAATATTAGTTGGACCCACCCACTTTTATGTGAGTGCTGCAGAAAAAATATTTCTGCAGCAATTGCAGAAATATTGAACCCTATTTATAAAACAATTTATAAATTAGTGTGACGTGTTAAAAAACGTCAAATGATGATATGGATGTTTATATATATACTATTTAGTGTCTTGGAGCAATATGTCTTGAATTCAATATGTTTTCCTTAATAATCACAAGTATATGGCTTCTAAACACGGTTTCTTGATAGAACCACAGTGTCATTGACCCACTTGTGGGCATATAGAAAACGACATATAATGCGTGAAAATTTATAGGATATTCTTATAAAAATAATTATTAATTTATTCATCTTATTTTTTTATAGCATAATTCGGTATCCCGTTCGTGGCTTCCCCTCCTAATATAAGTGTCTTATCTGGAATTTGAACTTAAGATCCAGAAAGATCTAACAATGCCTTATACACTACAAAATTGATCGTTAATTGGATTTGCGACGGAAAAGTGCGTCGCAAAAAAAAAAATGCTGATAAAAGACATTACGGATGGAATTCCATTGGTAATTTCCATCGCAAATCAAATTACCGACGAATTCCATCGGTAATTTCCAACAGATGTTTTCTGTCAATAATTCTGTCCCTAATCTGGCCTTTTCTTATGGTAACGTCAGAACAACTCCATCTTTTGGTTATTTATTCATCTTCTTTCAACATCACCAGTCTTGTTTTAATATATTTTTTTCTTAAACCTTAACGTCCATTTAGAACACGTAGTTTTAAAATTTAAATTATAAAAATGATGATATTAAGGAATTAAAATTTAGAGCATGTTTTAACATCACCGCTACTTATGCTAATGCCAATTCAAAATAGGGAATTACCAAAGTTGATGAGTGAAAACTATGAATGACCCCAACTACGCTCATCGAGCCTAGAACCATACACCATTATAAAATTGAGAATATGTCATTTAAATACTATATGAAATTTTAAAACCCCAAAACATCTATCAAAATTTGTAAAGAATCTTATAGAGATCAAATTGAGATTTTAAAATGATAATGAATTTACCATTATGCCCTCTTTCTCTTTCTCTTTCCTCTTCCTCTCTTCCTCTCTTCCTCCTCCCTTCCACCCACGCTCTCTCTCCATAGTGGTGTTGGTCATTAATTGTAGGGGAATACAACACTTCAAATTATTATTCAATCAAGATATGAATTTAATTCATTATGATTTGGATTTTCCAATTCAAGTTTGGATTGTGCCTTTCTTGTAAGCATTTAAATTAGGGTTAGACTCTTATAAAGTGCTGATTTTTAGTGTGGCTTTTTTTATGAACATTTTTTGAGAAAAAATGGGAAATAAATGTGATCCATCATCTTAAATTCAATCCAACAATCAAGATATGAATATGATTCATCATATTAAATTCAATCAATCAATTAAGATGTGAATTTAATGTGACTTGGTTAACAAGTAGTGCACCTATTACCTAAAACTCCTTTCTTAGTGTATAAGCTGAAAATTCCTAAAGCAATTAGGGCCAGGAATTTTCAGCCCACCAAGGCTATAAAAGGGGGAGAGTTGGACGTTTTTTAGAACATCCTTATGCTCTCTAAATTTCGGTCTTTACCAAAGATTTAGAGAGGAAAAAGGTGCTATCCATAAAAGGGTAAGGTTCCAACCTTGTTCATCATATCTTTAACTTAATCCTGAGAAACCACAATCTTCTTGAAAAGAGAAAAACCCAAAGAAACCAAACTTCAACCTTGTCTTCGTCTAGCAAGCATCTAAGGAGCAGGAGGTTTCAAGAGAAGGATTCTCATTGCAATCGAGGGATAGCCGTGTAGATCAGGCTATCTTGAAAACAATAAGGCATTATTCCCGTGCTATTTGCAGGTTTCTGTCTTGAGAGATAATTTAATTACTTAAACAAATGCAAACAAAAATTGAAAAAAGAAAGGCCAAGGTTGGGAGTTTAACATGTGGTAATGGTAATAGTATGGGTAACACCTAATTAATTATATGCAGGAGTCTTTTCTTATTAAGCCGATCACCTTACTCGTTTAAATAACTGAGAGAGATGAGATGCTTGAGAAAGGAATGTAATAATTGCATGCCTAGTTGTTTCATAGACATAGACTTTGTTCATAACTCATATCATCACAGAAATATATTATAAGAAACTTATTGAATGCATGACAGGAATTGTTTTGTGCATGCAGAAAAAGGGTTACCTGCTCTTGCTTGCATGTGCTTGTTCATGTGTCTTTATTTTGATTTTTATCAGAAAATGAGTTGAAAAACCGAATAGTCACAGGTCACGGGAGGAGTCTGTACCAAGCCTTTGGCACAATATCAGTCAATTTATATTTCTAAAAAACATTAAAATTTAAAATGAGACGTTTGGAGAGACATGTACAATATTTGTGATGCTTTTTTTTTTTTCCATTTAACGATGAAAATTTAATACCCAGAAATAAAATAAAATTTTATATTTACTTTCATATAAATCTTAAAGGCAGAGCTATAGTCATTTTGGGGATTTACCGTGTGGACCTCCAATACTTTCATATCAGAAAGACACAATCTTCTTGAGCTAACCTTACTGGAGGCTAAGCACTTCTTGCTCTTATGATGATGATGATGATTGTGATGAAGAAGATTGATTGGCTTTGAAACAACCGAGGAGAAATCTTCTGGGAGGAGGCATAGTGATGTTACTGTTTATTAATTTTGTTGTGGCTATGCGTGTAGGCTTTTGTGATTCTGATAGCTTTTTATCAGTTTTTGCACCGAATGACGTTTTTTCTGTGTAGAAACTGATAAAAAGCTATCAGAATCACAAAAGCCTGCACGCCTAGCCACAGCAAAATTAATAAACAGTAACATCACTATGCCTCCTGCCAGAAGATTTCTCCTGAAAAGCTTCGTCCTTGGCTGTTTCAAAGCCAATCAATCTTCTTCAACCTTATGCTCTGCAACTAAAAATCACAATCATCGTCATCATCATAAGAACAAGAAGTGCTTAGCCTCCAGTAAGGTTAGCTCAAGAAGATTGTGTCTTTCCGATATGAAAGTATTGGAGGTCCATCCTTGTGACTAAAGTGCGGTAAATCCCCAAAATGATTATAGCTCTACCTTTAAGATTTCTATGAAAGTATATGTAAAATTTAATTTAATTACTGGGTATTAAATTTTCATCGTTAAATGGCAATGTGTTTTTTAAAAAAGCATCACAAATATTGTACATGCAGCCTAATCTCTCTAGACGTCTCATTTTAAATTTTAATGTTCTTTAGAAATATAAATTGCTTGATATTGTGCCAAAGGCTTGGTACAAGACTCCTCCCTGTGACTATTCGGTTTTTCAACTCAGTTTCTGATAAAAATCAAAATAAAGACACATGAACAAGCACATGCAGGCAAGACTAGGTAACCATCTTTTTCTGCATGCACAAAACAATTCCTGTCATGCATTGAATAAGTTTCTTATAATATATTTCTGTGATGATATGAGTTATGAACAAAGTCTTCGTCTATGAAACAACTAGGCAGGCAATTATTACATTCCTTTCTCAGGCATTTATTCTCTCCCAAGTCACAAAACTTTTTTCTCATCTCTCTTAGTTGTTTAAACGAGTAAGGTGATCGGCTTAATAAGAAAAGACTCCTACCTATAATTAATTAGGTGTTACCCATACTACAACCATTACCACATGTTGCACTCCCTACCTTGGCCTTCTTGTTTTCAGTTTTTGTTTGCATTTTTTTAAGTAATTAAATTATCTCTCAAGACAAAACCCTGCAAATAGCACGGGAATAATGGGTTCCTTTTCATTTTTTTGTTTCAATAAAATGCATCGATCAAGCTCAATAAGTTATCCTTTTATTATTTTTGATGAGAGTTGTCAAGCCCTCTCAAAATAACCAGGATTCAAAGATTTGTAGTATAGGAAACCAGAATCGTTTCTCTAAGGAATTTACATCGGGTCTAAAATAAATTAACAAGTAAACAAGTAAAATAGTAACTTGAGAATTGGGGGGGGGGGGGGTTTCAATGCAATTTAAATAAAGCAAGGATAAAATAGAATATAAGAAAATGAGATTAATCAGATTAAAAACGATTAACCAAGAATTGGGATTCCATAACCTTCATAGGATAAAAAGATAATAATCAAACTCGTGATTGATTGGACAAACCGAAATCTCTACATTTATCCAGATATTTCCTTCGACGAGACGATCGCCTAGCATTTGATCGAACACACGGCGAGCTCGCGTGCGATCGCACAACGCTCTCAGTAATCCCAGGTCCAACCTAAGTCCTTGGGATATCAATCTAGATATTAAATCTAATACCTAAATAAATAGAAATGAATTATGTTACCGATTGAAGCGTGGGTCCTTTGGATTCATGGAATCCTCAATCCATGGGTCAACCAAAGAAGCTTAGCCAAGCATGGCTAGGCAAAATGCAAAAGAATAGATGAAGAAGAACATGAACATGATGAACAATTCAGAGAAAATAATAAGCTTCTAATTTAATCCCAAAATTTCGTAAAGCGTAATTGAGAATATGTTTTTAGCCATCTAATCTAACCTATACATAGGAAACACTAGGGATATAAGATTGGCTCAAAAATAGGAAACCTCTAATAAATAGGAAACCTCTAAGAATAGGAAACCTCTAATAAATGGTCTTTTATTACAAAATTCGAGCAAAATAAAAATCCAGAAAAATGGTTTGTCTTTAGCTCCAATTTAGTCCATATTCTTGTTCGAATTAGCCTTTCGAGTCTTCATAACAATTGTAGCTCTCTGAATCATCTAAAAAAGGAAAGAAGGATCAGGCTAATCGGATATCTAGATTAAAAGTTATGGCGAAAATACTAAATTACTATAAATTTGAAATTTAATCATAAAAATGAATTAAATCCAATTAAAAGCTCAAAGCTCGATTAAGTAATAAAATCCATTATTTATTAACTAAACAATCCTAAATTAAGGAGAGATATTAATACTCACTTTTATAACTAGGACAACTCCTTTAATATCGTGTTTCACCTATTTGATTTTTTTTTTTTTTTCCTTTGGAATTCAAGGGAATTCGACACTTTCAAAGACCCGAGAATTCACCGACGGGGAACAGAGCCAATTTTAATTTAAAAACACACACAAACCTTTATATAGGGGGATAAATAAACAGTTGATTTAAACCGGGAGGAGCTTGTCTTTTGACAAGCACCGAGGATTAAGGCGAGAGCGATGGGGACATTGGAGGCCACATGGTATCCTAGTATTTGAACCGCCGGGAGAAGCAAAGCCCCAAAATGACTATATCCTAGATTTAAGATTTATATGAAAGTAAATATAAAATTTTATTTTATTTCGGGTATTAAATTTTCATCGTTAAATGACAATGTGTTTTTAAAAAAGCATCACAAATATTGTACATGCAGCCTAATCTCATCTCTCTAGATGTCTCATTTTAATGTTTTAATCTCACCTCTCCATATTATGCCAAAGGCTTGGTACAGGACTCCTCCCTATGACTATTCGGTTTTTCAACTCGTTTTCGATAAAAATCAAAATAAAGACACATGAACAAGCACATGTAGGCAAGAGCAAGTAACCATCTTTTTACGCATGCATAAAACAATTCATCATGCATTCAATAAGTTTCTTATAATATATTTATGTGATGATATGAGTTATGAACAAAGTCGTCATCTACGAAACAACTAGGCAAGCAAAACATGCAAAATGGGGTGTGGGACTCACTTCATTTTCTTCCCAACTCTTCCTTCCTTCCATATTTTATCTCCTATCAAAGTAAAGGAAAACTTATCTCCTCCCCCGTTTTCCGTTCCACTTTCTTTCTTTCCTCTCTCAATCCAAGCAAAACATTAGTACATAATGGCAAGGGGAAAAATTAAAAGGTGGAATAAAGAACATTTTGTAGATTGTGACTCAACACAACACTCTAATATGAAGAATAAACTTCTGGTGTGTTCATGAGCAAAAAGCAACACAAGAAAAAATCTAAAATAAAAAAAACCGAATAGTCACAGGGAGGAGTCCTGTACCAAGCCTTTGGCACAATATCAGGCAATTTATATGTCTTGAAACATTAAAATTTAAAATGAGACGTCTGGAGAGATTAAGCCTTTGGCACAATATCAGGCAATTTATATGTCTTGAAACATTAAAATTTAAAATGAGACGTCTGGAGAGATTAGGCTGCATGTACAATATTTGTGATGCTTTTTTAAAAACGCATTGCCATTTAATGATGAAAATTTAATACCCAGAAATAAAATAAAATTTTATATTTACTTTCATATAAATCTTAAATCTAGGATATAGTCATTTTGGGGCTTTGCTTCTGCTGGCACTTCAGTCACCAGGATACCGTGTGGACCTCCAATGTCCCCATCGCTTTCAGCTTAATCCTTAGTACTTGTCAAAAGACAGTTCCTCCCGGCTTCCAATGTCCTTAGAATAGAGAGAAGATCGTAGGTCAACTGTTTATTTGTGCCCCTATATAGAGGTTTGTGTGTGTTTTTAAATTAAAATCGGCTCTGTTCCCTATCGGTGAATTCTCAGGTCTTTGAAAGTGGCAGAATTCCCTTGAATTCCAAAGGAAAAAAAATCAAATAGGTGAAACACGGTATTAAAGGAGTTGTCCTAGTTATAAAAGTGAGTATTAATATCTCTGCTTAATTTAAGAGTTATTTTTAAAATGCATGGTGGCAAACTGTCTATTTGTCCGGGAATTAATATACCAGTTGTTAGTTATATTCTTAATATGCACGGGTGTATTTCAAAATAACTTGTGTGAATAAAGCAGGTTGTTAATTATCTTTTTAAAAGTACGGGTAGCAAATTTTGGAATAAAAAAAGTTTATAATTCAAATTCTAACACACACAGACTAGAGTAATTGTTCACATTTTAATATAAGTGAAATAAGGTAACATTCTAAAATAAAAATAAAAATGTCATTTCCGATGTTTTGTTACAATAACTTGGAGAAATAAAAATAAAAGGGAATTCTGACACTTTCAACTATTTTTATAATTAACTCTTAAATTAAGCGAGATATTAATACTCACTTTTATAACTAGGACAACTCATTTAATACCGTGTTTCATCTATTTGATTTTTTTCCTTTGGAATTCAAGGGAATTCTGACACTTTCAAAGACCCGAGAATTCACCAACAGGGAACAGAGCCAATTTTAATTTAAAAACATACACAAACCTTTATATAGAGGGACAAATAAACAGTTGACCTACGATCTTCTCTCTATTCTAGGGACATTGGAAACCGGGAGGAACTGTCTTTTGACAAGCACTGAGGATTAAGCTGAGAGCGATGGGGACATTGGAGGTCCACATGGTATCCTGGTGATTGAAGTGCCAGCAGAAGCAAAGCCCCAAAATGACTATATCCTAGATTTAAGATTTATATGAAAGTAAATATAAAATTTTATTTTATTTCTGGGTATTAAATTTTCATTGTTAAATGACAATGTGTTTTTAAAAAAGCATCACAAATATTGTACATGTAGCATAATCTCTCCAGATGTCTCATTTTAAATTTTAATGTTTTAAGAAATATAAATTGCCTGATATTATGCCAAAGGCTTGGTACAGGACTCCTCCTTGTGACTATTCGGTTTTTCAACTCAGTTTCTGATAAAAATCAAAATAAAGACACATGAACAAGCACATGCTGGCAAGAGCAAGTAACCATCTTTTTCTGCATGCACAAAACAATTCCTGTCATGCATTCAATAAGCTTCTTATAATATATTTCTGTGATGATATGAGTTATGAACAAAGTCGTCATCTACGAAACAACTAGGCAAGCAATTATTACATTCCTTTCTCAGACATTTATTCTCTCCCAAGTCACAACTTTTTTCTCATCTCTCTCAGTTATTTAAACGAGTAAATCAGCTTAATAAGAAAAGACTCCTGCCTATAATTAATTAGGTGTTACCCATACTACTACCATTTCCACATATTGAACTCCTCCTACCTTGGCCTTCTTGTTTTCATTTTTTTTTTTTTTTTTTTTCATTTTTTAAAGTAATTAAATTATCTCTCAAGACATTTAAGAATAATGGGTTCCTTTTCATTTTTTGCTTTAATAAAATGCATTGATCAAGCTCAATAAGTTATCCTTTTATTATTTTAACTATAATTTTCCCGTGGGTTTTAGATATTTTTAGTTTATTAAAATATATTTAAAATCACTAAAATAAGGTAATCTACTGGCGTTATGTATGTCTAAACACAAAAAGATGTGTGTGAGAAGGACCGTTTGGCTTTGATCACTTGAAGACCTCAATGTTGTTGATGTCCTCTAAGTTTGATCCACACGGCTATTCCCCATTGCAACGAGAATCCTTCTCTTGAAACCTCCTGCTCCTTGAATGCTTGTTAGGCGAAGACAAGGTTTAGGTTTGGTTTCTTTGGGTTTTTCTCTTTTCAAGAAGATTGTGGTTTCTTAGGATTAAGTTAAAGATAGGATGAACAAGGTTGGAACCTTACCCTTTTATGGATGGCATCTTTTCCTCTCTAAACCTTTGATAAAGACCAAAATTTAGAGAGCATAAGGATGTTCGAAAAAAAGTCCAACCCTCCCCCTTTTATAGCCTTGGTGGGCTGAAAATTCCTAAGACAATTTCCTAGCCCTAATTGCCTTAGGAATTTTCAGCTTATATACTAAGAAAGGAGTTTTAGATAATAGGTCAACTACTTGACAACCAAATCAAATTAAATTCACATCTTGATTGATTGATTGAATTTAATATGATGAATCATATTCATATCTTGATTGTTGGATTGAATTTAAGATGATGGATCACATTAAAGGGCACACTAAAAATCAGCACGAGTCTAATCCTAATTTAAGTGCTTACAAGAAAGGCCCAATCCAAACTTGAATTGAAAAATCCAAATCATAATGAATAGAATTTACATCTTGATTGAATAATAATTTAAAGTGTTGTATTCCCCTACAATGAACGACCAACACCACCGTGGAGAGAGAGGCAGTGGCCGGGAAGCGGAGGAGGAAGAGAGAAAGAGGGCATAATGACAAATTCATTATCATTTTAAAATCTCAATTTGATCTCTATAAGATTCTTTACAAATTTTGATAGACGTTTTGGGGTTTTAGAATTTCATATAGTATTTAAATGACATATTCTCAATTTTATAATGCTATATGGTTTTAGGCTTGATGAGCGTAGTTGGGGTCATTCATAGTTTTCACTCATCAACTTTGGTAATTCCCTACTTTGAATTGGCGTTAGCATAAGTAGCGGTGATGTTAAAACATACTCTAAATTTTAATTCCTTAATATCATCATTTTTATAATTTAAATTTTAAAACTACGTGTTCTAAATGGACATTAACGTTTAAGAAAAAAAATATATTGGTGATGTTAGAAGAAGACGAATAAATTAACTAACAGATGGAGTTGTTCTGACATTACCATAAAAAAAGGCTAGATTAGGGACGAAATTACCGACGAAAACATCTGTTGGAAATTACCGATGGAATTCATTTAATTCGATTTGTGATGGAAATTACCGATGGAATTCCATCCGTAATGTCTTTTATCATGGTTTTTTTAGACGCACTTTTTCCGTCGCCAATCCAATTACTGAAGGAATTTTGTAGTGTATAAGACATTGCTAGATATTTCTGGGTCTTAAGTTCAAATCCCAGATAAGACACTTATATTAGGAGGGGAAACCAAGCTACGAGCTTGTCGCCCAAAACCTCTCACTTCAAATCAAACACCCAATTCTTTTTTAAAAAAGGGTTATCAAAACAAAGAATGAGATTTTGGGGACTTATCGAAAAGTATCCCTTAAGAAAAATCTCATATTTTCACATACTATTAAGCTAAATGAACAAATTAGAGAGAGAAAGTGTGGGTGTGTGTGTGTGTGTCTACGTTGCCATGGCAGAAGAGGAGGAGGAGGAGGAGGAAGAGAGGGAGAGGAGAGAGAAAGAGGGCATAATGGTAAATTCATTTGTATTTTAAAATCTCAATTTGATCCCTGTCACTTTTATGTCCATTGCAAATTTTAACAGATATTTGAGGGTTCTGGAATTTCATTTGGTATTTATTCGTCATTTTTCCATAAAAATACCCTCCCTTAGTCATTATAATAACTCAGTTTTACCAACACAAAGTTGGTCTAGCACTCACTAGTAGTATAATACATGTGGGATCCTTTGAGTCTCGAGTTCAAATTTCAATGGAGACATTTGTGTTGAACCTACCACCTTAATTGATAATTTATTAATTTTAGCATTATTCTTTAATACACTAACGAATTGTTACAAAACCATGCTAAATACACACTAATGTATGTGTTACTCCAATATTCAAGCCAAATTAATATGTTTCATATCATGGAACATACTATTTTCGGTTTGTACTACAAACTATATTCTACATTTAGGACCAGAAGAGTATAACATAATCTAAGCAATAAAGACCCTAATCATTTAAATGAGGTTGTTTTTACCAAGTTAAGTTGGTGTTGGTATGAGTATAAGTATTCGTTTCATTAGAAAGAAGAAAGTGATTGGAGATTCAAACCCGGACATATATACCTATGACAATCTAGTTAATAAATCTTTCATTTATTCTCAACATCTAGAAAGACATTAGACTTTACTATCAAGTGTCAAGTACACTCCTTGTGCCTTATCATTAAAATTTGATTAGCAAACATATTATAAAGATCCATATAAAGTTATACATATTCTTAGTGATATGATTTTAATTCTCTTGTAATTTTATTATATTCCTTCATCAGATTACTAGTAAATTAAGTACAAATAACATGGTATCTCGTTGGGGAAAATAATAACATGATACCTAAAGAAGTCTAGAGTATTTAAATAGTTTCTCCTAATAATGACTAGACACACCCCACTCATTTGTAACGCTTCAAATGAATCTCCAGTTACAGTTACAAAAAAAAAAAAAAACAGTATTTACCTGGTAATTTAGATGTGCTCTTTTTTTAATATGATTAGTTTAATATATTATTTTTTTAAAAAAACAAGAATATAGGAGTACAAAAATAGAGTATGCGCCAGCCAGGTGCATGCAAGGATGAGTCATATATATATATACATACATATTTACTCCATATAACATAAAATCAATTAAAATAAGTTAATTCAAACTTTTATAAAGTTGCGTTTGGTGTGTTAATTGTAGAGAATTTTAAGATAGATATATTTATACTTCTTTTCACATACAGAAATATGAAATTCAGACTTATGTGACAACTGACAAGACACGGTCCTGAAAGAATCACTAATGAAATACCACACCTAGAAGCCCATTTACTTCGAAATAAGTTATGTGACAACTGACAAGCCACGGTCCCGAAAGGATCAGCTAATCGGATATCTAGATCAAAAGTTATGGCGAAAATACTAAATCACTATAAATCTGGAATTTAATTATAAAAATGAATTAAATCCAATTAAAATCTCAAAGCTTGGCCGGCGCCTTAGTAGCGTAGTGAGATGGGAGCTTGGCTCCCCTCCCCCATGTCCAGGGTTCGAACCCTGCCTCTTCCCCTACTATGTGTATCAAAAAAAAAATCTCAAAGCTCGATTAAGTAATAAAATCTATTATTTATTAACTAAACAATCCTAAATTTATTCACCAAGAGATACAACTAAGTGTAATAATATTCAATTATCAATTTTAATTATAATTCTCTCGTGGGTTTTATATATTTTTAGTTTATTATAAAATATTTAAAATACTAAAATAAGGTAATCAACTGGCATTATGTATGTCTAAAAGAAGAATGCAAATACACAAAAATATGTGTGTGAGAAGGACCGTTTGGCTTTGATAAAAAAAGAAAAAGAAAAAAAAGGAGCGGTTGGCAAAAAAACAAAAATTAAAGTGAGATAGACAGATGAAAGATTGACGTAGGGGTCATAGTGCTTATAGACTCATTGAGGAGTCAAATGGTAAGGGAAGTAATAGAATCTTCAAGCTGATCTGGAAGTGGGGTGGTGCTGAGCGGATCCGAGTTTTCATGTGGGGTTGGCGTTTAGTGAGCGCCTTCCTACAAATGCACGACGGCGTTTATGGTCCTCAACGTCACCTTTATGCCCTTTCTGTAGGGAGGATTATGAGACTGAGCTTCATATTCTTAATGACTATTCTTTTGCTAAAAATATCTGGCTTTGCTTGGTTAACCCAGTGCTTCTTCCTAGTTTTTTTTAGCTTCTTTGCGGAATTGGGTTCTTTTAAATTTTGGTAAGGATATGGGTACAAATGGTTCTGGGAAGTGGGAGCTTATCTGGGGCATTACTCTATGGAAACTGTGGCTATGGCGTAATTATTTCTGCTTCAATCCTGATTTTGAGAAACCTACTAATGCCATTAGTATTATTCAGAGGGAGTGGCAGAGTTATATGTTGATACAAGAGGTGAACGATGGGGGACAGCTTCCAATGATGCCTACGGCCAAGTGGCAACCTCCAGATGCTGATTGGATTAAAATTAACGTTGATGAGGTGGTCTCTCGTGGCTCTTCCCGAGCTGGCTGTGGAGGTGTTTTCCGAAATCATGACGATATATGGGTTGCAGGGTTCTGTCATAGTCTTGGCAGATGTGAGGCGTTTGTTGCAGAATGCTGAGCTATTTTTAAAGGCCTCTAATTGGCCTGGGACATGGGATGTAAACAGATTATCCTTGAGTCTGACGCGAAGGAAGTGGTGGACACTCTGCTTGCTGATTGTGGCTCTTCCCTTGGAGT
Organism: Acacia acuminata; assembly: GCA_019022655.1. NCBI lineage: Eukaryota > Viridiplantae > Streptophyta > Magnoliopsida > Fabales > Fabaceae > Acacia > Acacia acuminata. Next base: position 1,297,288 of record JAFJYI010000140.1, read on the forward strand.
GTCACACATTGTATGGGAAATTAAGAATCTCTTGAGAAGAGATTGGAGGATAGCTATTAGATGTATCCCTCGTGGCTGCAATAGGGTAGCTGATAGCCTTGCTAAGAAGGGGATATCGGCTTCTTTTCCTTTCTTAGATAATTGCCCAGTGTTTTTGTGGGATTTGTGTGCTTTTGAGGCCTTGGGATTAATTCCCCCCTCGGTAATTTTACTTTTTTGTTAATTTCTGCTGTATAAAAAAAAAGGAGTTTTCATATAAAGGAAGCGCATAGAAGACAAATTAGAACGTAGCTCTGCCTTCTATTTACATTCAATCTCTCATCATATCTTTACTATTCAAACCATTGTATGTTTTTTCACAGACCTCCTTTAGTTTGATGAGGTATCTGTATAGTGACTTTGTGGGTACCGCACACCCACGGTATGTTTTGATCCAGGAATGATGATGGGCTAAATGCCCCAATGTTATAAAAAAAAAATAGTCATTTTTATTTTGAATGAATATGGTTCTTTTTCTCTAAGTATACGACACAATTTGTAAATATTATCTACTTTAAAACCTATTAAAAACCTACATTTATTTAGATTTTAGTAAGTTCAAAGCTTACTTATGGTTTTCAAGGCCTACAATATGAGGCATTTTTAAAGGCCTACATTGTAAGTAGGCCTATAAAAAGGCTTCAGGCTTGTCTAGGCCTCATGTAGGCACAAGCTTGAGCCTAAAAAAAGCCTGTATGTAGGCTCAGGCTTCATATTCCCATTACAGGCTCAGTCCTATTTAGTCAAAGCCTGGTCAGGTTCAGGCTTCATATTCTCATTACAAGCTCAAGCCTATTTAGCCAAAGTCTGGCCTGACTTGACCTATTTTCATGCCTAATATAATGAAAGTCAACACCCATCAAAGAGTTTGCTTTAGGGCCTATGGCCTTTTCATGATTGACCTTGCACCCATCAGCCGAGGGGTTTGCTTTTTCATTCTCCTTGAGAGGTAGCTTAGTAGCTTGAGTCTCACGCTCTTTCTCATTCAATAGAAGAAGTTTTTTGACCTGCGGAACCTGGTTATGAGATTCGATCGAGATTCGTTGTTCGATCATGAAGCAAGCATTTTTCGTCCAGCCGGAGGAATAGTCGTTATTTCACCATTTGAATAACCTTGAAAAAAGCCTTCCTCAGCAGAGAACAGAGAGGTACTACCTACTTTCTTCAATTTTCCTTTTCTGACTGCTGTCTTAAACCTTTCTACTTTAACACAGGCACCTAATACAATACATCCGGGACAGAAGTTGGACCGAATCTTGCAGCACCCCAACCACCTTTGGAGGAAAGCCAGATGGGACCAATCGAGGAAGCAGATCAAATTCCAACAACTGAAGACCGGGATCCATCTCCACCAACCAAACTCAAAAAAAAACGCATTTCTTCCTCCATTCACTAGCAATGAGCTAAAGAGCAATGAGCCCATTGGGCAGTCTTTACCCTTGCTCTTTGGTCCCAAAAAGCTACTGAAAGTCCTAATCGAAGAGCCATATATTCCAGTCCGGATCGAGGAGACAAACAACCAACTAGCTTATATCCTTAACTGCAAAACTGCTCCGAGTGGTTAGCGAACTATTGAAATCGATAAGTGTTGTTTCTAATGTATTGAGTAGGTAGAAATTGAATAAATACTAAACATAATATCATAACAAGAATCTGTATTAACTAAGAACATACAGAGAACATTCAACAAGTCTGTATAATATGGAAAAACTATAAAATGAACTCATAAGACTGCCGTATTTTGAATGAACAATGCAGAAATCTGGGCCCAACTTTCGTTGTGTCCTTAAGACAATTTTGCTCCCTCAATATGGATGCCGAAGGTTTGCTGAGCAATTGTCTCCTAGGATGGAGCGGATTATTCGTCTCCAGAAAGATGGCTCTGTTTGTCTGAAGCCCAAACAAATCCAACGAGTCTGCTTTTGGAACGCACATAATGTATATACAGAATGCAGAGAGAGAGTGTGTAGAAAGAAGTTAATCTAATTTGTGACTAGGGCGCCCTATTTATAGACTCTGAAAAAACATGATCAGATGGACTCGTCTGTTGCTGCGAACTGGTGCGTTGTGCAAACAGACGCACCAGAACGGAACGAACAGATGCGACCCATGTTTCTTGCCGGCGAACTGGTGCGTCGTACGAACAGACGCACCAGGACGAAGCTCGGAGAGGCACAATGAAATTATTTAAACGTTCGGAAATACAAAAAATAATTTAATAAATTTTTTTAATCCAAAAATTAATTAAATAAAAAATTAATTTTTTTATTTCACACACGGACCGGACCAGACCGGGCGGTGCGCGCGACAGAACCGAGCCGGACCGACGGCGGCGCGCGTGTGTGTGTGGTGGACCAAGGGTCACCTAAGTCCTCACCCCTCCACAAAAGTGGGTTGGCCCAAGGGCCCAATTAGTAGGAGCCAAGTTGGGGCTTATATACCCTCCAACTAAGCAATGTGGGACTATTCTCTTACACACACATTCCTTCTTACTTTTTCCTCTTTTTTTCCATCCTTCTTCTTATTCATAACCCATGGGATTTTCTCCTAAAATTCCAACAATCCCCCACATGGATAAGAAGTTAGTCCATCATGACCAAATTCAAATGATCATGTATGCAAAGTGCGATTCCTCTACGAGAAACAACTACATCGAGAAAGGTAGGGGTTACCTTTGAACCTTCTCTAGTAAAAACCTATTGGATATACTGGTCAATCGGTGGACGCGCTGTCTTGAACCGTTGACCTTTTAGTGTATACCAAGACAATAGGAGTTACACAGTTGCTCCTCTAGCATCTTTAGTTCTCATGCTGTGTCCATTTTGGCCTTGGACACCGCCTGGTTCTGTGAGTGTTCTAGAGAATCGGCCGTTTTAAATTCTCATAGAAGGGGCCCGCACTTCACACTCACATAGGTGACTCCTTGTGATGTAAGTCAGCATACATCATCTGAACACATCAGATTAAGAAACCATTAAAAGCTTCCCTCTATATATATGCATTGTCTTGTCTAGGAATGAGTATGAGTCAAAAAACTCCACAGTGTTAACAGTCGATCATCACTTAGTTGTCTCTTTGAACCTAGTTCTTGGGATCTCCACTCTTCACTCTCCTAGGTATAGTTACCGTAATAATCAACAATGAATCAGCCTTAAACTCATTCCTTTGGACAATTTCCTAACTATCTTTCTAGGAATCCCTTTAGTCAATGGATCCACTATATTCTCTTTTGATTTCACATAATCAATTGAGATGATTCCATTCGAAAGTAGTTGTCTAACGGTATCATGTCTACGACGTATATGTCTAGACTTGCCATTGTACATGACATTCTTGGCTCTACCAATAGCTGTTTGACTATCACAGTTTATACACACTGCTGGTATCGGCTTTGGCCAACTAGAAATGTCTTCAAGAAAATTACGAAGCCACTCGTCTTCCTCACCAGCTTTATCTAATGCAATGAATTCTGCTTCCATATTTGATCTTGCAATGCAAGTCGCTTAGATGACTTCCAAGACACAAAGACCCCCACCAAGGGTGAATACATATCCACTTGTGGATCTTGTGTCATTAGAGCTGGTGATCCAATTTGCATCACAATACCTTTCTAGTACTGCAGGGTGTAACATCCTAATTTTATTTTTAAGGATTGAATTTTAATTAAGAAATAATTATATATGATTATGGTAATTAAATTATAATTGTGAGTGAGAAAGAAAAATCTGAAAAAAATAAAAATAAAAAATAATTATAATAATAAAGTTGGGCCTTTATGTAATTTTCTATCTTTTAATAAATAAATAAATAAAGAAAAGAAGGAGAAGAAAAGAAATAATTTATAATATAATATAATACTATATTATTTATAAAAAAAAACATATTATTATGTGGGCAGCACGTAAATGTGCTGCCCACCATTCATTAAATGGCGGTGGGAGGGAGGTAATCAATTGCCTCCCACCGCCAATATCAATCAATATATATATGTGTGTGGGGGCGTAATATGTATGTGTGCGTTGAGTGGAGTTGGAACGACGCAGAGGCAGAGAGGTGAGGTGTGGGTGAGGCAAGAAAAGGAGATTTAAGGTATGTTATTTATTTTATAAGATCATTTAGATAGTTAAATTAATTTCTTTTTTATAAGCATTCTTCATGAAAGTTGTTCTACGCATTTTTCTCTTTCTAGTGAGGATAATATAGTATTGATTATTGAAAATTTTGGGATTAGAATATTGGCAAAGTTTTAAGTTTTGATAATAGAAGACTGTATATATGTTAAACATGATTAATAAATAACTTTAATCGGTTTAAATTTGTTAGTTGCCTGTTGTGGGAATTTAAAATTATTTTCTGTCTAAAAGGATTTAGGACTGATTGTCATATAGTATATTTTTACCAATTAGATGAGGATTTAAGCATTTAGTTGGATTATTAAAGGTATTATTAAGGGTTTAATCGGTTAGTTTTGTTAAATCTTAAACTATATGAAATTATGAATTGAGATTTGGGAATTTAAATTAGAGTTGATATGATTTTAATTTATGTGGAGGTTTGGAGATTATTAAATAAACTGGGTTATGCTTATTTAAGCTAGTATTAGGTTGAGAAATTGGGATTTTCCATATTAGCTCTTTTAAATATGAATTATAATTTATTGGAGGTTACATCGAGAATTAAATGGATTGAATTTGAGGTTTATAATGAATATGGATATTTGGGTGAAAATTTTATTGTAGGAAATTGGGTATCTTAGTTGAATTAAAGATATGGTGATATTTTGGGAATTATAATTAGTGACAAATAATTTATGAAGGGAGGTATTGAGATTTGTAACAACAATTTGAGGAATAGATAAATTCTTACTTCTTCTAAGGAAATTTAAAATAAGATAAATATAGTTTACTTAATTATTTTTATTATATTAGTTGGTATTTTGTTAACGTTATTAACGTATAATAATATATTTATTTTTAGAGTGGACTTGCTCTCTCAAGTTTAGTTTTTGTGTTGAGAACTAGAGGTAACCACTTTTCACTCATTGTACTTGCTTATATGATGTTTTGTGAGTGATTTTTAATTTATGAAAGCTATTTTTTCTTATGAAGTTGCCTTGTGGGATTTATTTTGGAATGATTACTAATATTATTTGTTATGTAAAATGTTTTTTATGGTCTCTTGGGCTGAAATAATATTGTTATCTTAATGATTATTGTGATCATATATTCTGGCACAAATCTTGTTTGGGATTTCATATATTCATGCCAAGATTATGATGACGTGGAGCGGTGATGGATAGGGAATGATGATGGGAGTTCTTGTGTATATAATACCAGGTGGTATTGCCGCCATCGAGCGCACGGTGGATGACCGAGATATTGCCCTTGGTATCATCCTAATCCTTTGGAGGGGATCGTGGTCAGCCCTTAGGGATGTGATACCTTTCCATATTCGAAGGAAAGGGAACCCATGGTCCGATATGAGTTAGGCTAAACCTCATCATCGGAGAGCTTGATGTAGTCTTGTCACAGAGACTAAACCTATTATATTACAGCTCATGGTGCTATCAGCGGTTATAAGGGTGGGGGTGACAAGGATTGTCCTGGTATCGAACTGTTGCTTGGCATGTTATATATGTGATTCATGATATGGAATTTGATATAGAAATTTTATTACGAAATTGTGCTATGATAATGTAAATTTGATATCTAGTACTCGTTATTTAAAATGTTCCACTTGGAACCTCACGAGCACGTATTAGCATTTACAATGATTTGGATTGATGGTTACAAATATTTTTCAGGTGAGAGTTTTCATGTGGGTCAATCAGGGAAGGCTTCGGAAGCTTAAGCTACTTTTGCTAACGGTAGTGCTTCCACCTTTTTGGTACATGTTGAATTATTGTATATTGCCACGTTATTAGGGCTCACTTGGCATATTCTAGTATATTTTGGATATTCGACGAATTCTAAGGCGATATTTAATTTCAAAATACGGGCCTAGTAAAATCCAAAGTCTAACTGTATGCATAAAATATTTTAATAAATGATTTAATCAAGTTGGTAATTAATAATTATCCTTTAAAATAGAGGATGTTACACGGGGTACTTCTCATAATGCAAAGCAAAGTTTTGAGTTTGCTTTAAATAACCGAAAACTCTTATTATAGCTTTCCAATGAAACTCATTTGGATTACTTGTAAAGCGACTCAACATACTTACTGCATAGGCAATATCAGGTCTAGTGCATTTCATAACATACATAAGACTGCTTAGCACTTGAGCATATTCCTTTTGTTTAATGCTTCGCGTATTTTTTAACATTCGAAGACCGGTTTCTATAGGGATCGACACAGGAGCTATGTTTAAACTCTTGAATTTCTCCAGAATTTTAGAAACATAGGGTGTTTGCGATAAAGCTAACCCATCAGAAGTTCTATGGATTTTAACTCTTAGAATGATATCTGCTAGACCCATATCTTTCATGTCAAACTTACTGGTAAACAATCGCTTAGTAGCTTTAATCATTTGATTATTACTACCTGTTATCAACATATCATCTACATAAAGATAGACTATGGCAAACCCGTTTTCAGTATTTCAAATGTAGACACACTTGTCACATTCATTAATACTAAAGTCATTTGATAACATAACTTCATCGAATTTCACATGCCATTGTTTCGGGGCTTGTTTAAGTTCATAAAGGGACTTTATTAAACGAAAAAATTTATGTTCTTGTCCTGAGACAACAAATCCCTCAAGTTGTTCTAGATAAATTTCTTCCTCTAATTCACCATTCAAGAAGGCTGTCTTTACATCCATTTGATGTAACTCCAATCCATTCAATGCTGCTTACGCGATTAACATCCGAATGGATGTAATTCTTATAACAGGTGAATAGGTATCAAAATAGTCTAGGCCTTCACATTGTCTGTAGCCTTTTACTACCAACCTAGCTTTGTACTTATCGATAGTGCCATCTGCTTTCATCTTCTTTTTGAAGACCCATTTAGTTCCTAGAGGTTTATTTCCAGGAGAAAGGTCAACCAACTCCCAGGTGTGGTTTGACATAATGGATTCAACTTCACTATTGATAGCATCTTCCCAGAATGGTACTTCAGGAGAACCCATAGCCTCTCCATAAGTTCGAGGCTCATTTTCCAACAGATAAGTCAGAAAATTAGGCCCAAAAGATGTTGAAGTCCTTCGCCTAGTACTCCGTCTAGGTTCCTCCTCTCCAAGATTATCATTAGTCTCAGTATCCTGAGATATCACTGTGTTGTTATTATCATTATTTTTATTGTACGGAAATACGTTTTCAAAGAACCTAGCATTCCTTGACTCAATAACCGTGTTCACATGGATATCTGATACATCGGACTTATAAACTAGGAAACGATATGCACTACTATTATAAGCATAGCCAATAAACACACAGTCTACTGTCTTAGGTCCGATTCTTAACCGTTTAGGTTTGGGAATCTCAACCTTTGCCAAACACTCCCCACACTTTCAAATATTTCAAGGAAGGTTTTTTTTTTCCTTTTTATATTTCATATGGTATGCTTTGTATCGTTTTATGAGGCACTTTATTAATTAGAAAGTTAGCCATTAGAATGGCTTCCCCCCACAAATTTTGTGGTAAACCGGACTCAATTAATAATGCATTCATCATTTCTTTTAATGTCCGATTTTTCCTCTAATATGCAATATTCAACCATAATGATGCTATAAATATTTCACATAATTTGGTAGTGATGCATACCCCAACTAAAAATATTTATCATCTTTGGGTATCTAAATAAAACTACCAACATTTATATTTAATAATTATAAAGACAAATAACAAAGCGCATTATTAAAAATAATAATAACAAACTTTAATTCACCCACAATACAACCATAACATCATAGCATTAAGGTTATAGGTAATTGAAAAATCACCGTAATATTTGGAATTAAAGTAATAATAATAATAATAAATTTGGCTACTTTGGTAACTAACACATCCACCATACCTAATTCCAAAACTTAAATATTTAAATTATCATAATATTTGGAATTAAAACAATTCATAAAGAATTGACCACTTTGGTGACTAATAAATCCACCATATTTAATTCCAAAACTTAAATATTTAGCATTCATTTAAATGTTATTCACAACATTTAAGCAGCAAAAAATCATAGCCACAAAATCATCCATAATTATAAAATTAAGGCTACAATAACATTTCCACCAATATCGCAAGTCAATCTTAATATATTTAGATATTTCACGATATCATGCATGCTTGTACCAAGAGAAATAATAATACTAAGAAAATTAAAGCACATTTATCTCTACACTAGATAAATGATTAAATTTTCATACCACCACAAATATTTAATAATTTTACCACATTTACTTTCAAAAGAAAATAATAAATCCTTCTTAATAAATTAAATAATTGCTAAGATATTCACAGATATCATCATTTTTATTCCGCCATTATTAAGTCAAAAAGCTTCCCAAGATTTTAGGAGAGATTATAGGAGATTAGAAATTATCAAACAAATTAATAATAATTCACGGGACTAAATTCCCTTCCACTCTAATTAATTACATAGAATTTGTTCAAATACATAATATCCTAAAATTTAGGACTTTTAATAAAGCTCCTCATTTAATTGTTAAATATATTTAATTTCGCAACTAGAAGCATGAAATTAAATCATATCCGTACAATATCTAATAAAATCTCCTAATGAAATTAAGGCATATTATCTCCACTTTATGAATTTAATATTCATCAAATCCTCATTAAACTAAGGAGAGATAGTAGGAGATTTATTAACTACCCTATCAATAAGATCTAATATATTTATTAATAATAAAATTTTCAACGAGATGTAAATTCATTGTGCAAGTGATCAATAATTAGCATAAATAATTAAATAATATATTGATTTCTATGGAAACATCCATACCGAAACTTAAGCACGTTAAAAAGCTAGGATTCCGAGAAACAGATCGTTTAAAAAAAATGACTTGTCCTTTTAGCGCTTAACACAAACGACGTATCTTTTGTGTCAATCCCTTAACCTCGACTGGTCACACCAATCCGCGGAGCAACAATGGTTTCTCATTCCGTTATCGATCTCTACTATATTTCAAGATCTTTATCCATGAAGCCAATTTCATTCCCTTTAAAATTAGTTTCTTGGTTGCCCAATCTTTACCCATTAAATATATTATTTAATCATTCTAGAAAGAAAATATATCTCATTGATGTAATATTCAAAAATCTAACCCATCAAACAAAATAGATATACATCAAATTCTAAAATCTTTTTATATACACATATGACTTCTAGTTCGATCAATTAATAAAATTTCAATTTTCAAATAATCGCTATATCTAACAGAGGCATAAAGCGACTAGCTAGTAGAAGCAAAACTTTAACATATATCTATATCGAAACAAATAGACATATATATACCCACAGAAATCATAATATTAGAAACTCTTAACTTTTCAAAGTCAGGAATCCAAAATTTAAAACTAACACAAATTCAAACCAAAATTTCTACCAACACAGAAATCAACTTTATTTAATATAGATTAATCTAAGTTGATTCTAATAAACCAAAATTGTCTTAAGATTGTTGTTTCTAATGTATTGAGTAGGTAGAAATTGAATATATAATAAACATAATATCATAACAAGAATCTGTATTAACTAAGAACATACATAGAACATTCAACAAGTCTGTATAATATGGAAAAACTATAAAATGAACTCACAAGACTGCCGTATTTTGAATGAACAATGCAGAAATCCGGGCCCAACTTTCGTGGTGTCCTTAAGACAATTTTGCTCCCTCAATACGGATGCCAAAGGTTTCCGAGCAATTGTCTCACAGGATAGAACATATTATTTGTCTCCAGAAATATGGCTCTGTCTGTCTGAAGCCCAAGCGAATCCAATGAGTCTGCTTTCGGAACACACAGAATGTATATGCAGAAGCAGAGTGCAGAGAGAGAAAGTGTATAGAAAAACGTTAATCTAATCTATGACTAGGGCACTCTATTTATAGACTCTAAAAAAACATGAGCAGATGGACTCGTCTGTTGTTGCGAATTGGTGCGTTGTGCAAACAGACGCACCCGAACGGAACGAATAGAGGCGACCCGCGCACCAGGACGAAGCAAACGATCAGAACGAATTGCAAAATGCAGCCGCTAGTTGGAACTCGGAGAGGCACAACGGAAAAAAATTATTGTTTTAATCCAAAAAATAATTTTTTATTTCACAAATGGGACCGGGCGGTGCGACCGATCGAACTGAGCCGGATGGTGGTGCACACGTGTGTGGTGGACCAAGAGTCACCTAAGTCCTCACCCCGGCCCAATTAGTAGGAGCCAAGTTGGGACTTATATACCCTCCAACTTCTCCCCAACTAAGCAATGTGGGACTATTCTCTTACACACACATTCCTTCTTACTTTTTCCTCTTCTTTTCCATCCTTCTTCTTATTCATAACCCATGAGATTTTCTCCTAAAATTCCAACAATAAGTTCCTATCGGTATTGAGGAGACAACCCCAAGCAAGCAAGGTGAAGCAGAAGCAGCAGCTCTAACCCATTTTACCTTGGGGACAAAAACAAGCTCCAAAGAGAAGTCCCGAGAAGTACTTCTCTTAGCCATTTTCTAGTTGTTCTTCCCCTCCTTCCTCACTACGCTTTGCTTGACTTGAGTTGGGAAGAGTCATATTCCTATTATCAAACTCCCCGTAATGCTTGTATTCCCTTACTGACCGGAAGGAACGGTTCCCCTACTCGCTTGCTAATGGACTATGGCCGGAACGAAGGCACGAACGAATAGAAGAACTAAGAATAATCATGTAATCAGTTCGAAAGTTCGGAGATAGATAGTCTCGCGCAGGAGTTGGTGATAAATCAAACTCCATAGCCTTTCCTTTAGCTCTAGTGAAGGGACGCCCCTTGAGCCCTAATAGCATCACTTTACATCACCTACGTAATAAGAGGTCCTTACAAAGGTTCAGTCTACAGATATGTAGAACTAGAAAGAGAAAAGGCCAACTGTTACCAAGTTAGAAAGAGGTAAAATGAATGTGCAAAGTCTTAGTTAGAATGCAGAGAAGAAGGGCTACTAGTGAAGATGCCGAGAATGGCCGGGGATTACCGGTCTTAGTTAGAATCTGTTGCAAATGCATGTGAGGGATGAAATGATTGCAATTTAGTATTAGTAAGGGGAGGCAAGTGCCATCGTATGGAACTTCTTTTCTTCTTTGTAAGAGTGACCGCACCAAACTTCAAATTAAGCAATACGAAGTTTGCAAACACTAGATGGGTGATCTTCAACGGCCAGCGCCTTTTGTAATTTTTTGATTGTAGATTTTTCTTGTGTTGCTTTTTGCTCATGAACACACCAGAAGTTTATTCTTCATATTAGAGTGTTGTGTAATTGTGTTGAGTCACAATCTACAAAATGTTCTTTATTCCACCTTGCCATTATGTACTAATGTTTTGCTTGGATTGAGAGAAGAAAGAAAGAAAGTGGAATGGAAAACGGGGAGGAAATAAGTTTTCCTTTATTTTGATAGGAGAGAAAATATGGAAGGAAGGAAGAGTTGGGAAGAAAATGAAGTGAGTCCCACACCCCATTTTCCTCCCAAAACTTCTCTCCACAAGTGGAGAGATTTGAGAAGAAAAATATAATACCCAACTTACCCTCAACAGCTCACCTTCCTCCAGCCATTCGCTCTCCTCCTACATTTTTTTTTTTTTTTTCAAGAGTCGTTCTTTGCATAGTTGTATTTTTTTTAAGAAATAATATTTAAAAAAGTTGTTTTATTATTTTTTTTCCCAAAAATGATTTATATTTTTTTTTACACCTTCATCCTTCTATTTAAATCAGATTTTTGTTATTTATCCAGTTTTTATTAGATATTTTTTATTTTTAGATTTTTTTTTTTATTATTTACAATAATGTTGGATAATGTATAATTTATTTATTTTCTTTTGTTATATTTAATTTTAAATATAATTATCCAGTTTCTATTTCCTACCTTAAAAAATAGTAACATTTTTTTTGTTAAATTGTGTTTTAAAATATATATTTATTTTTTAAAATTATTTAATGTTATTAATATCAAAATGGTTGTGTCATTATGATATTTAATTTAATTTAATTTTAAATGTAATATCTTAATATAGGGGTAAGGGAATTTTAGTGATTAAATATTTACTTTTTTTCGCTTAGTTATTAAATATTTACTCATTTTCGCTTAGTTATTAAATATTTACTTATTTTCTTTCTTTCAGTTTTCACTCACTCATCCCAGTAAAGAGAGGGACACAACGTTTTCTCTCTATTTTTCTGAAATTCACATTCCCTGCTCTCTCCTTATCATTTTCTCACCTTATATTTTCTTTCCACCCAAACTTTTCTTCCCATCAAGTGGAGGCCGGAGGGCAAGTTGTGAAATGGGTCCTCGTTAGCTAGCTTTATTTGTTTGTTTGTTTTTTTTTTTTTTTTTTTTTTTTTTTTTTTTTTTTTTTCCCTTCTTTTTTTGAAACTGGCAAGCAAAGCTTGCAGGCAGGATCCTAGGCCAGAGGTATCAAAGCCTGCTGTCATACCGCCGGTGGTGGCTTTATTTGTTATTTGATGGCACTTGAATCTTGAAACCTTAGAAGTAAGAAATTTCGAACGAACACTGCTTAAAACTTTTATAGGTTGATTTCCGCTATCGTTATACTGGAATTTGAAGACTTAATTTTGAGAGCTTGCTGCGCTGGGCTAATCATCCGAGGGTTTCCATACACTGTTTGATTTCTCAATGTTTTTTTAATTCTTGTTCATTTAGTACTATTGCTG